>CM069165.1:19026889-19718990 GCA_035221665.1 Okamejei kenojei
ACTCTGCCAGGGGGATAAAAGGAACTGCAGATGCTGGAATCTTGAGCCAAACACAAAGTGCTGGCGCAACACAGTGGCAGGAAGCAGCTGTGGAAGAAATGGACAGGTAACGTTTTGGGTCAAGTTGCTTGTTCATTCCCTTTATAGATGTTTACTGACCCACTGAGTTACTCCAGTACTCTGTGGTTTGCACATTACTCTGCTACTACTGTTAATTTTGGCAGTATAATTTGAGCCTAATCTATCTCTGCCCTAAATCGCTATCAGATTTGTTCTCCTATGGACTCAATGGGTTTGGTAATGGTGTTGATTTGTAGATGCAGCCCCACTGCAGCATTACAGTGGATTTTTCATAATTTGCCCAGGTTTATAAAGCAACAAGAAACAAGCAGAAGCCTCATCATTTGCGTATTCTGCAAAATCTCTTGCAATTCAGCTGGACTAATCACATAAGCGTGGAAGTTTCCAAAATACAAACATTTCAACAACTGGTACAGTTTTCACTTTGGATTCAGGCAAATCTTTGCTAATCCAGCCTTGCTGAATGGTGATCGAAGAATGTGTTGCTGAATCTTTACAGAGTGCTGGTTATGTTTCATATTTCTAACTGGCCATTAACGATCCATGACAACTGTCTTCAGCCTGACTGCACCATCCCACTACTACCTGGGATCAAGGCAATAAATATTAATTAAAAGGTGATCAACCGGTCCTTCATGACACTAATTAAAGGATGTAAATAATAATTAGCTACGTTGCCTCTTTGCACCTGGCTTCTGTAGTCAATCAGAACTTGCTGTTTACAAATTGTATTGGATCACAGCGGCCTTAGACCTCCCTTATGTTGCTTAGGTTCTTTCAATTAAGAATTATTAATCAGTGTGGGTACCCAAATGTTGGTTCGAAACACTGGAAACATCTTTGGTGCAGGCTTGATAACTGACCTTGTGCACTGTTAATGATTTAACCAAGTAACATACAGGTTGGTAAATATCTCAGTGGACTAGCAGCAGATGGCACTCCACCGTCGCTAATCACTGTGTGTTAAAATGTTCTTAAACCAAATACAGACCTAAATGGAACTGCCACCTGGTTGCTGTCCAACCATCTGTTGCTAAAAACCTGTATTGATCAGGAGCCAGTCAATATTCCATCTCTTGCTAGTTCACCTTGAAGTAGGTGCTGATGGTAATCTCAGTGGACCATTGCCAATGCATTAATTAAAGCAATGTTCTCAACTTGTTAGACTTTCAGCTTTGCAAAACAAATTGCTTTTGAAACGCATGTTTTCATTTTCAGTTGCAAAATGTATTGGACAGTCAGGAATCCAACAAGACATAAACAGAAGCACATATTATTTTTTTCCTCCAAACTAAAAACTCCTGAAGGAACTCAGAACTCAGAAGGTCAGCCGCATCTGTGGAGGAAAATGGCAGACGACATTTCAAGTCTCAAGAAGGATCCCGACTCAAAACATCATCGGTTCATTCCTCTTATAGATGCCGCATGATGTAGTTCACCGTGCCTGGTACACGCGACAATAAAGAAACCATTGACCATCGACCATAAACCATCCACTGGGTTTCTTCAGCATTTTGTTTTTTGCTCACAATTCCAGTCTTGTTCGCCATTTCACTTCTTCCCCCATTCGATTCTCACCCCAGTGTGAAATGCAGGAGAGCCCTGACATCCCCTGGTGCTGTCTACATCTTGCAATTCAAGAGAGTTTATTGTCATGTGTCCCAGATAGGACAATTACATTCTTGCTTTGCTTCAGCACAACAGAATATGGTAGGCAGGAATACAGAACAGATCAGTGTGTCCATATACCATTATATAAAAATATACATACATGAATAAATAAACAGATAAAGTGCAAATAAACAGATAATAGGCTATTAATGTTCAGAGTTTTGTTTGAGTTGAGTGTAATAGCCTGATGGCTGTGTGGAAGAAGCTACTCCTGAACCTGGACGTTGCAATCTTCAGGCTCCTGTACCTTCTACCTGAAGGTAGCAGGGAGATGAGTGTGTGGCCAGGATGATGTGGGTCCTTGATGATGCTGCGACGGCGATAGAACCCCTCGATGGTAGGGAGGTCGCAGCCGATGATGGACTGGGCAGTGTTTACTACTTTTTGTAGTCTTTTTCACTCCAGGGCACTCAAGTTGCCGAACCAAACCACGATGCAACTGGTCAGCATGCTCTCTACTCTCACTGTCATTCGAAACTAAAATACAGCAAATGGACGATGAATGCTGGCAAAGCCGATCTCTAGTCAATGAGCGAAACTGCCCCACGCACATTCGATAATTATGAACGAGGAGTTCGCTGATTTCAGGGAAGGGAAGAGCAAAGAAAAAAAGAGAATGAAGTGGAAAGAGAAAGGGAGGAACAGGAGGAAGAAACCAAAAGAAGGGAAAGAGGGAAGAGAGAGCAGGAAGGCAGGAAGGAATGGTGAAGGAAAGGAACTGCGGCTGAAGGAGGAGATAGAAGAGAGGAAAAGGGAAAAGGAAGAAAGGGAGAAAGCAGGAAGAAGGAGTGACGGCACCAGAAACAGACAGGAAGAGGAAGAGGGTAGGAAAGAAAGAGAAAGGCGACAGAGGTCCAGAAAGGACAACTACTCTCCCTTAAAAACTACATCCTGGATCAATGCACAGAAATACTGAAATTAGTATGCCAAGTGCTAACCTTTCATAATTTCAGTCTATTTCATCTTGCAATGGATTGAATCTGCTTAGACACCTACAACAACAGTTTTCCACGTTCAAACTCCACTATTAAACAAGTATCCCTAATAATATTCTCAACAGTTTAACCAGTAACTTCATCAGAGAACTGAAGGAGGTATTGATCAACATACCACCTAGAAAATGGATGACAACACCTTGAGTTATTCTCTGACTTCACATCTGCATAACTGTATTTCAGTCACGAGTAGCAATACTGCGCACTAACTGCCCTAGACTCTCACACGTTTAGAACTCTCTGCAGTCAATACGCTCGTCCATAATGTTTGCCGACAATTATCCCTCAGACTAAAGCTCTCCTGGAAATCTTGGAACCAAGCGGATTTTAATATCACCACAAGGTTGCTCTGTGCCAATTCTGTGCAGGAATTAAAGGCAGCCAAAGGAGAAAAGTAAATCAGGTTTATCAGAGCGATGCTACGGTTTTTAAAGCAGCCTTTTCAATTCCTTCTGCTGAATATTCAACATTTTCTTTTGCTCTTGGGTTCAACTCAATTAATTGTGTGAGTAAACTGCAAAGGGATTAAGAAATTATTTACAAACATTAGGTGTTTAATTCACAAAGATCTGGTTCCCAAGTTGTCTCTTCAAGCTGCAATTAAAGTGGATGTTGAAAAACATGTACTTAATGAGGAATGGACCCATTTGTTATATAGGGGACCTCTCCAGCACTGGACTCAATGGAGATTCTTTTCCTGCACTTATGTTGATAATAGGCTTGACACTTGCTTTTAAAGCCTGGCCAAGGGCTTACAAAGCACTGCCTCAGGGCATGGCATCGGTGCAGAGACAGGATATAATACTCTTGTCTTGCATCATCTGTGCAGAGCCAGATAGCTGGAGCTTGTGTGGTAGAAAGTTGTTCTTATGTGGGTGGTCAGAAGATATCCTGAGGCCAATTATTCAACCATTACGGTTAAGAGAATTTGATGTTAGTTACCTGGGCAAATTAATACACACTGCTGCTATCAACACAGAAATGAACATGAATCATATGATTGATTCCAGGCAGAGGATAGATAATGCCAGTCATGTTCTACATTGCTGCCATATCTGTCCTGAAACAGATTCCTGACAGGATCTTCCTCCAACCTAGCTGCAACTCATTTTTTATAAAACCATAGAGGGGTTAGGTTGTGGCTTTGAAACAAAAACAGGAATTTCGGATGAACTCGGCATGTCAAGCAGCATCTGTGGGATGAGAAACAGATAATGTCTTGGATCAGCGACTCTGCCTCAAGGACTGAAGAAGAGTTTTGAGGAAAGGTCACCGACCTGAAATGTTGACCCTTTCCGCAGTAGCTGATTGACTGGCCGAGTTCTTCCAGCATTTCTGTTTTTGTTTCAGGTTCCAGCTTCTGCAATTTTATTTCTTTCCCATTTCGGGGTCCACTTTCAGGTTTTGTGTCTGACGGAGCTTGAAGTGTATTTAGTTCCACACTACCAGAAAACTGTGATGTCAATGTAAAGTCTATTAAAATCTCACCCTTAAATGACAAAACAATGTAAAACGACAATTATTTGCCTTTTGGAACCATCAATTTGCTTTGAAAATTATTGTCAATAGTTTTATCTTAAATATTTGGCTCCCTGTTGTTGCCCCAGTTTGGAGGAAAACATTTCCCAAATGTGGAGTTATGCATTTTGGAAATAAGAATAAAGGCATAAATTATTTTCTGAATGGAGATAGAATCCAGACATCGGAGGTGCAAAGGGACTTGGGAGTGCTGGTGTAGGACTCCCAAAATGTTAATTTGCAACTCGAATCGGTAGAAAAGAAGGCAAATTCAATGCGAGCATTTATTTCAAGAGTACAGGAATACAAAATCAGAGATGTAATGCTGAGACTCTATAAGGCGCTGGTCAGGTTGCATTTGGAGAACTGTGAGCAAATTTGGGCCCCATATCAGAGGAAGGATGTGCTGGCTCTGGAGTGGGTCCAGAGGAGAATGATTCCAGGAATGAATGGGTTAGCATATGATGAGCGCTTGACAGCACTGGGCCTCTACTAGCAGGAGCTTAGAAGGTTGAAGGGGGACCTCATTGAAACTTACCGAATAATGAAAGGCATAGATAGAGTGGATGTGGAAAGGATGTTTCCACTGGATGGGAGGGTTGTATTGTGCTGTGGTTGGGACAGGAGTGATGTTATCCTACCAGATATTTCATCCCTCAAGTATCATCAGTAAAAACATATTTTACCAATATTATGTTTAAGAAGGAACTGCAGATGCTGGAAAAATCGAAAGTAGACAAAAAATGCTGGAGAAACTCAGTGGGTGAGGCAGCATTTATGGAGAAAAGGAGTAGGTGACGTTTCGGGTCGAGACCCTTACCAATATTATGTGCCTGCAAAAATTGCACAAGTAATGGGCCTGCCCCACTTAGGCGGCTTTTATTGGCACCTGCCGGCGAATTGACAGTCACCTGAAAAATCGCCTAAGTGGGACAGGCCCATAAGAATTTCATTGCTCCCATATTCCCGGTACATATGACAATTAAGCACTCTTGGCTTGTTATTTGTGGGATCCCGCTTTACATAAATTTGGGGTTAAGAAGTTGTGCATCCTGAGGCTGGGAATTCCATGCCAAGCAGTTCTGAAGCCCATTTGCCTGTTTACTTCTAAATTGCATGAGGCAGGTTTGAAACATTGGATTCTGGGCAAAGTTTTTCAATACATAAATCCTCAAAGCCTACAGAAAAATGTGAATAACTACCCTAATCAGCCGTCTGCAGAGTGTTATATTAATTAAATATGACCAAAGAGAGCCCTTCTTGTACCTACTTGCATGCACTATGAAAGTTTGATCAGCTGAGAAGGTGGTTGGCTGCAACCGTCCCCCCATTGATGAACTGTACACTGCAAGGGCCAGGAAGCGAGCGGGCAAGATCATCTCTGACCCCTCTCACCCTGTCCACAAACTCTTTGAATCACTTCCCTCTGGAAGGCGACTCTGGATTGTCAAAGCCGCCACAGCCAGACATAAAAACAGCTTTTTTCCATCAGCAGTAGCTCTACTCAATAACCAAAAGTATGTAGCCTCCTATAATGTTTTATTCTTAATGTTTTAGTGTTTTATGTTTTATTCTTAATTGTTTACTGTGCTACTTGTGAGCGGAGCACCAAGGCAAATTCCTTGTATGTGTATATACTCGGCCAATAAACTTATTCATTCATTCATTAAAACAACAGAGAAATGAAATCCCTTCATCCCTTCTTGCACTCCCTGAGCCATGCCATTGACACTGCTGTGCTCCATCATGTAGCTCTTTGGGAGTGCAGAGGCCTGTTCTCTTGGGCCGAATGCCTGCTACTCTTTGGACATGTCCCTGCCCAGGTGTCCCTGGAGATAGAGCATGTGGTGATCACGGGCACCTTGGCTGCTTTCCGGGACTGCTGGTCTTCACCAGGTCGTGAGTACTTCTTAGATGAAAGTAATAATGTTTGGCTTTGATACATATGTATATTCTTTTATTTGGATTGACATCGCCTTGGAATAGTATTTTAGTTGTCATTTTGTACGTGCAAATATACTTTTTTTTTCAAGTGCAGTGGTCTGTCAGTGTAGCTGCTCTGACAGTGCAGCACATCTTCACAAGGTTTTTTTCCTTAACAAGGAGACTTTATTTCATAAACACAGATCAATACTGCCAAATAGCAGTTTCCAAACATGAATCAATCAATTATCAAATTACGTTATCATCCGTGTACACTGGACCCTCTCGGCGGCAAGCGTTCACGGAAGGCCTCCAGAGTACCCGTGGGCACCGCGTGTTCTCTTTCCAAGGACCCGGAAGAGGGACAGGCAGGCAGGACCCTCGCTGCCCATTGCCTGCACCCTTGAATAGTCACCATGACCTGGCCCAGGAGCAAACCGACAGGGAAAGAAACTTCACAGGCTTGCAATTCTCTCACGGGTCCAGTGCTTAGGGCAGAACCTGTGTCAAAAATCATTCAGCCGATTAAAAGAAAGGGGCTTGTGCTGAAGGGAAAATAAACATGATTGAGGCTTCTTGCTTGTGTGGAGTCCAAACAATGCAATCTGAAGAAGGCTCTCGACTTGAAAGGTCGCCCATCCATTTCCTTCCACAGATACTGCCCGTCCCGCTATGTGTATTGTTCCTCAATATTCTAGCATCTGCAGTCTCTTGGTTTGCCAGAATAAGCTGGGTTGGGCTGATTTCACGTCGTAACCATGGAATTGTAAATGTTGGTCTGTGCAATTAATTTTTTCATAAGACAGTACAAGATAGAATTTACTAGAAAAGAAAGACACAAAATGATAGAGTAACTCAACGGGTCAGCAAGCATCTCTGGAGAAAAGGAATAGGTAACATTTCAGCTTCTTCCTCTTCTTGCGTATGGCGTGCAGAGCCTAAAGTTGTCGGACAACTTGTTCTATTTGATCTTATTTGATTGTGCACGCCGGGTTGATTGCATTTGGCGAAACAGGGCGGACCACGTGCAGGTTGCAATCTCCCACCCCCACATTTCAGCTTGAGACCCTTTTTCAGACCGAGTCTGAAGAAGGGTTTCGACCCGAAACGCCACCTATTCCTTTTTACCAGAGATGCTGCTTGACCCGCTGAGTTACTCCAGATAAAATTGTCTGGCAGGTTCATTTAAAACAAATAATTTGAATAGTATACTTAGAAAGGCAAATCTGTTAGTATTTATGTCTCCTGAGGAAAAGATCTCAAAATCTCATGAATCAATTACGGTCAGCCCCATTAGTGGGTCATAAATCATGGGTGACTGACCCATTTCTCACCTGCCGTCCACTGTGTAAATCTGCAATCATCTTTTTCTGCGGACAGGTTACAACTGTTGTTGGGGACAACAAAACGAGAAGGGAACAAAAACAGCTGTTATTCTCACAATTTATGAGAGTCAGATGTGATGGGAACTTGTCAGCCAAGTTCAGGGCTGTACTCGGGTTAGAAAGCCTGACATTATGAGCACTGATTGCAACAGGTCACTTTTAACAAATGATTCCTTTTCTTTTGCTCTATAAATTATGCAACCATATTGTAACTTTGCCAGAGTCAATACTGTTTAATGGGAAGCACAGTGGTGCAGCTGGTAGAGCTGCTGCTTCACAGCGACAGAGATCCAGGTTTGATTCGATCATATACTGTCTGTGTGGAGTTTGCACATCATTCTCCCTGTGGGAGTGTGGGTTTCCTCTGATTTCCACCCACGTCCCGAAGACATGTTTGTAGGTTAATTGGCCTCTGTAAAATTGTCCCCAGTGGGTAGGGAGTAGATGATGTAGTCGTTAGAGAGGTAGATGGTAATTGCTGCAATTTCTTGCGGTCCTGGATGGAGCTGTTCCCAAACTATGCTGTGATGCATCCTGATAAAATGCTTTCTATGGTGCATTTGGAGAAGTTGGTGAGAGCTGTAGGGGACATTCCAAACTTCCTAAGCCTTCTAAGGACATAGAGGCATTGGTGTGGCTTCTTGGTCATTGCTTCAAATAGGGTGGTCCAGGAGAAGTTTTTGGTGAGGGTAGACACAAAATGCTGGCGTAACTCAGTGCGGCAGGCAGCATCTCTGGAGAGAAGGAATGGGTGACATGTTGGGTCGAGACCCTTCATCAGATGGATGTCAGAGGAATGGCCGGTACAGAGATTAAAATGTAGTCGGAAACAGAAAGACTGGGAGGAGAATTGGGAAGGGGTGGGTATGGAGAGAGAGGGAAAGCAAGGGCTCCTTGAAGTTGGAGAAGTCAATGTTCATACCGCTGGGGTGCAAGCTACCCAAGTGAAATATGAGGTACTGTTCCTCCAATTTGAGCTGGGCTTCACTCTGACAATGGAGGAGGCCCAGGACAGAAAGGTCGGTGTGGGAATGGGAGGGGGAGTTAAAGTGTTGAGCAACCGGGAGATCAGATAGGTTTAGGCAGACAGACTGGAGGTGTTCAGCAAAAATAAGTTGTTGGTGATATTGACTCCTAGGAATTTGAAGTTTTATCGACCATCTCTATTTCGGCACCGTCAATGCAAACTGGGGTATGTGTACCGCTTCGCTTCTTGAAGTCGATCTCTATCTCTTTTGCTTTGCTGACAATCCATTGTGGCTTTTCAATTCCATCCATCGAGATGTGAATCCCATGGCAGTGCAGCAATGATCTTGGTAGAATTCTGTCAACTGAGTGCACAAAATGTGTCTTAGAACTTATTTTTCTTAATGAAACGTGAATGGATCTTGTAACAATGGGATGCGTAAGTGTCATTAGAATAGATATTTGTGTGGGTTGGCTATGGGGTGGCGGGTTCTCTCCATGATTTGCCAATTTATTGGGGAATGTAATCACATGGATCAATTCCCTCTGCAACTCCACAGGAACTGATGCAGCCCATACTTGTTGCAGCATGAGCTAGGCTGATAAGTGGCACGTTATGTTTGTGTTACACAGGTACCAAGTCATGATCATTACTGACAAGAAGGCTTAGGTTATATCTGACTTTCAATAGTACTATATCAACAATGTTCCTACTCTGTGGGTGGTCACTCATCTGGATCAGCCACACAAAAATATAATAACCATAAAAATAAGTCAAAGTCACTTACTTTTGTAAGCACCTCCCTTCCGAACACTGTTCCTCTTGCGGGTTACAAATCAGGGAGTCTGAAGGAATTGTGTCCATTTGCCTGAATGAAAGTAGTTACAACAACACTCAAGGAACTCAGCAATATGCAGGACGAGCATTGACATTCCATCTACCACACATAGCCATCAGTTCTCCATTGTGCAGTGAGCAGCATCTGCAAGATGCACTGCAGCCTCTTGCCTCTACAACTTTGATAGTAGAGGCAAGCCTTCCCACAACCTCTCACAACCTCTCATAACCTACCTACAACCTCTCCGATCAAGAAGGACAAGGGCAGCAAGTGCATGCGAACACCACCACCACCAGGTTCCTCTCCAAGTCACACGTGACCTTATTTGGAAATGTACGGGTCTTCCTCCAGCAGTTTGATTTTTTTTTCCCTACGTCTTTTGTAATAACTCTAAATCCTAGAATACACTACCCACCAGCACTGCGGAGATTCAAGAATTGGTGGCTCTTGACTTTCTCAAGAGCTTTTCAGGATGGGAAATTACTGCCGTTGATCACATCCTGTAAATGATACAAAAGAATAACGTTGACATATATCTATCAAATGATTGATCACTGTTAATTTTGCATTGAATTACATGGTACTTGGAGCAGAAATGTGGAACATTACACCAAACAAGTCAATGCTGACTTTCAACACAAACACAAACTTCATGTAGATCTGAATATAGTCTTATTAAATAAGTTTGACTGCCTGTTCCTTCCTCCTTCATTTACATAGCTAGCTTTATTTGAATACTTTTCTACTATTTGCCTCAAGTATTTTCTGTGTGACAATCTTCTATAGGTGTGCCGGAGAAAGCAGCTTTGGTAACAGCTCCATCCAAGACCGCTAGAAATTGCAGAGAGTTGTGGAAACATCCCAGATTATCATGCAAACCAAACTCCCTTCCACTGATTCCATCTACACTTCACTTTGCCTCGGCAAGGCCATCAGCATAATCAAGGACCAGTCTGACTCTCGTCACTCCCACTTCTTCTCTCTCCCATTAGGCAACAGGTACAAAAGGTTGAAAACCAATGGCTCCAGATTCTGGGACCGTTTATTCCCAGCAGAGATTTTAAAAAACGGAACTGTAATCTCACCAGCTAGAGAGCATTCTTGATCTCCCATCTACCTCATGGAGACCTTCAAACTACCAATAATTGGACATTAACTGAACGTTATCTTGGACTAAATGTTATACCCTTTGTCGTGTATCTGTATAATGTGTACAGCTTGATTGTATTCATGTATAATCTTTTTGCTGGCTGGATAGCATGCAACAAAAAACCTTTCACTGTACCTCAGTACATGTGACAATAATAAATTAAACTAAACTAAAACAAGTTCCACATTTGCAACGCCCTTTGAGTAATGTGGTTGCTTTTGAATTTATGGCTACATTGCGTTGATCGTTTAGATGTCCCATGAATAGAATTGTCTTATCTATATTAACCTTATTAAACTCCCTTATAAAGTTAAAGACCCGTCTCGTCACCCCTCAAGCATGGGAAAATGGCAGAGAATGAGCAAAGTTAGATGGCAAGAGAATATGTAGCACTGGCTCTTTCGCCGACTCAGGATAGTTTATGCTTTGATCAATGATTTCACTCGTTGAAAACACAAATGATTGTGTTGCTGTTTTCAGTGTTCCTGCCTTGATTACTGGCACCGTGCAGGCAATTTCCATTACCCAGATGCTCTATGTCGGTGAGACCAAGCGGAGGCTTGGCGATCGCTTCGCCGAACACCTCCGCTCGGTCCGCAATAACCAACCCGACCTCCCAGTGGCTCAGCACTTCAACTCCCCCTCCCATTCCACATCCGACCTCTCGGTCCTGGGCCTCCTCCACGGCCAGAGTGAGCAACACCGCAAGCTGGAGGAACAGCACCTCATATTCCGCTTGGGGAGTCTGCATCCTTTGGGCTTGAATATTGAATTTTCTCAATTCTGTTAACTCTTGCTGTCTCCTCCCCTTCCCACCTCTCCCTCAGCCCTCGGGCCCTGGCATTCCCTCTATCTCTATCTCCCTCCCCCACCCAAGTCGCACCAGCTTCTCATTTTCACACCACAAACAGCTTACAATGGCTTGTTCCCTTTATCACCAATACTTTTTTGCATATCTTTCACTCATTGTTCCTTATCTCTCCACATCACCATCTATGTCTCTCGTTTCCCTGATCCCTGACCAGTCTGAAGAAGGGTCTCGACCCGAAACGTCGCCTATCTCCTTCGCTCCTTAGATGCTGCTGCACCCGCTGAGTTTCTCCAGCTTTTTGTGTACCTTCCATTACCCAGAGCTCTGTGTATTGTCACAGCTCCTTAAACATGCAAATAGAACTGGACCTTTCAACTCGCTGTTTGTGCTGTTACACCATTAAAGCTGCATTAACCCTAATGCTTTGATTGTTTAAGAGCGAACTTGTGGGCACAAAATGTTCCAACACATTTCACATGTTGCGGAATTCTCTCCGTGAGTGGGTTTGCTACTCTGATGAGAATGGGCACTTTTGGCCTCCACTCCAACATGTCAATCAGGCAAGCGCTGTGTGTTTGGACATTACCTGGAACTTGGCTTGGAGTGTGTAGCTAAATTAGTGATCTAATTCTTCAGCCTCAAAGTTAATTCTGCCACAAAGTTGCACTAAACTAAAGTTTGTATTAAAGTGTTGTTGCCCTAACCTTCACTTAACCCCAACACGAATGTCCATCTCAACTCTCAAATCATGTCCAATATTCTAAACCTAACCCAAGCTAAATACAACCTTTTTTACCTTAATTCACATGTTAAACTAAAATCTTAAATCATAACCATAACCAGGACATCACGACTATAAACACGTTATCACTAAGATTCCAATCACGAATATTAATGCACTAATATCATAGTTATTAATATAAATATCTCAAATATTACTCTTAATACTCCAATCACTAAAGATAATAACAAGCAGTAAGCCAAGCACCGACACTAAAACTATCAATCAAACTATCGTAATATTTAAGCTACTGGCCCAAACACCTTTAACACAAACACATAATCCAAACACCTTAACTGTGAGCATTTAATTTGCCTCTATCTATCTATCTATCTATCTATCTATCTATCTATCTATCTATCTATCTATCTATCTATCTATCTATCTATCTATCTATCTATCTATCTATCTATCTATCTATCTATCTGTCTGTCTGTCTGTCTGTCTGTCTGTCTGTCTGTCTGTCTGTCTGTCTGTCTGTCTGTCTGTCTATCTATCTATCTATCTATCTATATCTATATCTATATCTATCTCTATATCTATATCTATATCTATATCTATATCTATATCTATATCTATATCTATATCTATCTATATATTACTAAAACTCTCATCTTGTTTGTTTTTTGTATATATGTGTGTTCCCGAAACTCCGCCAATATGATAATACTACAATTTTTGGCCCACCTTACTCACCATTGTCCTGGGGTGTGTATTAGGCAAGTTTCATTCACATTCATGTTATATTTTAAGTAAGTAAGTAAGTAAGTTTATTGGCCAAATATTCACATACAAGGAATTTGCCTTGGTGCTCCACCCACAAGTAACAACATGACATACAGTGACAGTTGCGAATGACTCAGAAAACACTAAACATTTTCTGAGTCCACCGTTGATCAAGCATGTGAACCAACAAAATACCAGTTATTTACAAGTTATTGCCATTTAAAACTTAAATTTACTTAATGCAATGCCTCCACTTGCCGGCCACGTCTGCGCAGTTGGGGGAGGCTCGTCAGTCCTGCTGGTGGGCAGTGGGCCTGGAATCCCCGCCTGCACAGTTGGGCCTTTGCCGATTTTAAGATCGCCATATTTTTTTTCCTCGCGTACTTGCCTGGCCTCACAATGGGGACCCACTGGTAAGTTTTGTTCTATTTTACAAACGGCTCCACGGGTCCTTTATACACTTTATTAACTTTAACTTAATTTCTGCCGTCAATGGCACAACTTTGAATACTGCAGTCGTGCGTTGGCAATGCGAGCCTGTCAGCCGCGCATGTGCAGTTTGGTGGAATATTACGTTGAGGGAACGGGACCCAATGGGTCCGTTCTTGTCTTAAATAAAAATCCTAACCAGTAACATTAATGGCCACCCCTAACACTAACAAGTGAACTACTAAATCATTGACATTAACATTCTAACTCTAACTTGATCATCCTAGCACTCGAATCCCTGATGATAACACCTTCATCTTAAATCCCATTTGTCTCAATGGAAGATATTATTTAAAAATCACATAGATAAAAACCAGCTCAGTAACAACTCAGTAACAACTCAAAGTCCCTTAACTGGAAAGTTGGAGATGTGTTAGATTGTTTGTAAATGTTGACAAATATAATCAAGGAATTTTTGTTCAAGATTTCAGTTGCCTTGTGCGCATTATGCAAGACGAATTTGGTCTTTGTGTGCTCTCAAGAGTGTGGGGCTAGTTGAGAGGGTTTGTGCTGTTCTGTACTGGAAGGGCAAACTATGATTTCCATAGACATCCCATTCTCCTTTTCTATCCAATTGTGCAAAGAAAAGCTTGAACAAGAGTCAGGCTCTGAGACAAAGCTGGGGAGTATTTTAAGAATAGCGGGGCACCATGGGGAGAAGGGGAGGGGCTGGGACTGAGACTGCAGCTGAATCCATTATCCTCTCTCACACTAATTAGACTTTTCTCCTGACCATTCAGCTTGTTCATCGAGCCGTCCACTGCCAAATTCTATCCCCCTTAAAAAACTTTTACGGGTAAATTTGCATTTGTTTGCCTATCCCTCTGGTGAGCAAATCAACACTTCAAAGGAGTCAAGGACAGAGTGATCACAAACATTATGAATTATTGTTTTGTCCTTTCAGCTGACAGACGACTGAACTAATTGAGCTGCCTCTGTCCTGAATGTATCGGCTTTGCTTTCAAGCAATAGAATGATGGATGATCTGTGCTTCAGAGGGCAGCACAGGGTCAGTGGATCGGAGTGCTGTTCTGCCACTCAACGCCGGAGAGCGGGTGCAGTTAAATGAGCCTGTTGCCTATACTGTGATGCCAAGCACAAGGATGTTTTGTCTTTGGCCAGACCACTGACTGTTTATAAAATAAAGAAAAGAGGGTCAGTCCTCAGCAATCCGAATCTGGTTCCTTTCATGGAACGACTGCTTCTCCACAGTCTTAATAGGGCACAAAATAAATTCTGCAATTCATTCTAGTCGGGCCTCCCACACTTGGCGGGGTGACTCAGAAAGAACGCTTCCTTGATTACCATCTTTATACCTAACTAATTGTTGACAAATTGCAGCTGGACAATGGCACACTCTCCAATTCAGATGAGGGGAGGGATGCGGGTCGCCCTTTGTTGAGTGCAATGCAGCATTGTACCCAACGCTAATGGGATTCATAGGGTTAAGACTGAGGTGCAGAACAGATACCTTCGAACGGAGGCCGTCAGTTCAGTGCTCAGAGAAGGTTCGAGGCTGAAGTGTTTTTTGTGCGGTAGCTCCAAGGATGAACACACTTCCATTAATGGATAACGATCCGAACAAGGGAAATTGTTTCCAACTGTCATTAAGGATTGTGGAGGAAGGAACTACAGATGCTGGTTTAAACTGAATTGAGACACAAAAAGCTGGTGTAACTCAGCGGGTCAGACAGCATCTCTGGAGAAAAGGAATAGGTGACGTTTCGGGTCGAGACCCTTCTTCAGACGTTAACGATTGGTTGCCAATCAGTGTTATGAATTCAGATTTAAATTGATGATCACATGGGGATTTTCTGTCACTTTAAAATGAAAAGGTGTGGACCCAGCACTAGGGGGCAAAAAGCGTGTTGGATTGGGATGTGGTGTTGGAAATAATGTGGCTGAAGGCATTTGGGAGGAGTAGGCCATCCAGAAATTGGCCATTACTGCATCTAAAGCACACAAAGTGCTGGAGTAACTCCGTAGGTCAGGCAGCATCTCTGGAGAACATAGATAGGAGACGTTTCAGTACAAGACGCTTTTTCAGACTATCTGAAGAAGGTTCCCGACCCGAACGTCACTTATCCATGTTCTCCAGAGATGCTGCCTGACCTGCTGAGTTACTCAAGCACTTCATGTCCTTTTGTGTGAACCACTATCTGCAGTTCCTTATCTCTACATTACTGCATCTGTAATTCCATTAACTATGATCATCACCAGTCTCTTGAAGCACTTCCTGTTGGTGGATGTCAGAGCCACACGACAGTTGCCATTAAGGCCCTGTGCTCTGTACCTTTGTTTATGTGCGAAGTGTTGGAATAACCTCGAATGGTCTGGAAATTCTGCCAGTCCAGCACCATCACAGTCAGATTAATGAATTAACGATCATTATTAGTTTAGTTTTAGTTTTAGAGATACAGCGTGGAAACAGGCCCTTTGGCCCACCGGGTCCGCGCTGACCAGCGATCCCCGCACATTAACACTATCCTACACCCACTAGGGACAATTTTTACATTTACCAAACCAATTAACATACAAACCTGTATGTCTCGGATTAATGATTTGGAAGAGGGAATTAGGAGCAACACTAGCAAGTTTGCAGATGACACAAAGCTGGGTGGCAGTATGAACTGTGAAGAGGATGTTAGGAGGTTGCAGGGTAACCTGGACAGGTAGAGTGAGTGGGCAGATGCGTGGCAGATGCGGTATAATACAGATAAATGTGGCAGCAAAAACAAAGGGGCAGATTATTATCTCAATGGGGTTAGGTTAGGTAAGGGGGAGGTGCAGCGAGACCGGTGCGTCCTTGTACACCAGTCACTGAAAGTTGGCTTACAGGTACAGCAGGCAGTGAAGAAAGCTAATGGAATGTTGGCCTTCATAACAAGAGGATTTCAGTATAGGAATAAAGAGGTTCTTCTGCAGTTGTATAGGGCTCTGGTGAGACCACATCTGGAGTATATATTTTTTTATAACCTAACCCTGCTTTAATAAAATTTGGAAACCATGTATCATTTTCCTTCCACTTTACAATTATGCACCATTTTGTGTTGGTCCATCACATCAAATCCCAATAAAATACATTTACGTTTGTGATTGTAACGTGACAATATGTGGAAAAATTCGAGGGGTATGAATACTTTTGCAAGCCACTGTATTAACAGGATTGAGTATAGTCAGCATTGATTTATGAAAAGAAAATGACTATGTTTGAAAAATTGGCTAGAGTTTCATGAACGTGCAGCTAGTGGAATAGATAAGGGGGAAACAATGAATATTATTGAGTGTGAACATGCACGCACAATGTTAGTAAACTAAATTAGAATATATGGGGGCTGGAGACAATATACTGCTGTGGTTTAGGGATTGATTATTGGATAGAAAATAGATAATAAGAATAAATAGATGTTTTTTGAGGACTACAATCTACATCAATGATATGGATGTGGGAAATTACTGCAATGTATCCAAGTTTGGTGATGATGAAAACTCAGGAGGGAACTTGTATAGTAATCAGAATCAGAACCAGAATCAGAATCAGAATCACACTTTATTCGCCAAGTATGTTTTGCACCATATACAAGGAATTTCATTGGCCAGGTCAGTCATACAATTAAAAGCAACAGATCACCCAAAACACATTTTAACATGACTCCAACACATTCCTCACTATGATGGAAGGGAAATAAAGTTCAAGTCTCTTCCCTTTGTTCTCCCGCGGTCGGGAGCCTCGAGCTTTCCGTTGACGGGATGATCTTGACTGCTGTAGCCGGCGGTGCTTGGGCCCTCTGCGTCGAGGCGATCAGCTCCTGCATTGGGGGGGATGCCAGTTCCCCCGCGCCGGGCGATCAGGGCTGGTCGAACCTTTCGCGACGATGGAGCTCCCGACTCGGCGTTTCCCGAGACTGCGAGTCTTTGATGGTAGGCCGCGGTTGGAGCGATCCCAGGCAAGGATTCAGCTCCGATGTTAAGTCCACGACCCGCGGTAGGGCTCAAAGTCAGACCAAAGAGGCCTCCAGCTCCAGCGATGGTAGGCCGCAGAGCGCCCGGAGAATGTGGTCCGAAAATCAATCGCATCTCCGGGAAGGTAGGAACTACAAAAAAAGTTTCCCCTGTCCGCTCCCCCCTCCCCCAACACATAAAACAAACCAAAGAACATTAAAACCAACTTTTAAGAAACTAAAAAAATAACAAAACGAAACGAAAAAACGAACAGACTGCCGGCAGGGCTGCCATCTCCCCGGCGCCCCTGGTGGTCTTAAGGAGGAGGAAATGAGGATTCAGGAAGTTGTAGACATGCTACATGGATGGGTGACAACGTAGCATCTGGTATATGATGAGTAAAATATTAAGTCATCAACTTTGGTAGAATAAATAGAAGGGTGGAATATTTTTTTTAATGGTGAGAGAATGAAATTTGTATTGAATAGGACCTGGGTGCCTTGTACATGAATCAATTAAATGTAACATGCAAATACAGGAGGGAAAATAAATGGTATAAGTGGTCTGGCCAGATGTAAAGGGTTCTGGTTAAAATGGTACCTTGAATATTTTTGATCAGGACCAGTCTCCCCACCTCAGAGAAGGCATCTTTACGATGGAAGTTGTACAACAAAGGCTCGCCAAATTGATTCCTGGGATGGGAGTTTAGTTTAGTTTAGTTTAAGTTATTGTCACGTGTACCGAGGTATAGTGAAAAGCTTTTGTTGTGTGTTAATCAACCTTCGGAAAGACAATACACGATAACAATCGGGCCATTCACAGTAAACAGATACATGATAATGGAATAACGTTTAGTGCAAGGTAAAGCCAGTAAGATCCAATCAAAAATAGTCCAATAGTAGTTCAGGGCTGCTCTTTGGTTGCTGTAGGATGGTTTTGTTGCCTGATAGAGGGTGTAAGAAGGAACTGCAGATGCTGGCTTTAACCGAAGATAGACACAAAAAGTGGGAGTAACTCAGCGGGACAAGCAGCATCTCTAGAGAGAAGGAATGGGTCTCGATCCAAAACGTCACCCATTCCTTCTCTCCAGAGATGCTGCCTGTCCCGCTGATTTACTCCAGATGTTTGTGTCTAGCCTGATGGAGGATTTTCCATATGAGAAGATAAGCAGATTGGGTGAGTGAATTGTCATCTCATTGAAATGTACAGAATTGTACAGACATGGTTGAGACAGAAGATAGACACAAAATGCTAGAGTAACTCAGCCAGACAGGCAGTATCTCTGGAGAGAAGGAATGGGTGACGTTTCGAGTCGAGACCCTTCTTCAGACTGAATGTCACAGGAAAGGAAAACAAGAGATATAGATGATGATGTCGAGAGATATAGAACAAATGAATGAAAGATATGCAAAAAAGTAATAATGATAAAGGAACTAGGGCATTGTTAGGTGTTTGCTAGGTGAGAACGCAAAGCTGGTGTGACTTGGATGAGGGAGGGATGGCAAGTCACACCTGATGTGTCTATCTTCGGTTTAAACCAGCATCTGCGGTTCCTTCCTACACATGGTTGGGACAGAGTCTGAAGAAGGGTCTCAACCCAAAACATCATCTATTCCTTTTCTCCAGAGATGTTGCCTGACCTGCTGAGTTACTCCAGCTTTTTGTGTCTATCATTATGTGCTTATTCTTTGATATTCTCATAAACTGCATTGCTTGAAGTCTGTGGTCTCAAAATAGCGGGGTGTCCATTTTCCCCACTCGGATGGTAACAAAACTATGGAATTCTCTATGCAAGTGTGATGTAGTCTCAGTCCCTACATTCCTGAAGCCTTCTGAGATTATGTTTCTCCAGTTCTTGAAAATCTCTGAATCACTAGTTAAATCTTCTGTTGCCAAGATCTTAAACTCTAGAATTTCCTTTCCTACACTTGCCAGCCTCTGTAAGATGCTTCTTCTTTTGCTAAAACTTGTACTTATCTATTTTTCTATCTCTTAAAATGCATTGGAATTAAATTATGTTTGATGACACTGCTGTGGAATAGTTTTACCATGTTAGAACTACTGTACAAACCACAGCTTATTGAATATATCACCAGAACTCCAACCTGACAATGACCTGTAGGGATGCATCCATGATAGAAGGGTGATGAACTCAGGCTTAATTTTAGCAGACACAATGTATAATAAGTATCTGCAGATGCTGGTTTATAGTAAAGGTAGACACAAAATGCTGGAGTATCTCAACGGGTCCGGCAGCATCTCTGGTGAAAATGGATCGGTGACATTTTGGGTCAGGAGATTTCTTCAGTCTCTTAACTTAATATACTTCAGACCGTTTTAACTTAATATATTTTTCTCTGTAACCATCACGCCTAATTTATTAAAGGAAAGAGATTTAGGGGAACATGTAACCCCCCATGCAACAAGTTGAGATATTTAGAGAATATGTGAGAGCTTGCAATTAAAATTGTTGCTAGTGCTTTCCATACCAGAAAGTTTTTGTGGAGAAAAAAACAGAGTTAATGCATTCATTGCTCAATGGGATGCTGGGCTTTCAGGTTGATGAATATTTGGTGACCAGGGTAAGAGTACGTAGGAAGAGCAAGTGTACTTGGAGGCCAAATGTTGTATGATGAAGCTCCATGAAAATTTCCCATTAGAGTTGGCAAGTTGGACCAGTTTGACCAGTTGCACCATGGAACAAACATTTGGTTTTGTTTAAAATCACCCCATTTTACACAAGATTTATTGTGTATTGTACTGGAAAGGTGGGCAAAGACCTCGATTGTCGCTCTCCTGTGTCCAAATAGATGGGAGGTTCGCCCAGCTTTAATCAGATGAGTGAACAATGTTACTCCATCTGTGCTCTTGCCTTTATCCAAATTAAAGTCATAAGGTCATGAGTGATAGGAGCAGAATTAGGCCATTCGACCCATCAAGCCTACTCCACCATTCAATCATGGCTGATCTATCTCTCCCTTCTAACCCCATTCTCCTGCCTTTTCCCCATAACCCCTGACACACTCACTAATCAAGAATCTATCTATCTCTGCCTTCAATATATACATTGAATATCCATCAACTTAAATAATGAAGCTCTAAGGCATGACAATCAGTCTGCCCCAACCAACCAAGTGGCCAAAAGCTTAAAGTCCCCGACCTAATTATTATTATTAATGTTTAGTGTTTTCTGAGTCATCCGTAACTGTCACTGTATGTCATGTTGTTACTTGTGGATGGAGCACCAAAGCAAATTCCTTGTATGTGAATACTTGGCCAATAAACTTACTTACTTACTTACTCAGTTATCGCTTAACAAGAGAAATACTTGCATTACCTCACAAACATAAATCTGAACATGATTTGCTTTTATTAAAGGAAAAGGTTGCTATAAATACAGTACCATGGTAAATAATGTTATCTTTTCTAAGTAGGCAGGGACATCAGACTATTGTTTCTTCTCCTCTTTCCTGAGAGGAGCAGTCCCTTTAAAATGCGAGGCAGATTTAATCTTCTTCTGAGGAGTTCCTTTAAGAATCTGAAGAGCATACATCATTCCCTGTTGAAACTAAGAGAGTTGAACAGTCTGTAGACAACTTGCAAAAGTTAAAAAAAAATTACAAAGGGGTTGGGGCTTTTATTTGCCCTTTAATTCTGTGTTTTTTCATGTGGAGAATTAAAAATATTTCCTTTGCATTCTGCGTGCCCTGATGGATGGTCTGGGTGGCTTTTATATGCAAACTAATTTGGATACAAACCAGAGGGGGAACCCCATTAGAAAGAAGCTTTCAGGCTATAATTGAATTTCTTCACTTGTTAGTTTGCAATGAAAATGTCATATTTTTCCGTGCCTCTATTCAGTGCAAATTAGATCTCGTTAGAAAGAAATGGTTTCTTGGCAAGGCATGAAACTCCTTGGAGTGGGCTGTAACTATCCAGAGCAGCTGGAGACTGCTCCTCGACACACATGTGCTCCAGTTTGTCGAAGATGTATAGACTTGTGAATTGCTATTCAGTGTGGCCTCCCCTCTCTGTCACAGGGGGTTAAGTCTGGGCCTTCTCCAGGGCAGCCATGCCGAAAATTTAGAGTGACACTTGAACAGGCTGCAGATAAGGGCCGGAGTTGTACGCGAGCTTTATTGTGCACCGTTCCATTTTGTGAGCACACAAATCCAGTGTGTCGCGATGTGGGCAAGATACCTTTTTCTGCAGCAGGAGCTTATTCTCCTGCCCAGGCTGCGGGAACAATCTACAAATGCGATTAGCTTCGTATTTCAGGGGGTGAATGGAAACCGCCTGCATTGATTTCCACTCTCTGCCACTGCACATCTCGCACAACCACTGTCACTCAGTCAGAAGTGATCCTACTTACCTAATGAATCACTGTGATAAAGAAACAACACCATGCTTAAACTAAATGAGACAGAAATGAAACGTTAGAAGCATCTTCTCTATTCTCGTTACACCATGATTATATTGTATGTCACCACTATTGGTCAACTGAATTTTTAATAGTGAGGTGTAGAGGGCCACTGACGAACATCAAATTCACAAAGTTAAATCTATGCACCTCACCCAAAGTGTTTGTCATCCAGATAATTATTACATTCGCCAATTTATTTGTTCAGTGAACAAAGTGAAAGATTGTCATTATATTTGCCATAAAACCCAAATCCTTGAAACTGTTTCAGCTGATAAACAGCTCAGAAGGGATTTTGAGAGTTGATCTGCAGACTGAGATTGTCTTTGAAGGCAAAACTAACCCTTAATTGCCCACGGAGGTGATAACAATAATCGATTTCAGGACTCCCTTTATGCCAACGGTGTTCATGAATTATAACTGAACCCATTTGACCATGATGTTCTGATCTCCGTTAGCTTGGCCAAGATCATTCATAGCCATTTTGGAACTTGCAACCAATTTCTTCTCAAATGGTCTCAGACCTGATACATTACTCTGTCTCTTTTTCCACAGATGCTGTCTGTTCTGCTAAATGTTTCTTGCATTTTCTGTTTTTACTTCAGTTTTCTAGCATCAATGTGCAGGAATGCTGGCACCATCAAGGAAGGAGTTGAGTTTACAAGGTCATAAGGTTATAAGGAATAGGAGTAGATTTAGGCCATTCGGCCCATCAAGTCTACTCCGCCATTCAATCATGACTGATCTATCTCTCCTTCCTAACCCCATTCTCCTGCCTTCTCCCCATAACCTCTGACACCCGTACTAATCAAGAATCTATGTCATATAAGTCTCTTTTTGTGAAATTTTAGGTGTTATTTATGTGGAATTTACGTATAATTTATTTTTGTGTGTTTGTCTGAGTTTGTTATGCTGCTGTAGGCAAGATTATTTTTGCACCTGTACCTCACCACACTTGTGCATATGACAATAAGGTCATCTTGACTTGACTTGACTTGACTTAATTATTCCAGTGTATCAGCAAGAAATAACGCAGTACCAGCAGCATTAGGCTACAGGACATCATATTACAAAAGATTGTATCAATCACATTTTTAAAGGCTGATATATAAGCGGTATCTTTCAAGAATTCAGAAAATTCTCAGGTAATTTTCAGCCAACTAAGTAATTTCAGTAATAGAAGAAAATGTGGCAGGGACGTTATGTATAGTAAACCCTCAAAAAAAGGTAATTAAATAATCTCTCTTGGACACATTTTCCAAAACATCAGCATTGATTAAGAAGCCAGAAGTAAGTTTTTGAAGCATTGCAATGGGATCTTTTACCTTCACCCAAGGCATCATCAGCAGCTTGGTTTAAAGTCTAATGCGAGCAGAAGCACAACATTCCCCTAATGTCTTGCTGGGAGTGATAGCAAGTAAAACTTGCTTTCCCTTTGCAGAAACAAATAACTATAGATGCTCACAAAAAGATTGAGTAAATCAGTGGGACAGGCAGCATCTCTGGAGAGATGAATAGGTGACGTTTCAGGTCGAGACCCTTCTTCAGACTATAGATGCTAGTTTACCAACAACAGATGATGGAGCCCGACCAAAAACATCAACTATTCATATTCCCAAGGGAAAATCTTGTGTAATGCAGCACTTTATGTCTTTCCCTTGCTTTCACTTTTTCTCAGTTCTGATGAAGGTTCTTTGAGATGAAACTTTATCTGGTTCTCTTTTCCTCAGATGCTGCCAGACTGGCTGGGTTCTTCCTGCATTTCCACTTTAGGCCCAGATTTGCAGCTAATGTTTACATTTTTTATGGAATTTTAAAATTGCATGGCTAATTCTAAAAAAAAATGTTCACAGACCACATATTTTTTAATGCAGAAAACAAAAGATCTCAATTGTGTTTATTTGTGCTTCTGGGAGAAGTTCTGGAAAAGCTGGTACGTTTTTTAAAATCTAAATGTGGGCAGAGGCAGAGTTGTTGGATTTTGAGTCTCGCGTCTGAATCTTTACAGGGGGCTCCGATTGAAAGTGATATCATGGGGAGGGTCATTGCTTTTTGATGAGGGTTTAATCTGGACCCAATAGAGGCTGAGAGCTAAATCCCAGGCTGCAACAGATGGGCTTTATCATGTGTTCATCGGTAAACTGAGGAGACATCTGCACACGAGAGGCACTGGTGGTCCAGACCACTGCAAAGGGATTGAGGGGGGATTTGTGTCGGCTCTTTGCAAAAGAGAACACTTATTAGGCAGGGTTCAAAATGGCTCATAAATCCTCTAACTCGTTGACGAAAAAATAAGCTGAAGACAAAAAAGCAAAATCAAGGGTCAAGGTAGATGTTCTCTTGCTGGTGAGTCAGCGTGGATGAGCTCAAACCTTTTCTTTGTACGAGGGCTCTCTAGGTTTTGTGTGTGTGAGAGGGGTGCTGTAAGATCGGATCTGTCGATTGCATTCAAATCATCACCCCCAGCATCCAATCCATCATTAAAAGGACAGGAGGGTAAAGCACCACTTCAGCTAATTGGAATAATCCTGTGTAGAGTCATGTGACAATAGGGCCAAGACTGGAAGGCGTTGATAATTATGGTAATTCTCAGCTATTCAGAAAGCTGGATAAACTCGAACGCTTTGGAAGGTGTGAGGAAATGGGCAACCCACATGGCTATTAAGCATAGTTCCACACAGCTACTCAGTGAAAAGGTTTGCAAGCATTAGTTTGCTATCAAACATACTTTGTGTGGTATTGTGGCGGTCTGTACTCTAAACACCACAAAACACTGGGGCCTCGTGAGGGATTCTGCACTGGTATAAATTTAATCAAATAGGTTTTAATTTGAATACACAGAATAAAAAACGGGCTCAGACGAACTTTAATAAGCTTTAGATGGGGAGATGGCTTTCTAATAGACATGAAGTCAGTAACTCATTTTGCCCTAGGACTGAATTCAATCTTTCCCATGTGCATATTATATTACAGAATGGATAATACAAATAAACTGCTTTACAAAAGTATAATTGCCATGTACAAAAGTAAAATTTCCCGCAGAGGTGTGAAATTTTGTTTTATTACATGTGATAATGGAATTTCACTGCTGATTTAGGAATCGCATTCCATAATCCCAGTGACCAATCCATGACTGATAGTGAGACTGCATTAATAGATCGTATATCGCAGAAGGAGGCCATTCAGCCCATTATGGAGACACAAGAGATTGCAGATGCTAGAATCAGGAGCTAAAACATACTGCTGGAGGAACTCAGTGGGTCGTGCAGCATCTGTGTCTCGACCTATAATAATTCCTTTCTCCCAACTACCATCCCTCCCACGACCCAGATATGCTCAGCCCACTGCGATCCTCCAGCAATCTGCTTTTTGATTCAGCTGAGTATGTCTGCGCTTTACTTTTCAAAAAATGCCTCCGTTTATTCGACTCCTTCACCCTCCCTCTATAGTTCGGTCATTTACACTATTCTCTCTTGAAAGTTAAACATTTGAAAAAAAAACTGCAGATGCTGGAAATCTGAAAAATAAACTTAAAATGCTAGAAATGCTCAGCAGATCAGTGAAAAGTGAAATAAAGTTAATGTGTCAGATTGAAGTATTTTCTTCAATTTGCAGCATTATCTGTTTTTGTTTCTCTGGCAGCACACAGAATACCAAGTGACAACATCCAGCAATTCATGACCTGTTTCAGTCAGAATTGTAAAGGTTATGAATATCATTCTGAATTTGGCTGAGCTTGGACTGCATATTGCCAGAATGAAGGCTTTCCTTGTTGCTAATGGCTGAATTCAGTGACTAGTGACAGAGACTGATTCTGGCACTTTCTGCTACCTCCTCCCCCACTCCCACACACAGCAATTCTCCATCCACACAGTCTATAATCACTATATCTTCATTTAAGGGATTCACACCAGCATCAACTTTTCAATAAAGTACCTATAACAACATTGGAACCTCCACCCATGGCCTATATCACCATTCCTCACAGCTCCAGTTAACCAGGTTCCATTCTGACCTCCGATGGTGTTTCTATGTAAGTTCTCTCTGTAACCACATGGATATATTCCAGGTGCTCTATCTTCCTTCCACATCCAAAACATCTATGGGTTGATAGATTAATGGGCCCAGGTTTGTTGGTGAGTGGGAGACACTGGAGTGGGATGAGGCAGGAGAGCAAGTCGGAATGTGGGACGGGATTAGTGCAGGGTTAGTGTTATGGGTTGGCGCAGACTCAATGGGCCTAAGGACCTGCTTCTGTGGCATATTTCTCCGTTATAGGAAGCAGATAAAGGTGAACCCAGCAATTTTTCATTCAAAGGGATTTGGAGAGTTGCATAGACCGAGAGCTGATCTGAGCAGTTTTAGACGAGAGAAAATGGGGGAACATGGACTGTATAGGATACGAACAAGGCGTCAAGAACTATGATTTAAAGGATGCAGGTGTATCAACCACTTTTGGGTCATTTCTTGTCACTTAGAACATTTAAGTTGCTGTTTTGACTAGGGATAGGAAGTTAAGCTCATTTAAGTACTCCACACCCATTTACAGCCAGAGGAATGATCATTGGCCTTGTGGACCATATTCCCTGGTGTACTATGATCAAATCCTTCACATAAGCACAGCTTCTGTCTAATGAGTGCACAGAAATTTCTGGGCGCCCTTTTTTGTAAAAGAAACTAAAAATGTTGGAAACCTCAGCGGGTCAGGCAGCATTTGTGGAATGCGAACTGAAGCAAGGTCTTCAACCCGAAACCTTAACTGGTTCTCTTTCCACAGATGCTGGCTGATCCATGGAGTTTCTCTAGCATTTTATGTTTTTATTTCAGTTTTCAGCATTTTGCAGTTTTTAATTTTTTTTCCTGATTTTCATTTACCCTTAAATAAATGTTATCATGACAAAAGTATTTGAATAGCTAATATCCTGCCAATAATCATTCGACTCAGGAGACAAAACATATGAATTTTTAAGGGTACACAAAAGGCTGGAGAAACTCAGCGGGTGCAGCAGCATCTAAGGAGCATCTAAATTTTTAAAATAGATTTATCAGAATGCTGCCTTGATTAGAGGTTTTCCACTACATGGAGAGGTTGGATAGACCTGGATCATTTTCTTTAGAACATCGGAGATTGAGAGGAGACTTGATGGAAATACATGTAATTATGAGTGTCATAGATAGGGTAGACAATCAGAACCTCTTTCCCTGGGTGAAAATGTCTAACAGTAGAGGGCATAATTATAAGGTGAGAGGGGGAAAGTTGAGTGAAGATGTGCGGGCGAGTTTTTTATTATGAACAAAAATGGGGGCCACATATGCATTGTCAGTGGTGATGATGGGGGGCCGATATGATGAAGCGTTAAAGAGGCTTTTAGATAGGCACATGGAAGTGCTGGGAATAGAAGGATGTGGATCATGTGCATGCAGAAATGTCAGTTTAACTTGGCACAAACATGTTTGGCACAAACATTGTGGGCCAAAGAGTATGTTCCTGTGCTGCACTGTTCAATGTTCTATTCATGCCAATTATACTTTTGCAAATGTAAAATTAGCACAAATTTAGATATGACAGGGTCATTTAAGGGGCTTTTACCACAGACAAGTGGATATGCACATGGAGGGATATGGATCACATGCAGGCAGAGGATACTAGTTTAACTGGGCAATGTATGGCAGAGACATTGTGGGCTGAACGGCCTGTTTGTGTGCTGTACAGTAACTAAAATGGCTGTAGCGTAAAAAAACAAAACAATTTTGAGGTGTGATCAGGAATTAAACAGGCACGCAACAAACTTTGGGAGCTAATAGAAGATAGATAGACTATCAAGAGTCAAGAGTGTTTTATTGTGCTGGAGTATATGAATATGCTGGAGTAACAGAGGGGCATGCAGCATCTCCGGAGAAAAGGAACGGGTGGCGTTTCGGGTCGAGACCCATCTTCAGATTAGGGGTTACTATCTTAATTTTGGATTAAGTTATCTGTGAAATGAATAAAATTATACATCTATTTAAAAACTCAACGGAGTTCTGATTTTTCAGTTTACTAATGGGGTTAGGCAGGGAATGCTTCCCCCTGGTGGAGTAGTGGAGTTATAGTAGCTGTTTAGATTTGGATAACACTTAAATTCTGCTGCTTTATGTTACACTGAGCATAGTAGTCAAAGCAAATTACTTTGAATAAGGAATTAGAAATCAATTCAAATGTAACTAAATTGTAATTGAAGCATGGGTTAATATATTGCAAATACAAGTTCAAATGCCCTTTGGAATACTTCATGTAGGGGGACATCTTCACGTTGTACATTAATAATTTGGATAAGGGGATTGAAGGCTTTGTGTGTAAGTTTGCAGATGATACGAAGATAGGTGGAGGGATACGTAGTGTAGAGAAAGTAGGGACTCTGCAGAAGGACTTGGACAAGTTGGGAGAGTGTGCAGAGATGTGGAGGATAGAATACAACGTAGCAAAATGTGAGGTCATGCAACATGGTAGTAGAAATAAAGGCAAGGACTATTTTCCAAATGGGCAGAGAACTCAGAAATCAGAGGTGTAGAGGGACTTAAGGGCCTGTCCCACTGTACGAGGTAATTCAAGAACTCTCCCGAGTTAAAAAAAAAATCAAACTTGTGGTAAGCACGTAGAATGTCCGTAGCGGGTACGAGCTCGGGACGTCTCTTAGCAGCTCGTAACGCTAAAGGCAGGTACTCGGGAAACGCGGTAAGCTCGTGAAGACTCGTGAAGATTTTGAACATGTTGAAAAATGTCCACGAGAGCCCCGAGTACCTACGAGCGGCTATTACTGTAATTCTCCGAGTTCGAATCAGGGGAAACTTGGGAGAACTCTTGAATTAGCTCGTACAGTGGGACAGGCCCTTTAGTAGTGCTGGTGCAGGTTTCCCAAGAAGTTAATTTGCAAGTCGGATCGGTAGTAAGGAAGGCAAATGCAATTCTAGCATTTATTTTGAGAGGACTAGAATATAAAAACAGGTATAAAATGTTGAGGCTTTATAAGGCACTGGCCAGCCTGCATTTGGAGTAATGTGAGCAGTTTTGGGCTTCATATCTGAGGAAAGATGTGCTGGTGTTGGAGAGGGTCCAAAGGAGGTTTGCGAGAATGATCCCAGGAATAATTGGGTTTTCTCCGGTTTCCTCACACACTCCAAAGACCTACAAGTTTGTAGGTTAATTGGCTCTGGTAAAATTGTAAATTATCCCTTGTGTTACTTTATGGGGTGATCTTTGGCCAGTGTGGACTTGGTGGGCGAAAGTGCCTGTATCCACACTGTATCTCAAATTGGCTCAGCAAGAGAAGACAGAGTACGATGATAGAGGGGTATTTTAGATATAACAACATTGTAATATTTTCACTTTGAATTACTTGGCGTATTTCAATTACTCACACACTTCTCTTTAGTCGTGTGGCTGGGCGATAATGTTAGAAGCTGCACTTGGCGTACTTTAACATTGAATTATGATCAAGTCAAATGATCTAAATTAGGGTTACAGGAAGAGAACAATTAGGCACAGATTCACCAGAATGGTAGCAGCGATTCAAAGATTAGATTACACTGTGCAGAATGTTTCCTGCAGCAAAATAACTGAGAAGTGGTTTCCTGATGTGTGAGATATCTGGGTTGTTCTGGTTATTGCTCGAGGTTGCCCCCAATTGGCTGCCAAAAGCAAAGGCAGCCAGTCAGGAAAACTGTTAGAACACAAATTGCTGGAGGAACCCAGTGATTCAGGCAGCCTCTGTGGAGCTGTTTGTTTTCTTGCTTAACATTCCATCATCTGCAGTCTCTTGTGTCACCAAAATAGTCCTGCAAGGATTCAGTGAGGTTGTATCGGAGTCACCTATTTTCCTTTTATTCCCTCTCTTTCCTGTCCCCTTCCATGCATATCCCTCCTTCCGGCTTTACATTTCACTCCTCATCTCTCCTTTCTGACACTCACATGTCTCCTTTTCTTCTCTAGACTTTGTCATTTACTCCACTCATCTGCCAATCCGACTTTCCTAATCTGTTTCTACCTATCACTTGCTAAGTTTAACACTTGCCAAATTCACTACTGTTATCACAGGAAATATTGATTGTGTAAGAATGGAACAAGACCACAATCCTGCCCATTAATCTATTTTTTTTAATTTCAAAAACATACTTTATTCATGGTATATATAGTGATATACAATTGTTACATGTGTTTCTCTATATAAATTTACCCTTAATTTAATGCATTCTCTTACAATGTGTCGAGACCACACGTTTTCTCCATAAACAATGCATCTGTGTGGTGTTTGTTACAGCAGCACAGTTGCGCAGCAATAGAGTTGCAGCCTTACAGTTTGTTCCTGACTATGGGTGCTGTCTGTACGGAGTCTTTACGTTCTCCCTGTGACCGCGTTAGTTATCTCCTCCATTTCTACACACCAAAGACGTACAGGTTTGTAGATTAATTGGCTTCTGTAAATTGTCCCTCGTGTGTATGATAGTGCTGGTGTATGGGGTGGTCGGCACGGACTTGGTGGGCCGACGGCCTGTTTTCACACTGTATCTCTAAAGTCTAAAGTAATGTCTAAAGCACATCACCAGTGCCAACAGTATCCTCGACTCTGGTCCTTCCCCAGAGAGGCTTCACAATGGCTGCAGCAAGCATCAGTGTGACCCTCAACACATATTCCTACACCTAGGAATGTGCTTGTCAGCAGTCTTCACTTGTGGACATCTCCTTACACTGGAGGACCATCATGTTTTGAAGCTTCCGATGATTGTCTCACTATGTGCCCCTGTTGGCAACCCACAGATTACAGAGCTCTCTCATGCAGCCACTTAGGTCAAATCTTGACAAGAGTCGTTGAACCCTTTTCCAGATCTACTCGGCAAATGCACAGACCAAAGGCTGGTGGACGATTATCTTATCCACACCACAGTGTGCATGAAGGATATGTGGGAGGTCCCTCCCACTGTCATCCATACAAGGTCTTTGTGCTTCTTTGTAAATTCGGGTGATGAGGCATTCTTCCAAATGTCTTGTCTGTTCTGGAATCCATCCCATATGATCCATTGACATGATCTATCACCCAGAGAATTGTGAATCTGTGGAATTCTCTGCCACAGAAGGCAGTGGAGGCCAATTCACTGGATGTATTCAAGAGAGAGTTAGATAGCTCTTAGGGCTAATGGAATCAAGGGATATGGGGAAAAAGCAGGAACAGGGTACTGATTCTGGATGATCAGCCGTGATCATATTGAATGGCGGTGCTGGTTCAAAGGGCTGAATGGCCTACTCCTGCACCTACTTTCTATTATTCTATGTTTCTATTGTCTGCTTCTCCTGTTGTTTTTGCAGGACATTCTGTGCTGACCACTGCCTCGTACTCAAAGGTTTTTTTTGCACTAACTTTTCTATGAACGGCATGTAATGCAGCAATGCCCAGGAGAGGTCAAGCCCATCTTTTGCAACATTGGGATTAGGTAGAATCTCAGCACAAAGTGACCCTTGGTGTTTGTGCAACCAGGCTGAAATACCTTGATGTAGCCACACATAAGGTTGTATCAGGAATGGAGCAGTGTTGAGTGCATCATTCCCTCCCTTTCCTCTGGAGATATGTACATCTCAACTCTTGGAGAATTCATCAAAGAACCTTTCCAACCTAACCTCCTAACACCAATTTAGATCCTTGACTCTTCCCCATCTCTATTTTTATGAAGTTGGATTCACTGTAGGATGAGTCAGTGTTTTACGACTTCCAATTTCAATCTTTTCTACCATCAGAACAATGGCTTTGATTTTAACCATTGCCACCCTTCCTCCTGGACCATCATCTCATCACCTAACTTTATGGCAGTCTTAGCCCTCCCGGATCCTACATGCCATGGGAATCACACAAGAGTTACTAGACTATTGATCCCTGACCAAGAGGTGGGAGTACAAATCTGAAACGAATTTAAATTCAAGTAATAAATGAATTTGGAATTTTTTTTTAAAAAAAGCCAATTTCTGGAAGGCTGTGGTGAGGTCCTGAATGGAGTCATCCTGGCAAACACCCCAAACTAACGTAGTTTGTGATGTGGTTTGTAGCACTGAGCAATAAAACAGTTTATTGTCGATGATACCATCCACTACTTTGCTGATGATTGAGAGCAGGCTGATTGGGCAATAATTAGCTGGATTGTATTTGTCCTGCTTTTTGTGACTAGGATACAGCTTAGCTGAGCATGGTTAAACAATTTTCCACATTGTCAGGTAGCATGGAGGCCTGACCTTTGAAGTGGAATTGAAAGATCCCATGACTCCTATTTTAAAGAGGACCACCCAGTGTCCAATATTTATTTCTCAATCAAATTAGCAAAACAGATTATCTGGTCATTATCTCATTGGTATCTGCTTTGTGAAAATTGGCTGCTGCATTTCCTATGTTCCGATCATCTACACTTCAAAAGTACTTCACTGGTTGAAAAGTGTTTTGGCGTGTCCTGAAGTTGTGGAAGGAGTTAACGAAATGTAAATCTTCCTTTTTCTTTAAGAAAAAGAACGATTGCGAGTTGCTAATACTTTAATATATTATAAGATTGGATTGATTTTAGCACAGTGGCTCTCACGTAGAGAGTTTGAAAGTTGTTCTCCTCAGCGTGTAATGAAAATAACTGAATTAACTCCTCATTGGAATGGCAGCTCAGTAACTAGGGGTCAATCTGCAAAGGGCAGCTCCTTGGAGCTTAAACTAATCTTAACTGGGTTTCCAAACTAAAATAAAAGTCTCGAACAGAACCTGTAACAGGAGGAGGAGGGGGGAGGGGAAATTACCGAACAATGAGCTGCAGCTAAATTTGAAACATCAACATGTCCCAGACCTGCATTAACCCAAGCCTTTATTTGCAATGTAGTTTGTAGCACTGAACAAACCCAGGCTTCTGTTCATTGAAAGGAGAGTCATTGTCTGGCGTGGGGGTCTGCACGTTTTGTCTTCCCCACTATTAATCCTTCATGTGTCCGAGTTACAGCAGCACATCTTCTGCAGAAATGTATTCATGCCAACTCTACCTCTCTACAATAAGTTCCATCCACCTGGTCAGAAAAGAAATACAAAATACCCAGTGCTAAAAAAATGCCCAGAAGGATATACTGCTTACTTTATTCATGATTAACAGGCAAGTATCAGAAGCAAGACTGCTGCGTAAAATACAGATGAAGAAGGCACACTTATTTTACACCCTTCACCATATGTCAGCATTCTAGCACGCTTTACAACCAAGGCAGTTTCTGAAAGGTAGTAAGCACAGCCACAGGTTTGCATGGAGCAAGATCACATGAACAGTATTGGGATATTGACCAGATATTTGTCACATTGAGCAAGATATGGGTATTGTCATAACACAATTAAAATTGTCCTGCGCTTCAAAGTAGTTCAAGGCTGGGAGTGCTTTAGCAGCTAAATCGGCCAGATGACCTCTGACAGTGCAGCACTCTCTCAGAATTACCCCCTCATAGTGTATTTGCCCTCAGTAAAGCCCCACTCACAGTGCGCTTCGGGCCCATTGAAGCCCCTCCACAGTGCAGTACTTCCAAGGTATGCCCTCTCCCACAGTGCTATGCTCCCTCAGTACCTCCCCTCCCACAGTGCTACACTCCATAACACTTTCCTCCCACAGCATGGTTCTCCCTCAGGATGGCTCCCACCTCAGTACAGCTTACACCTCAATACTGCCCCTCCCACAGCGTGGCACTCTCTCAGTACATCACTTCTTCAGTACTGCCTCAGTCCAGTTCATTGTCTCTTGGGTAAACCATTAACCTGTGGCGTTCGTTTTCATGAGGCAGTGTGTTTCCCCCTCACCCACAACTGGCTTCAATAAACAGCAAGCTCTGAACAAGCTTAAATGGTACACTTGAGTCCTTGTTGGAAAGTGGGATTCATGAGACATAGATATGAAGGGACTGGAATAGGGAATGGAATGGGAGGTGTGACGCAGTGTAATCTATACCCATTTCATCTGAGGCAACCTGTATTGGTCGCTAACACAAGAGCCACAGGAGTCCAGGATCCTGAGAGCGCGGACACCAACTGCAGAAAGATTCTAACTAAAACTGGAAATGATTAAAAAATACTGGCAGTTTGCTCCAGTAACCACCCTCTGGGGAAAAAACCTTTCTTTCAGATCTCCCTTAAATTCTCTCCCCTCCACCGCCCATCCCTCACCCTCCCAGCCCCCCCCCCCCCCCCCCCCCCCCCCCCCCCCATCCCCATGCCCCCAACTGTAATCCAGTTCCTTCTAGTCCTACGCTCTCCTGATTTGGGTTTTTGTTATTCTATCTACAAATCTATGCAAGGTCAGGTTCAAGTAAGAATAAACTTAGTTGACGTAATCTTCCCTTATAATTAAAAGTCATAGGCATAGAGTGAAACAGTGAGGAAACAGGTCCTTCGACCCAACTTGCCCACACCGGCCAACATGTCCCAGCTACACTAGTCCCACCTGCCCGCGTTTGGTCCATATAATCCTCCAAACCTGTCCTATCCATCTACTTGTCTAACTGCTTCTTAAATGTTGGGATAGCCCCTGCCTCAACTACCTCCAGTGGCAGCTTGTTCCATTCATGCAGCACCCTTTGTGGTGTTTTACTGCCTTCCATTATAGGCAACATCCTGGTGAATCTCTTCTGCATTCTCTCTATTGCTGCATTCCACATTATTTGTGTAACGTGTGACCAGAACTGTACATAATAGTGTGGTCTAATGAATGCTTTGTACTGCTGCATCATGATGTCCCAGCTTGTATACCAAATGCCTTGGCATATGAAGGCAAGCATACCAGATACCTTTACCTCGACCCTAGGCACTTGCACCCTGAGATATTTCTGTACAACACTCCTAAGTTTCCTGCCATTTACATAGCATAGGAGAATGAGAAGAAGCCAATTTAATATGAAAGTGCCCATATGGTGAACCACTGTTGCTAGCTCCCACAAATAACCAGCTAATGAGTGAGCAGCAATTAATTTTGTTCCATCAGCCTGAATTTGATTCTAACCCAGGATTACGTATCGAAGCTCCAATATTATTTACACCATACAAGCATCATTCTAACTAACCATTTTCTTTGGTTGGAAACTGACCTTCCAGCCATGAGCCCTGTCTGGAATACTGGTTCTAGAGAATGAATGGAAAATAATGAAATTGTACCAGGTTTTAGAGAGAAATATGGCACAGATATTTGCCCCACCGAGTCTGCGCCAACCAGCGATCCCCATACACTAGCACTATCTCACACATTCGGGATAATTTACAATTTTACCAAAAGCAATGAACATACAAACCAGTATGTCTTTGGACTGTGGAAAGATGCTGGAGCATCTGCAGAAAATCCAGTCATGGGGAGAACATAGCATCCGTAGTCAGAGTGAACCGGGGTCTCTGGCACTGCGAGACCAACTCTACAACTGCGCCACCTTGCGCAATCGTACTGAGGATGTTTCCGCACCAACCAAAGGCTAACGTGCTGTACACAGAGCCGGAGGGACACAACCCAGTCAGATTCACATGCAAGATGGACGGTGAAGAGAGAAGACGATGATGTGACTGAATTGTTGAACTTCTCGAACTTGGGTGACTGTTAGCTTGAAATTAAAGCCTGACAACATTTTTTACAGTCTGGCCATTGCAAATATGGAAAACTCCCGCTATCACACTATACTTGCCTGGAGTTAACTGGAGCAAGGCTGATGCTCTTGAAGAAGATAATTGACACAATGTCAATGGCAGTGTTTAAGCTGCCATTGACATCTGCCATCATTTAAATTGAACCGTAGCACAGGTTCCAGCAATGGGTCCTCCAGCTTGAATGAAACAATAACCAGTGAATAAGTATAATAGATTTATTGGTAATAATTGTATTTCACACTTGTTTTAGTGCACAGAGAAATTGGCAATCACCTCCCAATTCTTCCACCTTCAAAACATGAAATCCATTAAATCACAAAATCCACTCATTCAATTATCACATTGAGACTTGCCATTGTTTTGGTCCAGGTTTATTTAGATAAATTTGATGTCTCCTGCTTTAATAGAACAGGGCACCAGATACTAATCCAGTAACTTAACCATGATGCACTGGTTAACACTCCCTCAAGATGTAACAGTTATCTTAATGTCCCATTGTACTATTAACACAGGCATGAACAAAAGGAAGCTTTCACCAAGATCTTAGCACCAGGTTGGCATGAATATTTGTCATTTGAGGTGACGATTCCTTCAGTAGAGATGGTTTGATGACGTGGAGAGGTATTGCATTCCTCTGCTCAGTCTTAGCTGAGGTGCACTGCTAACTGCTAACCACAATGACGTGAGACACCACACACGCCTGGCGGATCTCCCTCCAGGTGAGCCAGTTGGATTTTTAAGACAATCTGCTAACTTTTTGTTCAATTGTTTTTGTCACAGCTTCTTTTATTTTAAGTTTTGGTTGGCTGATTTGAATGAACTGGAAGATCAGCACTTGATGAATTTTTAAAAGCAAAGATGCCCCTGAATGCACACAAACTGAGCGGTGATCCCATCATCCGACAATGAACCAAATATCGCAGGAATCAAGCTGCTGATGGCTAAACAAACTATTTTCCTTTGTAGAGTTAAAATTGTAAGTGTATTTTCTTAAACGGTTTTATAAGGGAAAGGAGAAAAGAGTCATTGTCAGATATAAGTGCATCGCAATTCTTTCAGTTACCGTTGACTAAACCGAGAGAAGAGGTATAGCCCTCCTATAAGGACAAGGCCGCGCATTCCAAAGAACATTAGCATCAACACCACAAGGACGGACATGATGGGTTCGATGACTTGATTTCCCAGATTCCAGCGTGGAAAGCCCATGTTGATCAAACGTTGATTCGCATCTGCAAACAGCGATTGCCCTTGGTTGACAGGCCCCATGTGAGGCTGGTTCGCATTGTCCGCATTACGGGTGAAACCCTGACAAAACAGAATGGGACAAGAGGAAAATCAGCATGCTGCCACGATTCAAACTGATTCCAGGAACTCACTCCCCATCCCCAATGAGCCCAAGGGAGCTATCTGGACCTATTCAAATGGCAATGGGGAACCAATCACAGTAGCACGGGATGAACCTGGGGCAAGAGGAGAGGCCTCAATCTATCCAGCATTCTCAATCCAGCATTCAAATGGATGGACTTCTGCACCCTTTTACTCAATTTCCTTCCCTCAATACCTGTGCTAAATCAGAATCTGTCTATCTCTAGGTGTCATTGTGGGGATCTATGCCAGGGAAATAACACCTGCTTTAAGATAATAGAAATAGTAACAGTGCATGGATCTCCACATGATACCTGTTACTGTTGGCAATGCCAGCACTGGGCCACAGATCCCAGCACCTTTGCAAGTTCCCAGTAACTCAACTTTAACAGGGACACTGCTCAGTTGCAGAATATGGGACAAAGGGTCTGTTTCAGTGCTATACAATTTTACAACACTAAGATGGCTGCAATTGTATATCATCTTCTGAGTATGTTACCTAATAATCCCGATGGCTTGCCTCCAAGTTGCAGTCAATGTCCCTTGGACTTATACTCCAGCAATTGGATTCGCTTTCCTCAGCCCACAATGAACTACAACCAAAATCAACGCATTCTTCCTGTATTAGTCTTAGAGCTATATATGGAACCAAAAACAAGACAGCAGTTCCTAGCTATTAGATCCATTTGCATCACTATTCAATACAAATGTTGTGATGAACTCGCACCCAATATAAGTCAGGTATGTGCACTGAGAAACGGTAGTGTCCCTATCAGGAATGATTTTAATGTGGATGTAATTTCTGCAGATTAGTTACATCAGACATTGATCATTTGTCAAATGAAATATTATCAATAGATCGCAACATGTGAGCTTTGTTATTAATTCATAATTCAACAAGGAATTCAGGATAATTGTAGTCCATGATCTAAAGTGCTCTAGCTGGCACATACTTTTTAGAATTCGTTAAAAATGTATAGCAGCACTTTGCAGTGTGAACGGAGGAAGTGGAAAGAGGAGAGAGATTTAAAGAATCCGCAATTTCTTTATGCATCTTCTCCCACTCAATGTTCTCTTGGGGAACGTTAGATTGTGGTGGATCGCACTTGAACATGAGTCCAGCTCCAAGGGTAGTTTCTCAGAATAAGGAATAGGTCATTTATACTGAGATGAGGAGAGATTACCACTCGAGGATGGGGAATCGTTGGAATGTTTAACCTCGGGAATTGCTGGACATTGCATTCATTCAAAATTTATGAGATTTCTGGATTGAGAGGATGAAGAGATACGGGGATAGTGCAGAAAAATGGAGTAGATCATGGAGAAGGTCAGCCATGATCACAATGAAGACCTTGAAGAAGGAGAGCTGGCAGAGGAGATGCAGGTACTATCGCAACGGTTAATAAACATTCTGACAGGTACATGGATAGGACAGGTTTAAACGGATATGGGCCAAAGGCAGGTCGGTGGGACTAGTGTAGATGGGACATGTTGGCTGGTGTGGGCAAGTTGGGCCAAAGGTGTAGAAAGGAACTGCAGATGCTAGTTTAAATCGAAGACAGACCCTAGTTTAAATCGAAGACAGACCCAAAATGGTGGTGTAACTCAGGAGGACAGGCAGCATCTCTGGGGAGAAGGAATGGATGGCGTTTTTGGTCCAGACCGTAGGGCCTGTTTTCACGATGTAAGACTCGATGACTCTAAAATAGGGCTAGCTCCTACGATTGAGTGGCTCCTGCTCTCAATTCTTACATTCTCATTCATGGCTTGGTAATTCATGGTTTAAAGCTGTAGGATGGAATCGTGAACTGATTTTTATTTACACGGATTTGTGATTTCAATACATGGCGTGAAGGGATGATAGTACGATACGATACGATAGATAAAATTGTATTCATCCCCGGAGGGTAATTGGTCTGCCGACAGTCACAACACACAAGGTACACAGAAACTTGAAATTAAAAGTGAAAATAAAAATTAAAAGACAAGCGACTGTTGGCTGGCTGCCGGGTGCACAGAGCCATCACCGAACAAACAAACACAACCCTGGTTAGAGGGTTCTGAACTAGAGTGCCCCCCTCCCTCGGGTTCTCCTTTGTTCTCCCACCGTCCCTCTACGCCGGGCCCCCATTGTCTTGAAACAATTCAAATAAAACTTGCACAAAAAAAAAACCAGGATAAATATATGACAAGGAACCATTTGTTGTTCTTCACCAATGTGTGATCTCCCCTGTCAGGAACTTTGTTGGACTTGCTGGCCACACCACAGAGTGAAAGGGTGCATCACAGATAGATGCAAAGAGCAAGCTTTTGAAGGAATACCTTGTGTTGGAATGGGGATTTCCTGGTCTCCTCTAACTAGAATGTCAGGAGTCACGGAGACCTGTGCCCCTGAAGTTGGGGACGAGAGAAGGCAGGGAGATTCATTGCTGTCAACCTCAAGCGATGTCAGGATCCCATGAATGTGTGGGGTTCCTGTTTGAAAGCGTTAGGACACCAAATGTAACAATTTACTGTAACAATTTACATTTGGTGTCCTAACATGTAACAATTTAAACAAGAACCTAACTTGTTCATTCGGGCGAGGCGGGAAGTGGGCAGGGGTGGAAGTGCAACGTTGCATTTTGTGAGCGCCATTCGGTGCTAGTAAACAAGTTGTGTAGGGCCTGATCGCACCAGGATGGTGACCGAGGAGAAACGCTCCACCCTCCCCAGTGTTGTGCACCGACCTGCCGGCCCCTGTTGAGCTCCTCTCGGCGAGGAGGCGCCTTCCTGACCCGGGGGTCGTCATCCTGCACAATGTCTCCGTTGGCCAGGATACGAACCATCCTCCCGCACCTGGGGAGGCGAGAGGTGGGGAGGCGAGGGGGGGAAGGAGAGGAGAGACGGGGAGAGTTGTTACGGGAGCCAGCGGCCGTGCGAGTCCTCTCCGCTGGCCGTGTCCAAATATACCAGAGCCCAGCCACAGAGCAGGGCGTAGAGGAAATGCGAGTCATCGCAGGGTGTTACAGGGAATAAACTCCGAGCGAGCTGCTGTATTCCCTTCCGCAAACTCTCCGCCAAAGATTACTAGTATCTTTGCTCTCCGCTAAACCCAGTGTGTAGGCAGCAGACAGACTTAGCGGCAGCAGACAGACAGACAGAGCTTACTGCACGGACCCCCGCCAGCAACGCCTTCAACCTTAAACTAAAAATGTATACACAAGGGTTGCTAAATGAAACACCCTTGGGCATACATTTCAGGTTCCAAACCTCGCCCGGTTCACAGGGACAGGAAGGGAGGTGAGGCTGCGAGAGGGAGTGTTTGCTCCTCCAGTATCTTTGGTGTTTTCCCCCAGAAATTCAATCACGCCTTTCAATGCGCCCGCCTCAAATGGAGAGCCATGAAACTGATTTTCAACTGCACTCCTGGTGCAGAGGCCCTGGTGTGTTTCGCCCACCCCCTGCACCCCATCCTTTAAGCACCTTCCAACTCAATTTTTTTAGTTCAGAGATACAGCATGGAAACGCTGAGTTTCTCCAGCATGGAAACAGGCCCATTGAGTCTGTGCTCACCAACAATTACCTGGACACTGGTTTTATACTACACACTAGGGACAATTTACAGAAGGCAATTAATGGAGCACTCAGAGAAAACTCATGCGGTCACAGGAGGAACGTACAAACTCCGTACAGACAGCACTCGTAGTCAGGATCGAACCTGGGTCTTGCGCTGTAAAGGGCCTGTCCCACTTGGGCGACCTAATCCGCGAGTTTGCCCTCGACATACTTGCAGCGTGGTCAACACGAGGTTGTAGGAGGTCTTCTTAACTCTCCTTCATGCTCGAGAGTGGTCTCCGTGTACTCGAGGCCTTAGCTAGGTCGCGGCTTTTTTTCAATATGTGAAAAAATGCCCACGAGTAAAAAAAAGGTCGCCATGGAAATAATCAATACTTTTTTTACTCGTAGTAGGTCGACATGTTAGTCGTAGGTAATCGTAGGTTGTCGTAGAAAGTCTTCATCATAGTTGAAGGGAGGTTGAAGGAGGTCGTCTTCACTCTCCACTATTCGGTGTCCAATTTTCCCGGTTGGTCATAGCTAGTCGTAGCTAGTCTTCAACATAGTCAAGGAGGTCTTCAACATGCCATTTTTTCAAACTCTTCTAAACTCGCCAATTAGGTCGACCAAGTGGGACAGCCCATTAAGGCAGCAACTACCACTGTGCTGCCCCCAGTTTGGAAGAGTCAGTATGGGATTGGGAATTTCAGGCAGCTGTCCCCCTGTGTGAGGTGTACTTAATTACCTGACTAGCATTTGGGATGTTATGAAAGAGAGGAAATGTTTTACAGAAAGGCAAGTCTTTCTTTGAGCATTTTACCTGTTTGTATTTATCTACTTCATTTATTGTGACTTTCAAGCACACGCAGGTACATTAATAGCACCAGTGCAGGAAAACTGCTGATGGTACCTCCTCGAGGTTTGTGCAACTCCTAATTTAGTTTCGTTTAGAGATACAGCGTCGTAACAGGCCTTTCAGCCCACCGGTCCAAATGCTGACCAGCAATTGCCCGTGCACTAGTTCTATCCTACACACTAGGGACAATTTAAGAAGTCAATTAATCTACAAACCTGCACGTCTTTGGGAATTGGGAGGAAACTGGAGCACTCGGAGAAAACCACGCGGTCACAGGGAGAGTGTACAAACTCCATGCAGACAGCACCAGTAGTCAGGATTGAACCTGGGTCTCTGGCATTATAAGGCAACAACTCTACAGTTGCGCCACTCTGTTGTCCTGATGTGTTACCTGAATCTGTTGTACACCAGCTATCCTGTCCTCCCTGACTTCTCTTGACTCTTCTGACTGAGTGAGTGGTTGTGCGAGATGTGCAGTGGCAGAGAGTGGAAATCAATGCAGGCGGTTTCCATTCACCCCCCTGAAATACAAAGCTAATCGCATGTGTAGATTGTTCCCGCAGCCTGGGCAGGAGAATAAGCTCCTGCTGCAGAAAAGGTATCTTGCCCACATCGCGACACACTGGATTTGTGTGCTCACAAAATGGAACGGCGCACAATAAAGCTCGCATACAACTCCGGCCCTTATCTGCAGCCTGTTCAAGTCACTCTAAATTTTCGGCATGGCTGCCCTGGAGAAGGCCCAGACTTAACCCCCTGTGACAGAGAGGGGAGGCCACACTGAATAGCAATTCACAAGTCTATACATCTTCGACAAACTGGAGCACATGTGTGTCGAGGAGCCGTCTCCAGCTGCTCTGCATAGTTACTGACCCACTCCAAGGAGTTTCATGCCTTGCCAAGAAACCATTTCTTTCTAACGAGATCTAATTTGCACTGAATAGAGGCACCAATATAGATGACATTTTCATTGCAATCTAACAAGTGAAGAAATTCAATTATAGCCTGAAAGCTTCTTTCTAATGGGGTTCCCCCTCTGGTTTGTATCCAAATTAGTTTGCATATAAAAGCCACCCAGACCATCCATCAGGGCACACAGAAAGCAAAGGAAATATTTTCTTTATCTTTTTATACAACAAACGGGTTTGAATAATGTGACGAGATTTCCCGCACTGAACAACGCACTGGCCCTTCAGCTGTATATCTGAGGTCTTCAGTTAGTGAGGTTGAGAGCAACAGTCTTTTATACAGTGTTACAGTCAGCTCATGTCACTGCACCCATGCAGCTTAATGAGAAAGTGACATTATGGAGGAAATGTTTGTTGTCACGTTTCACTCTGGAAAACATGATCCTTAATTGCATTACAAATAAAAGTATAATACACTTGCCCTTCTAGACATTTATATTTAAAACAGCTGTGAGTTAAGCACACGGCCTTGAGGTGCACTGGTGTTGATGGTCAGTGAGGAGGCATTGACCAAAGGAAAGGCTGAAGTCTCCCTCTTGTGTCTGAATGGGGTAGTGTTGTTGATTATTGCTGATGATGTCTGAAGAAGGGTCTCGACCCGAAACGTCAACCATTCCTCCACTCCAGAGATGCCGCCTGTCCCGCTGAGTTAATCCAACATTTTGTGTCTATTACTGATGAATGTTTGGAAAACATTCTGTGGTTTTGGTGTGGAGTCTAACCCATTTCAGATGGAAGGGTGTGTGTCCGTGTTGGTTCACACTCGGAGTGATGTGCCCTTGTCCAGCAGACATGTTACATAAATATTGGAGACAATTAAAAAGAGTTCAGAAGGATAACTTCCGATCTAAGAGGTTGTACTGTGTAATAATATTTTTATTAAAAGGAATCCATCATAACAACAGTATAACAACTTTTCAAATACACAACCAACTTATTTCAATAAGTATACGAATGTTACGAATAGTTCTTATAAACTTCTATTTTTTTTAAAGTAGAAAAAGAAAAGAATAGATTTTAATCAATAAGAATGGTGATTAAATAATAATTTTGATTATAAAGAAAGAGAAAGAGAAAAGAGAGAAGAAAAATATATATATATGTATATATTCTTGTTATATGTATTTAATTAAAATAAAGTATTATATAGAAAAAAAGAGAGATTATAGTATACATCTTAATAGTGAATAACACAATTTCAAATAGCGATATCAATGGAGACATGTATGCAAATCAAAAAGATAAACAGAGAGTTATTTTCATCTAATCCTGCCGGGTACCCATTGAGTTGTGATGCCAAGAACAGCTACCCCTTCAAATATTCTGTATATGGAGACCATATCTGTTCAAAGAGTTCGTATTTGTCCATTAGGACAAATCTGATTCTTTCCAAATGTAACGTCTCCAACATTTCCACTGTCCACAATTTAATTGTGGGGGATAATGTTCCCTTCCAAAATGTCAATATTAATTTTTTCCCTATTATCAAACAGTAATCCAAGAAATTTCTTTGGTTTACTGTTAATATTAGATTTGAATCCGGAACTCCTAATATTATTAATTTTGGATCTGGATCTAGTTTAATTTTAAGAACTTCAGAGATAACTCTAAAGATTTCTGTCCAATAATAATTAAGTTTTATACATGTTACAAAACTATGCGTTAAATTAGCTTCCAAGTTCTGACATTTATCACAAATAGGAGAAATGGTAGAATAAATTCTATTTAATTTCATTTTTGAATAATGTAATCTGTGTAATACCTTAAATTGTATCAATATATGTCTAGCATTTAATGAGCAACGATGTATACATTGTAGGCTTTCTTCCCAAGTTTCCTTCGTTATAGATAAACCCATTTCATTTTCCCATGTTTGTCGATATATTTCCGAAGTTGGGATTTCCTTATCCAAAATAGTATTATATATATACGCTATTAATTTTTCTGTATTTGGGTGTTTATTAAACAATTCATCTAATAATCCTGGTTTTCTATTTTTATAGTCTTGCGTATTTGACTTAATATAATTTCTAATTTGTAAATACCTAAATATGTTATTTGACTGCAATCCATAGATATCCTGTAACTCTTGAAATGAAAGAAATTTTCCTTCCTTGTAAAGGTGTTCTATCCTTTTAATTCCTAAATCATTCCAGTGTTTAAACCCCTTGTCCAATACAGAGGGCTTAAACAAAGGATTATTCATAATTGGCAAACAAAGTGACAAATTATCCATATGTAGGGTCTTAACTATTTGTTTCCAAATACGTCTATTGCTATGAATTATAGGGTTATTACCATACATTTTTTTTGTACTTCCCTTGGTGCAAAAAGAATCGAACCTACATCAAAAGGCAAACAGTCTTCCTTTTCCATCTAGTTCATGGTCTAAATTTACCAACCAATAATTCATATTCTTAATCTGAACTGCCCAGAAATAATATAGGAAATTTGGTAGTGCTAGTCCACCATTTATTTTAGATTTACATAGATGTTTTTTACTTATTCGATGGTTTTTATAGTCCCAAATAAAACTATTAACCAAAGTATCTATATTTTAAAAAAACATTTTAGGGAGATATAAAGGGATTGCTTGAAATAAGTATAACAATTGTGGTAAAAAAATCATTTTTATAGCATTTATTCTACCCATCATTGATATAGGTAGTGTTTTCCAATATAAAATATATTTTTTTAGTTTATTTAATAATTGAGGGTAATTATATTTAAATAGACAGTTATACGATTTAGATACATTAATTCCTAAGATATTTGAGTTTGTCCGTGACTATTTTGTGGGAATTGTTCTAATATATTTAATTTTATTCCAGTTATAGGCATAATTTCACTTTTATAAGAGGTTGTACTGGACAGGAAGCTTGGGCTGACAAGGGGGTTCTTTCTCTACAAGAGAAATCGAGAGGTGACTGTTCAAGATTCTAAGATTATGAAAGGATAATGGTGGATATGGAGGAAGGGTGCAGGGGGATGAGATTATGGGACGTAACCATACCAATGGTAGTTGCCAATAAATCTGAGGAATCATAGAAATCAAAATATACTTTACCACAGGGTCTCCAAGGAGCAAAAGAAACAGCAGGATTATGCCATTTGGCCCATCCTTACTCTATCATTTAGTAAGATTGCGGCTGACGTTTTAACACCATTAATTTTCCAGCACCAGCACATATACATGAATTCCCTTTATATCTAATGATCAACTGATTTTAGTCTTGAATATTCTCGGGCTGAGCTTGAGCTGCCCTCCAGTAGAGAGGTCCTTAGGTCCACATTCGTCTGAGTAAAGAACGTCATTTCATCTTCATCCTCAATGGTTGATCCTCATATTGTGAGGTTCAATTCCACATCAACCTGTCAAACCTCTGAAGAATTCTGTAGATTTCAATGAGTTATTATTTTTAATTACTTTTAATTAAAAATACTTCTTATTTTTCTGAACTTCAGAGAGTACAGGGAATATTAAGCTGAGTAAAAGATCAGCTTAATCTCTGCTCATTCAATGGTACATTTGGGACCAATTAGCAGAGATGCATTGAAGGGGAAGCTGACAGGAACAGAAAGATCTATTGATCCCGAGCGTATTGCAAAAGATGTTGAACGAGGCTTGTGCAGAGTGACGTACACGAGCAAGGATCTGTGGGGCTGAATGGCCTGTCTTCATACTGTACAGTTGATATAATGGATGATTTCAACAGATGAAAGCTTTACCCATTTCTTGGCAGGGGACCAATCTGCTCTCCGGGAAGGTTGAACATTACTCCCAGGATCTGGGGTAAAATTAAATGTGAATGAGCAGATGTTTGATATAATATAGTAAAAGGAGGCCGACCACACAGGAGAGATGAAACACAGGCATAAAGATATTTTGGTGGCTATTATTCCTCTCAGATTGCTTACATTTACGAACAGGGATGTCGGTTTCTCGTGTTTATTAAGGGTTAGCACTATCAGGTATCTTTAAAGTGGGCAGTTGTAGATATATGCTTATCAGCTGAGGAACTTCCTGTTTAATGCGCAATTGTTTAGTTCTTTACCTTATATTTATTTGCTCCAGGAGTCAGATTCTCTTTTGCTGAATTTCAATGTAAAATATTGCTTAGCTCTTCTCCCTTTCCCTGTTGTACTGTGAGAGGGTGGAGCCAAACGCTGACACCATAGTCCCTTGGCCCCTCATATCAATGGGATAATTTGCTTCATTATCCCACCTTGTTTCACTTATCTTCCTGATCTATCTTCTCGTTCCCATCGCTCAACCTCATCTCCCTTCCCCCTTCCACCTCCCACCACTCCCCAGCTCCCTCTCCACACCTCTCCTCATCTTTCTCTCTTTCTCAGACAATATCCCTCTCACCTTCCTCCTGTAACTTTCACTTAGGGTGGTTGATGGTTGGCAAAGACTCAGTGGGCTGAAGGGCCTAATTTCATGCTGCATCTTTCTCTATGACTATGACTTTCTCATCTCCATACTTTCACCCGTCCCTCAGTCCATTCAGCCCCATCCCACCAGCCTGACCTGGACTTTGATGTACTCCTGCTCTCCCCATTCAGTTCTTGTTCTTTTAGCCATGTACTCTACCAGCTCCTTTCTTCGCACGTTCTCCCTCTCTCCCTCCAGTATTGCCCAACAATTGGTGTTGGGACCTGTTTTCTACCCACACATATATCAACGGTACCGTGAGTGATGGGCCTATGTTTCAATCGGCTGTTGGCTTTGGTCGAGCCGTTGTTTGAAGTTGTATTGCAACCCATCTCTCTTTCCAACACGAATACTTTTATTGAGTGAGCGCTCTGAAGGTCAGAAAGAATCTGGCAACTTTCCTGAAGCATCCCACGCCGGCATTTTTGGAGCAATCAGAATTCCGAACCAGTCCACATTGGAAAAAGGTTGTTGTGCAGCTGACGTTTTTACAGTTTAATCAGTTTTAGTAGCAGTTTAATCAGTTTTAACAGCAGCTGCAGCACAGATTCGGGTAATTCGGCCCATGTGTGCCCTGTTTATGTAAGTCTCATCCCGCTCCACCAGCCGATCCAATGACAGTCTTAGTTCTAGCCTATTTGACCAGTCCAAGTATCCATTACTTCATGTAATCAAAGTATTGATAAGTTCATGAATTATTTTAATCTTCCATTGTTGACAATTTCCGAGCAGATCCTCAGCATCAAACCACATCTCCTAAATTGGATGATATTGTTACAATTCATGTCCCTCTAAGATGAAGTTAACACTAAACCTGCAAGTCCAAGGGTGACTATCTTGCTCCAAGTCTCACTCACCTCCCACTAACATGTGGATTTACTTTAGAGATACAAGACGGAAACAGGCCCTTCAGCCAACTGAGTACACACCAACCATAGATCACACTAGTTCTCTGATATCATAGTTTTTCATCTATTCCCTACACCGTAGGGACAACTTATAGAGACCAATGAACCAACAAACTCACATATGTCTGGCAGAAAACCAGAGCACTTAGAGGGAACCCATGTGCTCACAAGATGAACGTGCAAATTCCACACAGACAGCACCCAAGGTCAGAATCGAACCTGGGTCTCTAGCGCTGTGAGACAGCAGCTCTACCAGTAACGCCACCCTGGCCATCCTCTTTTAGTATTGATTCCTGGTCCAATCCCTCCACCAGTTTAATCGAGTCATGGAGTCAAACAGGCCCATCGCCCACAGATCTGCGTTGGCCATCAAACACCCATTTACACTACTACTTACAATGGGATTCATTTCAGTTAATCTACCAAATGGCTGTGGGGTCTGCTGTCACAGGGCACTGGGAGACTGAGAGCTGTGTGATAACTTCTCAAATAGTACACTGATGGAATGTTTAAGGATGAAATATTAGTGACATCTTGCAAATATTATAAATGCATGTTGTGATATGCTTGGTACAGCGAATTAAAATGCCCTAGTTGTAGGCATATATTTATAAATCATGTAAGTAGATATTGGGAACAAAAACATTCTGCTGGTTTCGACACTGGTCTCCAGCAGATGGAGCTTACAGCTCAGACAAGCAAGTGGATTTAGCTTTCAGTTAAGTGTTTGTGAGTCTGGTCAATTTGTTTCTTTCATGAAAACAATCACTGATCAAAAGGAGACGGTCTATGATAATGTGAATATCCTTCTCCTTTTAATGTTCAACAGGGAAGTGGCCTGATTGAAGTGAGAATTGACATGGGTATTCAAGCAGGATGCAATCACAGTTCCCGAGCCTAATTATATGGGATGTAATCACTTATACTTGAGATCTGGGAAGAGTCTTGAAAGGAGAGCCACGGAGGTTGTACGGGGATAAATTAAGCAGCAGTTTAGTTGTATTTCTTACCATATTCATAGCTCACTACATGGTCTTTCACAACATTTTGGAGGTCAAACATGGATTAGGCGATCACCCTATACAATTTCTCTCTTCCATCTACAAAAGTGATAGAGAGCTTTTGGTTAGCTTAGATTATATTCTCTATCTCACCCTCACTCTGACTGTCCTGGGCTTCCTCTTACTTGTCATTTATTTCAGGTAATAAACATGTACAGCCTTTCCAGAATTTTTTTATTCCAGATATACAACAGTATGTTCATTTTGTAACTTCAGGGAACTCAAAAATGTGCAGGTTAGTAGGTTAATTGACTACTGTAAACCGTCCCTAGTATAGCGAGTGATAAAATCTTGTGGGAGATGATGAGAATATGGGAAGAGTTGTATAGATATGGGTTGGATCAGCACAAAATGGGTGATTGATGGTCAGTCTGAACTCAGTGGATCAAAGGGCCTATTTCTTTGCAGTACCTAATCTAACCCTAGGTTCTACGACAAGTTGTACAGATGAAAAGTGCACTAATGGCTCTCATTTTAAAAACATCTTTATGTCTCCCAAAAAATGATTTATTACTGACAGGAATGAGATACCACAGGTTACATATGAGAAGGCTCGATTTTCAGAGACATTATTGTGCCTTTAATATCATGCCTGCACTTTTGGAGAAGTTGGAGCAGAAATAAACCATTCAGATCTTTAAAACTTTCCACCATTCAGTGGTATAATGGATAAAACATTCATCAAGTTCCCTTAATCCTTTGTTGAATAGAACTCTCAGCCTTAATGTAAGGAGTTCAGGGTGATGTAGAAACAATATGATTGTTGGTTTACAAAAGAAGACACATTGTGCTGAGATAACTCAGCAGGTCAGGCAGCATTTCTGGAGAATGTGGATAGGTGATGTTTCGGGTCAGGATTCTTCTTCAAACTTGTGTTTCAGGTTGAAATCCTTCTTCAGGTAGAGCGCTTGAGACTGAAGAAGAGTCCCGACTCAAAACATCGCCTATCCATGTGCTCCTGAGGCCACTGGGTTACTCATGCACTTTGTAACTTCAGGGTGACGTATAATTTATGAGAAGATTGCAGGCATTCAGGAATAATCCTCAGTGCCAGAAACTGCACAAATCTCAAGTGCGGGCGACTAGAGTTAGTTTTTCATGTTCTCTGATTTCTGACCTGTGCAGTTCCGGGGAATAATGAACTGTTGCACATTAATTCCACGCCCTCTTTTTTAGATGATGTCATGTAATGAGCTTGATTGAAAGACTTGAGTGCTAATTCTGTTACCATGGCTTCAGCACAAATTGCCTCCTGCCATCTACACTATCACTAAAATGTTGCGATAGGAACAGTTTTGCAATTTCTAAATGGACTAAATTATTGGTCCAAACACAAAATAATCCAGCAGTGTATCATAATTCATCGCTTCTACTTCCATAATTATCAAAGTCAACACTGCATCAAACTATAATTAAAGATGATTTTTTTCTGTTTTGTCTATCTTGCTCTCTGACTCCTTTTTTTCTCAGTGGCATATGTATTACTTGTCATAAACAATATTCAAACTCGTCAGAGTCATCTACAATGTTGCCTTCTTTGTTATCATCAGGAGAAGAAGTATGGAGCAAGTCGAATATGATATTGTAGTGGCACCTGCTGGTGCCTGTGGGTATTCGAACCCTCCGGTCGGCTACCTCGGTCATGTGACTGTGGGGAGGGGTTTTGATTTTGCGCGTTTTCTGGGCTAGCCACATTCATTACTTCGATCATCGTTGTGGTGAGATCGTTTGGTGTCAGCTGTCATTTGATCTGCGTTGTTTTCACTGCTTTGTCAATAAAGCTCGTTTGGGAAAACAACTACCGTCCCGACTGGCTAAATTGGTGACCCCGACGCGCCCAATTTGAAATTGGACGCTGAGATGCAGGACGAGTTAGCTCCCGTTGCCGTTCCCGACGCCCACCAGAGCGCCGTCAGCCTCAATCTGCCGGTGTGGTTTGCACATCGTCGCAGACGAGACAAAATATTTTCATGTGATGGGAGCCCTGACGCAGGAGTCAGCCTCCCGTCTGTTTCTCGACTCGCTAAAATATGAATGAAAAGGCAAGCCAAGAAGTCCTGGCAAGCCACAGTGGCAAACGTCTCCCAGGAGGCTGGAGAGAAGCCAGGCGGTGGAGCCTCGCTGGGCGGTGGAGCCTCGCTGGGCGGTGGAGCCTTGCTGGTCGGTGCAGCCTTGCTGGTCGGGCGCTGCGGTTGAGGATGGGCCACGTGGGAGCTGGTGGATGCGCCGCCGGGAACAAAGGAGGACCAAGCGTGGGCCAAGACTCTATAATTTTAGAAACTTTGACACTTGAATGATACAGGCTGTTGCCTGAAACGTGGAAAGGGCACATTCAGTCAGTTTTCCATATCGCAGCAATGATGCTTTGTTGTAACTGTACTAGAACAACTTAGATATAGCTTCAGGCTAGCAAGCTGTTTCAATTGTAGAGAGCAAGATCTCAGCCATTCTGGGCAGGACTAATGAAACCACAAGAAGTCTCAGGAACAAATTAACTATATTGCAATGGAATACAGTAGAAATCACTAAAAATAGTCACTTTAAATAGCATTTTGAGCAAAATGACTGAATAGCAATATCAAAACTATAGTTCAATAATCCCGTATCCACAGGTAAATATTAATATGGACATAAGGTGCTGCATCTTCGGAAGGAAAGCTGGTAACAAAAGGTTTAGGAAGGTGTCCCTGTTTAGAAGAAGACTGAGATTGAGAATATACTCTGGTGAGCTTGGGAATATCGTAAAAAATGCCACCAAGAGGTAAAAAGCTCCTGTGTGTATGAAATCTAATGCCCAACCACTGTTGGAAATGTTGGAAATATTCAGCAGGACAAGCAGCATCTGTGGAGAGAGAAACAGAGTTAATTTCACACCAATGATGAAAGGTTAAGGGTTGGCCAGTCTGATGCTCTGGTGCGGCCCTGAGAGAGTCTGGCCTCGTTGGAGGTGCTGGTTTTCAAGGAGCACCATCTGCTCTTTCACATGGCAGTGAAAGATCCCTTGGCATCTGTCCTGCGTAGGAGCAGGGGAATATTCTCCAGTGTTGCACTCCTATGACACAACAGAACTGATGCTGAGATAACTCAATGGGACAGGCAGCATCTCTGGAGAGAATGAAAGGGTGACATTTCGGGTGGAGATGGTCTCTCCTTCTCTCCAGAGATGCTGCCTGTCCTGCTGAGTTACTCCAGCATCTGAGGTTCCTTCCTACACATGATTAGGACAGATTATTGGTTTATTAACACTCATCTCTTATGGCAATGTACAAAACAACTCATCGATTATAAAATCTGTTGGGAACTCGTGAAATAAGTAAGTAAGTAAGTAAGTTTATTTGCCAAGTATTTACATACAAGGAATTTGCCTTGGTGCTCCGCCCACAAGTAACAACATGACATACTCTGACAGTTACAAATGACTCAGAAAACACTAAACATTAATAATAATAAAACATTAATTGATAAAACACCATTGATCAAGCATGTGAACCAACAAAATACCAGATCAAAGGGAGGCTACAGATTTTTGGCTGTTGAGTAGAGCAACTACTCGTGGATAAAAACTGTTTTTATGTCTGGCTGTGGCAGCTTTGACAATCCAGAGTCGCCTTCCAGAGGGAAGTGATTCAAAGAGTTTGTGGCCAGGGTGAGAGGGGTCAGAGATGATCTTGCCCGCTCGCTTCCTGGCCCTTGCAATGTACAGTTCATCAATGGAGGGAAGGTTGCAGCCAATAACCTTCTGAAGTTCTGAAAGGTGCACATTGTTTCATGTGCTGTACAGAAGGCTGAGTGTCTTCTTGATCCTGATTTTGCTGACATGAGCTACATATAATTAGTTGATCAACACTCCTCCTGGCTACTGGATAACAACAGGCTTTGAATCTTTGTGCTGACTGTATGAGAATCAATCTTATTCTCCTTTCATCCAGGTCATTGGTTAATCCTCCGTAACCACAGTAACGTTGAAAAGCTGTCTCGGAAACATGAGAGCAAGTAAAAACAAAGTACTGCCATCTGAAATGATGCAAGCAGATTAACTCATAATGTTTGGGACAAAGACCCATCATTTATTTATTTTCCTCTGTACTCCACAATTTGAGATTTGTAATAGAAAAGGTCACATGTAGTTAAAGTGCACATTGTCAGATTTTAATAAAGGTCATTTTTAAACATTTTGGTTTCACCATGTAGAAATTACAGCAGTGTTTATACACGTCCCAAACATTATGGAGGGCACTGAAGGTCTAATGATTTCCTTTGCCCAGGCCAGCAGGAGAGTCCCCTAGGGACAACATGGTGGTATAGCGGTAGAGCAACTGCTTACAGCGCCAGAGACCTGGATTTAATCCTGACTACAGGTGCTTGTCTGCACGGAGTTGGTACGTTCGCCCCGTGACCTACGTGGTTTTCTCCGAGATCTTCGGTTTCCTCCCCCACTCCAAAGGTGTACAGGTTTGTAGATTAATTGGCTTGGTATAATTGTGAAAATGTCCTTAGTGTGTGTAGGGCAGCGTTAATGTGCGTGGATCGCTGGTGGGTGCGGACTCGGTGGGCCGAAGGGCCTGTATCCGTTTTGTGTCTCTAAACTAAACTAACCTGCAAGCTTGGGACTTCTTAAGGACTGCGCCAGGGTTAGGTACCAGCTTTAGACCAGACTGGAAGCTCTGCCATAGAAACATAGAAACATAGAAATTAGGTGCAGGAGTAGGCCATTCAGCCCTTCGAGCCTGCACCGCCATTCAATATGATCATGGCTGATCATCCAACTCAGTATCCCGTACCTGCCTTCTCTCCATACCCTCTGATCCCCTTAGCCACAAGGGCCACATCCAACTCACTCTTAAATATAGCCAATGAACTGGCCTCAACTACCCTCTGTGGCAGAGAGTTCCAGAGACTCACCACTCTCTGTGTGAAAAAAGTCTTTCTCATCTCGGTCTTAAAGGATTTCCCCCTTATCCTTAAGCTGTGACCCCTTGTCCTGGACTTCCCCAACATCGGGAACAATCTTCCTGCATCTAGCCTGTCCAACCCCTTAAGAATTTTGTAAGTTTCTATAGATCCCCTCTCAATCTCCTAAATTCCAGAGAGTATAAACGAGTCTATCCAGTCTTTCTTCATAAGACAGTCCTGACATCCCAGGAATCAGTCTGGTGAACCTTCTCTGCACTCCCTCTATGGCAATAATGTCCTTCCTCAGATTTGGAGACCAAAACTGTACGCAATACGCCAGGTGTGGTCTCACCAAGACCCTGTACAACTGAAGTAGAACCTCCCTGCTCCTGTACTCAAATCCTTTTGCTATGAAAGCTAACATACCATTCGCTTTTTTCACTGCCTGCTGCACCTGCATGCCTACTTTCAATGACTGGTGTACCATGACACCCAGGTCTCGCTGCATCTCCCCTTTTCCTAATCGGCCACCATTTAAATAATAGTCTGCTTTCCTGTTTTTGCCACCAAAGTGGATAACCTCACATTTATCCACATTATACTGCATCTGCCAAACATTTGCCCACTCACCCAGCCTATCCAAGTCACCTTGCAGTCTCCTAGCATCCTCCTCACAGCGAACACTGCCCCCCAGCTTAGTGTCATCCGCAAACTTGGAGATATTGCCTTCAATTCCCTCATCCAGATCATTAATATATATTGTAAACAGCTGGGGTCCCAGCACTGAGCCCTGCGGTACCCTACTAGTTACTGCCTGCCATTGTGAAAAGGACCCGTTTACTCCTACTCTTTGCTTCCTGTTTGCCAGCCAGTTCTCTATCCACATCAATACTGAACCCCTAATACCGTATGCTTTAAGTTTGTATACTAATCTCTTATGTGGGACCTTGTCGAAAGCCTTCTGGAAGTCCAGATATACCACATCCACTGGTTCTCCCTTATCCATGCTACTAGTTACATCCTCGAAAAATTCCACAAGATTCGTCAGACATGATTTACCTTTTGTAAATCCATGCTGACTTTGTCCAATGATTTCACCACTTTCCAAATGTGCTGCTATCCCATCTTTAATAACTGACTCTAGCAGTTTCCCCACTACCGATGTTAGACTAACTGGTCTGTAATTCCCCGTTTTCTCTCTCCCTCCCTTCTTAAAAAGAGGGGTTACATTTGCTACCCGCCAATCCTCAGGAACTACTCCAGAATCTAAAGAGTTTTGAAAGATTATCACTAATGCATCCACTATTTCCTGAGCTACTTCCTTAAGTACTCTGGGATGCAGCCTATCTGGCCCTGGGGATTTATCGGCCTTTAATCTATTCAATTTACCCAACACCACTTCCCGACTGACCTGGATTTCACTCAATTCCTCCTTTGACCCACAGTCCCCTGCTATTTCAGGCAGATTATTTATGTCTTCCTTAGTGAAGACGGAACCAAAGTAGTTATTCAATTGGTCCGCCATATCCTTGTTCCCCATGATCCACTCACCTGTTTCTGACTGCAAGGGACTTACATTTGTTTTAACTAACCTCTTTCTCTTCACATATCTATAAAAACTTTTGCAGTCAGTTTTTATGTTCCCTGCCAGTTTTCTTTCATAATCTATTTTTCCTTTCCTAATTAAGCCCTTTGTCCTCCTCTGCTGGTCTCTGAATTTCTCCCAGTCCTCTGGTATGCTGCTTTTTCTGGCTACTTTGTACGCATCATCCTTTGCTTTGATACTATCCCTGATTTCCCTTGTTATCCACGGATGCACTACCTTCCCCGATTTATTCTTTTGCCAAACTGGGATGAACAATTTTTGTAGTTCATCCATGCAGTCTTTAAATGTCTTCCATTGTATATCCACCGTCAACCCTTTTAGAATTAATTGCCAGTCAATCTTGGCCAATTCACGTCTCATACCCTCAAAGTTACCTTTCTTTAAGTTCAGAACCATTGTTTCTGAATTAACAATGTCACTCTCCATCCTAATGAAGAACTCAACCATATTATGGTCACTCTTGCCCAAGGGGGCACGTACAACAAGACGGCTAATTACCCCTTCCTCATTACTCAAAACCCAGTCTAAAATAGCCTGCTCTCTCGTTGGTTCCTCTACATGTTGATTTAGATAACTATCCCGCATACATTCCAAAAAATCGTCTTCCTCAGCACCCCTGCCAATTTGATTAACCCAATCTATATGTAGATTGAAGTCACCCATTATAACTGTTTTGCCAGTTGGCTCAGGCTGCAGAACGGTCCATTTGGTGCACTGAGGATGGTGGCTCAGGTGGCCATCTACCACGGCAAAGACCAGTTTGCAGATGTCAACCAGGCTGCCTGCCTGGGTGGTTGTCTATCAAGAGCACCAGGGGGTATTTCCATCTTGTAAGACAGGCATTAGCTCCAGGCTGCCTTCCCAGACTTGTAGGCTCATGCAGTAGATCCAGGTGGACCTATTGGTCCAGCCAGTGCTTCCAGTCTGGAAATGCAGGCTGTGGGCCCAAAGGAGATCACGAGCAATGGATCAGACTATCAACCCAGGCTGCAGACACTGCCATAGACTAAGATAGTTGTCCCAGACTCTAGATGCAGGTTGTGGGTGCAAGGAGTAACCTCAGGCTATGGGTGCAGGCAGTATGATCAGGAATTAGTCCCAGACTCAGGGACCAAGTGGTTGTTCCAGGCTGTAGTGGCAGGTACCAGGTCCAGCAGTAACACTAGGCATTTTTTTTTTCCATTCTGAATGACAAAGCTGTGGTCTCAAGCCATGGGTGTAGGAAATATGCCCAAGTGTGAGGCATAAGTTGCAATCCCAGGCTTCAGCACTGGCTTTAGGCCCAGGACAAAAAAACAGGAGTTAATATTTCAGTTTGATGACACTCTGTCTGAAATTGGTTGTCCTGGATGGTGGGCCCAGTGCAATAGTGTTGTGTTGTTTCCCCATGTCACTTGACAACTGTGTGCTCACCCACCAATAAGACTCAGCCGTAAGAGTTTCAAGTCAAGAGAGTTTATTGTCGTGTATCCCAGATAGGACAATGAAATTCTTGCTGTTTAATTTGAAATGAATTATAACACATACAAAACAAATGAGGTCTGCAATTTGATCATCCTTTATTTGTTTAATTTTTAACAGCATAATTCTAATCAAACTTCAATCAATAAATAAAATTAAATGATATATAAGACCTATGGTTTCAGCGCTTTTGGTATTTGGCCCTTGGTGATATTCTTATTTCAAAGTCTAATAATCTACACTCTAATGAGATAATACAGCAATTTTTTTTAAAAGACGCAAAGTGCTGCAGTAACTCAGCGGGTCAGGTAGCATCTCTGGGGAACATGGATAGGCAACATTCTGGGTCAGGATCCTTCTCTTGTTTCTCCAACACACGAATTAAGACAGAATCCAAGGAGATAAACAATTATGAAGAGGAAATTTAATCTGCAACTACCTCCCTAGAAATCCGCTGTGGCTGGGGTCGACTGAAAATTTCAAACAGATAAATATTTTTTTTTCGGCTAAGGCGGCACAGTGGTGCAGAGGTAGAGTTGCTGTCTTGCAGCGCCAGAGATCCGGGTTCGATCCTGACTGGGTGCTGTCGGTACTGAGTTTGTACATTCTCCCTGTGTTCTTGTGGTGCTCCGGTTTCCTGCCACACTAAAGACGTACAGGTTTGTAGGTTAATTGGCTTTGGTTGAAAAAAAAAAAAAAAAATTGTCCATAATGTGTAGGATAGTATTAGTGTGAAGGGTGATCGCTGGTCAGTATGGACTTGGTGGGTCGAAGGGCCTGTTTCTGTGCTGTATCTCTAAAATCTAAAGGATTATGGATTATGAATCCCAGGCAGATGGATGTTTAATTGAATGAAATAATTTGGCTTAGAGTGCTTAACTTGTTCCTCTTGTCCCTATGTTCCTATCCATTAAGGTCAAGTGATTTGTAAATTAAATAAAGGGTTTTATGGTCATACAGATAATAAAACTCTCAGCATTCACCATCAGTACATTTTGCAACCGACAACACCATCAGGAACTTGGACGGTTAAACATGGTAATACAATTGTTGTGATGGATTTGGCTCCTCCACGGGGCGTTTTGCTGACGAACTCCCACATAAAAATATTTGAACCGACGACTTTTTAACCAACGACTTTCACTGCATATCCAAACCACAAAATCATGAAGCAGGTTCTCCAATTTTAGGTAAATGATCCCTCTCTCTCCCTTTATCCCCTCCCTACCCTGTGGCCTGCCTGGAATTTGTAATCACACCTATTTCACCCTTTCCCCGTCCCACTGATCTCTTCCACCTATGTTGCTCCTTCTGGCTTCACATTTCACTGCTCTTTTTCTTTATCTCACACTATTTGACTTTTCTTCTCTGGCCGTTATCCAACCATCTGCCTATCAACCCAAACTCCCCACCCACCCTCACCTGTATCCACCTGTATTACCTGCCAGTCTTTGTCTTGTCCCCACCTCGATCCCAACCCGAAACATCACCTATCCATCCTCCCCAGAGAGGCTGCCTGACCTGTTGAGTTACTTTAGCACTTTGTGTTCTTTATGGTAAACCAACATCTCGAGTTCCTTGTGTCAACAGCAGCATGTTATTCCTATGCCAGCTCGCAGAACAGAACCAACAATCCCATTCCCTCACTTATTTTTTGCAACCTACTCTTTCCTACATGCCCCCAACGTTGCTTAATTCTCCTGCCACTTACCTGCACTGTAGGAAATTTACAGGGGCCATTTAACCAACCAACACATTTTTGGGAGTATCCAGGCCAAACTGATGCAGTCACAGGGAGATAGACACAAAATGCTGGAGTAACTCAGCGAGACAGGCAGCATCTCTGGAAACAAGAAATGGGTGATATTTCAGGTCGAGACCCTTCTGCAAACTGAAGAAGGGTCTTGACCCGAAACATCACCCATTCCTTCAATCCAGAGATGCTGCCTGTCCCGCTGAGTTACTTCAGCATTTTGTGTCTATCTTCGGGGTAAACCAGCAGCTGCAGTTCCTTCCTACACACAGGGAGAAGGTGCAAACTCAACAAATTCAGCCCAAGATCAGAATTGAACCCATGACATTGAAATCTTGTGGTAATAACCCTGACAATCTACTCTGTCTACTCTGCCTCCCAGACCTATTCAATTTTGAAAAGATCGATTGTCATTGATATTAAATATTATTTAATTATAGCTTAATAAACCACAAATACTGTCGAGCACACGCAGGCACTGGAAAACAAATTTGTTCTGTGGAGTCTACGCCCCTCAGAATAATCACCTAGAAATTTCAGAATATTTATCAAAGCTGAAATTATTTTTGTTACATTTATTTAAAATATTCCAGAATAAGTACACACTCCAAACTTTGTAAAAGCTTAAAAAATGACATTAAAATGAGTACTCTCTCATTCCTTGTTTTCTCTCTGAGGGATATCTTCAGTTTAATTAGTAGTTCGACCAGCTTGAGGGAGCTGTACTGCAGGAAAACAGGTCTTTCCTTGAACTGATGCCCAACAGCAATCAAAGTCAGAAAAAGAGAGGTTCTCATATGGAAAGGGGTACATTTTTCTGAAGAACTTTTGTCTTCATTGGCTTCACTGGTCATTGCTTCATAATTTCTTTCATGTTAATATTTCTCATCGTAATCCATTGTAATTTCCATGGTGGATTATGACTATGCCAGTGTTTTGTTTATTCTGTTCTTGTTTGTAAATGTGAGCTCAGATCTTTTGACAAGGCAATACATTGTAGGCATTTTCTCTGGAGTTTAATTACTAGGCTGTTGGAGATTAGGCTTGCAAATACAATCAAATTAACAATCACCTTCTCCATGACCGTTGTTAGCTTTGCATTTTATTTTTACAGTTAATGCTCTCCAAAGGATCAGCTAAATGGCACTAGTGGCTTTCTTCAATTATTGGCAGAATGTGCACTGACTGAGAGTGTCTTAAATGTATCGCTGGAATTACATACGATTCCAACCTCCCATGGTCCCAAAACTCTTCACCACCAGGCACTATCTCGCAGGATCAGCGCAGTTACCACAGGCTTCCAAACATCAAGGCACATCCAGACTGAATATACCAATTGGTTTGGAAATGATATGGTTCTAATTGTTTAAGAAAGCTTGTTGTGGAACAATGAACTTGTTCCCACTTCTCCAAGATTCCTGAGGTTTTCAGTCTTCATCCTCAGATGCGGAAGCCAATCCTCAAAAGTCCTCATCCCAGCCTGAGAACTCATCTGGAGGCACTTCATTGATACGGCAGAAGCTGTCAAAGTGGCTGTGGTCTGTTGGTCCTTGTAACTGAAAGCAAGAAGGAAACATAAGATTAAAGAGAAATGGTGTAAGAAAGAACTGCAGATGCTGGTTTTCACCGAATGCTGGAGTAACTCAGCTGGTCAGGCAACGTCTCTGGAGAAAAGAAATAGGTGATGTTTCGGGTGGAGACTTTTCATCAGACTGAGAGTCTGGGAGGGGGATGCTTGAGGTATCTAGTGTCCAGGGATACCCCTAGAGTCCCCCTCTTTGACTCTCAGACTGATGAAGGATCTAGACCTGAAACATCATACATTCCTTCACTCCAGAGATGCTGCCTGACCCACCAAGTTACTCCAGCATTTTGTGTCTATCAAAGGAGAAATGGGGCTACACAGTTTATGTTCTTAGTGCATATTGTACATGGGTGGGAGACAGGGGGGTGGGGGGGGGGGGGGAGGTGTCATTCCATTAATACAGGGTACATCTGTTCAAATATATAAGGATTTACATATCTTCCAGGGGTGCAGGTGGAGGCAGATATGATAATGGTGTTTAAGGGGATTTTAGATAGGCACATGGATAGGAATGGAGGGATATGGATCATGTATAAGGCAGATGGGATTAGATTCATTTGACTTCATGTTCAGCGCAGACAATGTGAGCCATGGGATTTGATGCTTCGCTGTACGTTTCTCTATTCTGTGTTATATGTTTTAGATAAAATATCATTGCTAGTTCTGAAACTAGTATTGCCTGTGTCTGTCTGCTCTTTTAAAACAGCAATCAATTGGACCCACTTCCATCCAGCCCTGTAAACATTTCCCTTCATGTGTCTATCACCTGGGTGTGCTTGTTCATCAGTCACTGAATGTAAGCATGCAGGTACAGCAGGCAGTGAAGAAAGCCAATATCATGTTGGCCTTCATTCCGTGAGGATTTGAGTTCAGGTGCAAGGAGGTCCTACTGCAGTTGTACGGTGCCCTGGTGAGGCCGCACCTGGAGTATTGTGTGCAATTTAGGTCTCCTAATTTGAGGAAGGACATTATTGTAATTGAGGGAGTGAAGCGTAAGTTCACGAGGTTAATTCTCGCGATGGCGGGACTGACGTATGATGAAAGAATGGGTTGACTGGGCTTGTATTCGCTGGAATTCAGAAGGATGAGAGGGGATCTTATAGAAACATATAACATTCTTAGAGGATTGGACAGGGTAGACTTAAGTTTGATGTTCTCAAACAACCTCTAGGGTTCAAACAAACAATCGCATTAAAGCCTAATAATCTTAGACAGCTTGGTGGGATGGACACGGTGAGGCTTATTCCTTAGGTTGGAGAGTCCACACTTACATGGCTAAGTCTTAACATAAGTGATTGTCAATTTAGATCTGGAATGGAAAGAGATCTCGCTCACCTTCTGAGTATGTTGAACTCTGAGATAGAGAGATGTTTGGACATGAGGATACATGGACTACAGATTGCATATCAAAGTGAAGTTGAGTTAAAGAATCAACCATGATCTTGTCGAATAATGGAGCAAGTTCAAAACTTTAAAAATTTCTAAACTGCAGTCCTTTAATAGATACAAGGAACTGCAGATGCTGGTTTACAAAAAAAGAAACAAAGTGTTAGAATAACACTTATCGGGGTCAGGCAGTATCTCTGGAGAACTTGGCTAGGTTACGTTTTGGGTCAGGATGCTTCTTCAGATGAAGGAGAAATCTGTTTAGAGTCTGAAGAAAGTTCACCCGAAAAGTCCCATCTCCATGTTCTCTAGAGATGCTGTTTGACCCACTGAGTTACTCCAGCACTTTGTATCTTTTTTTGCTTCCTTTGGTAGAACGGTCAATAGCTTTAAGTTACTTGGTGATAGAATCAGATAGAGACTATGCATTTTCATTCAAAGACTGGTTGGAATCTGTATATTCACCTCTTGAAATCACAGAAGGACCAATCCAGTAAGAAAGTATCTCAATTGAATTGCAACCTTCAAGGCTGCAGTCTGAGATCAGGGATCAGCCTAAACAACTTTTCATTGGCTGGTGTGTGCTTGATGAGCTGAATGGTGCCCTTGTGTGCAGTAAGTCTATGATTCTCTCTGGAATAGCTTCCTATGATATCTGGGTATCTATGAATTGTTAAAGAAGCGTGTTAAACAATATTAACATTGTTACCTCTCTTTTAAGCAAGGACTTCATTTTCCGAGTCCGTAGACCCTCCCAGTCAAAGCCTTGAAACCACCTGAAAACAAAGTGATAGGACAAGGGATTTTTTTTTATCATTAGAGAAGAGCTGATTTATTCTCTTTGCAGTAACTATCAAGTAAAGAATGATAGCTCAAGGATCCCTGAGAGGTTTGTGCATATTAACAAGCATTGCAATGATTTCTCCCATTCAATATGAAAGCTATAATGTTTTTTATAAAGGAGAAAGTATCTAGTTTTCACATTGATCTTTCCTACATGATAATGTGTTAATGAGGCATAGCTGCTCCGGAAAGATCTCCGGGTGTTTTGCGCTGTGAATTATTTTGGACAGCGCTAGTGATTGTTTTGTGTTCCCCGCTGGGAGATACGATATGATAAAACTTTATTCGTCCCCGAGGGAAATTGGTCTGCTGACAGTCACAACACACACGGTACACAGAAACTTGAAATTAAAAGTGAAAACGAAAAGAAAAAGACAAGCGACTGTTGGCTGTGCACACAGCGCCTTCACCGGAGCAAATGAATAATCACAGACTTATCCCCTGGGCAGAGGATTCTAAAACTAAAGTGCCCCCCTCCCCCACACCGAGTCCCACTTTGTTCTCCCACCCTCCCTCACAGCGGTCCCCCATGCTGGGTCCCCATTGTCTTCCCCTTCCACCGCAGCCGAGGCCCTCGCTGCCGCCGTCGATCTTAATTACTTTCAAAAGGGCCACAGCAGAATGAAAGGGAGCTGAAGAGCAGCCATTCACCCCCTCTCCAACCTCCATGCTGGAAATCCACAAGTTCCGTGGTGTGTGGCCTGTCATTTGCCAGCCCTCCACTGCTGAAGAGTCTTGTTTAGTCTCACACCTTTCCATCTCACTCTTGGGGGGCATTCTCAGCCAGGTACGATCTTACTGTAAGGGTTTTGTAGTTGGATTTGGGCTGGGACATGGCTGCCATGATTTTGTCCTCCCAGGTTACAGGAGTGGTTGTGGAAGGATGGAGACCTATTGTCATTATACCATTGTTTGAGAGGGTGAAAAGGGACAAACCAAGTAATGACACCCTCATCATACTTGGACGTTTACTTGAGCAGTTGTGACCTGCAGGGCTGTGAGCCACGTGATGATAAGTCTGATCATGATGGATAACCTGTTATTGACTGGCATTAAACAAAATGGGCCAAGTAGCTGCACGCTTTTTCCACCATTCTACCTCAGGAAGAAGTTTCAGATAACCTCCTCTTATTGACTCCATAATACCAGGCTTTGAACTAAATTGTCCAAGTTGGTACGTGCTCTAAATCTCATGGATAATACTTATTTTCTCTCATTCCATCAATATGTCTTTTTCTCCATCTCCTATTCATCTCTCTCTACCGTAACGTAACTATCTAATACATTTCAGCCATTCCCTGTGGGTGCAAGTTTCACATTCGCAATAGAGGAGTGAAGGGAGACTGAACTCCATCCCAGACCACAAGAAGTTGCAGAGAGTTGTGGGTGTAGCCCAGTCCATCAGGCTAACCTTCCTTTCATTGACACTTCACGCTGCCTCGCCAAGGCCACCGGCATAATCAAGGACCAGCCTCACCGCGGTCACTCCCTCTTCTCCACTCTCCCATCAGGCAAGAGGTACAGAACTTTGAAAACACATACTTCCTGATATAGGGACGTTTAAGAAGGAACTGCAGATGCTGGAAAATCAAAGATAGACAAAAATGCTATCTTTGATAGACAGCATTTTTGTCTATCCTGATATAGGGACAGTTTCTTTCCACTTGTTATCAGGCAACTGAATGATCCTCTCATCAGCTCGAGTGTGGTTCTGACCTCCCATCATTGGAGACCTTTGAACTGTCTTTAATCGGACTTTATCTTGCACTATATGTTATACCCTTTATCCTCTATCTGTGCACTGTGGACAGCTTGATTGTAATCATGACTTTTATTCGACTAGATAGCAACCAAACAAAAGCTTTTCACTGTACCTCAGTGCATGAAACTAAACAAAAACTAAAATAAACCAAAGTGTAGTAGAGGCAATACCCTCGTCACCCTTCAATGTGTACATGAGAGGTTATGATATGTAGTCTTTGTACATGTACCTTTTGCTGATAGGCATGGTTATTTATGGTGGTTATCTTGTTGACTGGCGAGCACAGAATGGGCAAAATAGTTGAATTCTGTCATAAATGTTATGCATTTCCACTGTTGTATTTGAGGAAGGAGTTTCAGGTAACCTCCTCTTATTGTTCTCTGCAACTCTTTTACAAGACTTCTTTTCTCCTCACCCATCATTATCCGTTTTATTCTTCCTCATCTATTTCTCTGGTTCCCCCATATCTATTCATTTCACCTGAATCGCTTCCTCTCTGGTCAAAGATTTTCTGGAATACTCTACCAGAATATAATGACCTAGGTTATATTATTGACCACATCACAGGAGTCAATTTAATATAGCAGTGAATTTTCATGGTTATCTTGAGCTGTTGCGGAGTGAAAGATTTTGCTCCTATTTATTCTCTGGGCACATTGTAGATATATAAATTGGTCAATGAACCAAGTTTCTGTTTCCATCCTTGCTTACTAGCCACATATTGCTATTGAATGGGAAAACTGGTTGTAGGAATTTGACAAGGATTGGTGAAGCTTTTATTGGATCCTGAGAGGAACCTTCTGATATGTCTCCTGCTGAACCCAGGATTAAATTGACTTGGGTTGTGGCATGCACCAATAAAATCAATTCATTGGAACAGGAGAAGGTCACTTAGTCCTTTGAGCCTATTCCAACATTGACTGTATAGCAAATCAAATTCCTTGTATGTTTTTACATACTTGGCTAATAAATTAATTCCAATACAATACAAATTGAATTAACCATATAACCATATAACAATTACAGCACGGAAACAGGCCCTCTCGGCCCTTCCAGTCCGTGCCGACCACTTGTTTTCCCCTAGTCCAATCTACCTGCACTCAGACCATACCCCTCCATTCCCTTCCCATCCATATACCTATCCACTTTACTTTTAAATGTTAAAATCGATCCTGCCTCCACCACTTCTGCTGGAAGCTCATTCCACACAGGCAACACCCTCTGAGTAAAGAAGTTCCCCCTCACGTTACCCCTAAACTTCTGTCCCTTAATTCTCATGTCATGCCCTCTTGTTTGAATCTTCCCTACCCTCAATGGGAAAAGCTTATCCACGTCAACTCTGTCTATCCCTTTCATCATTTTAAAGACCTCAATCAAGTCCCCCCTTAACCTTCTGCGCTCCAAAGATTAAAGACCTAACTTGTTCAACCTTTCTCTGTAACATAGTTGCTGGAACCCAGGCAACATTCTAGTAAGGTCACACAAAAGGCTGGAGAAACTCAGCGGGTGCAGCAGCATCCAAGGAGCGAAGGAGACAGGCGATGTTTCGGGTCGAGACCCTTGGAGGGTCTCGACCCGAAACGTCGCCTGTCTCCTTCGCTCCTTGGATGCTGCTGCACCCGCTGAGTTTCTCCATCCTTTTGTGTGACCCTCGATTCTCCAGCATCTGCAGTTCCTTCTTTAACAACATTCTAGTAAATCTCCTCTGTACTCTCTCTATTTTGTTGACATCCTTCCTATAATTAGGTGACCAGAATTGTACACCATACTCCAGAATTGGTCTTACCAATGCCTTGTACAATTTTAACATGACTTCCCTACTCCTATATTCAATGCTCTGATTTATAAAGGCCAGCACACCAAAGGCTTTCTTTACCACCCTATCTACATGCGATTCCACCTTCAGGGAACTATGCACAGTTATTCCTAAATCTCTCTGTTCCACAGCATTCCTCAATTCCCTACCATTTACCATGTACATCCTATTTTGATTTGTCCTGCCAAGATGTAGCACTTCACACTTATCAGCATTAAACTCCATCTGCCATCTTTCAGCCCACTTTTCCAAATGGCCCAAATCTCTCTGCAGACTTTGAAAATCTACTTCATTATCCACAACACCACCTATCTTAGTATCATCTGCATACTTACTTATCCAATTTTCCACCCCATCATCCAGATCATTGATGTCCATGACAAACAACAGTGGACCCAACACAGATCCCTGAGGCACCCCACTGGTCACCGGCTTCCAACCTGACAAACAGCCATCCACCATTACTCTCTGACATCTCCCATTCATAGAAACATAGAAATTAGGTGCAGGAGTAGGCCATTCAGCCCTTCGAGCCTGCACCGCCATTCAATATGATCATGGCTGATCATCCAACTCAGTATCCCGTACCTGCCTTCTCTCCATACCCTCTGATCCCCTTAGCCACAAGGGCCACATCCAACTCACTCTTAAATATAGCCAATGAACTGGCCTCAACTACCCTCTGTGGCAGAGAGTTCAGAGACTCACCACTCTCTGTGTGAAGAAAGTCTTTCTCATTCTTAAAGGATTTCCCCCTTATCCTTAAGCTGTGACCCCTTGTCCTGGACTTCCCCAACATCGGGAACAATCTTCCTGCATCTAGCCTGTCCAACCCCTTAAGAATTTTGTAAGTTTCTATAAGATCCCCTCTTAATCTCCTAAATTCCAGAGAGTATAAACCGGGTCTATCCAGTCTTTCTTCATAAGACAGTCCTGACATCCCAGGAATCAGTCTGGTGAACCTTCTCTGCACTCCCTCTATGGCAATAATGTCCTTCCTCAGATTTGGAGACCAAAACTGCACGCAATACTCCAGGTGTGGTCTCACCAAGACCCTGTACAACTGAAGTAGAACCTCCCTGCTCCTGTACTCAAATCCTTTTGCTATGAAAGCTAACATACCATTCGCTTTTTTCACTGCCTGCTGCACCTGCATGCCTACTTTCAATGACTGGTGTACCATGACACCCAGGTCTCGCTGCATCTCCCCTTTTCCTAATCGGCCACCTAATTCAGCCACTGTTGAATCCATCTTGCTACTCCGCCATTAACACCCAAAGATTGAACCTCCTTAACCAACCTTCCATGGGGAACCTTGTCAAAGGCCTTACTGAAATCCATATAGACAACATCCACTGCTTTACCCTCATTAATTTCCCTAGTAACCGCTTCAAAAAATTCAAGAAGGTTTGTCAAACATGACCTTCCAGGCACAAATCCATGTTGACTGTTCCTGATCGGACCCTGTTTATCCAGATGCTTATATATATTATCTCTAAGTATCCTTTCCATTAATTTGCCCACCACTGACATCAAACTAACAGGTCTATAATTGCTAGGTTTATTCTTTGAACCCTTTTTAAACAATGGAACAACATGCTCAGTATGCCAATCCTCCGGCACTATTCCCGTTTCTAATGACATTTGAAATATTTCTGTCATAGCTCCTGCTATTTCTACATTAACTTCCCTCAATGTCCTAGGGAATATCCTGTCAGGACCTGGAGACTTATCCACTTTCATATTTTTCAAAAGTGTCAGTACTTTCTCCTCTTTGAATCTCATAGTTTCCATAGCTACTCTACTTTTTTCCCTTACCTCACAGAGTTCAATATCCTTCTCCTTGGTGAATACCGAAGAAAAGAAATTGTTCAATATCTCCCCCCATCTCTTTTGGCTCTGCAGATAGCTGTCCATTCTGGCTCTCTAATGGTCCAATTTTATCCCTCGTTATCCTTTTGCTATTAATATAGCTGTAGAAACCCTTTGGATTTACTTTCACCTTTCTTGCCAAAGCAACCTCATATCTTCTTTTAGCCTTCCTAATTTCTTTCTTAAGATTCTTTTTACATTCTTTATACTCCTCTAGCACCTCATTTACTTCATGCCTCCTATAATTATTGTAGATATCTCTCTTTTTTTCGAAACGTGTCCAATTTCCCTTGAAAACCATGGCTCTTTCCAATTTTTACTATTTCCTTTCAACCTAACAGGGACCTGTGTGGAATGAGCTTCCAGCAGAAGTGGTGGAGGCAGGATCGATTTTAACATTTAAGAGTAAAGTGGATAGGTATATGGACGTGAAGGGAATGGAGGGGTATGGTCTGAGTGCAGGTAGATGGGACTAGGGGAAAACAAATGGTCGGCACGGACTGGAAGGGCCGAGAGGGCCTGTTTCCGTGTTGTAATTGTTATATGGATATATGGTTATAAAGATTCTGTACTCTTACAATTTCCCCTTTAAATGTCCTCCATTTCTCTTCTACATCCTTCCCATAAAACAAAGTGCCCCAATTCACTCCTTTTAAATCCTTACGCATTCCCTCAAAGTTAGCCTTCTCCAATCAAAAATCTCTACCCTAGGTCCAGTTCTGACTCTCTCCATAATTATATTGAAACTAATGGTATTGTGATCACTGGTCCTGAAGTGCTCACCAGCGCATACCTCCGTCACCTGACCTGCCTCATTTCCTAACAGGAGGTCCAGCACTGCCCCTTCTCTGGTCGATACCTCTATGTACTGCTGCAAAAAACTATCCTGCACACATTTTACAAACTCCAAACCATCCAGCCCATTTACAGAATGTGTTTCCCAGTCTATTTTTGGAAAATTGAAATCTCCCACAATCACTACCTTGTGCTTACTACTAATATCTGCTATCTCCTTGCATATTTGCTCTTCCAATTCTCGCTCCCCATTTGGCGGTCTATAATACATCCCTAAAAGTGTTGCTACACCGTTCCCACTTCTCAGTGCCATATGGCCCTGTCCCACTGTACAAGGTAATTCAAGACTTCTCCCGAGTTTTCCCCGATTCGAACTCGGAGAATGTCCGTAGCAGGTCCGGAGGAGTTCGTGGATGTCTCGTAGTGGCTCGTAATGCTAACAGTAGGTACTCGGTAAATCCGATAAACTCGTGACGTTTTTTCAACACTGTGAAAAATGTCCACGAGTAAAAGAAATATTTGTGATGAAAAAAATAGTTACTTTTTACTCGTACGAGCCGCTACGAGACATCCACAAACTCCAACAGACCCGCTACGGACATTCTCCGAGTTCGAATCAGGGGAAAACTTGGGAGCATTACCTCGTACAGTGGGACAGGCCCTTAAAACAACATACTGAGGGAAGGAGGTCAAGAGTTACACCATATAGTGCGCAAAGCTATGCTTTCAGACATCAATTCTTACACAGTATAGTCTAATTTCCCACTTGGTATGTCAGTTGGTTTGCTCACTTACTTCTGTTTCCGAATATCATTTATTCCATTCTTCTTATTTCCCAGCCTTTCTGTTGGATTAACTCTGCACAATTATTAAATAGCCTGGTTAAAATATGACCACAGTTAGTAAAAACAGTTGGTGTTTCAATTCCTTCACCAAACACATTCATTTGGCAATATTTAAATAGCAATAGTCTCCCTGATCAAAGATAATATGCTTTGTCCTGCCCGTCCTTTCTCCACTCCCCCCATCACCACAATCAATCTAAAGAAGGGTCCTGACCCGAAACATCACCTATTCATATTCTCCAAAAAATCCACCAGATTTGTCAAACATTACTTCGCTTTCACATTTTCATGTTGGCTCTGTCCAATCAAATTAGTATTTTCCATGTACAGTGGCTTGCAAAAGTATTCATACCCCTTGAACTTTTCCACATTTTGTCACGTTACAACCACAAACGTAAATTTATTTTATTGGGATTTTATGTGATAGACTAACACAAAGTGGTGCATAATTGTGAACTGGAAGGAAAATGTTACATGGTTTTCACATTTTTTTTACAAATAAAAAACTGAAAAGTGTGGCGTGCAAAAGTATTCAGCCCCCTTTACTCTGATACCCCTAAATAAAATCCAGTGCATCCAATTGCCTTCAGAAGTCACCTAATTAGTAAATAGAGTCCACTTGTGTGTAATCTAATCTCAGTATAAATACAGCTGTTCTGTGAAGGCCTCAGAGGTTTGTTAGAGAACATTAGTGAACAAACAGCATAATGAAGCCCAAGGAACACACCAGACAGGTCAGGGATAAAGTTGTGGAGAAGTTTAAAGCAAGGTTAGGTTATAAAAAATATCCGAAGCTTTGAACATCTCACGGAGCACTGTTCAATCCATCATCCGAAAATGGAAAGAGTATGGCACAACTGCAAACCTACCAAGACATGGCCGTCCTCCTAAACTGACAGGCCGGGCAAGGAGAGCATTGTTCAGAGAAGCAGCCAAGGTAACTCTGGAGGAGCTGCAGAGATCCACAGCTCAGGTGGGAGAATCTGTCCACAGGACAACTATTAGTCGTGCACTCCACAAATTGGGCCTTTATGGAAGAGTGGCAAGAAGAAAGCCATTGCTGAAACAAAGCCATAAGAAGTCCCGTTTGCAGTTTGCCACAAGCCATGTGGGGGACACAGCAAACATGTGGAGGAAGGTGCTCTGGTCTGATCAGACCAACTTTGAAGTTTTTGGCCTAAATGCAAAAAGCTATGTGTGGCGGAAAACTAACACTGCACATCACCCTGAACACACCATCCCCACTGTGAAACATGGTGGTGGCAGCATCATGCTATGGGGATGATTTTCTTCAGCAGGGACAGGGAAGCTGGTCAGAGTTGATGGGAAGGTGGATGGAGCCAAATACAGGGCAATCTTGGAAGAAAACCTGTTAGAGTCAGCAAAAGACTTGAGACTGGGGCGGAGGTTCACTTTCCAGCAGGACAACGACCCTAAACATACAGCCAGAACTACAATAGAATGTTTTAGGTCAAAGCATATTCATGTGTTAGAATGGCCCAGTCAAAGTCCAGACCTAAATCCAATTGAGAATCTCTGACAAGACTTGAAAATTGCTGTTCACAGACGCTCTCTATCCAATCTGACTGAGCTTGAGCTATTTTGCAAAGAATAATGGGCAAAAATGTCAGTCTCTAGATGTGCAAAGCTGGTAGAGACATACTCCAAAAGACTTGCAGCTGTAATTTCAGCAAAAGGTGGTTCTACAAAGTATTGACTCAGGGGGGCTGAATACTTTTGCATGCCACACTTTTCAGTTTTTTATTTGTAATAACATTTGGAAACCATGTATCATTTTCCTTCCACTTCCCAATTATGCACCACTTTGTGTTGGTCTATCACATAAAATCCCAATAAAATACATTTACATTTGTGGTTGTAACATGACTAAATGTGGAAAAGTTCAAGGGGTATGAATACTTTTGCAAGCCACTGTACCCTGCTACCACTGCCTTGATAATAGATTCCACAATTTTCCTTATCTACTGCTATGTGCCTAGTTCATCTGTTCATTTCTCTCCCTCCTTCCTAAAATAATGGTGTTATAGTTGTTACCTTTCTATTTACGTGAACCATTCTAGAATTCAAGGAACATTGGAAGATGATCACCATAGCATTCGTAATATCTACACACAACTCCTTCTGAACCTTGTGTAGGGAAGAACTGCAGATGCTGGTTTAAATCGAAGGTAGACACACAATGCTGGAGTAACTCAGTGGGACAGGCAGCATCTCTGGAGAAAAGGAATTGGTGACATTTTGGGTTGAGACCCTTCTTCGGACTATTCTGAACCTTACTATGCAGTTCATCAGGTCCTGGAGATTTCTCATCTTTCATTCCCATTAATTTCCTCACTGCTTTTTTATTGACTAATTTCTATGAGCTCCTCATTCATGCCAGTCCTGCTGTTCTCCATTATTGCAGGTTTTCCATGCCCTCTTCTGTGGTGACTGATTAACAGAACAATCGTTTGACTTAACGAGCTACCAGAGCTGGCATGACTTTGCTGCTTTCATCCTATGCCAACATATTATAAATGTAAATCATGTTTCTTACTTGCACAGTCTCCTGATCAGATCTGCTGGACGATTAGGGATCCGTTTTGGGAAATCCACTTGCTCCATTCCCCTCAAAATCATATTGTAAATTTCAATTGCATCAGGACCAGTAAATGGAGGACTGGGGAGACAGAAAATCACACAATTATAGGTTTGTTTAGTCCTGGTTTGTGATTTTGTAAACAGTGATTTGGGACTTTCTTCAGATCATGCTGAATAGAGTTTGGACATCCTTCCTGCGACCACAAGGGTGTCCAGTGGGTGCTCTGAAGATACGTAGCTTGATAGGTAAATTGGCCAATGTAAATTGCCCCTTTTCTGTAGATGAACGATAGTTGACAGGATCTGTATAGGACCAGAGCAAATGCGAGTTTGATGGTTGGAGTGGGCTGTGTCACTGACTCTTGCAGATGAAATCCTGGAAATGGATTGTAAGTTGGTGAATGTCACAGTACGGCCGTTTTCCTTCTTGCAACTTGTGGCTGATGCAGATGATATGCCCAGACTTGGAGACTCAGAAGCATAATTTCCCAATTTTCTTTTAGCCTTTTAGTATTCATGAAAATCGCAGCAGGCAGCATACAAAAACATGTGATCTATCTTCTAAGCATCCGAGAATAATGTGGAGGGCTAAGTGGTAACTATCAAGGAATGGGAAATAAGTGGACAGCTCCTTCAAACAATCCACAATGGGCTGAATGGTCCCCTGTCACACCCAGCCAGGGTCTAGCTTGTGCTAAATCACTTAAACGGTCACTTTATAAATTGTGCCCTGTGTGAGTGCCTTTAGTGTGAGTGTACCTGATGTGAATGTGCCCTGTGTGATTTAAACGTACTGCTTCAATGCTTACTTTCCAGTCAGAAGCTCAAAGACCAGGATCCCCAGAGACCAATAGTCTGCACCAAAGTCATGGCCCTTGTTCATGATAATCTCTGGAGCAACGTACTCAGGGGTTCCACAGAAGGTCCAGGTCTTCTTGCCCAGGCCAATCCGCTTAGCAAAACCAAAATCAGCCTGAAAGACAGGAGTTGGGGGAAATCACATATGTAATGAGTTACTGATTGACGTATATGAAGCCACTTCCAATATACAATGGAGGGAACAGAGTGCTGGAGTAACTCGACGGGTAATGTGGCATCTCTGGAGAACACGGATACGTGATGTTTCAGGTCTGGGCCCAGGAAGAAGGATCCTAACCAACAATGTCATCTATCCATGTTTTACAGAGATGCTGATTGACCCGCTGAATTACTCCAGCATTTTGTGTCCTTTGTGTAAATCAACATCTGTAGTTCTTTGTTTCTCCAAACTACATTGACTTGTGGTTCCTTAAAAGTGTTCTGAGACAGAAATATCAGGGTTGACGGTGCACTCCAGGTCTTGTGTTTTCCTGCACAAACACCAGAGCATTTGTGGAAGCATATACTGGGCTTGGGTTGTTTAGAACGTTAAGCATCCTTTGGTGTTGGTTGAAGAGTTGTTTTGAAAGCTTTGGTATGATAAACGATTTGGGCCTCTAATGTTTCTGAACCAGTCATGTATGGCCAATCTTTAACTTAACTCCATCTACATTCCTTGATTCTTTAACCCTTTAAAGAATTTAAACCTTTAACCCCTGGCAATCCTGTTCATTATCTAGACATTCCAGCCCTCACCTGATCCCGTCTGCCTGTACACCACTTACCTCATGGTATCTTTCCCTTGCTTCATCTTTCACATCTCCTTCACCTCCTGTTTTTATGTGCACATCATTCCTTCCTTATCTGATTCCATCTATCACCGGCCAGCCTCTGTCTTGACTTTCCCCTCACCCTCCCGACGTCATCTGATTAAGTAATGTATTTTCTTAGGTTTCTACCTATCACTTACCCGCCTCTTGCCTCAGCACTCACCCTGTTCCCTCACCCATCTGCTCATCATCCATTCCCCTCAGCTGGCTTCTCATATCACCTCCCAGCCTCTGCCGTCCCCCTCCTCCCCATCTCTAACTGTAGCCCATTTCCCTCTCAGTCCTGATGCAGGTCCTTACCCCAAAATGTTGACCATTCCTTCGCTTCGAGAGATGCTGCCTGACCCTCCGAGTTTTTCCAGCAGTTTTATTGGCCTATCTCCATCTCTCCACCGTATTATACCAAAATTATGTAGACTGGTACAACACAGGTGGCCATTCATCCCTTTATGCTGATGCTAGCTCTTCAAAAGAGCTATCAAAATAATTGCACTGCAATCGTTTCCTATACGAGTGTTTATCCAATTCATCTTGAAAGGTCCTGTTGAAACAGTTGCCTCCTCATTCAGAGCATACCAATTTGTAATAACATGCTGCATTTCAAAACTATGCTTCCTCCTCGTCTCTATTCATTTCCCAACTGATTTAAAATGCATGTCTCCTGATTGTTGACTGTTTTTCCACAGAAAACAGACTTGTTTTATCATGATTTTGAAACAAAAACTTATTGGAGATTTAAAAATAACTTTTGCACATTGTGCAGTTTTAAAATCCACTCGTTGCATTTTCTGGGTGAAGAAAGGTTCTGTGTTTTTCTCTTGCTGCGAGGTTAAGGACATTCATTTAAAACAATTCTCCAGTCAGCTCACTGCCCACACAGTTTTTGTCAGTGGAAAGCTTTGATTGACTACTCCTGAATTAATGCCTCTCCAAAGCATGGGGCGAATCCAACATTTGAGTTTAATACTGATGCTGGGTGTTAGAACGTCAGTGAGACTAGGCAGTTAGGATGCAGTCATGCCCCCGGGGAGAGCAGAATGAGAGTTCCTAGATGGGATCCATCAGCTTAGTTTGACACCATTAAAAGCAGAACCCCACCAGGAGTCCATTCAAGACACAAAGTACTGGAAAAACTCAATAGTTCAGGCAGCATCTCTGGAGAATATGGATGGGTGACATTTTGGGATGGGACTCTTCCCCGAATCATCACCTATCCTTGTTCTCCAGAGATGCTGCCTGACCCGCTTAGTTACTCCAGCACATTGTGTCCTTTTTGGAACACAAGGTTCTGCAGTTCCTTGTGTCTCCAGGGGTCAATTTATTCAAAGCAATGAAAGTTTCATTTAAATAGCACCTTTCTCATCCCTTTATAATCAATTGAATGGTAGCTGATGTAATTGTGATTCAAGGCGATCATGGTTGCACAGCAAGGTCACGTACCCAACAGTTGGATGATAACCATTGAGTATAAGAGTCAGGAAGTCATTCATTGAGCATCTTTATAAGATTTTGGTATGGTTGCATTTGGAGTATTGGAAGCTTTGGAAAGAATGCAGAGAAGGTTTATCAGAAAGATGCCTGAATTAAGGGGAATTAGTCACAGGGAGAGGTTGAACAGACTTGGATTAATTCCTCTGGAACACTGGAGGTTGAGGGGAGGTCTGATAGAAGTATATAAAATTATGAGAGGCAAATGTAGCATTGATGGTCAGTCATTTTTCCCAAGATGGAAATATCAAATGCTAGAGGGATGGCTTTAAGGTGAGAAAGGCAAAATGTAAAGGAGATGTGCGGGATAAATTTTTTAACACACAGAGTGGTGAGTGCCTGGAACACGCTGCTTGGGGTGGTGTGGAGGCAGATATAATAGTGGCTTTTTAGAGATTTTTGGATATGCAGGGAATGGAGAGATATGAATTATGTGCAGGCAGAGAGAGTTTGTCTTGACATCATGTTCAGTGCAGACATTGAGGGCCAATGGGCTTGCTCCAGTGCTGTACTGTTCTACGTTCTGTGTTCTAACCAGTTCCATCTTTTTTTCGAAATTTGGCCGATTGTTAATGTTGACCAGAACACGGTACATCTTCCAATCTCTTCTTCAAAATAGGACCAATGAGTCTTTTATCAATGCCCGACAAGGCAGACTGCTCATCTAATCTAAGAACCCAAGTAAATGGTGATACTTTGTACTGTCCAGCACTCTAATGCCATCCAGAAATGTTGTACCTGATATAAACCCATATATTTAAGGGGAAGCAAAATAAATATACAGGGCACAAAGGAACAGGATATGTTGATTGAGTGAGATACACAAATAAAACCGAGTGCAAGTTGGGATGAATGACCTGTTTCAATGTTATTACTATGTTGCTAGGTCTTATGTCAGCAATACTCATAGGAAAAATATTGTCAAGCTTGAAAGGGTTCAGAAAAGATTTATGAGGATGTTGCCAGGACTAGATGGTGTGGGCTATAGGGGGAGGTTGAGTAGGCTGGGTCTCTATTCCATGGAGCGCAGGAGGATGGGAGGTGATCTTATAAAGGTGTACAAAATCATGAGAGGAATAGATAGGGTAGATGCACAGAGTCTCTTGCCCAGAGTAGGGGAATCGAGGACCAGAGGCAGAGGTTCAAGGTGAAGGGGAAAAGATTAAATAGGAATCTGTGGGGTAACTTTTTCACACAAAGGGTGGTGGGTGTATGCAGCAAGCTGCCAGAGGAGGTAGTTGAGGCTGGGGCTATCCCATCGTTTAAGAAACAGTTAGACAGGTACATGGATTAGGATAGGTTTGGAGGGTTATGGACCAATCGCAGGCAAGCGTGACTAGTGTAACTGGGACACGTTGGCTGGTGTGGGCTGAAGGGCCTGTTTCCACACTGTATCACACTGTGACTCTATTAATAGTTTCAAACAATTTACTTGCTGAAGTATTGTGTCAATGAGATACCTATCTAGACTGACGGAGGTTGAATCTGCCAGTGCACGATATGTGATGCTATTGGATAAGGTTCCACTGGAGCAATACGTACCATTTTCACATATCCATCAGTGTCCAGCAGCAAATTCTCAGGCTTGAGATCCCTGTAAATGATTCCTCTGTTGTGCAAGTAATCAAAAGCCTCCACAACACATCCAACACAAAACCGGGCTGTCGGTTCCTCGAAGAAACACCTGTGAACACAAACACAGATTCAGCTCCCTTAATGGAAAGATCAGTTTTATTTTCTCCCACTATCTGATAGTGTCCTTATGAGGCATCTCGAGAGTCTGCATTGCTATGGAACTAGTTATTATTACCATCTGTCCATACTGTGGACTTGGAAGAATGTATTACCCAGGATGGTTTGGTCAGATAGGCCAACAGAAAGAATCACAATTAAACCTAAACCTAAACTTGATGCACTTAAGGCCACTAAAGGTCAATGGCTCTGCCAAATCTCTGTGGATATTTGTTTTTATTTGTGCAGAAGGGAGTACACAGCTGCATTTCCATTGATTGGAACTTACCTGACTGTGTGATTGGGATGTAATACTTTGCATCAGTTTCAATGAATCCCCTTCACCTTGGGATTCCACTTTCACAGTACAAGGAATGGTGTAAACAGTGTTTACAATCTAAAAAGGTACAGTTACCTCCATATCTACAGATATTTAAGGACGTTTACCACTGTCCTTTCTGTGAGTTCACCTTTGAGTGACCTGTCTCTAATTTTCATGTTCTGGCTTCTTTCTCTACCTGAGTAGATAATTTGATATTTTTTTAAGAGCAGACCTCAATCTTGAAGAAAGGAACTGTGAGAAAATCTGTCCCAAAAAAAAACATTTTTAAGACCATTTCCCTCTTTGGTGAATCTGTGCTGCAACTTTTCTAGACGTTAGACATCATCAACCTGAAGCAATAACGCAATAACACTCTTTCTCTCTCCATATATGCTGCCTGACCTACTGAGTATTCCCAGCAGTTTCCACCTATATTTTATCCAAGACCATTGGAATTGAGGTAAGGTTGTCAGATCCATAGATAGATGATGGCTGTGTACCACCTATCACCTTATAATCACAGCAGTGGCCATACACAGTAGTCTGCATTGGAATGGACATGGATTTGACGAAATACATTCAAACATTGGAACATAAAAATGACATACACTCACATGTCACGCAGGACGGTCCACAGCTCCCCGCCCAGACACACCTCCAGGAGCATATACACATACTTGGAATCTCGAAAGGTCCGGTACAACCTATAAGTCGCAGTTAGATAGCCATCAGATATTTCCCTTATTATTTTTTAAAGAGTCTTGCAACAGAACCTATTCTTTGCTCTGGTTAAAACGAGTTAAAATATGTGGATGAATGTTGGAAATGGCACTGGGTTCTACAAGATCGGGCCGCATCTCTGGCGAAAAGAAACAGGGTGACATTTCAGGTCAGAACCATTCTTAAGACTGCAGCGATCGCTGGTCGGTGTGGACTCGGTGGGCTGAAGGGCCTATATCCATGCTAGATCTCTAAACTAAACTAAACTGTTCCTGAGCTCTGAAGCATTGATTTAATAATGTGAATACTATCCTCCCTATCTTTGTAAATTCATGCAGCCCCCCAGTAATATCTAGGTTCCTCAAACACTAACCTCACGTTCACTCTATCCCTGTGCCTCATCACCGATTTGGAAACCCATTCTGGTTCTTTCCTCCTTAGTGGGTCAAAAACCTGGAGCTCCCATTTGTGACATTCCTTACTCAATCATCACCAAAGAAAACTTCTCAAGGGAAGCAGGAAAAGATACCAGCACAATAGCATTCTAGCATTCCAGCAATGCTCACATTCTCAGGAAGAATCTTTTGAGAGCATCATAAAGTGACTGGTGCTTTTATCCTTAAAAGTCATTGCGAGGCAAGGCAGAATACTGGAGCTCGTAACAATTGAAAGGAACATACAAACAACTCGTCAAAAATTGCATTTTGATGGCAATGGATTCTTTAAGTTAAAAGCAGTCCCATTGTAAATGTCACATGGTAGAAGCTTTTGACCTAAAACATTAAGCCATGCTTCTCTCTCCACGGATGCTGCCTGACCTGCTGGATGCTGAACATTTCCACATAACAATCAAAGACATGGTGATGCAACTGAGTTAGAGGTCACTGGATCACTTCTCTGATGAGAGCACAATAATCTGTCCTTCATGTGGGCTTAAATTGTCTGCCACTTTTCTTACTCATTCAAAATAATACATTTATTGACTGCAGAATGCTTTGCGACACATCGAAGCTAGGATGGGTGCTTTGGAAATGCACAATCTTACTTCCTTTGATCTTATTTAGAAATCACAGAAAAACACTTTTTCATACGATCCGCAGATTGGTAATACGCAAAGTAAAATAAATCAACACGAAGCAATCGCCTTTCCATATTAATTGGTATGTATGACATGCTTTGTAGCATTATATTATTTTTAAATTATTCTAAAATATTCTTTGATAAAAGACTCCTGTGCACTCTTAGGCAGGCAGCTGGAGCAGAAGGCTTTATCATCTTTGTTGCACACCCCATTGTAAGTCTCCAGCCTGACACACAATTCATTTCAATCATAAATTGAGCTGACATTTGAAAATGACATGTGCTTCAGATTTGGTTGAAGCTATGACGGTCTGAAGGCACAAAACAACAGGTGGCTTGGTGTAAATGTGCCAGCAGCATAGCCTCACTTACATAAGGCAACTCTGACCATTTTCATCACTAAAGGTTTGTGCAGAGAAAGTTTGACAAAGCCAAGGAGGGGGCTGAAACTACAAGGGTGTTTTGGAGTAGGGAGTAGGAAGCAGTCAGTTATATCAAATTCAGTCCAGAGATGCGTGAATGTAATGAAACAAAATGCACCAGTGCTTACATAATCTGCCAACAGTCCACACGTTGTTTCCTGGTCTAGCGAGTGAAACAGACAGGGGGAACACATTAACAAATTCATGTTCATAAATGATAGGAGCATAATTAGGCCATCCGGCCCATCAAGTCTACTCCACCATTCAATCATGGCTGATTTATCTTTTCCTCTCAACCCCATCCTCCTGCCTTCTCCCCGTAATCCCTGACATCCGGGGTGTCATCTTTGAGCATGAATGAGCAAGAAATACATTTCCTGATGTACCTACGCTACCAAGCCTTCAACTGAAGTGACTTATTCTCATATTTCTGATTAGCAAAGGTGTAATGAGCTAAAATTTGAATGGATCATAGTTGTTACCCACAGTTGGAAGACTATAAGACATAGAAACAGATTTGCACACATTTTTACAGACACCTGCACTATACATAACTCTGTAAGTATTAACTGAAAATGTGCCCACGTACCTGTGCATATAAATAACCAACATTTGCAAAGATACAAAAATTACACATAGATCCACTGACTTGGATATGTAACATTGCACAGTTACATACACAGTGAAGCCCACATGCACATAGACTGGCAGAAATACACACTTATATAGTGGCTACACATTATATTCACACTTACACGCATTTAATGCACATATACAGTTACATGCCCTCATAACTAAATGTAAATTTACACACATACATACACTCAGACTCACACACACACACACACACACACACACACACACACACACACACACACACACACACACACATTTAAGAAGGAACCCATCCGAAAACATCACCCATCCTTTTTCCTCTAGAGATGCTACCTGACCCGAGTTACTCCAGCATCTTCAGTATATACCAGCATCTGCAGTTCCTTTTTACACTCAAATACACACACACACACACACACACACACATATATTTATGTGTGTGTGCGTGCACGTGTAGATAGATAGTTACACACACATGTGCATAGGCATATAAACATGCAAAGCCCATTCACTTGACTCAGGAAATGACTGGAACGAGTGCACAGCTCGCTTCAAATCTTAATCATCTCTGGAAAATGAAGCTTGCCTCACCTCACAATAAACTGACATTTGGTCTGAAGCAGAATGTTCTTCTCGGAGTAGACATGCTCTTGTTGCCGAGTATCGACAACATGCTTCTTTTTGATACATTTCAGGGCAAAGGTGATATCTTCATCCTTCAGTTTCACCTGGAGAAGCACCGAATTGTACAGACATTTCAGTTAACATAACAGACAGAAAAAGGAAGACTGAAAAACTTGTCCTTTTAGCTCAAAATGAACATGATGCACTATAACATATCCATGATAGCTATGATAGCTATATCCATGATAGCATGATAGCTATATCCATGCATGTCATTTAAACTCCTGATCGAACGTATACTATTTAAATTGATAAATAGCTAAGTGCACAGCAATGGGTTTGAAAAGGAGTGCCACATAAAGCGACCAATTAGCAGTAAAATGGCGTCACACGAGACTGCAGATGGTGGAAAAAAACTGTCGGAGGAACTCGGCAGTTAAGACTGAAGAAGGGTCCCTAGCCAAAACATTGTTGTCCATTTCCCTCCACAGATGCTGTCTGACCCACTGCGTTCCTCCAGCGTTTAGAGGTTGACCAATCAGCATCAGTGCAAACACTGTGAACATTGTAGGTTTATGTGTGTATCATCTTGCGATACATTTATGAGTAACATCTCCACAGCTAGTACTAAGGGTGGGTGATTAATGCTCAAGAGTAAATTGCAAGGCCAAAGAGTTTTGCTTTGTTCAGAAGCTTCCACAAAATGACCCTCCCATCATGCTGAGTAAATGTGCCAGTTCCATATTTTCATCAATCTAAAAAATAGCTGGTTCAGTTTAGTTTAGAGATAAACCGTGTGCACACCGGCCAGCGATCCCCGCACACTAATGCTGCCCTACACACACTAGGAAAAAAATTACATTTATAAGATGTTAATTAACCTACAAACCTGTCCGTTTTTGGTGTGTGGAAGAAAACCGAAGATCTTGGAGAAAATCCATGCAGGTCATGGGGAGAAGGTACAAACTCTATACTGACAGCACCCGGGATCATAGAAAGATAGAAATTAGGTGCAGGAGTAGGCCATTCGGCCCTTCGAGCCTGCACCGCCATTCAATATGATCATGGCTGATCATCCAACTCAGTATCCCGTACCTGCCTTCTCTCCATACCCCCTGATCCCTTCAGCCACAAGGGCCACATCCAACTCCCTCTTAAATATAGCCAATGAACTGGCCTCAACTACCCTCTGTGGCAGAGAGTTCCAGAGACTCACCACTCTCTGTGTGAAAAAAAGTCTTTCTCATCTCGGTCTTAAAGGATTTCCCCCTTATCCTTAATCGAACCCGGGCTCCTGCTGCTGTAAGACAGCAGCTTGACTGCTGTGCCACCATGACACCACCTTAACTAGATTGTTTTAATTTGTACCATTAACAACATTAGAGTCATAGAGCTACACAGCATAGAAACAGGCTTTGTCCACTTTGTCCATGTCGACATAGTTTTGACAATGATCCCTCTCGCCCCTACAACCATTCCCCATCACTTTCCTTCCAATCCCACTCACCAGGTCTACACGGCCAAAGCCTCCCATGCCCAGAGTGGTAATGATGTCAAAGTTTTTGGAAGGTGATGCATTCGTAAACTTGGCCACCTTTTCCCTCAGTCGCATCACCTCGATGCACTCAGAGGAAAGTTGTTGCGCAGTTGTGAGTGGCCTTCGGAAATAAAAGGAATCAGATTTTAATTGGTAACAGTGAATGAGGGAAGAAAACATCAGTACAGAAAGCATCAAGCAATCAGGTAGCCACAACATAAAGTACCTGGCAGCTTCTGCACAACCCGTTTCTACAAATTCTCAACCAAAGGCTTTGGAAACGTTTCATAGATTGGCATGAGAATTTTTATTTTCTTTCACCACTTTTTGTAAAAACAATACCTCTTTTCCCTTGCTTTGATTTAACTTGCACAGCTTTTGTGTCAAATTTTGCTTGCCAAGTTTTGACATAAATACTCCTTGGTCCTGTCTACTCCTGCTCCAATTTTCTCGTGTTCTTATGCCCTACTCTTTTCACTAAGTTTATTAACAGTAAAAAATCTGCATTCTTCTCCATTCCTTCTCTCACCTGTTTGGTAGGTTCAAAGACAGTGTGACATTGAAACTAGCACAATCTTGTGGTCAAGTAAATCTACCAGATTTAAACATCTACTTTCCAATGATGGCACCAAACTTGAATTCAGGTCTAAATGAATGAGGTACGCAAAAATATTAAAATAAACTGTAAAGGAGGAGTGAAGTAACCTGCAGGAATATTCAGTATTTTCAAGTTGCAGTGTTGTTTTCCCTTTGAACTCCTAACTTGATGTAAGAATGTTGAGGTGCCTTGAAAGGGAAATTTCTCAGCGTACCTGCCTTTGACAGCACTTGCAAGTATGTCAATTGTGGAACATCAAAAGTCCAACATTTGGGACTGTATTCTATGAAAGCCTTGACCTTTTCCAGTAAATAAGGCCTCTCAGATTATACTACTTGCCTGCATGCAATTGAAGATCATTTAAAGGATGTATGGGAGAAGAGGGGGACAGTTACTTGCTCACAGTTTAGTCAGTGGCTAATCTTAAAACCAATCTGGGAATCCCAAGAGATCAAACAGATGGGAAGAAGCAGCAAACTGTCAGCATTTTCTGTTTTAAAGAAGGAACTGCAGATGCTGGAAAATCGAGGGTACACAAAATGCTGGAGAAACTCAGCGGGTGCAGCAGCATCTATGGAGCGAAGGAGATCTGAGGGACAACTTGGAAGGACAACTTCTCCTTCGCTCCATAGATGCTGCTGCACCCGCTGAGTTTCTCCCGCATTTTCTGTTTGATCTCTGTTATTAATTACCTAAAACTAACAGATAGTTACCAGAGGAATGTTTTTAAAGACAGTGACCATAGAAGCTTCACTGAAATTCTGATTATGATTTCTCATTCAATTCAAACTGGAAAATGCCAAAGATGGAGCGAGTGAAGCTAAACAACTAAAAATTAATTCAGGATTGATAACAAAAAGCAAACATTAGAATCAGTTCAGGTCACTGACGAGGGGCTTGGAAATGTTATTCAGAATATGCATTGTGTTTCAATTAGATTCTATTATGGTGATGATTAATTATTCATATATGTTCATGTCTGTATTCATAATTAAATATAACACACAGAACAAAATTGATGCAGCTTACATGTAAATTCTTTCAAACAGAAGGAAATCTACTCAGGAACAAAAATCATGGTGAAGAGGGGGGAGAGACAAGAGGGTGCAGATGCTGGAATCTGGAGCAAAAAACAAACTGCTGGAAGAACATAGTGCCAAGTGTGACTTGACCCATCGAGCTTGCTTTTCCATAAACACATGGTGCTTGTACGACAACTGAAATCACTGGCACTAAAGTGGGCATGGAAGACCATGCATGATTCGGAAGAAAGAGAGCACTTGAATGGAGACTGATATAGAGCTTTAAGGGAGGTAGACAAAAGTGCTGGAGAAACTCAGCGGGTGCAGCAGCATCTATGAAGCGAAGGAAATAGGCAACGTTTCGGGCCAAAACTCTTCTTCAGAGCTTTAAGGGCTGCAGTACAACGGGTCTATTGAGCTATGGGGCACATGTTGATGACAATTCTGTTTAACATCCCAGCCAAAAGTATAACACATCCTATGGCACAGCACAATTTCCACCAGGTTACTAGAAAGGGAGCTAGCTGGGCCTTTTGACTCATAGACAGGAGATCCACACTGCCAGTGTACTTTCTCAACAACTGCACATACAGTATGAACACGTAACATGAACTAGTAGGATTTGCTCCAACCGAACTAATGATACAATTAGAAATGGAGGATACTGACGTTGTATTTCTGTTTTCATCGCTGCGGGAGAGTTGTTCCACGTACTCTTTCAAGTAGGTCTGCAACTCCTCATATGTGCCAACCATTTGGTTAAAGACGCTGGGAACACATTTCAAAATGCATTTAGATGAATCCGATCACATAGTTAAAACACTTTTTAGTGTCCACATCAATTTGGGTAAAGAGGAGAGTTGGGGTTGGAGAGGGGGGTGGGGGGATGCGGGATTGTGGGGAGAAAGGACCCTTAGAAGCTAGAGGAGTAGAGATGAGACAAGGGGGAGGAAGCAGATGAATGGGATAATCATGATGTCAGGGGAAAAGTCACACATCTTCAGCACTTTATATAACATATTTGAACATAGATATATTTTATTTTGTTTAATTAAATTAGAATTGTATAATTTGAGGTTTTGCAAACCAAACTTGATTCATTTTGAAATTGAAATGACACTCAATTAACCATTGGATTAAAGTTCACTCCACATGAAGACATACTCATAATCTACAACTAAGCACTGGTTATCATCATCCTCTGCAATTAAGTTTATCAGTGAAGAACTTCACTTGAAAGCCATAATTTTTATGTCATTGAACAATTATGGCAGATTTCATATTATTTATATCTATTATTTTCATTGGATTCTGCCACTCAAGGAGCTGAGATGAAAACCTACTTAATTGGTATCCAAGCTTAATGCCAGTTGTTGAACAAGCCTGTTAGTTCTTAGACAGGGTGTAAGATCATCAGAAGCTTCTGCTGTTACCATGGAGAGGTCCAGAGGTCCAACTAGTCAGGCTGGTTGGCCAGAGTCACAGAACCTGAGGCAGTAGAGTTGTGACCTTACAGCGCTTACAGCGCCAGAGAACCTGGTATTGATCCTGACTAAGGGTGCTGTCTGAATGGAGTTTGTACATTCTTCTCATGACCACGTGGGTTTTCTCCAAGATCTTCGGTTTCCTTCCACACACCAAAAGCGTACTGGTTTGTAGGTTAATTGGCTTGTATAAATTTTAAATTGTCCCCAGTTTGTGCAGGACAGTGTTAGAGGGATCGCTGATCGATGCAGACCCGGTAGGCTGAAGGGCCTGTTTCCTTGCTGTATCTCTAAACCAGAGGTACTCTGAGACCACTTATCTCCGAACTGCAAGTATCGTTCCCTTTTGTAGTTGGCATCAATAGCTCTTGGTTATTCATGGGGTTTTCATAATTGTGAATGTTGGATAATTAATACATTCACATTTAATAATTATCAATAGTTCCTATGAGATAGGACATTTTGAAATGAAGCTGGTATTGTCTGCTGTAGAGCAGAGGAGGTTGAGGAGAGAAATCTTTTGAGAAGGTAGCGAGGAATTGATTCCACTATCAGGGTGACTGTAATCAATGGACACAGGTTTAAGATAATTGCTGAGGAACAAGAGCAGATGCAAAATGTTTGTGCTGCCTGAAAGGGCAGAGGAAGCAGGTTGAATTGTAATTATAACAAGAGAACTGGATGTATATTGGAAGGGGAAATGTTTATAAGGCATGGGGGGGGGGGGGGGGGGGGTAGGGGGATGCAGGACCAGGGCGCTCTTTTGAAGGGCCTAGCACAGAACCATGCTAAGAACCATAAAATGCATCCTATTGTCAATGTATAATACCATTGAAATTGCCTCTCACTTGAATTATTATTTAAGTAGAATGTACCCCATTATGACAAGTGACATTAGCTGAAGTACAATTAATTATTATGACTTTTGTAACATAAAAATTTGTTTCGAACAGTGATTATAGGTACCAGGCAGGGAAGGGAAAGAAACCATAGGACTGCACAGACTAGTAGGTGATGGGCAGTGTGAACTATTATGTTTGAATAAAGGCGACAATTGATTAAGGCTTGTTAGAATTCACAACCCTAAAATTAAAACTCTCTAGCTACAAGGATGTCGTGGTCAGGGCAGAGTGCCCAAAGCAGCCAGTGAAGGTTGTGCCTGATTTTGATTATCGGTGGTTTGATACTTGGGTTAGTTGTGAGTACAAGCAGGATTCACTTGCAGCAGAGAGCGTTAGAGAAGCAAGAAATTGTATCCTGATATCAGGTGAATTACTGTAACCTCTCAATCTGAAATAATAATTTCACCACTGAATAATGAATTCTTGCTTTTTGTCATTTACAAAAATCCCACTGCAGAGCTGATGGTGCTTTGAGTATTTGTAAAACACGTTTTATTCCTGCCAAAGTTGAAATACCACTCAATGTTCCCCACTACCCACTGCATGAAAGTTCACTCCATAGGAAGACTTACTCGCGCTCTACAACCAAGCACTGGGTATCATCATCATCTGCAATTATGTTTGCAGAACGAAGATCCTCGCTGTGTAAGGAGAGAAAAGAAAGATGTTGCGATCAGATTAGGGCTGATTTTCTGATCTGACTTTTTCATTTGTGAAATTTCTTTTAGAATTAACTTTTCTATTAAAATGTCCTCAATGTACTTGTAATGTAATGTTAATAGAATATTTTGAATATTGTTTCTAATGTGTACAATTAAAGCAGTTAAAGAATTGATAGTAATACGGTGTTGTCACCCGATTTTACAAATGTGTTCTCATTACATCCCAACTCTTTGCTTACCCCAATGATGTATAAAGCATTATCAGGATGAACATATAAACATATTATTTCAGAGCAGGAGTAGGCACATTATCTAAGCATTGAGAAACTAATATTTACGATTTGGTCTCAATTCTTCCACAGAGGACTTCTTACCTCATCCATTCAATTAGTTTTGACGCAAGATGTGGTCAATGCATTCTTTACATTCAAACACTTGGTCTTTATGCACTGAGCAATCAAGCAAGGCATCGCAAAAGAAAGTCGCAGAGAAAAGAGCTGGGGGTTGATTAAAGGGATTAGTTGGGGATGGAGTTAATAGACAGGTCAATTAAAGAAGTCAGATATGAGTGGTAGGAGTCTTGAGCCCTCAGAATGAAGGATAGATGGAGGCATAAACTCTATACATTGAGAGGTAGGTGGACACTTATGCTGTAGACTATATGGTTACATCCTGAACAAAACACAAAGTGGCGTAGGAACTCAACGGGTCAAGCAGCATCTGTGGAGGGAATGGACAGGCGATTTTCAGGACAGGACCTATCCTCCAGCATCTGAAGTTCCTTGTTCAGGTTAGCATTGTATGAATGGGCTGAATGTGCTAAAGACAAGTCTATAAATGGGCTGAATGTACAATAAGGACAAAAGAGTCAGTAATATGTTCCACTTTCTGACGTGAATCGGAGCTCACAAAATAAAAGCAGCCCACAACTCTATCCTGGTGCATTTGTTTAGTATCTCACGTGCTCTGGTTGTATGATGAATAAGAAAGCTGCCTTGTTTCACCAAGTGTCAAACTGCCATTTATAAAGCAGCTAATTTACTAATTATTGTGTTGTCTTTTTTGTAATTTTCACTTTGTTCTACTCAGGCATTTTGTAGAATAGTATTTCTCTGTCATAAGCTGGAATGAAAACTCTGTGATACCACAAAGACTTAAAACAATGACTAGCAATATGAAGAACATAATGTTTGTGAAGTATGATTGATATTTTGCACATTCACAACATTTCCTTGCAGAAGAGTGTGTGGAGAAAACAGCAGAAGTGTTTGTACTCGGATTAGCAGTGTGACAGAGGAGCCACAGCTGATGTTATATCATTGTTCGCTTTACCAGACTGTAGTGCAAATGGGGGAAGGTTCTTAAGCTGACAATGATCTGCCAGGAACCTAACGGGCCTGTCCCACTTACGTGTCCTTGGCACGCAAATTACGCGACCTCGTGGTTGCGATGATGAGCACGGGCATCGTATGGCCGCGCGGGGCCAGTCCCACTAAGAAGCGCGGAGGGGTATGTAGTTGTGCGCGACATTGCGTGGGGCTCCGAAATTTTTGTAGCGAACGAAATCGGCCAAAGTGGGACAGGCCCAAGACCCTGGTGCGACACAATGTCTCACCTGCAACAGCAGCAGAAGCAGTCAAACGATTGCCGTACTCGGCCTGGGGCTCACGGCCATTGCGGTCCGGATCCGCCCCCACTTCTACTCCCAGAGCGGGGCCAAGAAAATTGAAGATAGACACAAAATGCAAGAGTAACTCAGTGGGACCGGCAGCATCACTGGAGAGAAGCAATGGGTGACATTTAGGGTCGAGACCCTTCTTTCAGACTGAAGAGACTCAACACGAAACGTCACCCATTCCTTCTCTCCAGAGATGCTGCCGGTCCCGCTGAGTTACTCTGGCATTATGTGCCCGTCTTCAAATGACGTCACGCGCTCCAAACGGCTGTGCGGTCGAATGAAGTCGCACGCGACCTTCGCGGGAACATCGCGGCTCAACCCGACCACGAGGTCGCGTAATTTGCGTGCCAAGGACACGTAAGTGGGACAGGCCCTTAAGTCTATGTTTCTTTCACAGCACATAACCATGGGTGCACCAACCCATAGGGTGGTTAGTCAGCTCCAATAATTTATTGAGTGATGGCAAAACGTAGTTCTGCAAATCAAGACCTGCACTAATTAAAACATCTTGTTTGCTGTTTCCTTTCCATTCAATCCCAATTTATGGGATTTCATGCACTGCATAGTGCTGTACCTTATTAATGCTTTTTCTCCAAAGTATTCTCCTGCCTTTAGTTTCTTAATTTCTTGCGGTTCTTCATCTCCCTCTCTTGTCTGTGTCACCTGGACCTGTTCAGGATCAATAAAACCACAAGTGCCCTCGCATCTTTCAATAGCAGATAGATACAAATGCACATTAACAGAAACAACTTCTATTTCAGAACAACTTGTCACCTTGCTAATTGATAGTCTGGCAACATGGCAGTTATTGCATTTGTGTCGTTCTTCTCTTGTCATCAACATCATTCGTTGCAAACATCAACAGGCACGGTGCCTTACAATGCCGTGTACGACAGTGATCGCAACTTCTACTGAAGTGTGGATGGCCATTGGCTCGCTAGGAGCTCATCTTCCCTTTGACAGGTCTTGTTTTTGGTTCGGCAGGGGGTCCACAGCCCCCTCCTCACCTGGAAAACCAGGTGGGGGAGACGGTTTTAGTGGCCGACTATCCGACCATGGAGCAGGTAGCACGGGATGACATGGTACCCTTGGCGGGGGGAACTCCCCCCTACCTGACCTCTCTTTGATTGCGGTGAAAAATGATGCAAGACTTTGAAAATGGCTTCAAATAGCACATTTTAAAATGAACGTTGTGGCATTAGCACATAGGCATCTGCGGTACACTCAGCAAACAAAGTCAGTCTGTTTATTTTGGTGGTTGGATTGTGGAGGAAATAAGTCCTTGCACTTATTTATGGTTTTTTAGACACCTTATAAACTCACGCTGCAGCTTGCACCACCACAAATGCAAAAAAATTTGCACCCACTCTTACATCAATCAATCAGCGTAGATTATACAATCAAGATTAGAATGCAAGTTGGTTCATTAATTTACTAATACACAGACAACTGAGGTAAATGTACAGTTATTACAAAAAACAGTAAATCCTCCAATTAAAAAAAAATCAAAGAATTATTGCCCTTGGCGGGATCACATCTCATAGCAATGGGACTCCACAGATAAATTCATGAATATACATAATCTCCTACCTTTCCTTTTGCAATAATGAAGAAGGTGCTACCTTGCTCTCCTTGACGAATGATATAATCGCCCTTATCGTAGTAATCCTAGCAGAGATGGAGAGATTGAACATCACTACAGCATTGAAGGTAGATAGTTAAAAATGATGGAATAGTCATCGGAATAGATGTGCTATTGGCATAATTTGCAAGCCTGTAGTGATCTAGGAAGAGAAATATTTTGTTTATACTCCATAGTACTAGGCTCCTCATTGCTCCAAATTCCAACTCATTGACAAATGAGGTATGGCCTTTTCTGATCCATGTAACTCGAATGAAGAGCCTGTCCTGAAAAGCCCAGCTAGTTTAGCTTAATTTAGTTCATTATCATGTGTACCCAGATAGAGTAAAAAGCTTTTTTGTTGGAAAGACAATACATGATTACAATCAAGCCGGCCATAGTGTACAGATACATGACAAAGGCAATAACGTTTAGTGCAAGATAAAGTCCAGAAGAGTCCGATTATACCTTTTTATTATTTTTTCAAGGGATGTGGGCTTTGGAAGTTGAGATAACATGGAACTACCCATTCCTGATTGCACTGATTTCTGGCAGGTGGGACTAGTGTAGCTGGGACATGTTGGGCAAGTTGGGCCGAAGGACCTGTTTCCACACTGTATCATTCTATGACTCTCTGACACTGGAGAAGGTGGTGGTTATTGAATATCTGCAGTCCTTGAGGTTTTGTAAGGGAGGTTGTTCCAGGATTTGGACCCAGTAAGTGAAGAAATTGTGATATATTTCCAAGTCAGGAAGGTACGTGACCTGAAGGGTGAATTCCAGTTTGTAGTGTTCCCATGTTTTTGCTTCCCTTGTTCTTCCACCTGGTAAAGATTGTAGGCTTGGAAGGTGCTCTCCAAGGAGTCTTGGCTAGTGGCTGCAATGTATCCCGTAGATGGTAGAAACTGCTGCTACTGTGCAGCGATGGTGAATTGAGTGAATAGCTGAGTATTCCATCACACTCCTGATTTGAACCTTGTGGATGGTGGACAGGCTTAGGTGAGCTAGGAGGTGAGTAACTCACTGCAGGAATCCTAGCTTCTGACCTACATTTGTAGCCACATTGTGTATATATACATAATATAATATCCATATACGGCCACTCCAGTTCAGTTTTAGTAGCCCCCAGGAAATTGATAGTGGGAGGTTCAATGATAATAATCATGGTCAAATCCCATCCATCACTTTGCTGATGATCGGGAGGAGATGAATGGGTGGTGGCAGGCAGGTCTACTTCTTGTGGACAAGTCAGGCTGGGCAATGTTCCACAAGGTCAAGTAGGGTGACACACCGGTGCAGTGGGAGAGAAGCTACCTTACAGCGCTAGAAACCTAGGTTCGATCCTGATTACGGATGCTGTCTGTACGGAGTTTGTACGTTCTCCCCGTGACCTGCATGGGTTTCCTCCGAGATCTTCGGTTTCCTCCCACACTCCAAAGACGTACAGGTTGTAGGTTACTTGGTTTGGTATAAATATAAAACTGTGTGTAGGATTGTGTTAATGTGCGGCGATCACTGGTCGGTGCGGGCTCGGTGGGCCAAGGAGCCTGTTACTGCGCTGTATCTCTAAAATAAATTTTAAAAAGTTGCTGTGTTAAAGCTATACTGAAACAGCATGGAAACGGGTGCGGCAGGTTTCCGGAGTACAAGCCTTAAGCACAATTGTCGGAATGTTGCCAGAGCTTGTAGCCTTTTATATCACATGCAGTGCATTGAATTGGCAGTAAATTGACATCTGTCATGCTGGCGATCACTGGAGGAGGTCAAGCTGGACTATTTAGTTAAAGTATTCAATAGGAGCTATGAGTAGTCTTAAAATAACTTTATTAAGTCAAGCTGAAAGAACCTGCATTGGCCCGACATAAAAACCCTTTCTTATTGAAATCTTGTGTTATTGTTGGGCACAAACTATACAAGTGCTTCTACTTCTAGTGTTTGATATAGATGTTTATAGGTGGCCCTTTGGTACCGCAACAGCAACATATGAAGAAAAGAGTGGATGCAAGGAACTGCAGATGCTGGTTTTACAAAAAAATGACACAATGTGTTGGAGTAACGCAGTGGGTCAGGCAGCATCTCTGGAGAATGGGGATAGGTGATGTCTCAGGTTGGGACCCTTCCTCATGCAGAAAGAAATTGCAGAAAATTGGGGAAATTTGACAGTTGCTCCTTTGATGCCCCGATAGCAAGATGAACATCCCAATGGTCTTTAACATAATCAAAAACCCTTACAGCAAAGGAAATGGTATCACTTACAGCAAATGGTATCACTTTCTTCCCTCTACTAACTGGCTGGCGCTGAAGATTTACTTTTCAACTTTGAAGGCCACAATTTGATATCTTGACAAACTTAACCCCGAAGAATTATCAATAATTTTGGTCATCTACATGACTTGAGGGAAAAACTGTTCCAGCTATATTAGTTTATTATTGTCACGAGAAATAGTTAAACATTTTGCCTGCATGCTATCCAGTGAAATCATACAATACTCGAGTACAAAAAGTGCAATGAGGTAGATTGGGAGATCAGGACAACACCCTTCGCTTGTGAGAGGATAGTTTAGCTTATCTGGTTGTATGGGCTTTCAGACTTTTGCATCTTCTGCCCAATAGAAGAATTAAGAACAGGGAACAACCGGGGTTTAAATGGCCTTTGGTTAAATTGGCTACTTTCCCAAGGCAGAGTGAAGTGCAGATGGAATCAATGAGGGAAAGGCTGGTTTGTGTGATGGACTGGGCTACATCCAAAACTCTCTTGCGATCTTGGCCAGATCTGTTGCCAAACCAAGTTGTGATGTATCCCAATAAGATGCTTTCTACGGTGAGGAGACCCATCACACAGACTGAGTGTCTTGTGAGTGTTCTTCTTAGTAGCCAAATAACAATCCATTCACTTGACATCTCTGAGGTTGGAGACGTTTAGCCAACAAGGAATTTGAATATCTGACATTGTATTTTGTTCTTGTGACAACAAAGGAGGAAGATGACTGAACTTTATTGCCTTCCATCACAGGGAGGACTGTGGTGGATGTTTATGTTAAACTTTATTTTATGTGCTGTGTATATTTTTTGCTTTTTTACTTAGTATGGCTGCATGGTAGCTCAAATTCCACTGTACCTTAATTGGTACATGTGACAATTAAATTGAATCATGAATCTTGAATGCTTCTTTAAAAGCCCATGAATGTGCCAATTGGAATTCATGATTGCGACATGCCACAATATTAGTACATCCTGAGTATAATCAAATTTTTCTTGAAAAACCCTTAAAAACTAAAGAAAATGTACTCACAACTTCAAGACAATCAACAATCTTGGACAACTTCTCTTCGGGCAAGCCTTTCAATATTGAAACACTGCATAATAAATATACAATTGTTTTTAAAATTGCATTATGTCAACAGAAACCTATTCCACATCCAGCATTAACAATAAGCTCTGAATTTATTCAGCTCTGTATATAAACATAACACAAGAAACATTATTTTCTCTACTCAGAGACCCTAGCTATCTGGGAAAGTACCTTGGGATAGGTTTTGGGCAGATGGATGGGTTCGTCAAACAAACACATGGATTAGATGTAGCTTGCAGCAGCACAGGGTGGCAAGAGCAGCAGTAGAGGACACCGACATCATTGCCAGGTCGGTCAACCCCTGCAAATTCGACCCAGCGCTGCCACCAAGACAGCAGGCCTTTAAGGCCAAGATAAAACTGCATTTTTAAGAACGTTGAAACTTGAAGGTGCAAGATGGCGGCAGAAACATGGCGACTCTTGCGTACTGCCTCAGTGTAATCTACTAATCTAACACTCTGTACTTAGGTATGATCATGTTTATGTACAGTAAGATTTTATTGAAGTGTATGCATAAAAAAAACACTCTTGGGTGCATGTGGCAATAAAGTCCCATTAAACCATTTTCATCAAGATTTAAATTTATGGAATGAAAAGAGACACAATAGAAAGTGATAGAAAACAGTAATAATAAATTGATTCATTGGATAAAGTTATTCATTGGATGGAAAGAAGTGTACAGTGTTTTCCCTCCCAAAATCTGGGATTGTAATCAGGATTGCTGCTTTGCTTACCATATATTAATGACTTAGGCTTGGGTGTAGTGGGTACAATTTCCAAATATGTAGATGACAAATAAAACCGAAGCATGGTGAACTGCGGGGAGGATGGTAATGGACTTTAAGATAATAGGGACAAGCAGGTGGAATGGTGGACACATAACTGGTGACACTCGCAGAGAAAAATGTAAAGTGTTACATTTCAGCATGAGGGATAAAGACAGGGAATGTAAGCTAAATGAGGCAATTTCAAAAGGGATAACACAGCAGAGGGATCCAAGAAAATAAACGTATGTGTGCATCATTGAGCAAACCGAGGAAACACGTGTACAGGATCAAAAGGTCACAAGGTCATAAGTAATACGAGCAGAATTAGGCCATTTGGCCAATCACGTCTACTCTGCCATTCAATCATGGCTGATCTATCTTTCCGTCCTATCCTCTGGGCTTTTGGGGTTTATTTATAAATATAATACAAAAGGTATTATACATTGTCCTATCTGGGACACATGACGATAAAACTCTCTTGACTCTTGAAAGGTATAAATAAGGATTCATGATGAACCTTTATAAATCACTAGCTCAGTTACATTTGGAGGGTCTAAGAAAGGATGTAGAGATGATTGTCTGAAGCTGCCGAGGGCTTCCAGCTCTCACCTGCTGAGGAAGTTGAAGTATTTCCTATTCCTTGCCTGTGCTGTTTCCATCATGATGCTTTGGAAAACCTGACGATCCAGAACCCAAATCCAAGATTCTGTCACAGCTGAAACAATTACAGGCGATAGATCAGTGAATAAATATTGGAAAGACTAAATCATAGTTATAGATTAATTTTAGAGAAGATTGATATCTCTGTAATCTAACTATAAAAGGAATATTTCAAATTGTCCCTGATTAGCTTGCACCATGGAACCTCTTCACCTGTCTGAAGCATGTTAGAGTTGAAGCCTTTCAACTCTAGCTGGGAACACTACAAACTAGTTGAAGCCTGAGCTGGCCAGCTGGTTGTCTCTCTGAAGTGAGATTGTCTTTTAGATTCATAGAGCCATGCAGCATGGAAACGAACCCTTCGGCCCAACTTACCTATGCCGAGCAAGATGCCCCATCAACACTAGTCCCACCTCCCCATGTTTGGCCTATATCTCTCTACATTTTTTCTATCCATGTTCCTGTCCAGATGTCTTATAAATGTTGTTATAGTACCAGCCTTAACTACTTCTTCTGCCAGCTCATTCCATATACCCACTACCCTGTGTGAAAAAGTTGCTCCTCAGGTTCCTATTAAATCTTTCCCCTCTCACCTTAACCCAATGTCCAGTTATCCTGGATAAAATACTCTGTTCATTCACCCTGTCTATTCCCCTCATGAACCTATACATCTCTATAAGATTACCCCCTCATCCTCCTGCGCCCAAGCTTGCCCAACCTCTCCCTGTAGCTTAGGCCCTCAAGTCCTGGCCACATCCTTTTAAATCTTCTCTGCACTCTTTCTAGCGTAACAACATCCTCCATTCCTCAATCCACTTGCCTGGTTGATCACGATTCTGCTGTCATTTTGATAACCATCTTCTCTATCTAAAATACCACCCACTTTAGTGTCATCTGTAAACTTACTATTTATGCCTTCTACATACTCACCCAAATCATTAATATAAACCACAAACAGCAGTGGGCCCAGCACCGATTCCAGAGCCACACTATTAATTACAGGCCACCTAGAAACAACTTTTCATCATCATCCACTTCTTCCTTCCATGAAGCCCATTCTCTATCCAGTTGGCTATCTCCCCCTGCATCCCATGCAATCTAACCTTCCAGAGCAACCTCCCATGTGGAACCTTAGCAAATGCTTTTCTGATCCATATAGATGATGTCTACAGTTTTGCCCTCATTGATCTTTTTGATTACTTCTTCAAAAAATTCAATCAGATTTGTAAGACACATTTTCCCATGTACAAAACCATGCTGACTATCCCTAATCAGCCCATCTATCCAAATGCATAAATATCTTATTCCTTAGAATACTCTCTTGCAACAGGCCTTTCACAGATGTTAGGCTCACTGTTCTATGTTTCCTTATATTCTATATTATTCCACCATTCAATGCAGCATCTAAGATTCTGAAAAGAAGGTGCAACTGTCCTTGTGAAGTTCCCCAAAGCTGAGGTTAAAATGTGTCACCTTGGATGGGAGACTTCTATGAAAACTGTCGGGTAAATTAATTAAGTCATGAGCTGACATAATATAATTATCGCTTGTTGTCAATGAGGAATTAAGATTGTAGTTATGTTGGGATATTTATGCAATCCACTTTTGTGTGCACCAATCCGCACTTGAAATATAAAACACAGCGCTATTCTGTGGCATTATCTGCCTTTGTCATTGAGTCATCCATTTATGCTCACACCATCAGGATAGGCACTGAGTCCAGCATTAGTTATAGATCCTCAGCTTGACACACATATTCAGTTCGTTGGTGCAGAATTTGACATTGACATTGATTGGATCAGAGCAGCTTCTCCATATCACTCCCAGTTTGCATGTCAGCTCTGCACTTACAGAGAGAGGAGAGGAATGAGAGAAAGACCAACACTCACAGAGATCAAGCTTTCATTACCTTTAACAGTAGCAGTCCTTTTGCAGTTGTAGAGAATTGCAAGCTCGCCAAACGCTGTCCCTGGATGCATCTGTCCCAACAGTTTGCCATTCTGCATAACTTCCAAAATCCCTTCTGTAAAAGTATAGTTAAAATGTATTTGCAGTAACAATCAATGTTCAAAATTAAATTGTGTGGTAAGGAACTGCAGATACTGGGTTATACCGAAGATAGACACAAAATGCTGGAGAAACTCAACGGGTCAGAAGAAAAGGAATAGGTGACGTTTCAGTTCGAAACCTTTGTTCAGATTGAAAGCAGACATGGAGATATCGCAGTGGAGCAGACAAAATGTGTAAGAAAGAACTGCAAATGTTAGTTTATACCACAGATACCACTGGCTCTCAGTCTGAAGAAGGGTTCCGACCCGAAACATCACCTATTCCTTTTCTCCAGAGATGCTGCCTGACCCGTGAATTGCTCCAGCATTTTGTATCAATATTCAAAGTTACCTCAATCAGAGACTGACGTCAGGCTGCACTGGATCTCTAAATCTCATAACTGATGCATTACTTTAAATTAGCTTTAATTATTGCACAGTCCACTATCCAATTTTATTTTAGCATTGTTAGGCTTCATTTTCAGCTTAATGATTTATTCTACAATTAGCAATGAACACCACAGAATCAGCGCCATATAGAAAATTATTCAGCCCAAACTGGTGCTTGTTCGGGCTGCAGCAAACCTCCTCCCACTTCCATCTTTTCAAATCAACAGATTGCTTCTCTGTCTCGAGTGTTTAGGCAGTTTTTTTCTTTTATCAACACAATCACTTCAACTATTCACCATAAGAATAGATTTCATATTCTCATCACTCTCTGGGTAAAGATTTTGCCTGCATACCCTTCTGGATGAACTGTGATTGTTTCATGTTTTTGACCTTGAGTTCTGGACCTTCCGATAAGTGGATACATCGTTTCAATGTCTGTCCGATTAAGCCACTGCTTTGTTTCATAGATCTCCATCACATCCCTTCCCAATTATTCCTCTTTAAAAGCCGCAAAATGAAATTCCAGTTTTATTTTATAACTTAAATATTCAGGAATTCCACGAAGGAGCCAAAGAGAAGCGTATAAAATGATGAGAGGCAAAGATAGGATATACAGTCAAGACCTTTTTCCAAGGATGGAAAAAAACAAATACTTGAGGACATAGCTTTAACGTGAGAGGGGCAACGTTTAAAAGAGATATACGGAGCAAGTGATTTTATACAGAGAGCCGTGGATGTATGGAACTCACTTCCAGGGTTGGTTGTGGAGACCGATACAAAAGTGGCATTTACTGTAAGATGCTTTTAGACAGGTACAAGGATATGCAGGTAATAGAGGGATATATAATCAGATGAGATTAGCTTATCTAGGCATATTGGGCAGACATTGTGGACCAAAGGCCTGTTCCTGTACTATTCTATGCTCTAGATCATACTGTACATTGTCAGTTATCCAATCAACAAACAACCAAGATCATTAAAACACATAACAAGAATATGGAACCAGGGGACATTATCCAAAAATCAAAACCAATGTTGTTTAGGAGTACTTAAAGATAGCGGAATCATGAGATATGGCGAGAAAGCAGGAACGGGGTACGGATTGTGGATGAGCAGCCATGGTCATATTGAATGGCGGTACTGGCTCGAAGGGCCAAATGGCCTACTCCTGCACCTATTGTCTATTGTCACTCACAAACAAATGGTGAAAACCTGGAATCTTCTCAGAACCCTGGAGCTGTGAAGGCTGGGGGATGGATTTTAATAGATGTTATAAGGAGCAAAGTCAGGTTCATGAAGGTGACACGCAGATCGGCCTGAAGGTCAGGCACCCTTTACATCAAGCATCAATACAATGAGATAGACACAAACTGCTGGAGTAACTCAGCGGGACAAGCAGCATCTCTGAAAAGAAGGAGTGGGTGACCTTTCGGGTCGAGACCCTTCTTCAGACTGAGAGTCAGGGGAGAGGGAGACTAAAGATATGGAAGGGTAAGATGTGAAAACGACAGATCAAAGCAGGCGACGATCAAGGAAGTTTAGAATGGTTCTAATGGTTCAATATGATGAGGCCCACCTGCCAGAACATAGAGGTGGTTTCCTTGTTCTCCCTCCTGGATGACGAGATCTGTTTCTCGGTAGTTCCTCTCATACATGCATTCCACTATCTCCCTCACATGCTGCGGCTCCAGCTTTTTCAGGAATTCGTTGTGCATTATCGCATCCGTTATCAGTTTCTTCAAGCTGCACAATACAATACTCAGGTTATCACCAACATCCCTGGTGGTAATCATCACAAAACATTCCACGTACATCACCCTCCTGTGGTTAGCAATTGACACTGAGTGGAAGGGAAATTTTTGATATTTCATGTTGGATGCACAAGAAAATGCAAATGCTGGAACCTGGAACAAAGTTCATAAATTAAATTTTTTATAAGTTAAAGGTGCAGAATTAGACCATTTGATCCATCAAGTCTACTCTGCCATTCATTCATGGCTGGTCTATCTTTCCCTCTCAACCCCATTCTCCTGCCTTCTCCCCATTACACCCGAGGGATGGCAAAGATCAAAGTGCCTGAGAAACAGGCAGCATCTATGGAGGGAAGTGGACAGAGACATTGGAACCTTTCTTCAGATACTTATTTTTACTGTGCTGGAATCAAATTGAAGGATTGCCACCATTGAGATAGGGGCAGCCAACAATGAGGAGCACACGTGCTCGTTGAGAAAGTCGCAAAATGCTGGAGTAACTCAGCAGGTTAGGCAGCATCCCTGGAGAAACGGGATCGGTCCAGACCTTTCTTAGACTGGTCATTGTTTCTATTTGTTCATTGAGGGTTTTATTCTGTATTTAATTCAAGCTCATTATGAGAATCAAGATATCACCAGAACAAGTTCATATAGTCATATACAGTAGTCCACCCCTCCACAGACATGAGCTTTTGTTAAGTAAACAAACTCACGATTCTTTATGCATGGGCCTGAGGATGAAATAGAAGTAATTGAATAAATTATCAACCTTATGGGGCAGCCCGAGGTAGTGTAAGAAAAATAGAAACACATGTTCTTGCCTAATGCCCCTGTCCCACTTAGGAAACCTGAACGGAAACCTCTGGAGACTTTGCGCCCCACCCAAGGTTTCCGCTGCGGTTCCCTGAGGTGCCCGGAGGTTTTTGTCAGCCTCCCTAATGGTCGAAAGTGATTTACGCTTTTTCTATGTTCCGGCGGTTATTTTAAAAAATTCAAAACCGGCCGCGACTAAAAATAGGTTGCCGTTTTAAAAATCGGTAATTTTTTAGTCGAAGCCGGTTGCGATGCTAGTTGAAGGTGGTTGTTGGTGGTTGCAGATAGTGGAAGGGAAGACCTCCCTGGTGGAATAAAACTGGGTGAAAAAAAGGTCTTACCTTCCACTATCTGCAACCTCCGGCAACCACCTTCAACTAGCATCGCAACCAGCTTTGACTAAAATATTACCAATTTAAAAAACGGTAACCTATTTTTAGTTGCGGCCAGTTTTGATTTTTTTTTTTTTAATAATTTGCGGAACATAGAAGAAGCGGAAACCACTTTCGACCATTAGGGAGACTGACAAAAACCTCCAGAAACTGCACGGAAACCTTGGGTGGGGCGCAAAGTCTCCAGAGGTTTCCGTTCAGGTTTCCTAAGTGGGACAGGGGCACTACTCTTCAATGCAGGGACCTTCATGTTCCAAAGTATTTTACACACAATCTGGTACGTTTTATAGTACTTATGTTATTATGTTGGACAAACTATTACTTAAGGACAACAGACAGCGGGCATATGATAAATGACATACAATGAGGATTAATACTATTATGGATTAATATTAACCAGGATACTAGGAAACATGGTGATCAATGTGCTGTTTAGGGACAATGCTGATTGAGTGGAAGAAGATAGCTCCTTTGTTCTTGTGTTTTTATTCCAGAAAAGTAATAGTTTTTTTTTAATGTCACTGAATCTGGTCTGCAAGAAATCTCTAATCATTCCTACTGCAGAATGGGGAGAATCTTAGAGTTACAACCTCTTAGTAATTCAGCTAACAGAATGCACAGTATGGTTCATTTCCAACCATTAAATTGCTGCCTTTAGATTATTGCCTTTACTTATTCTGGATTCAAACATATATTGCTATCAATTTGAAAATGAGACTTCATTGTTCAGTGTTTGCACAGTGTTTTGGTTTTATAATCTTCTGTACGAATGAAAGCAAAACCTTCTGCTGATGATTCTCAAACCAGATAATTAGTCATTCTGAGATTTTTACTGTGCTGTGACCAACCTGCAGGTAATTAACAGGAAATTTCTAGGTTGCCTTAGAACTATACACATCCATGCAAACTGGAAGTATCTGGTACTATGAGCTTACACAATCCCCAGCCAAGTTTGAATTAGTGTTAAAATTGTTGCAATTATCCATGTTGCTTGAGGAGAAAGTATGGTGCATAAATAAGTACAGAAATTATCCAAGCTAATGATGTGATTGGCTTCTAAGGCTGTCCTTGGTATGAGGAGCATGTTTAGTTGAATGGGTTGTATATCTCCCACACTGTTGTGGGAATCTAGCTGATCATTTGCTGGGCCAGGTGAGGTTCTTTGCTCTTACCTGGAATCCTTCCGTACTCGAAGCTGCTCGATGGAGAACTTCTGCACACTGTGGCAGTAATAATTCCGGGAGGTCGGTTCCGCTGACACTCCCTCTTTGGCCTTGAGGCGTCGGTGGATCTCAGTAGCCACCTGGGCAAAGCGTTTTGGCCCTTGGTTTATGACACTGACCAGCTTCCTGTGTTGGTTGGCAGAAGTGGTATTGTACCCAATGGCATCCTGAAGCTTGCCGATTTGGGAAAGTTTCCCTTTAAGTTCTTTTTCCAGCGACTGTATTTTCTTCAACTTCTGCCTCAATTGCCCATCCTTCATCCTCAGTTCTTCTTCTAGAGTAACAATCTTCCTTCTGAGGCTGTCCAAGTTCTCTGTCGGGGTATGGGGGGAGTTATTCTGTTCAGGCCTTGACGCTCTCACAGAACCGTTTCCCATTGCATGAATATAAATCATCCCAAAGATCTCTCAACAGATGCCAAGCTAGGCTGCTGACAAAATAAAGAAAAGAGTTATTCAGTAGAATATTGTTAAAACAGAGGCAGCTGATATAGTGCTTCTTAAAACTCTTTAGCAGGTTATTTCTGGTTCCATTAACAATCGCTTCCTCTTTGCAAATGACACAGTAAACAATTAGACTAAAACATATGTGTAAAATTGTCACCTTAGCTTAAGATCCAAAGGACATTACTTAGTTGATTAATGGGGCGTGCAGTCCTCTCCAGGATTTCCATGTGCTAGGCTGCCAATTGTTTCTAATCTAGAAAACATGGTTGACACATTGCTTCGCAATAGCAGTGTGACAATGATGATTTGCTTTTGGTCCCTGGGTGACGGATGAATATTGGGAAGGCGTTGGGGGAAAAGGAGGTTTAATGGTCCAATAGTTTCAGACTTGCAAAAACAGTTATTTTTCCCAATGGATTTTCCAAAATCAAAGGTCTTTTTAATAGTTAAAAGTTTATTTTTTAGTGTCAGCTAAAAATTATTAAAGCCAATGGTTAGCAAATGAGGGGAGCTAGTCAATGGCTTCTCTATTATCAGGTGTACCAAGGTACAGTGAGATACTTCTATGCATACAGTTCAGCTTTGTCTATCACCACACATAACCACAATCCCCAGTTAGTACAGAAGGTTTAGAATAGCTCACTGAGTCTACATGCACGAGTCGCCATTTTGGCACCATTTTACAGCCCAGCTGTAGCTGGCCACAAAGGTTCATTGCAGCCGTCACCTCCATTCTGGTTGTCCCATGAACCATTGCCCCTCTCCTTGCACGGCCCTCTTCAACCCTTGTTCTCCAGCTCAACTGGGAAAGTTTAAAGGAGATGTGCGGGGTAAGTTTGTTTGTTCACGCTGAGAGTGGTAGGTACTTAGAATGTGTTGGGCGGGGAGGTGGCATTTAAGAGGCATTTAGATAGGCACATGGAAATGGAATAGAGGAATATGGATCATGTATATCAGAGAATAGATTTTACTTGGCATCATGTTTTGCACATTGTGGGTCATAGGGCCAGTTCCTGTGCGGGACTGTTCTACGTTCCGTGTTCTATGAAGCAATGCATGTCATTTTCAATGACCTCTCATGATGAAACTGATATCTCGTGATGAAAGAAATTGTTAAGAAACATTGGTATCTGATTACTTTGTGGAGTTTATATGAATTAAGCCATTTATTAAAAAAGAGAAAGTGAAAATAAATATACACAACATTTTAGTTAGATCAAAGGTCCTGAATACATCTAGGTCATCCACTATGGAATAGATATAAAATGTGAAAAAAACATGCCATATAGTTACAGATTGCTTAACTTGGAACAAATGTTCAGCTACTCAGTAAAAGGACAATCTGTGAAAGAATATATAATGAAAGGATCTATGATATCTGTAACAAGGTGGAATAACTTAGCATTGAAGATTAAAGTGGAGAGGTTTGAGGAACATATTTCAGACTAAGTGTTATTAGAATTAGAATCCATTGGCCCATTTGCAATTGAGATTATACAATGTTCAAAGGGAAAGATGGATAAATATTAGAAGTGCAAACCAATCTGGGGAAACAATAGAAGAGTGAGATTAGTAAAAGAGAGTTGTATGGACTCGACATCATGAGATAAATTACTCAAACCTTTAAGACAATAGAGAAACTACATCAAAACCCTTCAACGTGTCAAACGATGATGAAAGTGATCTTTAACTCTTCTCTCTCCAGGGGAATGGTTGTGAAGATACTTCTCCACACATCCAAAATAAAGTATCACTGCTGGAAGGGAAGGATGGAGGAATAGAAGATCATCAATCTTTGGAATTCTCTACTCCAGAAAGCTGTGCAGACTAAACAATTGAATCTACTCAAGGCTGATACATTGTTTAGGATAACATGAAGGTCAAACATGAATGAGGAAGATATGAGAAGGTGCTGGAGATTAGAGCAGATGTGATCTTATTGGACAGTAAGGAGCTGGCTTGATCCCCTCCAGTTTATTGCATTACTTTAGATGGGAGACTAAGTGGAAGATGATGTGGTTGTAGGGAAAGGAATGGTGAATGCTCAGGGGGATACAGATGTGATGGGTTGTATGTGTACAGAGACATAACATTCTGAATTTCCCTGAGGGGTTCAATAAAGTATTTATTATTATTATTATTATTATTATTATTATTATTATTATTATTATTATTATTTATTAGTGAAGTGAATCGAGATATGGAGAAGGAGGGAGGATTAGATGAAGGAAAGGTTAATTGAGAGATGTGAATTGAGAAATGGAGGAGAGGAGATTGGAGGGAGAAGGGGAATTGAAAAGATTGTGAATTGAGAGATGAGGAGGGGAGGGTGAGATTGGAGGGAGAAGAGGGTGAGTTTGAAGGAGAGGGAATGGTGCAGAGGAAGGCGGAGAACACATTGTAATACAAAGGGTGCAGGGGGTAGGGTGGAAGGGTTGAGGCAGGACAGAGACACCAGAATCACCGACCAGTATTGCCCTTGTGAATGATGCAGAATTCAGAAAACCAGCTTGGATGCGGGAGAACTGGGTCGGCGGATGGGGGAAAGAACAATGAACTCAAACGTAGATTGCACTGATTACTTTTGATCTAATCCTGTGACCCCCGCCCCGCGAAGTAAACCAGTCCCTCGGGGTGGGAGGGAGGGAAAGGCGAATTCATCTGTTTTACGCCGCAAATCTATAGCGCTGTGACAAACATCAGGTTCAATGTACACCCGTCCCATGGAGAGAACTGAATCTGAAAGGAAGCTAAACAACAAAACCTTTCTAAACAGTATCTGACTATTGCACAGTTTCAAATCTCAAGGATAAGTTTTAGTAAAAATTGCGGGTAGATGCATTTACACCAGCAGATTAAATAGGTGGATGGAAGGGAGGGAGGGAGATAGATTGGAGGGAGAAAGATGGGAGAGAGCGGTGAGATATTGGAACTAACATGGGTGTAGAGGGGAAGAAGGGGTCAGAGTCACCCTCCTCCCTTCCACCTTTCCCGCTGTTCCCATTATTTCTCCCCCACTCCAAACCTGGCTCCATCTGCCCACTAACTCCCTCCTCACCTCACCAGGTTGCACCTAGCGCTCGCCGGCCCCTCTCAGCTCTCTAGAGCAACTCAGCGGGTCAGACAGCATCTCTGGAGAAAAGGAATCGGGTTCTTCAGACTTGAGAGTCGGGGGAAAGGGAAACGAGAGATATAGACGGTGATGTGGCGATATAAAACAAATGAATTAAAGGGATGCAAACCCGAAACGCCTCCTATTCCTTTTTCTCCAGAGATGCTGCCCGTCCCGCTGAGTTACTCCAGCTTTTTGTGTCAATCTTCGGTTTAAACCAGCATCTGCAGTTCCTTCCTACACATCCTCTCTTACCTGTTTAACAGGTTATCTCCCCCATGCAGGGTCCAGACCGAGCCTCCACAGATGCTGCCAGACCTGATGAGTTAGTTTCTCCAGCGCTTTGTTTTATTTCCCAATGAAGCGGCCGTTTTCCGCATCCGTAAACGCAGACAGACTTGGCAGATGCACGGCCCCGGCGCCCTTGCCTCTTCTCTCCCTCCTGGGCTTTGCACCGTAGTGCCCCGGGCCGCGTTGGTCAGACCAAAGATCTTTGGGTCAGACTGCGGCGTTAGTGGGACGTGTCCAAACCGACGGCCGATCCCACCTCCCACCTTCATCTGCGCTGACCCCCTTCGGCTCAGTCCCTCCCTCTGGCGGATGTAAACGGGGAGTGAGAGCTCGTCAGAAAGTCCATCAGTTATGTTCATGTTTTTTTTTTAAATATATTTTTATTTAATAGAGGTAGATACATCACATAGAAACATAGAAATTAGGTGCAGGAGCAGGCCATTCGGCCCTTCGAGCCTGCACCGCCATTCAATATGATCATGGCTGATCATCCAATTCAGTATCCTGTACCTGCCTTCTCTCCATACCCCCTGATCCCTTCAGCCACAAGGGCCACATCCAACTCCCTCTTAAATACGGCCAACGAACTGGCCTCAACTACCTTCTGTGGCAGAGAATTCCACAGATTCACCACTCTCTGTGTGAAAAACGATTTTCTCATCTCGGTCCTAAAAGACTTCCCCCTTATCCTTAAACTGTGACCCCTTGTCCTGGACTTCCCCAACATCGGGAACAATCTTCCTGCATCTAGCCTGGCCAACCCCTTAAGAATTTTTTGAAAAAAAAGAGCCCTTGGTCAAAGAGTTAGAGAAAGGGGATTAAGAGATAGACCCTAGAAAAGAGAAAAAAGAAAAGAGAGAGAGAAAAAAAAGAAAAGCCAGTTACTATATTATAAACATCACGCAAAATGAATTTACCAACTCAATAGTTTTTCATCCCCCTTTACTAAGGCCCAACGTCGGTACCTTTTTGAGGTACTCTTGCACCCTATCCTTTGTAGCAAATCTATAAATGCAGACCACTGATAGAAACTATCTGTTTTTTCCTGCCAGGCGGAGTCTCATATCTTCCAGATGTAGTGTTTCAAACATAGTTGAAATCCACATATTTACTGTTGGTATAGGGGCATTTTTCCAGAATTTTAAGATTAGCTCTTTTCCTATTATTAACGTTCATAAGTTAAAGGAGCAGAATTAAAGCCCTGTCCCACAGTACGAGTTCATTCCAAGAGTTCTCCCGAGTTTGCCCTGATTCGAACTCCGAGATTTACGGTAATGACCACTCGTCGGTACTCGGGGCTCTCGTGGACATTTTACAACATGTTGAAAAATCTTCACGAGTTTTCCTGTGCTTACCTGCCATTAGCGAGTCTTCCTGAGTACCTGTCATTCGCGTTACGAGCCGGTAAGAGACGTCCCCGAGCTCCGACATACCTGCTACGTTCATTCTCCGTGCTTACCACGAGTTTGATTTTTTTTTACTCGGGAGAGCTCTTGGAATGAACTCGCATCGGCTATAAGGCCATTCGGCTCATCACGTCTACCCCGCCATTAAATCATGGCTGATCTTTCTTCCCCTCATAACCCCATTATCCTGCCTTCTCCCCATAACCCCTGGCATTCTTACCAATCAAAAATCCGTCGATCTCCACCTTAAAAATATCCAGTGATTTGATCTCCACAGCAGAATATGGCAATGAATTCCAGAGATTCACCGCCCTCTGACTACAGAAATTTCTCCTCATCTACATTCTAAATGTACGTCCTTTTATTCTAAGGCTTTGGGCTCTGGTCCTAGACTCTCCCATTAGTGGAAACATCCTCTCCACATCCACTCTATCCAGGCCTTTCACTATTCGGTAAGTTTCAATGAGGTGTCCCCTCATCCTTCTAAGGCCCAGGGCCATCAAACGCTCATCATATGTTACCCCAATCATTCCTGGCATCATTCTCAAAAATACCTCTGGCATTGAACTTGGCCAATCACCTGAATTCCAGGGTCAACTTCACAGTCAGCAAGGGAAAGGCTCCCTGAGAGCAGGCACCTTTGGTGCTCAGCTGTTAACTTTATTTAACACTGGGATCAATTGGCTTTGGAAACTGTTAATATATTGGTTTATTATTGTCATGTGCATTGAGATACAGTGAAAAACTGTGTTTAGCTTTGCTCTCCAACCAAATCATACCGTACAGGACTATAATCAAACAATGAACGAGTGCTTGAGTCTGAAGAAGGGTCTCAATTTGAAACATCACCTATCCATTTTCTCCAGAGATGTTGCCTAACCCGCTGAGTTACTCCAGCATTTTGTGTCCATCTTTGGTATAACCAGCATCTGCAGTTCATTTTGAATACATACGTGAGTGCATCAAGGAGCAAGGGAACAGATATGGACGGGGAAACAGTCAAGGTAATCAGGTTAGTGTACAAAAGTGGCGGAGTCGCCTCCAATGGTCACACACTCTATCTGTGGTCCAAACTCTTTGGTTCTGGCAATAACTGCAATTGTGACCTTGAAGGAAATTATACTTTTAATACTATGGCTGCTCCAGGGTTCAACCAACCTTTTCCCCCTTTTACCTTTCACAATTGCATTTCCAGTGAATAAGACTGAAAAATGGTCCCCATCCAAAATGTCGCCCGTCCATTCCCTCCACTGATGCTGCCAGACCCGCCGGGCTACGCCAGCACATTATTTTTCCTCAGCATTCCAGCATCCACACTAATCCTACACTGATTCCATTTTTAATTCCCCAATTTGCTGTTAGTTACTCCAGATTTTTACCATTCAGCTATGCACTAGGGACAATTTACAATGACCAATTGACCTGCCAGCAAGTAGTTTTTCCATAAGCCAGGTTGCTGTCTGATTCATCTCCCACCCTTTTAAGACTTTGTCTATGGAACTGATGCGCTCTAATGCTGAGAACAGCATTCTGCACTTTGTGTCTTCCCCTTTGCTTTACCTATTTTACTTGAATTTAACTTGAATGCACATATGTATGGTATATCTGCTCTGTTTGGGCAGCGTGCAAAACAAAGTTATTCACTGTACCTTGGTACACGTGACAATGAATAACCTAAACCTAATCTTTGGTCCGAAGTGGCAACTGTTAACTTCAAACACGGCCGCTCAATGCTTCAACTACAGGAAAGTGCATCTAGGGCTTTTCAATGTTCACCCTTTGAAGATATAGGGGGAATCACAGCAAGGGATCTGTCTTCAAAAGACAAACCGCAGTCCATATTCTTCTGACTAAAGGAAAGGTGAATTATTGAGCATGGAGCTGATACGACAGTTCAGCTCACACTAAATTTCCATGATGAGTTCCGCATGTTCCATCCGCTTTGAAGTCTGGGAGCATCAGCCCTCTATTTGCATTTATCTTAATTCTTTCTGAAAAGTCTACAGCTTCCTTCCTCCTATCGAGGCAAAGACTAAGGGATGTCTTGACGGATGATTTGTGAATAGAGGTTGCATCTAACATTTGCTTGCGTGAATTATTTAGATTTACTGATAAGAGACACTCTGTGAGGTGATCGTGAAGTGGACATCAGCAACGGCCCATCCCATTCCCACATTGGAATTATTAGCAGGGTACAACATTTCACCAAATTAATTAAAACTGTTCTGAAGCAGGCATAATATCTGTAAAAACCTCTTGTCCAAATAACGCAACACAAACTTCTGGAAGAACTCAGTGGATCCGACCGCATCTGGGGAGGAAATGGTCAGGCAACGTTCCAGGCCCAGACCCTGAAAGGACAATGAGTCTGAAGAAGGATTTCGACCCCAATTGTCACCTGCCAGCCCCTCCACAGATGGACAGGTACATGGACAGGCCTGGTTTAGAGGATGTAGGCCAAACGCAGGCAGGTGGGATAATGTAGATGGGACATGTTGGGCGATGTGGGTAGATTTGGTCGAAGAGCCTCCATCCACGCTGTATAACTATGACTATGCAATGCTGAATTCCTGCAGCACTTTTGCTCGAGATTGCAGCAACTGCAATGTCTTGCAGTCCAGGTAACACTAGATTTTTCTGCCGATTTTTGTATTCCATCTAAAATTATATCACAAATCCTCAATGCCTCAAGTACAGTATAAATTACAGAATTAGGTGGAATTCAGTCTGAAGAAGGGTCTCAACCCAAAAGTCACCCATTCCTTCTCTCCAGAGATGCTGCCTGTCCCACTGAGTTACTCTAGCATTTAGTGTCTCTCTTCGGTTTAAACCGTTCCTTCCTACACATTTTGTCTGCTCCACTGTGAAATCTCCTCAAGGTATTTCTTCTTTGAAGAAGTTCTTCTCCTCTCTCCGACGAGAGGTCAGCAACATCCTCTCTCGCTGCTCCCCCTCTGTGATTCCTCCTGCTCGCCGACTCTACGACCTCGTTTTAACCCAGTCTCACTACCACGGCCATGTTTGTTTTCTCGGTGCTTGCCTGCTTCTCCAACTCGGGGATTCCAACTCCGGTTCCAGACCTCGCAGGTCGGACCCAACCCGATTACTGGTACTGACAGTCGATCTGCCGCTTTTTGCAACAGTTTTCCTTCCGTGACCTGCGTTCCACACGTGCTGCGGTGGAGCAGTCTGAAGAAGGATCTCAACCTGAAACGTTACCCATTCCTTCTCTCCAGAGATGCTGCCTGTCCCACTGAGTCACTCTAGCATTTAGTGTCTATCTTCAGAATTAGGTGGAACACAGGTGATGTTTGCTGCAGGTTTTAAATGCCAATGGCAGAGAACAAATATTAGCTAAGCTAACCTAGGTTTTAGATAACATAGCTTTTATGCCTTGGCCAAAAAGACATAAGACGAGGGAGCAGCAAATTGAACGTTAAATCTTTTTCCCTTCACCTTAAACCTGGTTCCTCTGGTCCTTGGTTCGTCTTCTCTAGGCAACAGACTGTGCATCTGCCCGATCTATTCCTCTCATGATTTTATTCTCATGATTATCATGATTCATGGGTGTCAACAGTAGTCAAAAACTAGGCTTAGAATACATTGCTTCTCAGTTAGTTGTTCATTGCAGTGGCATTGTAACTCAACCTTGTGTTTTATATGGAAGGGGGAAGAGTAGATATGATTTTTCCCAAGATTGGAGAAGGTTTTTAGGTTCTTTGCCATACTTCACTTAACATGTTCTTCCGTTTGCAAAACACAAACTGCTGGAGGAACTCAGCGGGCCAGGCAGCATCTATGTGGTGAATCTGTGGAATTCTTTGCCACAGAAGGTAGTTGAGGCCAGTTCATTGGCTATATTTAAGAGGGAGTTAGATGTGGCCCTTGTGGCTAAAGGGATCAGGGGGTATGGAGGTATCAGGGGGATCAGGGGGTATGGAGAGAAGGCAGGTACAGGATACTGAGTTGGATGGTCAGCCATGATCATATTGAATGGCGGTGCAGGCTCGAAGGGCCGACTGGCCTACTCCTGCACCTATTTTCTATGTTTCTATGCATGTTTCTATGAACAAAATAGACAGATTATGTTTTGGGTAGGGTCCCTTCTTCAGACCCTGGGCATCAACAGCATTCAGCTGCTCTTTCTCTTTAATAAAGAAACAATGGGGTGGAATTTCATTTTTAAAGTTTTATGTTCTGTACAGCAGATATAACAGACAAAAATGATAAGCCAAATGTTGTCAGAAACCACATATTATTCAAAACCCTTTTACAATTGCACCGGGTAAAATGAATGATATTTTCAGAGCAGGATCCCACATGCAGTGGTAAAGTTAACTGCACTAAAAGGCACAATATCCATTTGATTTTTTTTTGAAAAATATATTTCTTAAAAAGTAGATGTTTATACAATCAAAGTTTCTGCATGCAATTAGTAAGTGTGAACAGCCTGCAAATAGACTCTGTCAGTAAACAGACGTCTAGAGCATCAACAAAAAAAAATGGAAATTGGAGTCATATTTACTGATCTCCTTCAATGTACTTGATATAATAAACTCAAAAAATATAATACAAGTTAATTTACAAGTATTTTTATAGTATCATACATCTTATGCTACAAAAACAAATCCTGATATAAAAAGTTTGTAAATGGTTTTCTGTGATTGCTAATGCATACACTTCAACAAGTTGATTCAAAAGCATCAAAATAACTTATGCAATATGAATGCAAAATTGAATGTTGCATTAAAACTGACCATTAAAAATGAATACAATAGTACATATCGCTTCTGTAGCTTTGTAATGACTGTAGCAAAAAACTCCTGTAGCAAAGATACGTGGAGTAAAACAGAAGCTGACAAAAAAAGTGACAAGATTGCAAGCTTTTTTCAGAATGCAAGGATTAGAAAATGTGGTGGATCAAAAAAAGTTACATTTTCAGAAGTCAGAACATATTTTTTGCTAAGATTCATTCATTAGAAAAACTTAAAAGTAATTTTTACAACTCTTCAAAAGTTTTTTTATCCCCTCCTTAATTTGCATGTGCAGTAAGTTTATTTAACCAAGTGTAAATTTAACCCAAGCAGTGGAAAAGTATGTTCAGACAATAGCACCAGTTGCGAAGGCATAGGTTTGATAAAAGCTAGACTGATTAGCTCTGCTAATGAGCTGGCACGTGCATTATCAGTTGAATGGCCTCCTTCCGCTCTGCATCAAGAATTACAGCAAAATGGAATCTCATTATCCTCAATAACACTATGGCTTACAAAAGCTAAAAGGATTGCTTGGATAGGAATGAATGGATGATTCATGCGGCCATATTAAAAAGACCTGTGTCATATGGATCTCAATTGTTGAAAAGTAACAATGTTGTCAAGCATGCATGTGGTTTCAAAGTATGTTTTTCATAGGCCGTAAAAAATGAAATTATTGCTCTGCAGACCAATTGCACTTCACTTAAACCTTACAACACTTGATCGGCATGAGAAGCATAATTAAAGCATCTTAAAGCCTAAACATAGGGATTTACCAATTTGTTGCACTGGTCTAGTTTGTGTGTGGTTGACAGAGCTCTTAATTTGCATGTAAAGATAGAAAAAATAAGTTTTAAAAATCTAAATGCAGTTGTCTGAGAAACAAGTCATGGATCCTCTGGGTGAATGGGAAGCAACTCCCTCCCTCCATAATAAAAAAAAATCATTCACAAATGCAGGAAAAGTAACAAAACAAGTTTTGATTCAAAGAAAGGAGATGATACCAATTACTTATTTAAATGAACTATACTAAGTCATTGAAATATCACCATAAAAAAGATGAAAACTGACCAGCAGTTCTGGTCAGTTCCCTAAAGCACATCTGTTAAAAGGAATCATTATCATACTTGGCAGTGTAGTTATCTCTTCCTTTTTCAGTAGAAAGAGAAAAAATAAATCCACAGTGACTTTGACCTTCTAGCTAAAGGTCTACCAAAAATATATATGTTTATCAAAATAAACTGCTCAACAGACCATTCCTGTGCAAAAGATCTGGTTCAGTAAAACAGACCTTCTAGTCCCACAGTCAAAATGCACATGGATATTTTGTTGCTTTTTCACATCCCGCCTGATGTACAAGGAAGAACGTGGCTCAACCACAGATTTCAGCGACTACGGTACACAAATGGCCACTACGCAGCAGATGTCCCATTCTGTAACTCTGTAACTTCCAGCATGTGTTCCTCCATTAGTTTTGCGTCAAGCTCTTTTGTTTTCGGCAAGGAGTCGTGGAACGTCGCTCTGTAGCCCTTTTCAAATCATTCCAATTTTGGCCAAATTCATTACTTTTTAACATTTAGCCACGGAGTTTGACCCTGGTAGTAGGTAAATACATCGTTCAGAATTTGTCACTTCAAACGCCAAACACGAGCAAAGTCCACTGATTTCTCATGTAGTTTCAGGAGTAGAAACATACATGTACCTCACTGTGCTCAGATTAGAGACTAGGGTTTTCTAATATGTAGCACTGGTTGAGCACGTGTTAAAAAAAAAGGTTTAACATTTCACCTGTCTGTTGGCTGATTTGCTTGTCTGTGGGACATTAGTTAAAAATCACATTTATGGATCATGGTGATTACGTGCAGCTGATAGCGCTGCTGCCTCACAGTGAAGTTACAGAGATATGGATTCAATTCTGACCTTGGTTGTTGTCTGTGTGGAGTTTGAATGTTCTCCTTGTGCCAATTTGGGTTTCCTGCAAGGGCTCTAGTTTCCTCCCACATCTCAAAGATGTGCACATTGGTAACAAAAAATGTTCCTAGTGTGTAGGTGAGTGGCAACACCTGGGGAAAGCTGTTGAGGATGGTACAGAAAATGGGATTGATGTAGGCTTAGGGTAAATGGTTAATGGTTGGCATGGACTTGATGGGCTGAAGAGCTTGTTTCTGCGCTGTGCCTCTCTGTAGCATTAGTACTGCTACCTACAATCACATCTTACCCCTTCATCTCAGGAACAGATGGCTTCCCTCCAGGGATTCGGGGAAGTGGGTGAGAACATTCAAGATACCCTGCTCAATGACTTTCCACAGTTCCCTCAATTCAACAAGCAATGTACTGCATGTCTCTCTTTGGAGATCTTTAGGTGGTCAGATACAGCCAGCATATGAAAGGTGAAGCATGCCTATTGAAAAAACTGCCACGCTTATGAACGTTATGGCAGTAGCTTTTTGAACTGCTGCAGTTTGCATGGTGAATGTGTTCTCACCGTTTTTAGGAAGTGTGTTTCCGGATATTGATGAAGTGGCAGTGAAGGAGCAACAGCATTATTTCTACATCAGATAGGCCATGATGGACAGATACTTGTTTTTTACAGACTGCTTGAAAGGATGAGGAAGTGTAGCCTTATTTTTGCTGTTCTTATCAATTTGGGTAGTAAAGGTTGTGGTTTGGAAGGTGTTCTTGACGTTGTGGTGAGTTGTTACAGTATATCTTGAGTCAATAGTAAAAAATGGAGTGAGTATTTGGGGTGGGGGATGGGGTGGCAAATAAATGGGCTCCTTTTTCTTGGATGGTGTTGCTGCTGAAATATCATTGTAGCTGCATTCATCGAGCAAACAGGAAAGCATTCTGAGAGATAGATGCAAAATGCTGGAGTAACTCAGTGGGACAGACAGCATCTCTGGAGAGAAGGACTGGGTGACGTTTCGGGTCGAGACCCTTTTTCAGACTGATGTCAGGTGAAGATGGGTCTCAACCCGAAACATTACTCCTGCACTTTATGTCTATCTTTGGTTTAAACCAGCATCTGCAGTTCCTTCATAAGCATTCTGAAAGGTTCTGGGAATTTGACCTCAGCCAATTTTTTTAGCCACAGGATTTAGATGACTGGTTGATTTAAGTTTCTGGTCAATGGTGCTTGACAATATTGTTGATGAGGACTAGTTATGCATAATACTAAGTGTCAAAGGGATGATCAGGTTTTGCTGCATGTGGATAGAGACTGTTTAGGAGAAGTAAGAAGCATAAATTAATTTAATGCAATCATCTCTGAACAATCCCACCTGACTTTGTAAAGGATGGAGGGTGATAGAGCTGAACAATTTGGCATGAGACAGTACCTTGAGGTGCTCTCACCGTTATGTCTCGGTGCTGAGAGGATAGAATAACAACACGCACAAAATAATTCCTTTGACAATAGGAAGGATTTTCCTCAAAGCCCATTAGCATTAATCTTGCCTGTTTCCTTGCTGTACAATTGGTCAATGGTGGCCTTGTTGCCAAGGTCTGGGATTCATTAACCTTGTCAAGACCCAAATTGAGCATCAGTGAGCAGCTTGAGTGAGCTTCCTCTTGCTGATGAGAGATAGCAGATTGATAGCATGGATTGGGTTTTATGGAACAAACCTACCCGTACAAAGTTCCACATTGTCAGGTGGATGCTGTACTGGAACAGAATATCTGAAACAGATATGGAGGAGGCATGGCGGCGCAGTAACTGCCTTACAGAGCCAGAGACCTGGGTTCGATCCTGACTAAGGGTGCTGTCTGTATGGAGTTTGCACGTTCTTCCCGTGACCTGCAAGGGTTTTCTCAGTACCTCTGGTTTCCTCCCACACTCCAAAGACCTACAGGTTTGTAAGCTAAATGGCTTGGTAATATTCTAAATTGTCTCTAGTGCGTGTAGGGTAGTGTTATTGTGCCGGAATCGCCGGCTGGCACGGACTCGGTGGGCCGAAGGGCCCCGTTTCCGCATCGTATCTCTAAACTAAACACGATTGTTCTGGGCCATAATTCTTCAGAACCACTGTCAGAATGACGATAAGGTAGATAGCATTTGCTGTATCCCATGCAGACCAATTCTTAGTATCGTGAGAAGTGATTTGGGTTCATTTGTTTCTCTGACGATGCCAAGATAGATCATCTACTTAGCAGCTGCAGGCGAAGAAGGTTGCAAATGCGTCTGCCTTGTTGTTTGCACTCATGCTTCAGTTTAGCATCATGGAGGAAGGGCCTAGCACTCCCTATTTTTAACAATATTCTGGAGGAGATGTATCTCCTCCAGATGTTATCTCCTCTGGAGGAGAAGGGTCTCGACCCGAGACAACACCCAATCCTTCTCTCCAGAAATGCTGCCTGTCCTGCTGAGTTACTCCAGCATTTTGTATCTATCTTCAGTGTATGTGAGAGGATATCAGTGAGGATCAGACTTTTCACTGATTCTCTCACCGCAAGTCATCTGTCGGCCATGACGTTCAGGGTACAACAGCACAGTGATGCCACAGTTTGCTCTACTGATGCACAGCTCCCGTGACCGCAGTTCAATCCTGACTTTGAGTATTATCAGTGTTGAATTTAAACGTTCTCCCTGAGACAGTTTGAATTTGTCCCCAAATGCTCTGGTTTCTTGGAGGATGGAATCGAGGAGGATTTGATGGATAAGTGAATATGAACAGGTAGAGGTAAATAAATGGGGGAAATTGAACTGCTGAGAATGGCCTGAGAACTAGTATAGACTCATTGGGCTGAATGGCCAATGGAAATAATTATTGTAATAAAACAAATATAGAGTTCAGTAGAAAGTACACAAGCTGAATCGATGCCTGGAAATTATTGCCTGGTCTATTAACATATCATTTTTTTTTGCATACAAGAATTCATTGCTTCATTAATTGCTCTTCCACTTCCATTCCCAATGCCAGTGGAAGCTGATTCAATAAGGGAATTGGATTTTTGATTGAAAAAGATCTGTTGGGGAATGGGAAAAGAGCGGGAAGAGGGTAGATTTAATTGAAACATTTCTATCAAAGATCCAGGACAGGAAAAAAAAACAAATGCTCTCCTCTGCATTTTGTTGCTTTATGATTCTCAGAAAATTGATGCAAAACACATTTGATAGCTGTGTCTCTGTGGACTAGAAATTGCTCAAGACTGAATTTGTTTTACCGGCACTAAAGCAGATAGCAGATGTACGGCATCATCTTGTAACAGTATATACATATATCTTCCAAACTTTAGAGTATCTAAAAGCTTGTACACGTGGTTAAGGAAATTCCTCTGGATCATGCAATTAGTTGAAAACAAACAGCAAGTCTTATTCTTGTGGGCCATGTCAAATGACATCTTTATTTGTGTCTTTGTGCTATTCCCAATCATAAAGTCAACTTCAGCCAAAAAAAGGCTGTGCTTTCAGCTGTTATCACACTCAGCTTATTCATCACCATACAACCATTAATAAGAGTTGCTATCAGTCAATAACTGTAATAACACTTAAGTGTTTTTCTAGGAGCTGAAGCTTAATACAGCATGTAAACATTAACCATGGCTGGTTTGAAAAATGCTGAGACAGTTTAGCATTCCTTAATGTTGTTTGCCCTGGTTAGGACATATAATTATTTGATACAGATTCACCTACAAAAATAAAAAAAAGGAACGCATCTGTCTCTTCTCAATTTTTATTATCAGCTGCCTCTGCTGAATTGTTTTGCTTATATTGGGGTTAACACACTTTGTGTTATATCAGCAGAAAAAACACAAATAAATGGAGGCACAAGAAACTGCAGATGCCGGAATCGAACAATAAACAAAATGCCGGAAGAACTCAGAGTGTCAGACAGAATCTGCGGAAGGAATCAGGCAGACAACGTTTCAGATTAGGATCTTTCTTCAGCCTGAAGGACTCTGAAGAAAGATTCTGACCTGAAACATTATCTGCTGATTCCCTCGAAAGATGCTGCCTGACCTGTGAATTTCCTCCAGTTCTTTGTTTTTAGACACAAATAAATCCCTGGCAGGAATACATACAGTTTGCAATTGGGGCAATGGCTTCAAATAACTAGGTCTGCAGTTAAGGGCAGCCCACTTCATATAATACAATAAATTATAATGCAGCTGTGGCTCTTTATATTATGCACGAATATCATGCAAATAATAACTGCAGTATTATGTCTCAAAATTAGCAGATGAATACACAGGTACAAAGACAATGGTAAACAACACAGGATTTAATACAATTTATACAAAATGTGTTATTAAAATATGAATTAGTTTTAAAAAAGGTAACATTTATAATTGCAAAAAACTGTATAAAAATAAATATTCTATGTACACACTCCATTCTGAGGTTAGACCATCATCACTGCAAAGAAAAGCAAATGTAGGTTAGTTGAAACATCAGCACTTCAAACCAAGGCATCACAGAACAAGTCAATAAAGGGGAAATTAAATTGAGATGTGAAACAGTCCTTGACATTGAGCCATCTAGAGACAACTACATATTTATAACCTCAATTATTTGTTTTTAAAGTTGATCAAATGAGATTATTGTATTTGGGTGAATCTTTCTTTTTTGCCCTGATATTTCTCTCTCCATATTGATTGACTCCCTATTTACTAAATAAATAAGCACCTCTCCGAAAATTACTTGAATCAAGTCACACGGAATGTTTTGAATTTATACTATCAAAGAGTTCAGTTTGAGAGTTCACACATTATGGTTCTCTAAATAAAATGCTCATTACTTTAGTTGGGCTTCAAGATGCTAACCAATAAATGGATGAATGTCAAATGTCAAATATGACAACAGAGCAGTTTACTGGAATATGGGTTAAACAGTTTTTGTTTCAGGGATCTAGCATGGAATTGATGGGCTAAACAGCCCCTTCATTGCCATGGTGATTTGATAATATGTTGAAAGTTTGCATGTTTATATTGTATAGAAGAATTTCTAGATTGAGATGATGAATTTGCGGAACATGAACAATTCTATTTTTGTGAATAAGGCGAATGAATGGTGGCTTAATTTCAAAGAGCGAGGTACATTAACACTTTATAATTGCCATTAATAATTTACATGTTTTAATAGATGGCCTGATAATTCCCGTTCAAAGCACAAGTTGCCCATACATTTATTTTGGTCTGGTATATTTCTACAATTCTACAATTCCTACATTTCTACAACTTCATGGTGCAATCAGCTGATGCTAAATCAACCATTTGCATTTTTAACTAGTTTTTTTGGTACATGTTGTGGTTATTGTATCTTTCAGAGATGCTACTGTGTAATTTTGGGTCCAATATAGATTTAAGTGTTTAAACTCAGTATTAAGTAGAAGCAATTTTATATCCCAAATTCATTAATTGAGAGCCATTTCTAAAGGACTCTATTGAAAGAAAATGAGCTGTAATAATATTATTGCCACTGTTAAAGCCTGTTCATGATTAACAAGAAAATGGTAACAGTGAAAGAATCCTTGCCAAAATCAAATTTCTAAAGCAATGATATCGTAATTGCTGATGATAATGGATTTAACCTGTGGCATTTGTTTATAGTTCCCAGAGAATACAGTAGGAACAGGCTTAGCAATGGCCATGCTGCACACACTTGTAGCTTCCAATCAATTCAACGATGAATCACTATTCATTCTGATTAGAAAACACACTATAGGTGCAGGACACAAACATGCTCAAATACGTATAACGCTACTTACTTTATTCCAACAGCCCTGTACAGGTAACCCATCTTCACCCTATAAGTACAAACAGAGAAAATATTTATATATCTTTTCCTTCTTTTGTTTCTATCCAATTTTAATTCTATGTCACCTATTTAAATTACTTTCTATATCTGCTTCCCTTCCCACTATTTCTTCACAAATATCTTAACTTGATGGAAAACGCCTTTAAGGAAAGGCAGGAAACTAGAATCAGATCCACTGGAGAATTGAAATTGAGATCCAAACTTGGGAACTGTGGCCACTTGACAACTGCATATTTTTGTCATTTAAACAACATCTAAATTTATCGGAGGAGTTTCTTCATCAAGAATTGAAATTGGTCGAATGGTTGCCAGCGATTGCATTAAAGTAATACTTTGGAAATGATGACATGCTTGATTGAGATGGGAAGCATTGTTTATACTTACAATATCTAGCCTGCTGTTCGAGATAGCCCTAACTGTCCTTGGATACATATTATTGGCTGAATACCTTGTTTGAAATCTTAGCATTTTTGATTTGAAACATTAAATTCATCTTCCTTAACGAGGTAAAACTGAAATGAAATCTTGTAAGTGCATCTTGCTTGTCAGTAGTTAGAAAATAGCACCAATCAATTCAGCACTAGAATCACAACTAACCTAGTCTGATTGTTAAATTGAGATTAAATTACATTAACACCAATATGGATTTAATTACTCTACCACAGAATCCTTTTAGATTCAACTAATACCTCAGCTCCTGTTTTGCCAGGGAGAAAACAGCTATTGGATGATGTTTATGGTCATATTACATATTTCTAGCCTTGGTGGAAACATGGTAATAAACATACATAATCTCTTCAATCAGACATGTCAACATTCATCTCAACATTGTGCAGGCTTGGAAAATGTTGCATCATAACCTTTATTACATCAACCTCCATGCATTTTGATTCCTGGAATTTTCTATTCTTTCTCCTTCTCTCCCGACACCACCCCTCCTTCCCCTCCCCCCAATTCCATTCAACTAATTATAGGAGCTCTTCCAGTTCTTAATCCCAGAAATGTAAAATAAAACTTATTAGGAACATAAAAAATTGCTGATATGCTCAGCAGATCAGGAAACCTGTGTGGACAGAGAAACAGAATTAATATTTTGGGTTGATGATCGTCTGGTGGAGGATCATTGACCTGAAAAGCTAACTCGGTTCCTCACCTTCATCTTTATCATCTTACTGATCTTATTTATCTGATTCTTGATCTTGTTCATCTGCCACATTTGCCATGTAAGGTCTTCTCAAATAACAAGACTATCGCCAGTGGCAAATCTTGGAGATGTCCTCTGTGATATTATTGAATGTTAACATTTTTTTAAGACTTTGTGTCTGCCCAGCGTCACGTATTCTTTAACTTGGTGAATGCAATAATAGTGTTCTACATTGTTATAGAACAGTATAATAATGCTGTGATTTATACAATCCTCCAAGATAGCTAGATGGTACACATGGACAGGACTGCTTCAAATAGTAAAATGAACAATGAAGGAGTGATTTTGAGCTCTCAATGCCCTTTCTTCAGTTAGTAAATTTTCCTTTACAAATCATTATATCAAATACTATGCATCGAAAGTCAATTAAACCAAGTCTGTATCCACTGGAAAGCTATCATTCAGCATAGTTTAATCAAATAATCAAGAAATTATTGCTGATATGCACTAAATAGATTCCTCATATACTATTGCATCTGCTATTTTAATCTGGCACTAACCCATTTATTTCTAAATGGATTCAGATCATATGACTTGAAAGGAGATACAAAATTCACTTAAGGATTCAAATATTGATACTACCATTATTTTTTATCTATATTGCACAGTTGCAGTGTTGCTTCAAGCTTTATCTCATTAAACTCTGGCAACAGGTTTTCCAGGCAGTGTTCAGGTTACTGTGAGGCATCAGCATAACAAGTGAGACTTTTGAAAAGGAAGTCTTTCCTGCCACACTTGGATAGCATAATGGCTCAGATTTCGCTCTCTCATTTTCACCTGCTTTGCTTGCTTTCTAAGAAACTAGCAAACTACTTGATTATGTAATTGATTCTTAAATTACATGTTTACTGTACCTCATAGATTAAAAATAGTAGATTTACTTATGACTATTCAGTTGTAAGCAACATGCTTTCTTATAAAATATCGATTCCAAATGCAAAAAATTTAAGCAAGCTTTGAAACTAATAGTCATGCATTGCACTGTCTTTGGGAAAAATGGTTTGGTACAACTCTTTTTGTAATTAAAACAGGATCAGTATACTTACAGAAATGATTCACAAAGCTAAATATGTTCTATGTTATAGAAAGGATTCTTAGATTACTCTTGGCTCTTACAAAAATTAATAGAATTTGATTTCTCACTGATGCATCATCAATGAGATAGATTTATTTAGGCATAAAAAATGATTTAAGGTAATTAATATTAACCCATTGGTACTCTGTTGTAATGCATTCAGGACAGGGTTTCAGAAAAGTGGCAATTAAGGAAGGGTGGGAAAGGAGTAAGGGATGTTAATTCTTAATTGGTTTTGAAAAGTGAAACAGGAGCATTGATGTGATAAATAAGAGAGGATTCTGCAAGAGATTTTACTGCAGCAGCATTACATAAGTAAGGGAAATTCAATGGGAATGCTTGGCTTTTGAAGTTGCAAGGAAGGACAAAGCCATTAAAATGAAGGCAAACTTTTCCAGGATATGCGTTAGCGTTGTTTAATTGCCAAGAAGTGAGAATAAATTGCAACTCTGTACTGCTTTACATGACCTCATGATGTCCTCACGTTCTTCAGCCAGTGGAGCATTTTTGAAGTGCATACTTTAATATAATATAAGAGAAGCAGCAAGCAATTTGTGCATAGCATGCATCCACAAACAGCAATGAAATAAATGACCAGTATGGGAGAAGGGTTATAAATAGAACAGGGTTATAAATAGGAGGGATTTTACTATTGAGCAATATTAATATCTAACTCAAATTCAACTAATTGACAGAATTTTCAGTGATGAATACTTGTTTTTTATCTTGGAATTGCCAGAATCTACTGTCAAAGGACAGAGAGAAATAGAAACTAAAGAAGGGTCTCGACCCAAAATGTCACCCATTCCTTCCCTCAGCAATGCTGCCTGTCCTGCTGGATAACTCCAGCTTTTTGTGTCTATCTTCAGTTTAAACCAACTTCTGCAGTTCTTTCTTACACATGTCACATATTTTTGATATGTAAAAGGATTTCATTTTCATTATCATAACACTTCACAATTGATTTCCTAAAAAATGTGTTTTTATATCTAAATTTCCTTATAGAGTTCTCTATTTCTTAAGCAATAACATAAATTTTCAGATCACTGACAAGACTATTCATGGACATTGATTAGAAATTAAAGTATCAACTGTGAAATGTAGGAAACACAAAATAAATATGTATTAATCCTACATCTACATAGCACTTTCCATATTGTTGTCGTGTAGCATTTAGTCAGTGAAGTAGTTTTGAAATAGTGGAATGAAATTATAACTAACTGAATAGGTCATTTGGATGTTACGTGCACTAGGTGCAAGTCAGTTAGATTTAATTCAGTTTCTGTCTGCAGTTTATGCCGTGAGCTAGTCTTGTGTATGGTCTGGAAAAGGGCTCTCTTCGTAAATTGTAAATCGAGCACAATTTGATTTGAGGTATTTGGCGGTGTATATAGTCAAAGTTGTAGAGAAAAAGAACTGCATGGAATAAATATGTAAAGAATTTTAAAATGAGCTAATAAGCATATCCATCACTGGATTTCATGGTTTTGTGGGGCTGAAGCAGTACTTTCTTAGGTTGCATTTGAAGTTATTAGTTCACCAGCATGCATGAAAGTGGATTACAATGATTCACGTGCAGGAAGGGAAGGGATGTAACACCATACCAATGGGCAAGGGGCGTCAAGCCCATCCAGGCCAGGTAAGCCCGGATCACCTTTTTCTCCTTTAATGCCTCGAAATCCCTGTTTACAAAATGAACTGACTTGGTTAATACAAATGCATCTTGAATCAACTTTCACATAGATGGAGAAAGGAGGGAGGACATTGGAGCAGACAAGTCGACGTGTGACAAGTGACACGTTATCAGAGATCGTTCTTTCTATGTCCAGTAAGTACCACAAAGGAAACTTTTGACGCAAACCATCAGACACACTCACCAATCTTAAGGCCAGAAAAGCTCTTTGATTACTGTTAGGAATTGAGATGGGCCATTGTGGCAGGCCAAGAATTTCTGACTGCCTTTTGTCACTGGAGAGCAATTGTACCTTGGTTCATGTAATCCACCATTCAGCTGTAGCTCTGAAACCGCATTACAGTGGTAGCAGACACTCCAGCCAAATGATGTAGAGTTGTGACCACGTAACCATATCAATATATGAAAGCAGGCTTCAGGTTTGCACTGAAGAATTCATGTCAGTGGTACCATTGGGCAGGGGTGCTAGTTCCTCCCTTATTTTTCCATTACAATACCTGACATTTTCAACGACATCATGAGAACATACCAATGGACAAGGTGCATCTAATCCAGGCACTCCTTGGTCTCCCTTATCCCCTTTAGGCCCTTTAGCACCTCTCTTTCCCTTCTCCCCCTGCAAACAATATTTTTATTAGTCAAAGAACAAGACACTATAGAAAAAAGGGGAGAACAGAATGTTGAATTAACACTTCCCGATTTTAACTCAAATTTGTTTCATTAAAACATTTGCTTCATCATTGATTAAATTGTTAGGACAGTTATACTTAATTATAAACTTCAGTAGTATTAATTTTTTTAAAGGTATGATACTGATGATGTACTAACACTTACAGAAGATTGTTTCTGATACAGACTGACTGATTAAATAGTCCTTCAGTGTTTGGAAACACTCAGGTATTTTTTCTTGAATTTATGATTCAGTTATTCTGTTTTTTGCACAGAGTATAGTTTTTAGCAAGAAGATGGTTTAAAGATGTTTAAGGATCAAAATGTATTGTTAAAAAATTGAATCTGTACCCATTTTTGTATTATTTTGAAATTAGTGGGTACTTTATTAAAACTTGAGCCTCCTTATAAACATCAAGGCAAATTAGATAATGAATTAGAATGTTCATTAGTTTAGGAGAAACTGAGCTGTTATGGACTTGCTTGCACAATAGGATCACTGTCAGGAAGAAGGAAATGCTGTTTCAGGAAGGAGTAAGCAGGATAATTTAGGATTAATGTAGAATAGAAGGAAGGGATAAAGGGGGTAAGGCAGACCTGTTGGAAGGAATAAGAAAACAGGAGAAAAATAGCAAAGACAAAATAAGAAACAATGCAATATAATTCAAACATCTACCACATCACACACATTCCAATTCACAACACTTTCACTTGTATATCTGTTTGAATTAGGATTACTTTGCATAATGGATATGAAAAATTAAAGAATTTAAATTGACAATTTCAAATAAAAAGTGATTTTGCCTAAATCAAACAGGTACTATAAAAATTACATCCATCTTTTTAATTAAAGTGCAGTTGCACCCTAGATTACACGCAAGGCATGGTTAAGGCTGGATATTTTTATTACTGGCTGTTGATTATTGTAATGGTCTCTACTTTGCTGTTGATAAGGGTAATATTTTCCTCTGATTCGCAAAAACATACAAATCTCTTATTCCAAAAATATTAATTACAAACTATTGGAATTGCATATACATGTAATTCTTTATTCATGTCAGCAGGAATGACAGAAAATTGGACAAATCAGAAATAAATATAATAACACATATGACTCCTCTGGAAGGTTAAATCGTAATGGACCCATGAAGAGCTCGCTAACAACTTTGCTGAATGGTACAAAACAGAGGGTGATGGTGGAAGGTTGCTTTATTGATTTGGAGGCAGATTCTTGTTTGTCATTGAAGACAATGACTTGGAGGAGAATGTACAAGGCATGATGAGCAAGTCTGGAGATAACATTAAAATAGGTGGTATCATAAAAGTGAAAATGGTTATCAAGAATTACAGATGGAGCTTGATCAAGGAATGGCAAAATGAAGTTTAATTCAGATACAAGTGAAGTGTTGCATTTTGGGGTCAAACCAGGACAGCAATTTCACAGTGATTGTTCGGTCCTGGAGAATGTTGCAGAGTAAAGGGGTCTAGGAGTACAAGTAAATGGTTTCCTGAAAGAGGCATTGAATGTAGACAGGGTGATGAAGAAGGCTTTTGGCATGCTGGCCTTCATCAGTCAGGGAATTGAATATAGACACAAAATGCTGGAGTAACTCAGCAGGACAGACAGCATCTCTGGAGAGAAGGAATGATGTTGCATGCCCCACCGAGCTACTCCAGCATTTTGTGTCTATCTTTGGTCTATCATCTGCAGTTTCTTTCTACACAATTGAGTACAGAAGTCAGGACATTATGTTACAGTTGTACAAGGCACTAGTGAGGCTGTAATTGGAATATTGTGTTCAGTTTTTTTTAACACCTTGCGATAGGAAACATTAAGCTGGAAAGGGTTCAGAGAAACGTTATGAGGATGTTGCCAGGACTCATGGGGGCAAATGGAATGAATACAGAGGAAAAATGTTTGGCATGGAAGGGGACGTGTTTCTGTTGCACAACTGATTCCATAATCATTCATTATTCTTCAAGCAAACAAACACCTTCCCAACATTCAGGAGCTATTCTGCCAGAGTTCTTCCATGCCAAACCTGCCCTTGATAAATCCAAAGAATAGTTTCTCACCAGCATTTCCCATGAGGGCTTCTCAGATTGAATCAGATACAACATTTGTTACTGTTTGCTACATTTTTTTGTCTTTTTTTTTGCACACCTCCCAAAGGTAACATCCAGAGGAAAATATGGTCCTTGTAAATAAAGCTGATATTTTACTTCAATAATTCATGCATATTAGCATAATTGTCCACATAAACGAGACCATGCAGAAGACCATTCATTCTTACCCGGCCTCCCTTTTCACCCGTTGGTCCTAGTGAACCCTGAAAAAGACATTATCAGAGGTCATATTTCTCAAGTTGAGTTAATATGATGCAACACACAGTCATCAATAAATCTAAATTTGAAATGACTTCATTGATTAGACACCATCTGTGGTCAGCCGGTATTGAAAGTATTACTGGTTTAAAAGCAAGAGAGACAGAGCAAGAGACCAGGGGAACATGGTGATCTTAATTCATCAACATCAGTTCACTTCCAGAGGAGATCTTTATTGAACAGCCAAAGGTTTGCAGATAATAACTATTCAAACCATAGGATGTGGGATATCAATCAATGATAACAGTACAGGCATTAGATTACTTTTATTTTGTGCCTCCTTACTGGTGTTGCATCTAAAGAGGTAATTTTCAAACTTTGCATTTGCCAATCAGGGACTGGATTGGAAAGGTAAGGGGGAAGGGGTGGTGCTGGGGCTAACAATCAAAGCACACACACACTTTCTTATAGACCTGGTAGGCAAATTGGTCAGCTTTGCCGATCAAAAGTCCATATGAAGATGTATATATGTGGTTTTGCAACCATGGTTTGAATTATAATTTAATCTGAGTTGGATTGATTGAGGAGGGTGCTGATTGATAGAATTATAGTTTTCCCAGAAACCCAAACTGGAAGTGATACTCCTAAAAGCTTCACCTGATGATACATATCATCTTGAAGAAGGGTTTTGATCCAAAACGTCACCTATTCCTTTGCTCCATAGATGCTGGCTACCCGCTGAGTTTCTCCAGCATTTTTGTCTACCATTTAATCTTGAGATAACTTTAACAATAAAGAGTATTTTGTAGATTTTTAAATGTCACAGTTAATTCCCTGTTGGGTTTACCATGTGTTGGGATATAAAACACATTCCATACTTGCCATGAACCAAACCAATTTTAACTCGATACATCTGGCAAGAATTAGGAGTACTTGAATTGGAATCTATATTTTGAACCCACCCAATTTTACTGATCTTCCAAACTATCTGGTTGCAGCATTTGCACTTTTTAAAATCTGAACTTTCTCTAGGTATAACACTATATTCTGCACTCTGCTCCCTTTCCCTTTTTTGCTATACCTGTTGCACCATGTACGGTATAATTGTTCTCATAAATGATGTGATCTGCCTGGATACCACACAAAGTATTTCACTGTGTCCTGGTGGACATGACAATAATAAGCCAATAACAAACCAAACACAAACGAAGTTTCCTCAGAACACAAATCCCACCAGCTGCATTACTTAAAATGAGACTATTTCAGAACACAACATATTAACCAGCGTCCTTACAGGTAATCCCCGTGGTCCCATTGGTCCTGAAATTCCCATGTCTCCCTTATCGCCCTAAAACAAAAGCAACAGTTAAATTAAACACAATTAGCAAACAGTCCATACAATCAAAGTCAAAAGTGTTATTTCTATCAATATAATTGATATTAACTTCTTCCATTAAAGCTACAACAAAAAGCTCTTCATTGAGATGAGCTCGCACATATGGTTGAATACTTACAGAGGACATGTGCTCACGAATATGCTCTTGCGATTAATGTTTAGATGGGTTTCACTTTATCTTTCTTATGCACATGGTGTACAACGTTTGCATTGAAAAAAATATATTTTGCTGACCACTAACTAAATCAGCCTGCGTACAACCGAGACATACTGACCAGGACCACCCTGTGTTTATTGCCCAGTTATTTGACATCATTATATGCGGATGCCATAATGATGCCAAAGATTGAGGAAATGAAGAAAAATCTGTCAGTGCTCCATTCCAGGTCATTTTCAATGACTCTTGCTAGGAAGTGCATGTGCATGTCTAAACACAACCTTCTGTGTCTGTGTATGCGTTGATCCGCACACACCTGTGTGAATGATAGCCCACACAAACTATTGGCCTGCTGATGCACTGAGGAGGAATTGTATCCACATCTACTCCTTGGAGATTCTGTGTAATTGAACTCAACATTGGTTTCTTGCTTCTGCCTTATTTTACTCTCCACTGTAGTCAACATTTGGAAGGTTGTGCAACCAATATTCCCCTACACACTTTAGCTATGAGTTAGTTATAAAGACCAGCAGAACTCCATTCTCATCCCTAACTTCACCTCACTCAATCTCAGTTTACCTGGACCACATTTTGTTAGATGCTTAGGTCTATGGAATCGGCTCAAATACGAAAAAGAGAGTAGGAAGGGGAAAAGTACGCAGTGAGTTGACATATGCAGATGTTATGTAACCTAGAGTTTATGGCATTTAAAATAGGAAAATAATTTTAACATTAATCCGAATGTAATCTTTTTGGTTAAAAATTGCATGATTTTATAAACTTTAACTACATTTTTCTTAGCTTTAAAAAAGGAGCTCCATGAAATGAGGTCAGTCATTAAGCAAAATGTTGATCAGACTTGAATTTCAGAAGAAGTTGTTTAATAAAAAGATGGTACATTATGTTTTAGTTTTGAGTTGACTGTTGAGTCAGGCAATTCTCTTCTTCGACCTTTTCTAAGTATTTATGGGTTTGAAATTACAGTATGAAATTATATCCCTCTCGTCAGAATCTAATCCCACTTTCAACTTGTCCATCCATTATTGAATGACTACTGGATGCATCGCTTGGCTGCACTCTCCATTCAATGTCATAAAATTCCCGAAAGTCCTGATTAATTCCTTAAAACTGAGACTGGTGATGCTTGTTCCCTGTCAGATGGGCGCATCCACAACCTGTCATAATCTGTAAAGTTCTTGAATCATCAGACCTGCCCTTCAGATACCTTCCTCACTCTTTAAAAGCGTAATCTCATTAGTGTGAACTTCATGACATTGAGATTTTTGTTGCCACTTTATTAAGTTACCTATGACTGCCTCTGTTAATTCTCTCCTTGACTTGTAGCATTACTACAAGTAATGATCCCGCATCTCCTTACTGCTCCATCTACGCACCATTCACTTCCACTTCCATACCATCTCTGCTTAAAATAAATAAAAAGACCAATATCTCTCGTTTCCCCTTCCCGTGGCTTTCAATCTGAAGAAGGGGCTTGACCCAAAACATCACACATTCCTTCTCTCCAGAGATGTTGCCTATCCTGCTGAGTTTCTCTAGCTATTTGTCTCTATCTTCAGTTCAAATCAGCATTTGCAGTTCTTTCCTACACAATGAAATACCAGTCTTTGCTTCCAAATGTTTGGCACACCTGTGGTTTGTTGTTACAGCTACATGATTGCCTGTCACACCGCAACTGAATGTATTGTGTGCATATTCTACGCACTACGTTATTGGAAGGATATACTGGCCCTGGAAGAGTGACGTTGATCTATCCAAATGTTTCCTGGACTCCAATGTGTAAATTAGGAGATGATATAATCTAAGGCCACATTCACTGTACATCTAGAAGGTTATGGCAGATTTGTATGGTTTACAAGATATTAAAAGGAGCTGATGGATTAGAGAGAAACAATTTCTGCTTGGGGGAAGTCTAGAATTTGGGCATATTGATGAAATATTATTGAAGAATGACTTAAGAAGTGTGATCCATCTTTTATTAACCATAGGTAGTATGGGATCTAGCGAAAGGGTCTAGAAAAAATATGCAGTTGTGTCAAAGATCAGCCATGGGTTTTTAAACTGGCAGAACAATCAGAAAACCCCATTGCGATTCTTTTTGCAGCGTATAAATATCTTTGTTAATTCTTGAGTTCTGCTGTAGTTTCACATTTATTATTTTGTCTCGGAGACCTGATAGAATTCCACATGTGATATTTAGTTTTATACCGCTCCTACCTCACCTCTGGGTCATGACCGTAACTCTGTGAGTTCCTACCCAAGATAAAATCATAAACGAAGAGAAGATTTATGATGCTCAGCGTTGAAAGTATTGTATCCATATTGCAAACATCTAACAAGAAATGCATGTGAAATTCAACCTGGGAATTAAAAATATTTCATCCTGCTCCTTCCAACGCTGGACTTCAAACAACAAATGATGACCAACTCCAGCCACTTTTATTACTTATGCTGTCCTTCATCCAATCCAACCCATTGCCAATGTTGCTTACTCAGTTCAACCTCACAGCTTTGGATAGAGCAAGCCACATATATTTTGAATACTTGGATTGAATTTCATGTAAGTTTCCTGATTGGAAGTGAACAATACGGCTTTGATAATTTTATACTTCCGACTCATTTATAAATTGAACTCGGGTAAAAAGTCAAAGAGAACAATAGAATGGCCTTCCAGAGGTGGTGTAGTAGTGCAATTGAAACACATATTGTGTTCTGTAACATCGCCAAGATAAAAAATATGCCTGGATAATAGAATCCTGCAGAGGCAATCCAAGAGTAAAGGACATTTTACTGACCTCACAAAGGAGAAAAGATACCAATATACAGTTACTACCTCTGACCGTTTCAATTACCCAGCTGACCATTTCATCTCCTCTCACTGAGTGATCTGACACCTACCCACCCATTCAGTAATACTTAAAAAACATATATATATATATCCTACTGTCTTGCACTGATCCCCCCTCCAAGAATAAATCATCATATTTTATCTAAATCAGTGTAACAGTTTGTAAAGTGTTTATATGCTTATATGCCTTTAAAGATTTGGACATCTCAAGTAGTATGTCTCTGATATATCGCAGGACCCAAACATTGCGACTTGGTTAAGACTTCTGCTTCAGTAAAGAACATTCTCATCTGGAGAACTACCATTTTGCTTGACTGCTACCCACTAAAGGGTAGGTACAGTGGCTTGCAAAAGTATTCATACCCCTTGAACTTTTCCACATCTTGTCACGTTAAAACCACAAACGAAATGTATTTTATTGGGAATTTATGTGATAGACCAACACAAAATGGTGCATAATTGTGAAGTGGAAGGAAAATGATACATTGTTTTCAATTTTTTTTACAAATAAAAAACTGAAAAGTGTGGCGTGCAAAAGTATTCAGCCCCCTTTACTCTGATACCCCTAAATAAAATCCAGTGCAACCAATTGCCTTCAGAAGTCACCTAATTAGTAAATAGAGTCCACTTGTGTGTAATCTAATCTCAGTATAAATACAGCTGTTCTGTGAAGGCCTCGGAGGTTTGTTAGAGAACATTAGTGAACAAACAATGTTCCTTGGGCATCATGAAGCCCAAGGAACACACCAGACAGGTCAGGGATAAAGTTGTGGAGATGTTTAAAGCAGGGTTAGGTTATAAAAAAATATCCCAAGCTTTGAACATCTCACGGAGCACTGTTCAATCCATCATCCGAAAATGGAAAGAGTATGGCACAACTGCAAACCTACCAAGATGGCCGTCCACCTAAACTGACAGGCCGGGCAAGGAGAGCATTGATCAGAGAAGCAGCCAAGAGGCCCATGGTAACTCTGGAGGAGCTGCAGAGATCCACAGCTCAGATGGGAGAATCTGTCCACAGGACAACTATTTGTCATGCACACCACAAATCGGCCTTTATGGAAGAGTGGCAAGAAGAAAGCCATTGTTGAAACAAAGCCATAAGAAGTCTCATTTGCAGTTTGCCAAAAGCCAAGTGGGGGACACAGCAAACATGTGGAGGAAGGTGCTCTGGTCTGATGAGACCAAAATTGAAGTTTTTGACCTAAATGCAAAACGCTATGTGTGGCAGAAAACTAACACTGCACATCACCCTGAACACACCATCCCTACTGTGTAACATGGTGGTGGCAGCATCATGCTGTGGGGATGCTTTTCTTCAGCAGGGACAGGGAAGCTGGTCAGAGTTCTTGGGAAGATGGATGGAGCCAAATACTGGGCAATCTTGGAAGAAAACCTGTTAGAGTCTGCAAAAGACTTGAGACTGGGGCGGAGGTTCACCTTCCAGCAGGACAACGACCCTAAACATACAGCCAGAGCTACAATGGAATGGTTTAGATCAAAGCATATTCATGTGTTAGAATGGTCCAGTCAAAGTCCAGACCGAAATCCAATTGAGAATCTCTGGCAAGACTTGAAAATTGCTGTTCACAGACGCTCTCCATCCAATCTGACTGAGCTTGAGCTATTTTGCAAAGAAGAATGGGCAAAAATGTCAGTCTCTAGATGTGCAAAGCTGGTAGAGACATACCTCAAAAGACTTGCAGCTGTAATTGCATCGAAAGGTGGTTCTACAAAGTATTGACTCAGGGGGCTGAATACTTTTGCACGCCACACTTTTCAGTTTTTTATTTGTAATAAAATTTGGAAACAATGTATAATTTTCCTTCCACTTCCCAATTATGCACCACTTTGTGTTGGTATATCACATAAAATCCCAATAAAATACATTTACGTTTGTGGTTGTAACGTGACAAAATTTGGAAAAGTTCAAGTATGAATACTTTTGCAAGCCACTGTATCTGCCAATTTCCTGGTGCCCATGTGAAAATGCTCTATACTCTGATAATTGTTGCACCTTGTATGTGTATGCTGAGACCAGATGACACTCGTAATGCAAGGACTTCTGCTCTACCCATATGTAATCTACTGGCTTCTCAACAGGCCCATGCAGTACCCACATGGCCAGGCATTAACCCGTTCACTTCCAATATTTTTTTCCATGTATACTCTGTCCTGAGTATACTCTGGGGTGGCACTGAACAGATTAAAAGAGAGGACACAGTGCCATTACTATCTCTGCAGAAGTGATCCCTGATTACACTGGAATCGTATCTCATGCAAAATTGTCTTATGTTCCTCTCCATTGCTGGTGGATGTTTTTCTACATCCTATTAATGTATCTCATTTGTAGTTTAGGGTGAGAGTTGACTTACCAATCTTTCAAATGCATCAAGCCCCACTATCAGCAACAATATCAACTACCTCTTGCACCTTATAAATTCTCTAAGGACTACAAGGATAATGAATGTCAACCATGATTGGGGCATCACAGGTATCACCAGTCTGGTGGTGGGGGTGGAAGATTGCAACCTTCACGTGGTCCGCCCTGTTTCGACTAATGCAATCAACTAGACGTGCACAAACGGAAGATCAAATAGAACAAGTTGTCCTACAACTTTAGGCTGTGCACACCACACGAAAGAAGAAGAAGAGGTCTGGTGGCTCATGAAATAGGGAGCTAAATAACTAATGAAACTGTAAAGATGATTGAAGAGAAATAGATCAAGGAGTGAATGATGAGAAGAAAGAGAGGGAACAAAGACTGAAAAAAATGATAGTGGGGAGCTAGGAATGATAAAGAGTGGGTTGAGGAGAGAAAGAAAAAAGAGAGAAAGAGTTGAGTGAGGGGCTGAATAAAAATAAGTATGATGGAGAGTGTATTGAGAAACGAGGAAGGAAGGGAAGGTGTGGGGAGGAGAAACAGTGAAGTGAAGGAGAGAATGAGATATAGTGCAGTGCACTGTGGAAAGAAGAGGGCAAGGAAAGAGGTTGGTATGGAGAGAGGGAGTGACTGAGAAAAAGGGAGTGGGAGAAAGAAAGAGAAAGCAAAAGAAAGGGGCTGTGAAAGCGAGAGAATGGCATGAGTGTGGCTGATTGTCTGGGTTCTTTCTTTTCAATTTTAGAGTTAGATATAGGTCTTTGGGCTAACAGAATCAAGGGATATGAGGAGAAAGCAGGAAAGGGGTACTAATTTTGGATGATCAGCCATGATCATATTGAATGGCGATGCTGTCTCGAAGGGCTGAATGGCCTACTCCTGCACCTATTTTCTATGTTTCCGGTAATGAAATCAACAGCAGCTTCAAAAACGGCTGTACATCTCGCCAATGAGGGAAGATCTCGCACTCTAGCCAAGGATATGTCACCTATCCATGTTCACCAGGGATGCTGCCTGACGCACTGAGTTACTCTTACTGTCTTCATCGGTGCCAAAAAGTAGTAACACTTGTATACTGCCTGGATGAGGGCTGCTACATGATTTTACCAGGGTGTATGCAAAACAAACCATTTCACTGTATCTAGGTACATGTGACAATAAAGTGTAATTGAATGTCCATAAGCAATGAATTATCACTTCCCCCGAATCTGATGTTTTTTCCATTAGCAATTACCAACATCAAAACAAATAAAGGGTTCAAGCTAAGATATTGGCTTGTAGCTTGTAGCTGCAAAATTGGACGTGTGCAGGGTTACTGCATAATTGGCATTACTATATGCTGCCACTTATTAGTTGTGCCATGTATACACAAGATGAGTAGTCACTATATCATAATGTAAAATATATTAATTTTACTATAAATTCCATCTTTATTCCCATCTATTGTAATCTCTCACATGGAGTGAGGACCTAAAAGTCACAATACATACCAATAAATTTGCACATAAAATCACTTGGAATTAAAATATTGGTCATAAGCATTTACATTCAACTATTTACTATTCTGTACGGTGTCCATGGAGATTTGCAATTGAAATTGCCTTAGCCCAATGGCCCACATTTCGTCTCACTCTTACCCTTTCTCCTTTTGGTCCTGCTGGCCCTGGTACACCCTACATAGAAATGAATATATTTATATATTTCAGAACAACACACTACCCTCACCTGTTTTCTAGCAACAATGCCATTAACAAAAAAAGGCCTAGCATTAGAGCGGAAGGGTGCTTAGATCATTCAGAGAATAGTACATGAACCAGTTGCTCAGCCTAAAGAAAATTAAGTAGCGCACTCTTAGTAGGACTGGGGCATTTCTGTTGGTGAAATAAGCCTGGGTTTTACCAATGAAATGAATAGGATCTGTACAACATATAAGACGAGACAGTGCCTTGAATTAATCTGCCCACCAATTTTATGTGTCTCCTCTTGTGTCTCCTATGTGGCCAAACAGGTGAATTTAGAAATGGTGAACCAAGAGACTTAACACTGCCATTTTGTGGCTCTGTTCTAAATCAAGATTGCAATACAATCAAGTACATTGCTTCTTAGGACGGGAAAGTGAATGAACAGAAAATATAGACATTAGGATAAAATCCTTGGCAGTTTACATGGAATTTATGTAGATGCAAATTTATTCTGCATGGCCCTCCTTTGTTTATCCATGGCAAAAGAAGATTGTTGCCCTGTGTATTGCTGATAACTATATCTGAAGAGCCTTTGGCTCATTGATGCAATAAAAAGCTCTGTAATTTTGACAGTACAGGCATACAGGGACATTAATGAGCTTACTCAAATTCTTTTCAGCTCTTTAAAATTACCATCTGAAATAAAAATCGAAATGTTGGATATATCGAACAGGTCAGGCAGTAACTGAGGAAAGAGTTCCAATGTGGAAGATTAACTCCGTTTCTCTTTCCACTGATGCTGCCTGATCTACGATGTGTTTCCAGGATTTTTCCCTTTAGATTTTAGATCTTCGTTATCTGCAATTTTTGTTGGTTTTTATTTACTATGGGATTAACATCTTTCTTACTGTATTGATTAATGTGAGAAAATGCACATAAACTACGGTTGAGGACATGTCACCATGTCACACAGTGTAGGCTGGAAATCTGTCTTGGTCATTAAATATAAATGGCAATATAAATGCATTATAAATTACTTCAGTAATTTTTCTACTGACATTCTGAGGCAAAGTACAAACACCTGCTACTTTATATACAGATTAGCATACATGACAAATAAATATATCTACTCCAGTGGGATAATGGACAGATATTCTTTTGTTGAGGTGTCCAAGGGATGAGGGAGGCGTTTGATTCCAATGCAAAATTACTAGAGAACATCTAGCACTGGAGCAACCTACATATTGAACTGATAACATGACAAAAAGGGATCAAGTTCCGTCTCCACTATGGAAGGTTGAAAAAAATCTGCTGCATTTAGCTCGGGTCCAATTCTGCAGTAACAGACTAATAAAAATTGGCATATTCTCCTACGTTTTGCAGTGATCCCTGCAGGAATAGGCTGGTGATGTTCCTTTAAAAATCTCAAGAGCCTTCAAGAAGGCAGGGGAACATAAGACATAACAGCCTCATACGACACTGATTTATTTTCCAATATTAAAAAACACTGAATAGTTATGTTTAAGTCTGTGCATTTCTTATTTTATTGAAAAACTAAATGATATCCTTTGTTAAAATCTAGTAATCCTGAGCAAGGGAAGAACCAGCTAAACAGAGAGCATGTATCTGTATTTTCAAATGGGCTGCCAAAGAAATGAATCTAATTGAAATCCAGTCTCACTAATGATCCTCTAGATTCAAGCATGGTTATGAAGGTACCTATACCCTGCAGAAGGGTTCGGCACTTCCAGGTAGTAGAGCTAGCACTTCATGGGCATGGTTCCTGCTGGTGGAGACATGATTTTGACGAGTTCCACTGAGTAATGAATGTATGAATAGAAAAGTGTATTTTGTGGTGAATATCAGTATTCCAGAGCATTGTGGATCATCAACAAGAACAGTCCTGTTCTTGAGGGAAATACTAGTCAATGGGAGGTGGGATGTCTCTTGCTCTTAATTTTCGGAACTCTGTACCTAGTGGTTGGATCAAGTAGTTGGTCACATCCAAGGGATTTTCTCAAGTTAGTCTTCACTTTTTGCAAAGTTTACCTTCGAGGAGCCATTCTCTCTTAGGGTGTTCCGAACAATTTGTCTAAACCAATTAACATCTATGCTAACTGGCTTAAATAGATGGGATGTTAACAATACATTAACTTATCAAAGACAGTACAGGCCACAGTGTGGAATCACAGTAGCTCAGCCTAGCAATGGGGTTTCATAAATTACACTAGAGAATATAGATTGGGAGTGAAATTTGGTATGGGTAATGATACAAAATAAGTAATGAGTACTTTGCCCTCTCTAGTCGACCAAAATTGAATTTTATCGCAATGATTTAGGAATCTGTGCAACAAATATTGCAACATGGATATGTGTTACACTTTAATTTGAAGTGTCCACTTTGGTCAGTATAACTCAGTAAGATCATAGGCCCAAGTTACACATCAACATTAAATGCTTCAGACCTACTAAGACAGGATAGATTTACTGTAAACCACAGATTGCTTTGGTATATGTAAATGTAGGACAATTGCTAGAACCAAAATTGTATCCCGCTCAACAAAACTAATTTTGTTTAAAAGCACTTTAATTCTTTATTTCCTACATTTGTTAATTTACCAGAATTACAACACTGTGGCTGCAATATTTGTAGCCATTGAACAGTCACGTTACTTAAGCATTTCCTAATCCGAATGGGAAACCAAAATGTTAATTAAGCATTCGCATGCACTGGCATATATCTCATGCTTCATTGACAATGGTAATGATTCACTGTACAGGCATGGATTCCAGCGATGTTAAATTCACAATGCAGTCCAACAGCAGTGTAGCAGGCACGAACTATCTAGGAGAATGGACATACAGAACTCACCAGTGGTCCAGGCTGTCCATCTAAGCCAGAAGCACCCTGGACGGTGTATGAAGTGTTAAAAGTGGAAAGAACAGTGGGGAAGAAATGAATGTAGCAGTGAAAAGGGACATGTGCTGGCATAACTCAATGAAAGGTGATGACATCATGTTGAAAGGGATGAAGACTTGACATATCTATCAGCACACGTGAAAGCTTTTGGAAACACAAACAATTTAGCTGAATATTTCAGGCTTATGAATTTGCTTTAATATTTTGATAGTGAATTGGCGATTGAAACATCATTATGGTTACCAGGAGTTACCCGTGTAATAATTTTACAGAACAGGTAACCAGCACAGGAACTAGCTGAAAATACTGAATGCCAAATCTTCACAATTAGCAAAGAGTGAATATGACCAGTACCTCGTGTGATTGAAAGTGAATTATGATACATGTACACTGGATCAATAATGAATTATGGCAATGTTGGTGATAATGCACTGTTTTCTATCCATTGCACAACGGATAATGAATTATCTAATGCAGAAGGAGGGACGCTATTTCAACATTAGACTTCACACACATACACACACACACACACACACACACACACACACACACACACTGCAGCTTTCAATACCTAGTATATTCTCATGTTTCTGTGATTTTGCATTTGTTTTTTCATCTGCCTAATCTTTAAATTCTGTTGATCATCCAGAACTAAGGAAGGGCTTCCCTATAGTTATTGATGTTATAAATAGATTGTGTAGAATGGCTCTGTTTTCTCTGGCAGGTTTGTGATCTCACTCAGAGGGCTTAACAAATTGGATACTGTGTTTTTCTCTTGGATGGTGAATCTCAAAACGCTGTTCCCAGGACAAGGGTTCTGCCTCTTAATTGGGATATGGAGATGTCACTTTACTCAGGCTTTGAGTGCTCAATACTTTCAAGAGCCAGTTCAATAGCTTTTTGAACAAGAATGGAATTGGCAAATATGGTGACATTTGACTGGAATGTACAGTTATGGTAGAAGAGACTGTAACTTCAAATCAGTTCTGAGAAGCCTTGATGAATGGGCTAATTCTGTTCATTTATGAGTATTACCCATCAGGACACCATGAGTGATTAAAGATTGTTATTACATTTTGAAAACTTTCATTTAAAAAAAATATATATAATGATAATCAAGATAAGTATTATAATACTAAATGTTCCAGGATTTCATGTCCCGTGCCTTGATTTGTCCTTGCGAATAATTTTGGAATGCAAAAATACTGAATTGTGTTTTGATGAAATAAATTTCAGCTGCAGGGCTGAAGAGAAGATGGATGTTGCAGGTCTAAAAGCTATGACTTTGCTCTTGATAATCGTGACCCTTCTCAGTATCAAACTTGGCCCATGTGCCATGTTTGTGTTGATTTATGCTGCGGATGCTGATTCAGAAAGATTAGGCCTCTGCTTAATTTTCAGCCCAGAATTTTTCTCAAAAAGGTCAGAAATAAATCTCTGGATGTGAGACATAGCTGGTGCTTACTTTCGTTTCGTTTTAATTTAGTTTAGAGATGCAGCGCGGAAACAGGCCCTTAGGCCCACCTGGTCTGCGCTGATTAGCAATCCCCGCACATTAACACTATCCTACACACTAGGGACAATTTTTACATTTACCAAGCCAATTCTTATAGAAACATATAAAATTATAAAATGACTGGACAAGCTAGATGCAGGAAAAATGTTCCCAATGTTGGGTGAGTCCAGAACCAGGGGCCATAGTCTTAGAATAAAGGGGAGGTCATTTAAGACTGAGGTGAGAAAAAACTTTTTTACCCAGAGAGTTGTGAATTTATGGAATTCCCTGCCACAGAGGGCAGTGGAGGGCAAATCACTGGATGGATTTAAGAGTGAGTTGGATAGAGCTCTAGGGGCTAGTGGTGTCAAGGGATATGGGGAGAAGGCAGGCACGAGTTATTGATAGGGGACGATCAGCCATGATCATATTGAATGGCGGTGCTGGCTCGAAGGGCCGAATGGCCTCCTCCTGCACCTATTTTCCATGTCTATGTTTCTAATTTACCTACATACCTGAACATCTTTGGAGTGTGGGAGGAAACCAAAGATCTCGGAGCAAACCCACGTAGGTCACAGGAAGAACTTACACACTTCATACAGATACTATAGCACACATAGTTGGGATCAAACCCGGGTCTCCGGCGCTGCAAGCACTATGGCAGCAACTCTACCGCTGCGCCACCATGCCCCCCCCCCCCCCCTTCCTCATTCTGCGGCTGTTGCATTGGTTCTCACTTGGTTTTGTTGTCCTTATTTTCACCCCCCCAACATCACTGCCCTTCTCCTCCCCAAAATTCCCTGGAACTATTTATTTCTTGGAAAGTTAGCCATGCCAATAGCCAACCTATTTTACGTTACGTTTTTCAGTTTTATGGAAAGTGAGGGTTGCAAGCACTAAAACAATTCATGGCATGTCAAGGAGTGATAGGTTTCTGCAGAATGGAAAGGACCAAGTTGATTTCTCCCCTTCAGAGATTGAATTCAACATGAAGTTGTAAATTGGGTGGGCAGATGTTCACCTCTGGACCTGCTCACCTGACTGTAGAGGTAAATTTTAAAAAAATCCCTAAACGGATGTGTCTTTTAGTTTTAAAACAGTAGTCTAACGTGCGGTAACACACAGGTTATGGTTAGATGGTTTCTATAAAATTAGCTGTCTAAAGAATGAAGGTGATTTGTGGACCATGTTAATTTCACTCTCATGCCCAGAAATCCCACATTGACAGTATCAGCTAGAAGTACAGATTGATGGCAGTAACAGAATATAGAACTTACAGGCAGTCCCAGGGGACCTCGATCACCTCTATCACCTTTGAAACCTTCTGACCCAGGCTCGCCCTACATCAATAAGAAAATTGTGGTGTAATATGTTCACAATGTTATATCTGTATCATACATAAGCTAATCCATCCAATTTACACACATAAAGTCACTGCTAAACATTCTAAGGTATAAAAATCTTGGAGGAAACTGTGAAGCCCAAATGCTAATATTGCAAAACAATACCAGCTAAAATGTAGAATCTGGACATTTGGCCAGATATCTCTGTTGGCCATAAAATACTGGAGATGTCTTTTAGGTCAAGCAGAAATTTTCGAGAGAGACAGTTCATCTTGCAGCTGCAGGATCTTTCCTCAGAATTCTCTCTCCACAGATGCCGCCTGAGCTGCTAATTTTTTTTTTCACATTTCCAATTTTTTATATAGTTACCATGATGCAATAAACTACAGATCCAATATGTGAGAAATAAGGCATGTTGAAGATTGTTAGCTTGTGTTAGCTTTCATAACGCAAATTAACCCCTAGCGTTTGAGAACATTATACCATACGTAATCAAAAATATGATGTGTCGTTTCAATTTTCATTTTGTTAATGATATTTAACGTTGATCTTTCAGAATCAAAAACTTGAAAATCTATGTTAAAATACATAATGGAAGTGAATTTAAAAAAAAACAGAGTTAATTTGGTCAGGACAATGATAGTTTGTGGATTTTAGATTAAAAAATGTACCATCCAGGAGACAACTAGCATTGCCTCAGGCTGAACAACTCATTCCATGAAGTATTTCCCATTCAGACCTTTTCAAAACATGTATTGCACATCAAAGATCAAATGTGTTTTCTATTTTTATCAATCAACAAATTTAAACTATTGTATAGAGAGGGAAACTGTTACACTAAAAGTAAGCAGCAGCAAGTCTCTTTTACCATACGAAGCTCATGATACACTATTCTAAATATATACAATACACAATTGTAAAAGTAGTTCAAGAATAATTAAAATTACCTTTGTCCCTGAAAAGCCATGCGGACCCTGGGCAGAACAGATTAGAAACCCGGTTTTAAATAAAGAACATTTCATCCAGATTACAATATAACAAGCTCATTTACAATTACAACATTTCCAAATTTATCAAAATGACTGGAAGGATAATGGATTTTAGCTACACAGTTAGGTTGTAGGAGTTGGAACAGGGGTTGTTCTCCTTAGGTGGTAGGTTTGATATGAGATGAAGACAAGCTTGGATAAGCTAGACTAAGAAATATTGCTCCCATTTGCGGACGGCACAAGGACTAGAGTTTACGATTTAATGATTTGGGGATGAAATATGCGGGGAATTTGAGGAACTACATTTTTAGGCAGCTGGTGGCAAAAATCTTGGAACCTGCCTATTAGGGTAGTGGAAGTTGAGGCATGTGAGATTTTCAAAAGGAAATTAGGTTTACACTTGAGGGAAGTAAACTTGGAGGATACGGGGACAGGGCAGGGCAATAGGACTGACTGGATTGATCAACTGGGGGTTAGCATTGACACAATGGGCTGAATGGCTTCCTTTGTGTTGTAGTGACAGTGGACTCTCTGACAAATGAACATATTGCTCTTTTCAAGTCCTGATGCACATAAAGCAACCTGATTATTCTTAAGCATAAAGCACGCCAGATATGCTATCAACGTATGGTCTCGATGTGTATGATATACAAGTTTTTTATTCAAAGATAGCTGTTTCAAATATAATTAATTGCCCTGGAATTATGAGATATGAAAAGACTTTATAAAAATCAAGGGTCTTTCATTAGGCATAAGGAATTACAGTGCTATTAAAGGATATAGTTTAATTTCAAATTTACGCCTTGTTAATGGATTTACAATCACCCTCTGCTGATGCAATACCCTTAAAATTAAAATTAAGCATAACTCTGCGAGCAAACGTATTGAGTATGAGAGGTCATGCTAGCCTCCTCCTCGTCTTTCATCCCAAGTTGAGAAGAATGGAGGATTACCTTTGGACCAGGGGGGCCCTCAGGCCCAGGTATTCCTGGCGGCCCAATAACCTGCAAAAGGAAGAAACATCTTTCAGTATGTACACTAGGCAAACTTTGCAAAAGGTTCATAAAACAGTGGACTGTGCTGTGCAGGTTCTGATTGTGACTTGTAAAATGGATAGTATTTTGCCGATTGAGTGCAAATCCTTTTACATGATGCCACTTAACAGACAAAACGATTTCGGGGGATTTAGGCCAAATAAGGGCAAATGGGACAAGCTCTTGGTCAGCATGGATGAGTTGGACCGAAGGGCTGGTTTCCATGTTGTATGACATTAAATGCAATCATTCGCATATTGGTCATCACTACCCAGAGCTATCTTATGTCTAATTCTTAGATTTAATTGCTTCCAAAATCTGATTTTGCAGGATGAAAAATGTTTTATGTTTTTTTTTACAATTTGCCTCAAGTTTCATCTGAAATTGCCCTTTCCGATGATCTGGATTGCATTGCCTGAAGCTTCTATGGTCATTTTCAGAAAAGGGTAAATTTGTGAAGAAGATACATTTTCAGGGCTAGCGACTAATAGTAAAGATCTTTCTAAGAGGTGGATTTGCAAATTGGGTGAATAGCCTCCTTTTGGATGCCCTCTGGTGCAAACTCTAGGCTACTTTGCCAGGAAACGCACAGCTAGCTGTGGGAGTCTATGGCTTATGATGGGCATTGATGGTTAACCTATTTCTGGAGATGCGGTTGAAAAGATTAATGAAGGAAAAACTGCTGATCTATCAAGTGATCATTTTTTTCATGTGCATCTAACCTTGTTATCGATTGTGGGAAATTTGTTGGGTTCCGTGATTTTGGTGAGTGCGAAAAAAATAAGGCACTAAAATAGGTTGTGGTAGTATATTTGGTAGTCAATGGCCATATAAATTGTATTTAATCATTCATCATCCAGGATCATGGTCAGAACGCAGCTGATAAAATGAATATCTTCTCCTTGGCTTTGGTGGCTCAACCCACAGATGGCTAGCAAGAGGGCTGATTTTGCATTAACCTAGATGAAGGAGAAATATACCAACCACTTCCTGTGCAATGGGAAGCCCCTTATTCAAAAATACTTCCTTTTCACTGGCACAGTCCTTCAATAGAAAATGGAGATGGTGACTGAATACAAATTGTGAATGAAGCTGCGAAATAAGGTGAAGGATTTAAGTGGATAATTTAATTTATGGCACAGTGGCGCAGCTGGCAGAGTTGCTGCTTCACAGCTCCAGAGACCCAGGTTCGATCCTGCCCTCAGCTGCTGCCTGTGTGGTGTTTGCACGTTCTCCCTGTGACTACGTAGGTTTCCTCCGGGTGTTACGGTTGCCTCCCACATCCCAAAGACGTGCGGGTTTGTAGGTCAATTGGTCTCTGTAAATTGCCCCCAATGTGTAGGGAGTGGATTAAAAAAATGGGATAACATTGAACTCATGTGAACGTGTGATCAATGGTCAGCCTGGACTCGGTGGAGAGAAGCGTATGTTTCCATCTCTAAAAACTAAACAAAAACTAGTAAAGGATTCTAAATAAGGCACTGGGATGAAGAGTGGGAATTAAATAGGGCTAGATGTTAAATGGAAGTGGTTAAATGTAATGGGAACTTAAACGGGATGGAGAGGGAATTAATGGGTAGCCATTTCCTTGGCACCAATATGGTGCTACTCCTCAAGACCACTTTGACCCTATAGTGTTAAGCACCAAAATGAAGTGGGCATCAGCTACAGCTACTCACAGTTGAGCCTGGAAGTCCAACGGGGCCTGGCAATCCAGGAGGGCCTTGTAATCCTGGCTCTCCCCTTTCTCCTTTTTCACCTGTGTGCCCATCTAAACCCTAAACACATAACACAAAAAGGAAACTACTTCAGGGCATTGAAGGCTAATTCAAAATGCTCTCGACTAAGTTGGATTGTTCAGAAATTGGATAGTATTTCAAAAGTAAAGTAACATTTGAGTCTTCTGACTCACATTGACAATTAACACTATAGGGTCAATTTAACTGCAGTTAAAGCAAGAAGAATTTATCGTACTTCATAACTTAGCCAATCTGGTCAATATGTAAAACCTTTGCAATTCTTGATTATAAATGAAAACCTTCTGCATATAATTGTCAAAATATTTAACTATGATGAAGATTGGACAGATTTATATTAATGTTTATAGACTCAAGGGCATATATCTGAATTAAGGTTTTGAAGGCTTGAACTCACGGGTGATCCGACCATTCCGATATCTCCTTTGGCTCCTTTGGGACCGGGAAATCCCATAATTCCTGCCTCGCCCTTGGTTCCTTCGGGTCCCAGTGGTCCTTGCGGACCTGAGGGTCCAAAGTCTCCTGGCTTACCACGGGGGCCCTGAGTGAATTAAACCATGTTATCCAGATAAACTCTTATTGTCATCCAAAGGTTGGACAAGGCTAAAGACAGATTATGTGAACCCTGTGCGCCCATGATGAACAATTGCTTTTTAAAAATCCAATATTACCTTTTCTCCATCAAGTCCAGGTACCCCTGGTAGGCCTATTTCACCCTATAAAAATAGAGTAACGTATCAGTAAATACATTCAACCAATGCATAGCAAACAAACTGATTGTGTTTTAGAAGTAGAAACAAGTACGGTGCAGTGGCGCAGGGTAGGGTTGCTGCCCTGCAGTGCCTGAGAGCTGGGTTCGATCTCGACCATGGGTGCTGTCTGTACGGAGTTTGTACGTTCTCCCCGTGACCGCGTGGGTTTTCTCCGAGATCTTCGGTTTCCTTGCACACTCTAAAGAGTTTGTAGGTTAATTGGCTTGGTATCAGTGTGTGTAGGGTAGTGTTAATATGTGAGGATTGCTGGCTGAAGGGCCTGTTTTCGTGTTGTATTTCTAAACCAAAAAACTAAACTAAAGTAACTGTAGACGCTAGGTTTACAAAACAAAAGGCGCAAAGCATCTTCAGATGGTCTGAAGATGAGTCCTGACCCGAAACGTCATCTATCCATGTTCTCTAAAGATATACCTGACCCACTGAGTTACTCCAGCATTTTGTGTCTTTAATTGTATCTCAGCTTGCATTTCAAGGTACTTAAGACATTTCAGTATAAATTCCCAAGTCGCAAACAAGCAACAAACGCAATACAACATTGGGAAAGAAGTGTTTGTATTTGCTACTGTATGAAAATGTTTCAAAAACCAGGAAGCATCTAATAGCAAATACAGCAAAGGAAGTCTTTTTAATATTTATGGGGCTGAAATTAGTATTGCGAGACAGTAAATTGGGAGCCAGTTTGTATTGTTGATAAAATAGCACATGTAAAAAATATATATGTGTATGTATGTTTATATGTGTGTGTGTATTGGCAATATATACATGCACTGAACTTTTTCTCGTTTATTATATTGTTTACAGTGTACTAAGTTTTCCTATTCCATTGTGCTACTGCAAGTAAGAATGTAATTGTTCTATCGGGGACATTTGACAATAAAACACTCTTAATGCCCCTGTCCCACTTAGGAAACATGAACGGAAACCTCTGGAGACTTTGCGCCCCACCCATGTGGTTCCCGGAGGTTCCCAGAGGTTTTTTCAATTTTTTGAAATAATTGCCAGAACATATAAGAAGCGGAAATCACTTTCTACCATTAGGGAGACTGACAAAAACCTTCAGGAACCGCATGGAAACCTTGGGTGGGGGGGGGGGGGGGGGGGGGGGGGGGGGGGGGGGGGGGGGGGGGGGGGGGGGGGGGGGGGGGGGGGGGGGGGGGGGGGGGGGGGGGAGGGGGGGGCGCCAAAAGTCTCCCAGAGGTTTTCCATTCAGGTTTCCTAAGTGGGACAGGGGCATTACTCTTGAAAAGCATCCGGGTGTAAAACAAGTTGAAATCATTACTGTCAATGTGGAAGGTTTCCTGCCTTGAGTCAATGAACTGGGTGAAAACATACCTTCTGGCCTGGTAGACCTGGCATTCCTGGAACTCCTGGAGGTCCCTAAACATAAACAATACATGTCCTCATCAGTTCATCAGGATAGTATGACATAATAAATCAAGGTCACAAACCTTGATTTTAGACTGCAAAATCGTGTAGAATTTCATCCAAAATTACAACCTGGTGCAATGTTTTTGGCCCATGCCACAATCATGGCCAATATGTATTATTCCTTTAATAACTCAAACAGAAAAGATATGCCATTATTGTCCAATTCTATGAAACAGAAATGAAATTGAAAGGAAGATTTGCATCACTTTGTTGCAAAAAGCTTTACAGATAATGATGCCATCACTGTTGCAATATGAAGGGTGTGGCAGCCATTTTGTGCACGGCAAGGTCCCATGAACAGAAATGCAACCAATAACTAGAGGTTGTGATGTTCGTTGAGGATAAAGGTTGGCCATATTGCCATAGATAAATCCTTTGATCTTCAAAACAGACACACGGGATCATCTGCATCCACATGTGAGAGCCTACTAGACATCTGAAATACAGCACTTCCAGCAGTACAGCACTCCCTCAGAGTGGGAGAAATCACTGAGAATTTAATGCTCAGGCCTCTGGATTGGGCCTTGAACCTACGATTGCTAGGAACTATGCCATAGATGATGATACTGGATTCTAGATTTGGTTCTTTCTTTATGCATAATGGAATCGGGGAGCAGGATAGAGGAAGCAGCCTTGCCCTTGGTACAAGAATTGGGCAGCTTCTGCTCTCATCCATTTATGCAGAAGTGAATGAGAAGTGAAGTGTACTTCAACACAGCAGGTTGGTGTGAGCTGGTGCTTACTGCAGGAAATGTTGTGAAACCAGGCATGCAGGTATCATTCCAAATGGAGCTGGGTGAATGCATGGGAGGAGAAGCAGTTGCAAGGCAGAGGAAAGGAACTAATTTGAGAGCTGTTTTAATCACAAGCACAATAGACTCAATGGTCTTCACTTATGGCGTGTGAGTATCATTTGTAAATTGATCTGTTCACACAACACCTGGACTATTTCCAAAATAAATACAGCTACATTGCAGAAAACAGCAACAGTGAGCAACGTGGCTCTTAAATAACGTGTACCTGGAGTGCTTCATTGATGTTACCATTATAGTCAATTATCTCAGTTTTTCCTCCTTCACCTTTCAGACCTGGAAGGCCCTACAGAACAGACATGGGGAATTAAACAACACACTGTTAGAGCCAGCCTGAAACCTGCCTAATTGAAGCTCATTTTATTCCTTCCACAGCCAAACTGGATGATTAGTGGATGATCTTCAACCATAAATTGTAACTCCAGAGTCTATGACTTCCCCAGTTTTAAAATGTATTATTTATGATATACAAACCACATCCAATGTAAAATCAATCAGAAAAAAAATGCATAATGTTGAGACTGTTTGCTCCCACCCCCATTTTAGAATTGAAATCATACTTTAATCTCAGAGAAAAATGGAAATCTCTTTTCATAATCTGCTATTTGTTCCCACACAAGAGGGAGGGGTGGGGTTGTAGCTGTGGGTATAGAAGCAGAAGGAGGTAGGAGAAAGTGAAAACGGCTGGAGTGTGTGAGTGAGCAAGTGTGCGAGTGAGTCAGTGAATTGCGTGGGCATGAGCATATATGTGTAATGCATATTTGTGTATATGCATATGTGTATATATGCTTAGGTATGTTTGTGTGTCATCACATGTCTGGGCATGTGCGTGTTCATCCATGTATGTGTGCATATACATGTGTGCATGCGTGCACACATCTGTATGGAGTGTTTTGTGTTGTTACACTGGCCATCAGCGGATTTGTTTCAAAATATATAATTTCCAAATGTAGCAAAACAGCTGCTTTGCCTTTCCTTAGAGGAATTAATTACTAAAACAAACTTGTCTTACAGTGAATGTCACCAACTACCAAAGCCAAACTCACCTGAACTCCTCGTTCACCCAATTCACCCTGCAAGAAATTCCATAACAAATGTTTACTGGAATATTGCAAAAACATGATAGGAGTACAACAATAATTATTCTCCTAGTAACACCATTTAATGGTGGTTTTGATAATATCAAGGAGCTCCAGTGAAGGAAACAAGAGAATATTGAATCCAGGTGCAACTGAGGGAATGGAAACAGGTCACCAGGTGTGGGAAGGTTCAGAAGGACATTCCTGGGAGATGAGGATGGTCTTTCACCTGAAAACTGGCACCCTCCTCTATCCTGGAACAACCCTCTACAGACCTGTACACAGGACATCTTCCCAAAGCCCCCCTCTGTGTGTTCCTCACTCAGTGGGCCTTGTAAGTGAGTCCCCTCCAATGACTATCACAAAAACAGTCTACACGTCTGGACATCACTCTCCATCTACAGAATCCCTCCTTTCCCAGCAAGTGACGTGGAGGTCCGTTGATGACCTAGCCTTCATCTGCTGGCTGAGCCTTTCCTTCGCTCATAAAGGTAATGAAACAACGACATTGCAATGCACTGCAGAGTCAAATTAATGAATGGACAGAAATACATGGGGGTGCCCCTCTGTCCACTTGTTCCCTACACCAGGAACAGGTGATTCCAAACTGCAGATAGTGGGGATTGCTCTCGGGTTACTTTGCCAGGTGTTGGATAATGTTCCGACACCTGTGAGCTGAGCCCCAAACCTTGGCAATCCATCCAGTGCCAATTCCATCTTGTGGATAAGACATTAAACTAGATGGCTGTAAATTGTTTCCCAGAACTAGCTTAAAGAAATACAGTGGAATTATCTCCAGTGCCCTGGCCAATGTTTATCCCTCACTCAACACCCTGAAGCAGATACATGAGTGCGATTACCCACTTGTTGTGGACCTCACATGGCTCACATGCCCTGTACCCTTCATTACATTGATGACCATGAAAGAACTTCATTAACTTCAATGAAATTTTGGGTATCCTGAGGTCAGGAAAGGTGCTGTAGGAGTGCAAGTTCTTTCTCTCTAAAATGGACTCAAGTCACAACAGACTTCATTCACAGTTTTAAGCTTTGATTATAACGATTCGCTATCATTATAGGGATTAATGAAGAAATAAATGGATACCCACCTTCTGACCTGGAGGGCCTACAGGTCCAGGCAGGCCGGAATCACCCTTAATTCCACCAGCGGCAGATCCTGGTTCTCCTCCTTCCCCCTGTTTAAGGAGACCAGATTGTCCCATTAAACATAGATGTAGATTAGTGATCATCTATTATTTATCCACAATTGACACTCTTCTTGTTGGACTCAAATAACAGTGCCACAGATAAAAACTAAAAGGCGCACACCTTCGTGAATGGACTCAAGAAACATCAGCGAGTCTCGGATTTTTAAGCGCAAGATGCTGAAGTCCAAGTCTCACTGAGTGATAAATGGTTGCTCCAACACTGGATTTCATGGAGAGACCAATGAAAGAGCCCAAGATAGACACAAAATGCAGGAGTAACAGTGAGTCAGGCAGCATCTCTGGGGAAAAGGGATAGGTAATGTTTCAGAGGAAGAAAGACCTCAGTCTTCCAAAGGATCAGAGACCTCCATTGATTTCAGATTTCAGATACTCTTTCAGGCTTGTAGAATGCACGATTTGCTTTTCATTGAAAAGAGAGGGTGAAAGAGAGAGCAAGGGAAGTCTGTTGGCATCCAGAACTTCCTAATTTTGTGGTTGTGTCCCAACTCAGGGGTCAACATGATATTAACATTTTAAATTAAATTCAAAATATGACTAAAATTAAACGATACTGCATTCTTTTTTTATCTTAATATTTATACTTATATGCTTTTAAACCAGTGAGATGGGTGGAAGCAATGAGAAAGCATAGGGCTGATGTGGCTTTGAATTCTGCTGGCTGAGGTCTAGTCACACTGTTCCCCTGTGCCCCCATCCACAGAACAAATGTAACGACAAGGTTTAGTTTAGTTAGATACAGCGCGGAAACAGCCTGCTGTGTTTAAGAAGGAACTGCAGATGCTGGAAAATCGAAGGTACACAAAAATGCTGGAGAAACTCAGCCTCTATGGAGCGAAGGAAATAGGCAACGTTTCAGGCCGAAACCCTTCTTCAGACAGGGAGAACTGTCTTCTGCGGAAACAGGCTCTTTGGCTTACCGAGTCTGCACCGACCAGCGATCCCTGCACATTAGCACTATCCTACACATACTAGGGACAATTTACACATACACCAAGCCAATTAATCTACAAACCTGTACGTCTTTGGAGTGTGGGAGGAAACCGAAGATCTCGGAGAGAACCCACAGGGGTCACGGGGAGAACGTACAAACTCCGTACAGACAGCACCCGTAGTCAGGAAGGAGCCTGGGTCTCTGCCGATGTAAGGCAGCAACTCTACAGCTGTACCACCATACCACAGATTGGCAGGTCAGTGGGTTCCACGTTGCTGCAGATATCCCGCGAGGGTTAGATGAGTACGCTGGTGGATCATTTGGTGATGGCGTGGAATAGGGTGAAGGATGTAAAATCTGTCACCATGTTTCCTGCAGTGTTGCTGAAGGACAGTATGTGGACAACAGACCAGTTAGGTCAAAGATAGATCCCTGTGGATCACCACAGTTTGAGATGCGCAGATAATTTGTTTATAAAATGAAGAAATACTGTAGATATTCACATTTTCTTCCAGTCAGACAGGGGTATGCTAATGAACAGTTCATATTGCCACTCATTTAAAATAAACAAGCCCTTAATTGATGCCAGTTATCAGCATGAGGTATCCTATATAAAGTAGCTTTTGAAAGAGCAGACTTACTTTCTGCCCTGGTGCACCTCCTATCCCAGGTATGCCATTTTCACCCTGTACAATATAAACACCCAGGTTAGAAATCAAGCAACATTGTTGTTTATTGCAAGCTAGCAATATCCCAATTCTGATAAGAGGGTTTCAAATTCTGAGTGGAAAAAAATACATTTTAAAATTAGAAACCAGCAGAGTATCTTCCGTCAAAATCTAGAAAATCAATTGGAAGTGAAACAAGAATGAACTGTGATATTTCTTATCATTTTGCTGAGATTTCTCTTACTTAAAATCCATAACTCTCCTCTGCTGTTGAGCTGCAATGCTGGCCTGTAACCTGAATCTAGCTTCTATATATCACCACATTGTAAATTACTATCCATCAAAGATAAGCTATTTGACAGCTATGAGACACGGAGGCTTTGCACAACTACAAAGCAATATTTTAAAGAAAATTCACTGAACCAAAATGATGAAAGACACACATGCTAGAAAAATGGTAGAACCTGGCTTAGACATCTCCACTATCAATCACTGGGGTCAACATTCTCTTGAACCTACTTTACTCCCCAATCTATGCTCCATTCACTCGGCATATTCAGGCCACAGTCTCAAAGCACCCCTGTTCTGAAATATTAATGTGCTGTGACGTAATGTGTTCACAACAGCACCACAGCTCTACAGGTTAGCACCGCTTTGTTCTGGTTGTGGTCGGATGCCCATGAACTACTTGATTAAACCTTTCTCAGTAACTTTCAGAAGTTAGTGAATGATTGTACACAGTACTTGTTAACTTATGCTCCATCATCACAACTTCCTGAATTATTATCTAACCGTTTACAAACATATTAATCACCTGCAAAACTTAACAACACTCAGTTTTTAAAAAAAATACTCTTAACAACTAAAACTAGATTTTTTCTGAATGCTCCATACTTGTATCTGATTAAGGTTTGGGATGGTGCGAATTTTCATTACCATTGAATTATTGCCACAACTTCTTGTGATGTGTGTGTGGGAGAGGAGTGAAATTTAAAATGATTTGCTCAGCCCTTGAATCCAATTAGCTGGGTTGCCATTGTTTGTCCTAACTTTGGTGGTAATCACTCATGGGGAAATTAATCAAATGTTTAAACAGTTGATTTTTATTAGTTTGACATAAAAATCAAGTTATTTCTTGTTGAAATTCACCAAATTCCCACTGGAGTGTATTCATCGCTGGGGAGATGGGAATTGGTAAGAGAATGAATACAGGAGAGGATCACCTTGGAGCATTTTGAGAGATCAGGTATGAGAATGCAAATAGCCAGTGCCTGCACCTCAATCTGATCTTCTTAAATAATGTTAAAAGTCTGTAAATATGGCAGAAGCCAATGGAAACTCTTCTTAAGATCTCACAATGAATTTGTAAGTAACAAGGCAAGCAACAGCAAATCCAATCACATCAGACCAAACATAATAATCTTGATTAAAATCTCACTGAAGTCCAGAACTACTTCAGACAGGGTTACACTGAGGATCATATACTGAATGGATGGGGGGCATGCACCAGATACTATCAGATGTTACCATCACATGCAGCTGTGCACCAAACAATGCACAGGGACTTTCAATATAAAGTGCCAAACTTTAGCTGTGATTTCCCACACTACCCATGCATTGTAACTTCCAAAACTAACAAAAAGTCCATTGTCTGAATCAAACTTAAAGAATCATCACACACATCTCCCCAAGTCCAGAGTTTGTGCTTAACTCACAATTTACATTCAAAGTGGAAATATATATTACATTATTTATTCTAAATTTTACAAAGCAAACTGCATCTAAAGTATCCATACTGGAACTGCTTACATTGAACCCCCAGTATAGAAACAGGACTTTCAGCCACACAGAAACCTGTTGGGTTGACATATTTATGTATTTTTCAGGATCTAAACATTGCTGACAAGGCTGGTATTTATTGCCATCACTAATTGCCTGTGTAAAGTGAATGGTGAATCAGCTCTCGAACTGGTGCAGTCTGTCTTTCCAAAAGGACCGCTCCAGCTCAAGGCGGTAGTTCACCTTTATTGATGGGTAAGGAGCTACTGAGTGGACAATGGCATTGACAGTTATGCAATCATCAGCAATCATCCCTACTTCTGATCATATAATGGAAAGAAGTTATTAATGAAGCACTTCAGGATGGCCGGGCCCAGGCCACTCCCTAAGGAACTCAAATCAAGTGATCGTAGTCTGCAGAAACCTTGGATCATTGAATCCACTGAACATATCCTTTTATTTTATGGGAATTTCTACGGGAGTTAAAATGGTTAGTAATCGAGAGATCCAGCAGGCCTTCACGGACTGTGCTGAAGTGTTCAGCGAGACGATCGTCTAGTCTATGTTTTGTGTTGCCGATTTAAAGAAAGCCACATCAGAAACTCTGGATGCAATAGATGAGACTAAAGGAGGTATACATGAATCTCTGTCTCACCTGGAAGGACTGTTGGGGTCCCTGGATGGATGTGAGGGTGAAGGTATAGAGACTGTATGTTACATCTCCTGCTGTTGCAGGAGAAAATACCTGGGGAGGGGGTGATTTGGGTGGGAAAGGATGAGTGAACCAATGACAGCTAAGGGGAGCCATGTTTACTAAAGAAAGAGGATATCTTGGATGTCCTAGAATGGAAAGCATCATGTTGGGAGCAGACGATGAAGTGATGAAGAAATTGATAGCATCTTTGCAAGAGGGAGGGTCAGAGAAGGTATAGTCCTGATAACTGTGGGAGTTGGTGGAATTTGTAGTAGATGCAAGTAGATAGTTTGTCCCCTGTTTTGGAGACAGGGAGATCAAGAAAGAGGAGAGAGGTGTCAACCACAGTTCAAGAGGCAAAATCTTCTGCCTTGGTTTAATTCTCTTTACTGGTTTTGTTAGCAGTAGTTTGCAAGGCAAGCTCATGCATCAATATATCAGGCACACCCACACTATAGATCCTACCCTGAAACCTCTCTTTCCGGGAAGGCCACGTGGACCAGCTTCTCCTGGCTCCCCCTAAGCATAAAATATGAAGATAGGAGATCAATACACAGGACCTGAAAGGAAAGGTGAAACAGGGGGGAACATCGAGAACAGACGAGGAGACTTCAAGAACATATGAGAAAACACCACAAACAGACAAGGAAACATCAAGGCACTTTATTCAATGTGATGAGGCCACATTGTGATACATGGGATGAGACATGTATCTATCTCATTTTGCATAGGAAGGAACTGGTTTAAACCGAAGATAGGCACAAAATGCTGGAGTAACTCAGCGGGACAGGCAGCATCTCTGGAGAAACATTTTGGGTTGTTTCAGTCTGAAGATGGGTCTCGACCTGGAAAGTCACCCATTCCTTCTCTCCGGAGATGCTGTCTGTCCCGCTGAGTTACTCCAGCATTTTGTTTCTATCTCGTTATGCAATTCTATGATCGTACAAATCTCATGCAATGAAGTTATTACTTCTGACAGTTGTTTGATTATTTAATTATCGCCTGTTTTAAATATTTCATGACTTATCAGAGATATTGCAAAAAATCTCATACAGGCTAATGCATAAAACAGCACTGTCCATAAAACGTATTAAATTATGAATGCTAAACAGCAAGACAAGCTTTGGAATTAAAATATCATCAGCTATACAAATACTTCTCCAATGATGTGGAGTAGTGCAGCTTGATTGCTTTTCTTCAAGAGCTTGCAGTCTCACTTGTCTGTCGCTAAAGCTTTGTTTTGTCGCTCAGGCCAACAGTTTAACCTCTATGGTCAAATATTGTGTGACTCACACTGACCTCCATTCAGCTAAAATGAGAGTGGTTCACTGCTGGTCAAGGAAAGAATTAAATGGATAGTGCTCATTCAATAAAGGGCAGCATAGAAAACAGAATGTACAAAGTAGAGGGATTTGCACAGGGGGAATTGAAGATTAAAATAGAATGGGAGGAAGTGAATAATAAGGGGAGAATGGTAGAATGGCAGCGAGTGTTGCTGCTTTTTAACCCCAGCTTGATCCTGACTTTGGAGATTCGTGTCTGAAGAAGGGTCTTGACCTGAAACGCCACCTATTATTTTTCTCCAGAGATGCTGTCTGACCAGCTGAGTTACACCAGCTTTTTGTATCTATCTTCGGTTTCAACCAGCATCTTCAGTTCTTTCCTACACAGTTGGAGTTCTCCCTGTGAGATCTGAGATCGCTTCTGGATGATCCATTTTTCTATCACACTCCATATTGTTAGGTTGAATGGCGAGTATAAAGTACTCCTTAGTATGTAGCTAGATAATGACAGTATGAAAGGGGAGTTGTCAAGCATATGAGAGACTAAATTGCAAGGATATCGGGAAGTAAGACAAGTGGAAAGGGGATTGAGGGAAGGGATCTACTGAGAGCCAGCATGTACCTGATGGGCTGAATGGCCTATGTGTAGAAAGGAACTGCAGATGCTGGTATATACCGAAGATGGACACAATGTGTTGTAGTAACTCAGCAGTTCAGACAGCATCTCTGGAGAAAAAGGATGGATGACGTTTTAGGTTGGGTCCCTTCCTTAGACTCAAGCCTAAGACCTTCGTCTATGTAAGTTGAAAACCTCAGAAAAGAAACATCCAGTAAACACTGATTAATCATGATACATGGTGCTATTATTATATTGTTCAGTGGAGTAACGTGTCACAATGAGCATCTCAGATTGAAAAGGACAAAAGGAATTAAATCCGCCGGGTGTGAAATAAGCTAAAGTTCACCTTCTCTCCAGGTGGTCCAGTCTTCCCTGGCTCTCCCTGTGTCCAAGATAAATGCACGAGAGGAAGACAAGTCAGAAATGAATAGAGACAAGCGAACAAGAGTAAATTGGGTTTAATGTCGTGTTGCACCGCGACTAACCTTTAACACAGGAGCAGTTGAAATAAATGCACCCTATTGATTGAAGGCAGATAACAGTTTGGAGTTAGATATCAGTGGAAAGTATAATTAGAGATAAAGGTGAATGAATTACAGAAATAGTAGCAGATCATTTGGGCACACAATCTTTGCTGGAATTTTAGTCAAATATTTAGCTTAACTATAAATGTATCTCTATAAATGCAGAAACAAAGAACTGCTGATGTTGGTTTATACACAAGTGCTAGGGTAACTCAACAGGTCAGGCAGCATCTCTGGAGAACATGGATAGGTGATGTTTCGGGTCGAGACCCTGCTTCATGCGTTATTTTGTTGAGAGGAATATTTAAATCCTTCAGATTTAATCAGTAGTATTGGCTGCAGGAAAACTCAGATAATCCAGGACCATTGACAGTTTGGTGGTGTCAGACTGGCAGATTGTTCTGACTATTGGACCTTACTCTGACTAACAGCTCAGCATTTTTTTAATCCAGACCTTATGAAGACAAACATAATGCAGGACTCAGAGCACGAACTGAAAAATGTGAGTACTGAGCACGCTGCCTTTTCCATATTTTGTCTTGTTTGCCAAAGTATTTCAAAGCCCATGTCACTGTCCGTCTGTCAGGTTTAGTTTAGCTTAGTTTAGAGTTGACAACTCTAAGAGTTCTCTACATCGAAACAGGCCCACTGAGTTCACACCAACCATTAATCACCTGTTTATACTAATTCTATGTTATCCCATGTTCTCATCGAATTGCTACACACTAGGAACAATTTGCTAAGGCCAATTAATCTACAAACCCGCATGGCTTTGTGATGTGGGAGGAAACAAGAGCACTTGGAGGAATGCAAATTCCACAGTCAGTGCCTAAGGTCTCTGGTGCCGTACCAGCTGCACCACTGTGCTCTTAAGCCTTTGAAAAATAATGCACATTTTTGAAAGATATCGAAAAAAATGATTCTTTCACAATCAGCACAGATCTAAACTTGAATGGAAGGTAGGAGTTGCACTTTATTGGTGAATCTAGCTAACACTGGCATAGGATCCTTGACCTAAAATTACACATATCAGCTATACTGGCAGAAAGAAACAAACTCTCTCCAAGGATCATCTGCATATTTTTAAACATCTACTTGCGATTTCCCCAAACATTTGGACATTTGGAAATAGTACAAATACAGTAGCCTACTTGTAGCTACTATAATTTTAAAAGGTTAATAAAAGGAAGAGGTTTTTGCTTCAAAATACTTTTCCAACACTTTGATGTGTATGCATTCGTGTCTGCTGTCGTGGGTGATGCAAACAAGGAGGCTAAAGGAGGACGAGGCAGTGTGTGGAGATGGAATACCTTTGTTCCAGGTTTTCCTGGGATACCAGGTCTTCCAAATTCTCCCTATGAAGACAGGAAAGTAAAAACATATACAATTTAAACAGAAAGAATTAAGAAGAAATATTGTCACTTCTATTCCAAGTAAGGATGGGAATGCAGAGAGACAGAGATAGGAAACAGGATAGGATAGGATGGTAGGAATAATGAAAAGAGGATACATTATTCTAGTTAAGCTGAAAATTCACATAAACTCCTCATTTCAATTTATTGCCACTGAACCTAACATTGACTGCTGACGATAATGATGTAGTCAGTTTCTGACCTATTTACTAACAATGCCAAAAGGCAATTAGTCTCAAGCGTGCAAGTGTGTTAAGATTAAGTTTCAAATTAGCTTCTCAGAATCCGGTCCAAGGGTCCAATATCATCAATCAGTGAAATGAATCAGCAAACTAGTTATCGGAGGCTCTGCTTATGACTGGAGACTTCACAGTGAGCGATTCGAGTTTATTTAACCAAATGTAACATCAATATTTTGCACCACAGAGACCAAGAAAAGTGCAATCAGTTTCAATCAAAGCAATACGAATACAGTCTTAGCTACAGTATCTCTATTGAATGCTTACATAACTGTTTTACAGGCAAAATAACTCAATAAACTTCAGAAATAAAAGTGTTGGCTGTGCTACACACTGGGATGCCTGAGTATGTGCAAAAAATAGATCTTTCCTTGTCTTCACACTTAAGGCTTCTTACTTTTACCTCTTGAGTTGAATTTTTATTTTAGCTTGATTTGACAATTATTCATGTTGCCGACCTGATCTCAGACATTAAATCTTGAGTATTTTTATTGCTTCCACTAATCTCACTGTAACCAGCAAGACTAATCAACACAGCAGCAGCACGCACAACCTAAATCCCCTCAGTCCTCTAGAGCTCACTCAGCGCTTTCCAGCAGCAATCACTGGGACCAGGAAACTAGTCTGGTATTGTATACCCTAGGCTTGAGATGTTGCTCCTCCAGAGATCAGACACAGTCAGTCACACCCAGGAAATTCATGAGTTGCGCGGCTAATATCAGTTGTCTTATGCAGTTGAAAGTCTGGGTACCCAATTTTCAGCTGCAGAAGGGGACACTGCAACTGAAGTTAAATATTAGATATGTTTCCTCCAGCTGAATACTGGGCATCACATCTCAAGTTGAACAGGCCTCTGCAAAAATAGGTAATTAACCTCCATTTCTGCAGGTGAGATAACTCACCTTGAGATGAGCAATGGATACCCATCTCCAGGTAAACATGGGTACTACCTCACGCTGAACATTAAGACACATAATTGCTTTCTGAATTAAGTACAGAGGCCACCTTCAGCTCCACATGAGGCACCTCACCTCCAGGTGAATAGGTCGGTACTATATTGTCATTTGAACAAGTCGGATATCTGATCTCCAGCTCTGCAACTTGGGTATCCACCTCCAACTCTACGTGGGGTCCCCCACCTGTAGTACACAAGCACCAGTTAATGACACATGGATCTCATCTCTAGCTAAAAGCAAGCTACCCTTACTTCTACCATAGGAGTGAGGTAACGTGTTGCTGGCTGTGTGTCAGGCGCACTTTCTCCTTCCTTCAAACTTTCTTCACAGCTGCTATCAGGCAACTGAATCATCCTACCACAACCAGAGAGCAGTCCTGAACTACTATCTACCTCAATAGTAACCTTGGACTATCCTTGATTGGACTTTGTTAGCTTTATTCATTCATTCATTCCTTCCTTTGTTACCTGGCACTAAACATCATTCCCTTATCATGTATCTATACACTATAAATGGCTAGATTGTACTCATGTATTGCCTTTCCGCTGACTGGATAGTATGCAACAAAAGCTTTTCACTGTACCTCGGTACATGTGACAATAAACTAAACTGTAAAACTCAGATATCACTGAGAGTGTGATTTGAGTCCAATATATAGATGAAACAGCACTCACTACATAATGACACTGTGCTCATACATATTATACATCCTTAAGTAACAACTGAGATCCACAATTACTCTACAATGTGGTGGTGCAATCTGAAAATTATTTTGTTTATAAATATTGCCACTAAAATGCTTGAACTTTAATCTTCAGACTACTGTTGCTCATCATTTTTCAAGACTGAAATGTCACTACAAACAAAACATGACAATTTTCCACTCTTAAAATGGAAGAATGATTACTGACTGATTACATGCATAAATATTTAAAAGAATACTGAGTTGGAACATGCCCGCGTCTTATTAGCCAGAGTTGCTGCCACATACTCTTACTGTGAACTCTACCTCATTCAATTATTCCGTTATTGCACTTGAGTATTTCTTTGCAGTACTTCAGAAAGTACTACATTATTTGCATCATTCTGTGACTGTTTTATTCTTTGTTAGAAAGTAAATCACAGAAGCAGGCCCTTTGACCCATAATGTTGTATATATCACTATCATGCATACGGCATACAAAGAATTTCATTGCATCCTGCTGTATATAACAACAATAAACTTATCTGAATCTGAATGCCATTTGACAGCACTTGGTCTGCAGCCTAATATGCCTTCAGGTATTTGTCCAGATGCTTCTTAAATGTTGAAACAAGGAATTGCAGACGTTGGTTTACAAAAAAAAAAGACAAAAGTGCTGGAGTAACACAGTGAGTCAGGCAGCATCTCTGGAGAAAGTTGATAGGTGGCATTTGGTTCAGGACCCTTTTTCACACTGATTGTGGTGAGGGTGGGGGAGGGGGATAAAAGGGAACTTTTACTGGCAAGTTCCTCCAGCACTTCGTGTCTCTTTTTGCTTCTTAAATGTTGAGTATCTGCTTCCACCATTCCCTCACTTAAAGTACATTCAACGTCATCCTTGAGAACATTTGAATAATCAACAGAATTAATACTTTATTTTGTATTATTCAAAATTAAAGAAAAATAATTTCAGTCAGTTGAGTTTAACACACAAAAAAATATTATGGAGCAAGATGCTTATATTGGGTAGGCACCAGGGACAACAAATTGGATGTTTAGCTTCCAAGAATTGTCCATTTGGTGTCACCTTTGAGACAGGGAATTGTTCCACTCTTGAACTAAAAGCTCTTTGGAACCAAGTGCTTTTAAATTGTGGTGTCCTTTTTCCCCGAGGCATTGGCTCCTGACCACCAGGGGGCAGCACTGCTAACATGCTCAAAGGTCCACCACTAGTCCCACCAAGGCAGAGTGAGAGAAGGAAAACAGGAAGTCGATGAATTTGGACAACATGCCTGGATTGCAAGGAAGAGAGTGGCCAGGAATAGGGTTGGAAACAGGAGGTTGGTCACAAAATAAGGGGATAATAAAATCCTTGAGAGTTGAGTTGAGCATTGGTGGGAAGGAGTTAAGATGATTGTGATCGGCTGCCGAATGGATGTCAGAGTCGTGATTGTGGTGGAGTGAAGGGCCAGTGTGGGAGGGTTAGAGGTTGTTACTTTAGACTTTCGAATTCAGAGATACAACATTTAAACAGGCCCTTCAGCCCACCAAGTCTGTGCCGACCACCGATAGAGAATGGTACTATCCTACACACTCGGGACAATTTGTAATTTACAGAAGCCAATTAACTACAAATCTGCACATCTTTGGCGTGTGGAGGAAACCGGAGCATCCGGAGAAAACCCATGTGGTCACAGGGAGAACTCCATACAAATAGCACCTGTAGTCAAGATCGAACCTAGGTCTCTGTCACTATAAGGCAGCAACTCTACCACTGTGCCACCGTGCCACATAGGTTGCTGCTTATGCTTATTTACAGTATATTGAGCTTCTTCACTAGATGGATGGTCAAATGTACATGAAGGAGGATGGCAGTCCATATGCTAGCCCTATCTGCCCAAGTCCAGAGGGCATCTGAGATGCACCAGTATCTTTTCTCCAGCACGTCACAGCTCCACTGCTGTGGTAAATGATGAGTCCAGGAGCGGAGCTCAAGTTTGTCTGTGACTTCAGCCTTTCACCACATCCAGGCTCACGTTCAAGAGGAGCTGAGCCACAAGCAGTTGATAGCTGGCCATGCTGCAGATTAAACAGTATGATTCGGCCTGGCGACCATTTTAGCCTTTGTGCTCCTGACTGGAAATTCAGTGATGCCTATAGCCTAAACCATCATTGTTGCTGCATCAAATTTAAGTAAGGGTGAGCTTTCATTTGTGCCCATGTTATTGCAGATTGTGCAAAAGACCTTGGGTGACCTAGTTTAATTCAGTAAGCCCTAAACAGACAGGGCCACTGCTGATTTAGAACCATTCTGGGAGAATGGAGTCAACCAAGGCAAAAAAAAAGTGACTACATTCGTTTTAATTTACTGCTAATCCCAATATAATAACTAACTTTCCTCCCTTTTAAAATACTCATAAAATTGACATGCTCATTATGGTAGTCTTGGTTTATACAGGGGAGCCAACAGGGATGTGGAGAAACATAACTCTGTTTGACTGACTCGATTAACATTTTGATCAGATAACAGAGAACGCTGGTGAAGGGAATGCTGTAGATTTTTTTCTAGCTTTTCAGAAACCATTTGAAAAAAATGCAAAATGTTGGTCACAAAATTGAGACCCTTGGAATTAACTATTCAGCCAGAGTATTTAAAGAAATGGAGAGCAGGGGTATACAGCTCTTTATTCAGACTTATACGATGCTCTTTACAGAAGGTAATAGAGCATTCACTGACTTGTATATATATATTAATGACGTAGCAAGATGTGCAATGCAAAAGTTCTAAATTTGCAGATGACAAGAAGTGTCATGCGTAATGGGAAGGGTAGTAATACATTGTAAGAGAATAAAAGGCTGAAGGAATAGTCAGACACGTGGCAGCTGAACTGCAACACAGCGAAGCATGAAGTAATACATGCAGACTGAAAAAGCAAGAGACAAGATGGAGTAAATGGGACAGTTCAAAAGATGTGCGGTAACAGAGAGTGGATGCGGCCATATTGAAATGGTGGTTAGTAAAGTACATGGGCTCCCCTGATTCATAAGTTGAGATATAGATAACAAAGCAAGAAGATAATGTTGATGATAGACACAAAATGCTCGAGTAACTCAATGGGTCAGACAGCATCTCTGGAGAAAAGGAATAGATGACGTTTTGGGTCGAGACCCTTCTTCACACTTTTGTTGAATCTGGTTTAGTGACAACTGGGGTATAGTGTTTAAGAAAGAACTGCAGATGCCGGAAAAATTGAAGGTAGGCAAAAATGCTGGAGAAACTCAGCGAGTGAGGCAGCATCTATGGAGCGAAGGAATAGGTGACGTTTCGGGTCGAGACCCTTCTTCGGACTGGGATATAGTGTTCAGTTCTGGTCACCTCATTTTAAAAAGAATATAAAAGCTTTAGAGAGAGTGTAGGAAAGATTTATTGGAATGGCTGCAGGGCTGAGTATCTCAGTTGCAAGTTTAGACTACAGAAGATGGAATGAGGAAGGCCGATAGATATTTCAAAGAGCTGCGGCTGTTCACGAAGGGTGTCGATGGAGTATTGAGAGCAAAGTTGTTCCTATTCTCAGATGGTTCAAGGATCGGAACCACAGGCTTAGAGTTTTGGGACACAAACAGAAGGAAGGCAGGAGGAAAAGTCTTTATTACGTGGAGAGCAGCGAAGATCTCATCATTGATGAGCATGGTGGAAATGGAGTCAATCCAAGGAAGAATAATTTCCAGGATTATGGGGAAAAGGTGGTGGACTGACTGGCAGGGTTGCTCCAAGAGGGCCTGGCAGAGACTCGCTGGATTGAACAGCATCCTCTGTGCCACAACATTACAAAATCAATGCGTCCTTCCAACACAATTCAAATTGACAGTTTTGCTCTTTATCTGAAGATGATCAGACCCATCCGTAAGTATGATGAATGTAGCAGGGAGTGGTTGAGTAATTACTGCTTTCTTTTTTCCCTCACTTCCCTACCAGTAACACTAGGAAGCCTGATTCTTTATCATTCCTCGATAACAATCAGCACGGGAGCACCTCAAGGCTGCGTGCTCACCCCCCTGCTGTACTCACTCTATACTCATGACTGTGTAGCTGGACATAGTGCGAACTCCATCATCAAGTTCGCCGACACCACTGTTGTGGGACGAATCACTGACGGTGACGAGTCAGAGTATAGAAGTGAGATCGACCGATTGACCAAATGGTGCCAGCACAATCACCTGGCTCTCAACACCAGCAAAACCAAGGAACTGATTGTGGACATTCAAAGGGGTAGGATAGGGACCCACAATCCCGTTTATATCAACGGGCCGATGATGGAAAGGGTCAAGAACTTCAAATTCTCGGGCGTGCATATTTCTGAAGATCTTTCCTGGTCCCAGCACACTGATGCAATTATAAAGAAAGCACATCAGCGCCTCTACTTCCTGAGAAGATTACGGAGAGACGGTATGTCAAAGAGGACTCTCTCGAACTTCTACAGGTGCACAGTAGAGAACTTGCTGACCGGTTGCATCATGGCTTGGTACGGCAACTTGAGCGTCCAGGAGCGGAAAAGACTACAAAAAGTAGTAAACACTGCCCAGTCCATCATCGGCTCTGACCTTCCTTCCATCGAGGGGATCTACAACAGTCGCTGCCTCAAAAAGGCTGGCAGCATCATCAAGGACCCACACCCTGGCCACACACTCATCTCCCTGCTACCTTCGGGTAGAAGGTACAGGAGCCTGAGAACTGCAATGACCCGGTTCAGGAATAGCTACTTCCCCACAGCCATCAGGCTATTAAACCTGGCTCGGACAAAACTCTGAACATTAATACCCCTCCATCTGTTATTTGCACTTTATTAATTTATTAATTAATGTGTGTATTTACGTATATAATTGTAGTCAATGCCTACTATGTTCTGTTGTGCTATGCAAAGAAAGAATTTCATTGTCCTGTCAGGGACACATGACAATAAACTCTTTTGACTTTGACTTTGATCCAGGTTCAGGAACAGCTTCTTCCCCACAGCCATCAGGCTATTAAACTCGCCATCAAACAAACTCTGAACTATAACAGCCTATTGCACTTTATCTGTTTATTTATGTGTGCATATATATGGTCTATGCTATATAGACACACTGAACTGTTCTGTATTTATGCTTACAGTACTAAGCAAGTATTTCGTTGTCCTATCTGGGGCACATGACAATAAACGCTCTTGACTTGACTAGACTTGACTACTTAAGAGAGCAAAAGGAACCAGTAGATGGCGCTCTTGGTGTGCAAGCACAAATGCCAAGCCCTCAAACTGCTACAGTCATCACTCATAATGTACACCCACAGGTATGTTCTATGCCAATGATTCAAGATCAGTTTTTTTTTCAGAAGGAGCGACAGCTGACAAATTCTAATTTACCTTTCTGCATAAGAAGGCATGGGGTTTCTTTGGATTTGAATCAAGTTCAAGATATTTCAGATTAATGTCCAGGCTCAATGCTCGGGTAGTTCTTTCCGTTGCTATGTTGTACAACCACCTGGACCTCTAAAGCGCGAATAACAAGAAGGGTAATTGCTACGTTTCCGTAATACCTGACAAAGCAAACAACTCTCTCTGTCCAGGTGCAGGAACAGGTTTCTTTTAATTAAAGATTACTGGTGTGCCAAAGAAAGCTAAGCACAGATTCTATCTCTGACCAAAATCCCTGGTTGCACTTGCCACTGTGTGAACTTCACAATAGTTCACTCTTGGTCAATGTAAAGTTAATTACAGCAGGCAAGCAAAAGCATCATATGAATCACAGCTTAACCTCAGGCTAGAGGTAAATGAGATTGTATGGCGAGGGATCAAATTTTCACCCTTATACCACTGGGAAACGACGCACCGTATAAGATGCTACCATGTACTAGTGACCTCCCAGAAGATGAAACACTGAGATTAAACAGCTTGGGGTGAGATTACTAATTAAAAGTTGCCACAAAGATGGAAATTCTCACTGAAGCAACCACCACTGTATAAATCAGAAGTCAAAATCCATGCCACTCACCAATAATATTATCTGCTCCAAGTGCTTTCTAAGATTAGTATGCAGCATGTATTAGTTTACTTTAGTTTATTGTCACATGTTCCGAGGTACAGTGAAAAGCTTTTGTACCTGCTAACCAGTCAGCAGAAAGACAATACGTGATTGCAATTGAGCCATTTACAGTGTACAGATACACGATAAAGGGAATAATGTGAAGAATGTTTAGTGCAAAATAAAGCCAGTAAAGTCTGATCAAAGATAGTCCGGTGGTCTCCAATGAGGTAAATAGTGGTTTAGGACTGCTCTCTAGTGTACGTTCTCCCTGTGACCTGCATGGGTTTTATCCGAGATCTTCGGTTTCCTCCCATACTCCAAAGATGTACAAGTTTGTAGGTTAATTGGCTTGGTAAATGTAAACATTGTCCCCAGTGGGAGTAGGATAGTGTTCATGTGCGGGGATCGCTGGTCGGCGCAGATCCGGTGGGCCGAAGGGCCTGTTTCCATGCTGTGTGTCTAAACCTAAGCCTAAACAAGTCACGGGGCTGGGTGTGAGATGAATTGGTGGGGGTTAGGCACAAAGTAACTCAGCGGTCAGGCAGTATCTCTGGAGAAAAGGCATAGGTGACGTTTTGGATCGGAACCCTTCTTCAGACTGAAAGATAGAGGTGGGGAGAGGGGAATACTGGAAGCAAGAAATTACAGTTAGGTCAGGATAGTGTGGGGACTGAAGGAGAGCATATGAGTGGCCCACCAATGTGATAAAATTTCCTGACCATTGTTGCTGTGGAGCCTTGCACCAGGAATGATGTTGTCCTGAAAGCATCTGAAGCAAAAATCACAACAGAACCACCATGTTTTAAGTTCCTGCTCCCTGACAATGTTCCAGCCATTCAGACAGGATCACTCATCTGCTCGCTGTAAACACATTCGTGAACAGAAAATATTCACTCAAATCTCCGGATTGTGTATTTTTTAACCTTCTACACTGGAAGTACAAAATGGTAACAAAGAAATAATACAACGTGCACTAAATGTAAAAAATTATCTCCTCTTCCTTTTATCATTTCTTTCAAACTCTCAGACATTCCACAGCACTTTATAGCCTCCAAAGTATTTCTGAAGGCACAGTGCTAAGGTTGGAAATATAATGTGTCTGCGTCTGGAATTGTTGACCTGATTTTAACAGACAGCCTGTATTTTCGCATTCCTAACGGAACACAGCCAGAACTGAAACGCTCGACGACGATGGAATAGCAATTACAGCTAATAACCTGGTTGTTTCGAAGTAAGCAGCAGACAGTAAGATGGGCCATCTGTATTTACCATTTCAACAACCAGGCTCAATGACAAACACAACATGTGATTCATTGGAGACGGTGCAGAGGATGTAGAGACTGTGCTGAGATGGAACATTTCCAGTTATAAGGGAGACTGGATAGGATGGATCTGGCTCCTTTGAAGTAGAGGAGGCTAAAGCTGGACCTGATAGTGGTGTATAGAAATGATAAGGGGTGTAGATCAGGTAGAGAGTAGAAAACCTTTCCTCACAGCAAAGGTTTCTAAATCTCAGAGTGCACAGTTGAGGGTAAGAGGTAAATCAGGGGTCGGCAACCAACGGCTCCCGGGCCGGATGTGGCCCATAACCCGAAAACATCCGGCCCGCAGGCGGACTATTTTCTCGTAATCATCCGGCCAGTCGAGCGTGGCTGAGCGCCCCCCCCCCCGAGCGCGGCCGAGCGCTTTCCCGAGCACGGCTGTACCGCATCCTGCGCAAAGCCGCCGGCACGGCCACGCACCTTCTGTGAACAAGTTTAAGAGAGAACTGCAGATGCTGGAAAAATTCGAATGTAGACAAAAATGCTGGAGAAACTCAGCGGGTGAGACACACAAGGATTGCATGAGGCTGCCTCACCCGCTGAGTTTCTCTAGCATCTTTGTCTACCTTCTGTGAACACGTGATTTGATGCCGGCCATCCGGGGCGGGATGGGGGCGGGATCCATGTGTACACGTGATAGATATGGCCTGCCATCCACTCACAGCATGCGTCCCGACCCCTATGCAGAACAAGGTTGCCGACTCCCGAGGTAAAGGAATCCGAGGAAGGATATTTTCACCTGAGGGTGTTTGGAATCTGGAATGCACAGCCTGAGATGAGACCTTCACATCATTTAAGAAGTATCTGGATGGACACAAGATTCAGAAAGGCTCGTAATGCCATGGACCTGGTAATGCTGGTAAATGGAATTCGTAGGGATGGGCACTTGATACTTTGCATGCTCATGTGGGCTGAATGGACGTTCTGTGTTAGATGGCCACTAAACTACATTCAGGTTGAGAAACAACGAGTGATCAGTATCAATCATTTCCATCAACTTACTGATTCATAAAACTTGCTAAATCTAAATAAGTAGTCATGTCTCAGGTGACCGCATGAAGTTCAGGAATTATTTCAACACATTTTGGCTAGACACCAGAATATAATAACACATTTACATCCGATTCCCTCTACCTCATTATGGACTTGGGACTTCAAAAAATGAACTGTTGCACTACAATACTGAGAACTATATTTTTCACTCTATTTCTTTTTTTCTCTCTACCTATTGTACTTGAGTTCAGCTTGATTATATCCATCTATGAAAAGCATCTAGGGGGCGCTGCACTGACAGCAGCCTCTGCCTGCAGCCCGTTTGTTTTTACATCTTTTTTTTATTTTTAGTCCGTTAAAAGTCTGTCTTGGGGGGGAAACTTTAACTTTTATATGTGGGGGGAGGGGGGCAGGGTAAGGGGAAAACAAACTCCCAGTCGCTTCCTGGCGGGGACACGACTATTTCTCCGAGTTGCGTCACTGGATGTTTTCAAGGCAGAGTGAAGGGACTGTCCCACGTGGCCGTCATTCGCGCGCCATTTACGCGACCTGCTAGCGCGTGGGTAGAGCGTGGGTAGTGCGGGCCGGGCGCATGGAGTGGCGTGGAGGAGTGTGGACTTTGTCCTGCACTAAATCTTCGTGTGCCACCGGCCTGTCGCGTAACTGACGGCCAAAGTGGGGCACTCCCAGGAGATTTAGCTCTTAGGGCTAAAGGTTCTAGGGATATGGGGAAAAAGCAGGAATGGGGTACTGATTTTAGATGATCAGCCGTGAACATATTGAATGGCGGTGCTGGTTCAAAGGGCCGAATGGCCTATTCCTGCACCTATTTTTCTATGTTTCTATGCAAAACCAACCTTTTCACTGTACCTTGGTACACCTGACAATAATAAACCTAAACCTAACCATAGCATCTTCAATTAATTTAAGGTCTTTCTCTGAACTTACAAATGCTTCACAGTCACAGGTTCATGTATGGTAAAAGAACAATGGCAGCCAATTTACATTACAAACTCACTCAAGCACCTAAACTAATTGAAGTGACAATTACACTTCACTGACAGATTGAAGGGGAAATGTTAGTCAGGAAATTGGCAAACCATTTCTTTTTCTTATAATGCCATCTATACTTATCTGAGAGGAGATGTGCATTGTTTAACATTTCATTTGTGGGACAGCACCTCCCCAGTGCAGCATTCCCTCTGTTCTGCAGCGATGGATTAGCCTGGATTATGCATCAAATCCCTGGAAATGGACTTGAACTGCAACCTGACGCAGAAACAGTATTCCACTCACTCTGACATGACCGGCATCTGGAGCCATCAACAGAAGCACGCTGTTCTCTTCTAATATCAAAGTAACTCCATTGAACCCCTCATGTCAAAGCCAAGGAATCGTAATCCTTTCACTTCTTCTTTGATAAATGGTCAGGGGTGTGGATGACTAACTTCACATGAGCACATGGAAATGGAAGCAGTAGTAGATCCCCTCAAACCTGCCTGCCATTCAATACGATCATTGCTGATCTATGCTAGCCTCAACCCCTCCACGATGCTACCACTCACAGCTATCTGTTACTCAATCTTCCATATATTTATTTACTGGTCTCTACCAGGTTTGGGGGCAAAGATTCTTCTGACAGAAGAATTTTCTACACACCCAAGTTTTAAATGATCAGCTCCTATCTTGTATATACATCCCCTTGCCTATGACTTTCCCTCAAGTCCAAACATCTCAGCATCTGCCCGATCATGCCTGCTTAGAATCTTGCCCTTTTGAATAGGGTCACCACTCATTCTTCTAGACTCCAAGGAATACAGACCCAAGGTTCGACTACACTGGATTCTGAGATGGCTGATAGTCAGGTACAAGAACCACCGACTCTCCCACAGGTAGTGTAGGTGGGATGCAATCAGGGTACCATGCATGGGTTTGACCAGCGTGCCAAAGGCTAAGGTTTCCATTTTAAAGCAACATCAAGTGTGGGTTTATATAAAGCTACACGCGACAGAAATTGCTCTTTTAAACCTGCACAGTAGGTACACAGAATTGTATGCGTCTTATTTAAAGCGATGACTTAATTCTGTTAATATTAAATAATAAAGAATAGCGATTAAAACATTTTTATGCAAAGGTTTCAGTTTTCAAAATAAAGCAATGGTCCTGTTCCAATGTGTCCAATCGGTTGTATAACTGAATGTATCAACTTTTGAACCATTGTCCCATTAAACTATCCTGTTACAAAACATTTGTTTCCTATTGACTGGAAGATATGACGGAAGTGGCAGATTTTCAGACTTCCTTTTTCAAAATGAGCGTGAGTATCTAATTAAGTCACGGACTGCCAGTGACCCTGCGATGCTGGTCATGAAGCTTCGCAATTACAACAATTACGGTGGTTCAAACTACCTTTTCTCCTCTATCGCCTGCCCGGCCCATTTCACCAGGATCTCCCTGTGTGTGTAGAGGGAAAACAAAAGTTTAAATAAAGAGAAAAAGTAAGTAGTCACACCTTTACTTGCAAGGACCCATGCAAAAATAATTGTGCCACCAATCACTTTAATCTGTATACCCGGCTCATGAATTGATTATGACACTGAAAGGATGCAGATCCAAACCTTCCCATTTGCTCCCCCCGCACCCCCTCCCTTAACCACAGAAACACCTCCTGCAGAACTGTCAATGTCTAAATAATAAAGGATACTTTACTTTACTTTATAAATAACATTCACAAGGCACTCAATATACACAGGGGTGTTGAGGATTGGGTGCAGAGTCTCCACCTCTTGCTTGGGTCAAAAGTAGATTCCATTGTGAAATGCCCAATGTAGATTCTAGATCTTGAATTCTAGATTGTGAATTGCCCATTTAGTTGTCAAGAGTACGTTTGACCCCAACTGCCCCCTGGAACTACGGGAGGATCAGCAGTTAACACTGAGAAGAATGCTCATGGGACCAAAATAGGAACTTTATAGACTTACATGCCATTGTGAACCATTGGTTTAGAGTGACTACAGAGAGCAGGGCTTTTTTTTTGTCAAGTTTGTGCTCCAACTGGGGCCTGAGCAGAAAATTATAATTTCAGTTCTGCAACTCATCATCAGCTAAAATCTCCACGATAAGTGCAGAACATTCTGTTGTAGAATCTGGAATACCTGATGTTTCTCTGGCTGGATTCTCCCCACCCTATCTTCCAACTCCCTGACTCTCCTGAACACCCCCACCCCACTCCTTATGCTGCAACTCCCTAGAAGATAACCAGCCTTCCCTCAGATTCCTCAGTGGAAATGGTCAGTTTCTATAATGGCTGGCTTTCAAATGAAGCACGAGGTTCAAATCCACCTATTGCAAAATAATTGTGCCACCAATCACTATATCTGTATACCAAGGGTTAGTCCCAATTATTAAACTTTTTCTATCTCTACACATTGCTGACTGACGTGTTGTGATCCTTTCTCCTCAGAGCTTTGAACTGTCAAAAATATTCCAGATTTCTGATCAGTTAATTTCTGTACCGGACACCACAAGAGAGTCCTTGCATTGAAGAAACTGCTTGAATGCAACATGCAGTTGTCTTGTAGATCTAACTTTCCTCAGTTTGAACTAACTGCTAATTTGAGGAAACTCTGCAAGATCAGCCTCTGTATTTTTTAAATTGCTTTATTCATCTTACTGGATAAATCTTTTTTTTTTCCCCAACATAAATAAAAGCTCTGTAGAGCCGTATAAGCAACAACCCCACAAAGGCACGTCTAAAACAGAGTCCGTTTGAGCTCCAGACAATGTACATGTTGCACTTATTCATCAAAATCGTGCTGAATTAAAGCACAATAGCAAAGCAAATGCATTTTGGAAGCAACTTTAGTGCAATTGTTGTGTTTAGGAAAAGCTATTTGAATACAGACAGCATTGCATTATACACCCCACGGGAGCACATATAAATCCTAATTATTGACAATTCTACTGTACCACACTGAAAGGTCTCTTCGACTGAGTTTAGTTTAGTGTGAAATTCACAAATTTGATTCACTTGTGGTAGAACCGCAGGTTTAAATGATTTAGGAAAGATAGATTAGTCAAAGTGAGACAGTAATAGACTGAGACAACATCGACATGGATTAGAGATTAAAAGAAGAGAAACATGGCTCTATTACCTTTTGTCCGACTTCTCCTTGGTCTCCCTGTTAATATAAATAGGGAAGCCAAAAGGAAAGCAGAGATAAGTCACCTTTATAGAATGCAGACAGAAGCAGGAAAAAGAATGAGGTCAGGTCAGGTAACATTCACATGCAAAAATTGACAGCTGAAACTTTAACTTAACCATCCTGAAAGTGTTAAAAAATTACAAACTTAACATCCCCAGAATGAAAGATAACCTGAAGCTTGTTACCGGTTTATTAAATGGAAATGGAAGGCTTTCAACAATAGTGTAACTAATTACACTTGACAACTGTAACCATTGTTTATTAAGAGATGTTATTTTCTATTAAAAACAGATGTCTCTGTGCCTCCGTGCAATTAATCGCTGTTGATAAACTGACGTTCGGGATTGATGCAAGACACAGATCCATCCTCGGCATTTACCTTTCGGCCCACGGATCCCGGTAATCCGGCTGGACCAGGAAGCCCTAATTCACCAACCTCACCCTGAGGGAAAGAAGAGAAAATAAAAGCACAAAAGACCAAACTGGAAAGCACCCAGCATAGAGAAGTAGACTTATAAAGCAAAGCCTGAAATAAGGCAGAAATAACTGTAGGGAAGAGAAAGAACCTGGTGGAAGTTGTCAGCATTTGTCACGGTGGGGGAGATGTTTTTACTCTGGAGAAACTTCAAAAAAACTCATAAGGATTAAATGGCCACTAACAAAGCCAATAGGAAATTTTGGAGAATATTCAAAGGTCAGTGAAGGTGAAGAATTCCCATATATATTATTGATGCATTGAAGGACAATCTAGTTGAGAAAGGAACAGGAGGTTATTCAGACAGAGAGGAAGAGGCAGAGGTAGAGACATACTGTTCTACGACTGAGGCCCAGGTGAATAGAAATACTGGCTTGCGGGGCAGATGTACTGCATTGTCTGCTTCTGTGCTGGAAGCTCAATAAATTCATTGGCTTTGTCCAGGGAATTAATGATGGACCACAGATAAGACACAAAATGTGGAGTAAATCAGCGGGACAGGCAGCATGTCAGGAGAGAAGAAATGGGTGACTTTTCGGGTTGAGATCCTTTGTCAGACAATTTCAAACAATCTTTAATATTTCTTTAAACACAAGCCCAGTATGTCAAGCAGCACTTCTGGGGGACATGAATAGGTGACATTTTAGGTCAAGACTTGAAATATCGCCTATCCATATCCTCCAAAGGCACTGCGTGGCCCACTGAGTTATGCCAGCACTTTGTGTTTTGCTCAGGATTCTAGCATCTACAGTCCTTATTTTTCTCTCAGTAATCGTTCGCTACTTGTGATCCTACAATGTCATTTTACCCCCCTGAAGTCGTGTTTGAAATGATTTGTCACTCATTTGGGAAGTTAGAAGAAGTTCGCTTTTTAAAAAGAGGGGTGAAAATCTGTAGAGCTTGATTCCAAAATGCACCTTGGATTGAATGAGTGGATTGGACTGATGTTTTCAGATTTAATTTGGATCTATATGGTAAGCCCTATAGAAAAATATCAATTTCCTTTGATCAAAGGAATAAAGAGCTGAAGATAGCTTTGCAAAGAATCTGTCCCTCTCGTGAAGACAAAGTGCGAAGTGAAAAGGTAACTTGGTACTTTGTGTGTCTGTGTTATTCAGTGATAATCCCACCACAAATTAAACAAATTAGTTCCACACTGATTGAGTTTCAGGCCTTGGCACACTGAGGCTACTGACTATTTTTTATTTAACCACCTATCACAGAGCTTTGACAAGATTGCTGATATAACAACTTAAAAAAAGACAAATGTATATACCAGTTTTTTTTTTAATGGTAATTTCCAATATCATGTTACGTAGAATTTGCAGCTTAGGAACAAGTCACCAGCCCAACTAATCAGTGCTTCGTATGAGGCTTCTTTATCTCACTCCATTCACATTCCTCTCTCTTTCACTCTACAATGTAAATTTAATATTGCTCAGAACATCTTAAAGTGGCAATGAGATAAAATTATTGGCACAGCCACTGCAGCTGATAATCTCTTTCTCTTATTAACAGAACTAACATGTAATGGCAAAGAAAAAAAAACCAAAAAAACGAGAGGCAAAAGAAACTACAGATGTGGGGATCTTGGGTAAAAGGCAAAATGCTGGAGTAACTGGGCAGTCAGGCAGCATCTCTGAAGGACTTAATACCTTTCATGTCGGGGCCTTTCTTCAGACACCGAACTTCAAAGTCCGAAGAAGGGTCCCGATCTGAAATGTCCCCTATCCATGTCCCCTCCGTTGAGCAATTCCAGCACTTTGTGTTTCACTTTTTAAAAAAAACTAGAGATTTTGGAAATCTGAAGAGAAAACAGAAAATACCGGAACCATTCAGCGGGTTAGGTAGTATTTGTGAAATGAAAAACAGAGATACCACTTCAGGCTGGGAAAGTTTGTTGAAGGGTCTTAAGTCCTGAAACAAAAACGATATCTCTTTCTCCGGAGACTGCCTGATCTGCTGAGTGTTTCCAGCGTTTTCTGTTTTTTGCTCAGATATCCTTCCATTAAATTATGTTAGTTTTGTTGATTTGGGAAAGAGATTAGAGTCATAGAGTCATACAGAATGGAAACAAGCCTTTAGGGCCATTTGCCCATGGTGACCAACATGCCCCATCTACATCAGTCCTACTTGCCTGTGCTTGGCAGCTCATTCCATATACTTATCATCCTCTGTGTAAAGAGGTTGGCCCCAGGTTCCTATTAAATCTTTTCCCCCTCACATTAAACCTATGTCCTCTGTTTTTTGGTTCCCCTTTTCTGGGTTAAAGACTCAGTGTATTTACCCCATCTATTCCTTTCATGATCTTATACACCTCTATAAGAACTCCCTCATCGTGCTGCGCTCCAAGGAATAAAGTCCTAGCCTGCTCAACCTCTCCTTATAACTCTGGCCCCGAGTCCTGTAAACATCCTCGTAAATCTTCTATGCACCCTTTCCAGCTGAACAACATGAAGAGATTCTCTGCTACACTGTAGATTCTCAGTTACAGTGATTGATCCAATAATTCATTTTCGTTTTATTTAGTATAGAGATACAGTGTGGAAACAGGCCCATCCGCCCAATTGAGTCCATGCCAACCAGTGATTTTCATGCACTAGTTCTATCCTAAACACCAGGGACAATTTACAATTTTTACTGAAGTCAATGAACCTGCAAACGTGTATGTGTTTGGCGTGTTTGGGGTGTTTGGTGTTTGGTGTGTGGGAGGAAACCAGAGCAGCTGGGGAAAACCCATGCGTTCATGGAGAGAATGTACAAACTCCGTACAGACAGCAGCTGTAGTCACGTTCAAATCCGGGTTTAAATGTGTACCATAATAAATGTAGAACTATTAGGAACGTTTCTCTAGTAGAGATCTAGATGGCACAAGTAGGAATAACCATCTTTTACCATCTATGCTATTCATATTGCAAACATCAATAAAGGTAAATGCTAAAAGATTTAATTTGAAGTGCATGGTAAAACAAGACCTGATATATTGGATAGACGAATCTTCCAGCTGGACACTTTACAAAGAAGAAGATGAACATCTAAATTTATCATATGTGGCAGAACCAGTATAAACACTTATTTTTCCGATTGTGAGGTTAGATATACAGCACCTCAGTTCAACTGCCCCATGTACATATGACCTACTTTACAGATTATTTGTTTAGGAGAATTTAAACAGCTATATGAAGCATCTCAAGTGCACAATGACACTGCATAAGTCCATTAGCGAGTGTAACATTACACGGCCAACTGCACAAGCCAAATGTTTCCAGTTAAACAAATAGTTGCAGAAACTCAAGGGAACTGGAGAGAGCTGGAGATTTGTTTCCACCTGCAACTTGGGTGCAACCCAATCCTATCAAGATTCTGGTTCATTTTAAATATCCCTCTGAATTCTAACGGAAGGTAGGGAGTTACAAGGAGGAGGGGGACATTCCTCGTCTTTGACGACAATTGTTTCCTCTGTCTCCTTGAAATACTGCGGGAAAATGTATGCTGGTTGAGTTACTTTGAAGCTTTCTGCAACTCTTAAGACTGGTGATACATCAAGTCCAGAAGGATCATTTATCTCCCTTGTGAAAGTTCGCTCCAGTAGGATTTGAGTCAAATGCTTTTTATCTTTCCAAATATTGGCTGGGCCTCAGTGGCTATCCTTCCACTTTATGGGGGGTGGAGCGCACTGAAATGGCTCATTAATGGGCTACTGGGTTTCATTCCATGAAAGCTCTCCAAAAGAGTGGGAGGGTCTGGCCTGGGAAAGAGAAGACGGGAATAACTGGCACAGACGTTGGGCGATGAAGAAAAGACAAAGCAAAGCTTATAATTATCCACATTCTGTGGGCAAGAAAAGAATCCATTCATGTAAAGCTGTGCCAGGTATTAGACACGAGATGCTTCATTATGTGTAGGAAGAACTGCAGATTCTGGTTTACACCAAAGATATACACCAAATGCTGCAGTAACTCAGCGCATCAGGCAGCACCTTTGGAGAAAAGGAATAGGTTCGTCACTCTGAAGAAGGGTCTCGACCCAATGCATCACCTATTCCTTTTCTACAGAGATGCTGCCTGACCCGCTGAGCTACTCCAGCTTTTTGTGTCTATCTTTGATACATCATGATGTTACACATCCCGCAAAGTGAAGGCTATTATTGCACTGATGGGCAAGGAGGCACACTCAACTCATCACACCACATTGGACTTTAGATGCTGTAGTCTGAACAGTTGCCATGTGTGCCACACACTTGCCAACTGGCTTTGCACTCTCCTGGTTCCAAACAACCTAGGATTTATAGCAGAGATATAGCTCACAGATAAGCTGGAATTTGGCAGTATTTAAGTTCCACACTTCCAACCAGCTATTAGACAACCTATCACTATGCTCCAAATATAATAGCAACATGGGAAGAAAATCTTTTCACAATCCATTGATCAGAGATGATTAACGATCACAGAGTTGAAGAGTAATTTTGATTTAGTTTGGTCCAGCTTACATCTCTAGTATAAAGCTTTTGAGAAGAATGGAACAACATTGTACATTTCACTATGTAATCTGCCTGTAGTTGAGGTAAATGATATGGATTATAATGAGGATTTGCTCTCGATAGGTGTGCCAATACCAATGCTCTTAAATGTACATCCGTTTTCTTTTTGAGAGTAATTGATATGTTGCTGCAGACATTTTCACCTTCCCTGAGGAGCTCATATTCTCAACGCTTAAAAAAACCCCCATCAGCTACCTAAAGGAGTAACAAATACAGAACAAAAAAATGGGGATTTGATGTGATGCATAGAAACCTTCCACCTTTATTACTAACCCTCACCTTCCCTCCTGGACAATTTCCTTTTTCTTTCTTCCTCTCCTCACTTCCTCACTTTATTTTAGTTCCCCTTCCCATTTTTTCTCTCCCTTTCACATTCCTTCCTGCATTTCTCATCTTCTACTCATTCTCTCCCCCCCTTCCCTTTCTTTCCCCTTCCTCAATCCTTATTTTCCTTGCCACTCTCCTGCATTTATTAATCCATTTGCTTTACATTTCCTAATTCCGACATCTTCAGTAGGCAAGCTGCAAACGTTTACCACATACTAATGATGCTCATTCCTTTCCGCAGTGCATACTGTTTTGCTTCATCATCTGTAATAAATGCTTTAAAATCTCTTCTAATTTTCACCTTGCTGTGGCCAATCAACGGCAATAAAGCAGGAAAGAATGGCCATGATATCCACTCAAATACCCCACCCCCCTCCTTTGGAAATAACTCATCGACTCACCCTAAGCTAGTAGTTGTTTAGAAGCCAAGCCAATGAATGATGTTATGGTTCAGTTACAGAGCAGCTCACAAGACTGATAACATGCCTATTTTCCAAATGCTTAAATGTTAAAATCCTAGATCATTAACTTGCTTTATCCCCAACATCAAAATCCATGCTAATTCCAAGGAGGAATTAATCCAGTTTGGCTCAGGGGCTTTAAAGTGCATAACAGAAGTAAATTGAATTGTAGCTTTGATTGCTGAAAGCGGTTCTGAGTATTGAGGTTAGAGTAATATTAATGACAGCATTGCAGTTGGTTTGCTTTGCAGTTCTGTTTACAATAAACCATAATAACTAATGTGAAAGAACCAACACATTTTAAGTGGTTTTACTCATGGTCTGGGAATAGTTTGGACTGATATAATCTGCCAAATTCCCAGACAGTGTTTTTGGACTAAAATTGTGCCGAAATGGATTCCGTACAAAACCTGAGATCTTTATATTTAAAAAATAATGAGACCAAGTGTGCTTCTGATCATCACCTGAACACATGAAAAAGCCAGCATGTCATAAATTGTCAATGTTCCAATCCACTTATTTATCCTCAAATATTGGCATCATTGCTTTTACACAGTTCAGAGTTAATATGATTCATGCCTTGTTCTGCACCTTTATTTGTTTTCTTTGGATACTTTCTACTGCAGTAGGAGCATTGGATATTTTTGTGCTGCTTCGTATTAGAGTCATGGAGTCATACAATGTGGAAACAGGCCATTCGGCGCAACTTGCCCACACTGGCCAACAGTATTCTGTTGGGAAGTTGACTACTTGCTTGGTCTGACCTGTGGGTGGTATAAGAAGGACATTGCAGACTCTTGTGTGCATGGGTGTTCTGCTATCAGGCCCAACAGCAATGTTAGGGTCCACAGAAGTTAGCCCTCATCCCGCGGGGACCCAGGAGGCCAGCTGACAGTGTTGGGTCGCTGGAGGATAGCCAGCATCATCTTCCCGTGAAGATAGTCAGCAATGCCAGGAGTTCCAGGAGGCTGATTGGAAAAATTGCAAGTGGGAGCTAGGGAACATTGGCATCAAGACGTTGTGGTGGTAGGAACTGGCATCAAACGGGTCATGGAGAATGGCATCAGGGAGGGTAGAGTAACAGTTGGGTTTAGACATTCCTCACTTACCTGCACGCCCCCCTTGTGTGAATGTGTGTTGTACATGCGCCTACTGGGCCAAGTCCTCCCTGCTCCCTGCAACGCTCTATAAGAAGTGATGCACACTGAATGATTGCATCATGTATGCCCTGATGCAGAGGTCATGTTGGGTCACGATGGTGACCCATGGTCGCTGGTGTGTCCAATCACTTTGCAATCAACAATAGGCAATCTAACTCCCAAACACACTCCCCGTCACACCAATGATTTAAGGCGGCAACTCCACACCTTCTCACCCATCAATAAATCCTGAGCTTTCCTGTGCTAAGATGAGAAGACTGTCTGGAGACACGTCTTGAGAGTCGATTGCCTGCAGAGTCTCCGACTCTGTGTGGAATTAGTTTGGCTCCTGATGCTGGATTTACTGCTTTACAGCCGTCTCCAAAAAAAAACAGCTTCAAGTGAAGAACTGTCGTGTTTTACTGCTACAGCTACAAATACGCTTCCACACTTATAGTGATAGTCGACACCAACACAAATGGAATCTAGTTTTGCAGCAGCCAGCGAAGGAAATGGCCACACATTTTGAGGCCTATGTTGACAGCAGGTTCATGCAAATCCTTTGAAATAGGGTTAATACCAAGAGTGATGGTCAGGAAGAACACGCAGAGTGTTGGTCTAGACATGTTAGTCAAGACCATATTTGCCTGCGTAACCTGGTGTTCTTAACGCCAATCACGTTTAGTGAACAGTGTGGGTGCACACATGTAATCACCTCTCATGTGCCCCAACTACAGTCCATCTCTACTTGTGCAGATAAAGCCACTGAGCTTCCTGCAGGATCAACCGCAAAGAGTTGTAAAGAAGTTTATCCAACCTTTCTTCCTGGGAGCCCGGGTATTCCTGGTTTTCCTTGCAATCCTGGTTGCCCCTGATACAAAAAGAGGAGAGAATTTGTTATTTTTTCCTTTAGCAGAAATTATTTGCATTAATTACTACCACCTCAGCTGTTTTCATTTGAAAGAGCTGTTTACATGTGAAGCGCCACTATTGAAGGGACATTTACTAGGGTGTGACACAGATCGACAACCGTTTGGTGAAAGTTCCCCTCATTATATAAACAATGTTTTCCTGTAAAAGCAACTCCTTTTTAAGCTTCCTGGCAACGTCCTTTAAAGTTCCTGCAGCTCCATTTCCTGATTTGATTTGCTCTGCGTATCCCAGTCCCAGGCAGTTTATTGCAGTTGTCTGTTTAAGATTAGAACACAGAAATCCTGAGGGAAACTCAGTAAGGGAGCAGCAATAAAGAAATATATCGCAAAGGCTTGACATTGTGTGGTGTCTGCCTCTCAGTGGTTTAACACCTGAAATGATAGTCAATTGCTCATGCCCTCATTGCAATGCCCCATCACTTGTCGACTTTACCTTCCATTGCCTCGGTGTCAGATTCTAAAATCTACACTTTAAATTGCTCAGCTCTTCCACATCTGTCTCCATCTTTAGGCTGCTCTGTAAACTCAAGCTCTTTGACCAAGATCTGCTTTGTGGTTTGGAGTCAAACTTTTACTGTGGTTCTTGTAAACTGGGATGTTTTACTACAAGAAGAGTACTTATGCACGACCTTGCACCTGGATTCACAAAAGGGGATGGGAAAATAATTTGAAATGTTAAGGGAGAATATTCTTTCAAGAAATTTATTTGGATCATACCACCAATATTTCCCAAGCTGGGTATGAAAAAAAAACTTTTAATCAAAAGAACATTTCTGAAAATGTGTATACTTCAATAAAATGCATCTTTGCATAGGATAGGCAAATAGTTAATATCAGACAAACAGTATACCATATTTAGCTAAACAAAACTACACTGTACCTTGGTATGTTTTCTTTGATTAATAGAAATTTAGAATTTAGAAATTTAGGGATGGCACAGTGGTGCAGTGGTAGAGTTGCTGCCTTACATCTTGATTACAGGCGCTGTCTGTGCAGAGTTTGCACGTTCTCCCTGTTTTAATTCGGGTGCTCTGGACATTCCAAAGACATGTAGGTTTGCAGGTTAATTGGCTTCTGTGCATTATCTCTTGTGTGTTGGATAGAACTAGTGCATGGGGTCACTGTTGATCAATGTGGGCTTGGTGGGCCGAAGGGCCTGTTTCCATGTTGTATCTCTAAACTGAACTAAAATAAAACTACTCATGGATCCAACATTAAGTCATAATGGCACAGAAATTGGCCCCTTGGCACACCAAGTACATGCCAACTGTCAAAATCACTATCATATTAATCCTACACATTTTATTCTCCTCAACATCCAATAAATCTCTGCAGTTATTTGTAACATGTTTATGTTCAAAGCCCAGAGAAAACCTGAACTTAGGAATCAGTGTACATAAATACAGTAGCCTAACTGGTCAACAGTCAGTCTGGTTGAGGGCAATGACTTTATGATACAAGTTTAACCACAGATTGTCTACTCTCTGTCTCTCTCTGAAGCAGTGGACCTATTTTCACAATGCCCTTTATGTTTACATCTGTAATGATCCATTTAAGGTCAGTCAGTTAGTTCATGAGCTGTCTCTGATTCACAACTATTAATTGCTGCCATATTTCTAATTCAAGATGCTTGCCATTTTCTTTCTAATAATTAATGGTGGATTTAACATCCACAGAATGCAATGCAGTCATTAATTTCAATGCTGATTTGGGATCTCCAGGACGGATTACAGGTATTATTTTGCACATCAAACATCAACAGTGTTTGGCTGCCTGTACGGTATTTTGGGGCATTTTGAGTCATGGAAGGTACATGGCCAAGGAGGAGAAGCTCCTACTCGACTTGGAAATTGAGGAAGTCAAGCTGGGCGTCTTCCGTGCAATGTTTAGTGCTCTTGCAGCCACACTGTGACTTCATGTTTCCTTTATAATCCATCAAAAGGGTTAGGCTGGTAATTACTTTGCACAGATCCCAACACTTGTGTGATATGGTGGTAAAACCAGCCAAAGCTGGGAGGTCCATTATTGAATGAGTGGGCCTTTAAAACTTGGCACATATCACTGATGTTCTTTTTGATCACGCTCTTCTTTGAAGAGTCTTTCTTTAATCTTCCTCTTCCTTTTGTGTTTAGAATAGCCTCAATGTTTGATCACCCCATCTTCTCTCTGAGGAAGTCACCGTTTTACATTGCCAAAGAGGAAAAAACATTTCCTAAATGCACAGTAATAGTTCACACTTTCTGGGCTTGTACCCTTGTACATCTTGTGCATTAGAGGGGAAAATACGACTACTTTCAATTTTTGCCCCTGTTTTATGAATCTACTTTCTGTACACTCTCTGGAAATGTTTTATATGAATCTATCCAGATTTATCTAAAAGTTCAATCACTGTATATGGCAAAAATTGACTATACAGTTCAACTGATCCATTGCAGTCAATGTAGCCACACCTCCACCTCAACAACAGTACCTAAAAACCTTTCTACCTTCTGCAATTAGACTGCCCAACTTTAGTAATCCAAGTAGATTCAGTTAAGGGCCAAACTAACTGAGGAAATAATAGTAAAACTCTCTCATGCTGACACTTACCTCCAAGGGGCAGTTGTCTAATTCTGTTATTAAGGTAGAACCACAAGCCAGAAGAAATGCTACACAAATAGATCTTAATTGTACCAATCCACCCCAAGTTCAGAAATTAAATATGATGGAATAGTCATGGGGACCGATATAGGTTCAAAATATACACTAGGCATTCCAAGACAGACCCTAATAAAGGGAATGTTACTCCCGCTGCTGAATGGATTCACTTTTGTCTATCCAGATTTATGAGTTAGTTCGTCTTGGGATTAGTCTGCCATATAATCCAGATTGAATTGTAGCTACACAGTGTACATCCAACCATGGTACAGTCAGCCTTTTAAGCTGCATCATGATACTACTTGTATCTATTACTCTGCTTAATTACCTAATTGTACTGAAATAGCAAAATCAGCAGTCCAAATTGCTCCTACCCGAACCATCCAAAGGGCCAGGGCTGCAAGATCTAGCCTGCATTAACATCTAGCTTGAGACAATGATGGGAGGATCACAAAGGCAGGAGATAGACGACAATGCTGGGTTAACTGGGACAGGCAGCATCTCTGGATAGAAGGAATGGGTGATGTTTCAGGTCAAGAGCCTTCTTCTTGACCCAAAATGTCACCCATTCCTTCTCTCCAGAGATGCTGTCTGTTTTGCTGAGGTACTCCAGCATTTTTTGTCTATCTTCGGTTTAAACTAGCATCTGCATTTCCTTCCTACACAAAGGTAGGAGATGCGATTTAAGGAAATAGACACATCCTACCCACCTTAATTCCATCTCTTCCAGGTTGTCCACCATCTCCGGATTTTCCCTGGAAATAGAGAAAGTTCTGTCTTTATTTGTGGCCAGAATGTTTGTTTCATGTGATTGCCATGTATTGAGGTGGTAGGCAAGGGCTGGCTAATGTTACTGTCACAGGGACAAAAGCTTTCATCCTTCCATGATGGCCATGGTTGTAATCCATGATATGGACTAGAATCAACCTGATGGGCATCCTGCTCTCTCCTGCTTTCTCACTCTAGTATGATGAAATGTGTTTTGTATTTGTATATAGGCTTTAATCCTGTAAAATGCCCCAAAGTAGTACATAGCTGGTTGAGCTTGAACATAGCACAGCTCCAGTGACCTAGGATGTTGTGTGCTATCTGTGTGGAGTTTGTACACTATCCCTGTGACTAAATGGCTTTCCTCTGGGTGCACTGATTTCCTACTGTCTCCCAAAGCATACAAGGGTCAGTAGGCTCAATAGCTGCAGGGAATTGCCTAGTGTGTAAGTAAAGGGGAGCAGGGGGAGGTTGATGGGAATGTGGAGGGAATGGGTTGTTGGGAATGTTTGTGGGGAATGGGATTGCCCTGAGAGCCAGAATTGATTTGCAGCACTGAAATGGTCGCCTCGAATCATATGGAATTATGGAAATAGGGAAAGGACTGGAATGGGAAGCATGGTCTTAACCCAAGACAGTACACCAAATGGTGGAGAGTGAGCAAAAGGAAAGCAGAAAAAAGTTTCAGAGACAGAGGCTGGCATAGATTCAGTGGGCTGAAGGGCTTGTTTCCATCCTAGATCTCAAAAATAAACTGTGCACATTTTAAAGGTTAACCGAGATTGTTTGTTTTTCCAGGCACGACACTTATGTTTATTAATCATGCATACCAGCGTTTTATTGCGTACAAAAAAACACTGGAGTTGGGCTGCCTTTCCGAACAAAGTCTGCAAATGCAAAATGCGGAAGGTTAAGCAGAAGCTGCTGGAATTGATATCATGAAAGCTGCATCCAAGCCAGCAACGGCCTGTCCCAATCTGAACCAGTCATGTGGGAGAATCCAGGAATCTGCCATTTCAAGACCTTTCCAATTGTAACCAGGAATCAGACACTTCTTCAGTTTCTGACTGGAAACAGTTAGTTTTGTGTGGGGTGAAGGAAGCCGATCAATTTTGTCCAAACATAACTACCAGTCTGACCCACTACTTCTGATGTAAAGCACTAATCAATCCAGCTTTGCAATATAACTTGAAGCAGCTGTGGTCGGTGATGGATAAAATCCAATGACTCATTAAAAAGCAGCCAATTTCTTAAATTTCCTGGCCCTAAATTTGGCCAGGGGACACCAATTGAACAAATGCTATTGCACTTCTGAAGACACACTGCCCTGGATTTTTGGAGCAGTTGAATCATCTATTTTACTAGAGAAAGAATGCAGTCTGGAATTTGAAGGAAACTTGTTGAGCCTCACTCTGTCAGTGGCGCCCCATGAGCACAGACTGCAAAGCCCAATAACAAACCCCCAGTGCCAGCAAATGTCATTCTGTTGGAACTGAACCATTTTAGCACAAATGTCCATCTCCTCCTGATTCTGCACTTTGTTGCCCTAGCAAACATGCCTTAGCAAATGTAGCAAAATTGTAACTCAGGTAGTTCACCTCTGTCAGTGCCCGTGAAGCAGTTCTGTAATTAGCACACTGAGTACTCTTTGACACTGCTGAAATAATTGTGTTTGCAAAGCATCACAACATCCTGGGTTTAGGCATTGGGACAATACAAACAGGAAGAAATGTAAAGAAAGATTAATTCTTAATTCCTTTGTCACGCGGCTGCTTGGCAAATGACAACAGTTCCAGAAGTCCGCAGGAGAGAGATAAACGGTCAAAGCTAAAACTTACTGGGAAACCGTCAGCCCCTGGCTTTCCTGAATCCCCTGGAGGTCCTTTTGGGCCTGGAGGTCCAGGTGGTCCTGGGGAGCAGTTTGCTTGTCCTTGTTCACCCTGGGATTGAAACAACCACCATTAGAATCCACAAAGGCAGTGAGTGCAACTTCCAACAACTAGCTTGCTTTGTCAATTCAAGGAGTAAGTAATTAATATGATGCAGAGCAGCCAAAAGCATACTGCATGACCAAAGAATGGGTTATTAGAGGTGGGAGGAATGAATACAGAGCAGGATAAAGTGGTGCCTAGCCACAGAAAAGGCATTTACCTTGAGATAGAGACGTCTGATGATCTGGTCAGCAGGTGGTAGTATATTCAGTCGAGGTGTTGTAAACTGAACAGGCGTTAGCCAGAGTTCACGGATCAGTACAAAACCAAAGGTCAAGAGATGGTATGTTTGGTTTGGAAGGGAAAGGGGTAAATAGAGGAGGGAGGGAGGAGGGAAAAAGAGAAGAATGTTGAGAAAAAGCAGCAGAGCTCAGTCACAGAGCGAAAGCCAGCAACAAAAATATTTATATGTGGGTGTACAGTTGGTGAAAGGAAAATAAATCTAAAACCTTTCATCATTTGCCAAATATTACAGCAAAAACAAACTAAGAAATTAAAACACTAAAACAATTTTTGTTTCACCAAAGGACTGCCCTCAGTATTAGTTGCTGGCTTTAGTAAAGAATATTTGGATCCAGTCTTATAACAAAGTGAACAAGGTTTTGTGTTCTAGAAATGTCACCTGCCATTGGTACCATGGAATTCTCCCAATTAAAAGTGAACTCCACTCATTAATAGGGTTGCCAAACCTCCAGGACTGTCCACCAATTTAAGATCAATTTCCTAGATGCTGCTAGTAGTAAAATCCCAGGAAGAATAAAATCATTGGGGTGTGAAAATACAACTATTCCTTTAAAAAATTGGTATGCTCAATTACAGGATCAAATTACAGGATCGGACCTGGATATAGTGACTAAAGATTAGTCAAAAATCATTCAATTGAGCAGTGGAAGTATGTTTTCCTTTCCAAAGTGGCCTTGGAAAAGTCAATCACTGATAAGATGGATATGATTTTCTTTCTTAAAAAGATGGATATGATGGGCCACTTATAGTGAGGGAATGGGAGCAGCATAACGGAAGCAGGTGTCCATGTAATGAACCTTCTAGGAGTATGTAAAAACTAGTTGGTCAAATCAATGAGACTACATCAACACACTAGGCAAGTATAATATGTAATATTATACATGTATAATGGATTAATATCCAATCAGTGCTGGAAATAGATTTTTTGCATATTGCTTCACAAATCTAGCCAGTTGCAAAACCAATTTCAGGCTGTTTCCTAGGAACACAAGCCACTCTGTTGTAAGATGGACCATAATGACAGTGAAAGCACTCACAAACCTTCACAGTCAGGATCTGATTTAGCCGCAGTGCTGCTAGTGAAGTCCCAGGGAACTCCTACAGAATGTAACATAGAAACTAAGTGATTCTATCCAAGGGGCAGACAGAATCCGTTCAATACATATGGCTCAGAGAGTAGCTGTCTTTTCTCTGTCAGGTTACTGGTGGTTATCCCACTCAACAGGATGAAGCACAAACATTTACAATGCACTGAGGCTTAGTGAGAACTGCATTGTCAGTGGTGACTTCTTTCAGATATGTTACTCGTTCGTCCTCTTGGTTGGTGTGAAAGAGCTTGTGACACTATATATTGAGGAAGAGCGATGTCCAGGCCAATTTTCATCCATCACCTCAGAAAAAAGATGATCGCTTTGCTGTTTGTGGAAGCTTGCGATATGTAATTGCAAATGCTGCCCCATTTATAATGTTAAAAGTACTTTGTGCTCCTATTTCCTCCCACATCCCAAAGGCTGGTTTCATTACAAAAGGGTAGAAATGCAAAATGAAGGATCTCAAATATGAATAGCTTTGAAAATGATTGACCAAGATTTTTAAAAAGAATGATTTTGTTGTCCTACCCATATGCCATACCTACCCAAAACAAAGATCAGGGAGTCAGATGCATGCTTCCATTTCTATATCATCCATGTTAATGAACCAAACACAAGGGGAAGTGCAGACCCACTCTTGCAAACCAATTACTGATGCGGAACAATTTTTCCTGGGACTTTTTGACTTAAACAGTACAATCACCACTAAATAATGAACTTGAGAGATCATCTTGAGAGAACACATTATCTATCGCTCAACCTAATTATGCGAAATTAAGCCAATCAAAACATTTTAACTAAAATACAGAATATCTTAACTCAAACAGGATGGAAAAATACAGATAGCAGAGAGGAATTTAAGGAAGATCGTCACAAGGGAATGTTTAGAATTTTGACACAGAACGGGAAGGAACTTCATGTTTTTTGACTTTGGAGAGTTTATTATCTCCATGGTGTTAGAGTAACAATTGCCTCTCCAGCACCTATTGTAATGACAAAGTTTGGGCATTTAAAAAACATACAGGAAAACTCCTAAACTTAATACTGCTAAGTTATTAAAAAAAAAATAGAAAAAGCTTCATGCAGCATTTCTTAGATTGCATTGTTACTGTGAGGGCGACAGGACAGATTCTGACTGCTTGGGTTCAGTAAGATCTTTCCCTCCAACACCATTCTCCTTCTCTATTTCTATATCCCTTGATTTCTCTCAATAGCTAAAGAATTATTGATCTCCTCCATGGGATGACCAGGAAAGGACATGAAAGCGAGATGCAAAATTGATGTTCCTGGAAAGTGATTGAGCCAACACATTGATAAATGTTGCCAAATGCAACCTTTACACAAATAACTTATTTGGAAGCATGCTTCAGAAACTCAACCATCCATGTTAATGGTCAAAGCACAATGAGAAATATGGCCCTCCCCCCTCAAAAAGAGATTGCTAGGAAATTGACTGCTGTTCCATTCCACATATCTATAAATATTGGAACATGAACGATGAGGATCCACGCAATTGTGCAACAGCAAGTTTAAAATATGTTTTTTAAACCAGATCGATTCTTGGGAGGGCGGGTTTATGAGGTGAGAGCAAACAGACTGGATCTCCACTGCTTAAGAGTTTAGCAGGATGAGAGGTGACCTCATTGAAATGTACAGAATTCTTCAGCAGCTTTGCAACCTCGATGCAGAGTCAGTTTCTCCTCATTGGTAACTGGAGCCAGCGATCACATTCTCATAATAAGGGGTTAGCCATTGAAGAGAGGGAAGAGAAGACATTTCTTCACCCAGTGGGTGGTGACATTTTGAAATTCTCCACCAGAGATGACTATGGAGAATCAGTCATTGTGAACTGCATATTCAAGGCAGAGATCTATGGGATTTTAGATACTAAAGGAATCAAATGATGTGGGACTAGTGAGGGAAAGTGTTGCTTTAAAAGTTTAAATATTCTTATTGAGCAGATACAAACGGCGAGTGGCTCACTCCTTCTGTTTCCTATCTCATGTTCCTCTATAAGTATTTCAAGTCTTGACCTGAAACATCACCTTTCCATGCTCTCCAAAGATGTGAGCTGACCTGCTGAGTTACTCCAGCACTTTGTGCCTTTTTTGTTTGTAAACCAGCATTTGTACGTCCTTATGTCTATATTCATGGGAACAGTCATCGTCACTGCATCAATTATGGAATAGGAGTCAGAATTATGGCCTTGAATGGTCACTATTCTAAGGCATTGTAAAACAAAAGTATGACAAATTCATTCCACAGTGTGTACTAAACAAATCCACTTTTAACTGCTTTACATTCCCTTGAGATAAAAAAAGCAACAATCTACTCCTGTGAACAGAAGTTCTACAATCTTTGTTATCAAAGCAGCCAGACATGCCAAGGATTTTGCAATCTGGGGCTAATTTAGACGACTTTCTAGATGTCCTGGTAATAGGTCTGTACAGGATCATGAGATGTGATACAATTCTTTTGGCTATCAAACAATCTATGATGTAGCGTTCTGAAAAGACTGCTGATTTTGGTTCATCTACGAGAGCTGAGATGAGCAATAAACAGCTCATTTATGAATAATGGAGGGATGGTTCCAACAGATAAAATATTAAATTGCTTAGATAATAAACATTTATAAGTTCTGATAATATTTTTATCTGTCACGTTAGTACAAACCTAGAAGTAAATATGTTTGGTGAACATTGCAAAAAATATTACCAGTCATACTAAATAAGAGGGTTTCCAATAATAACAATTAGTTAAATAACAATGGGAAAAGATAACATTCAACGTTTAATTATTGTTTCAAGATTGGTAGTGCTATTTCATTTAAAAACCCGAAGGAATCTTTTCAGTTTGTAATTGTAGTTTGGAGACCAGTGTTAACGCAACCTTCCGTTTTAACGTCAGTAATAATCTCAAAGCAGCATATAGTTTAATTCCTCACCAGCCACCAATAAAGTGAAATGATTATGTCAAGCCCATTTAGGAAAGGGGACTGAGAACATGGAGACTCTTCTGTCACAGATGAACATGGCTGCCGGACATTAAGTTAGATTTGAGATTCAGTTTTAATCAATTCCCATAAGGATGATTAAACAAATTGAAGTCAAGAGGTATACAGCTACCAGGCAGTTTCCGTATCAGATACCCAGACCTACATTATTTTATACCATGGTTTGACAAACTGTATAACTGGAATTAGCAAAAATTGGTAGGGCAGGATGATAACAGTACAGGTTGTTAGGGAGTAAAAGAAAAATAATGGCCAATATCAGGGCTGTAGGAAAATCTAAATCAAGACAGGAAAATCTGAATATTTCTTTATTTGGATTTGTAAATGGAATGTTGATAAGTCCTGACCCTGCAAAAATAGTCATTATTTTCCATTGTGCACTGTGTACTGTGGAAATGAGAATGCTGAGTGTTGAAACATGCTGCAGATTGTTTAATTGTTTATTATATGGACATGCCAACACCAGTGTGAGATGGCTATGTTCTCCAGATCCATATAGTAGATGTGATCACTAGTGGGATGCTAGTATCAAAATGTAACCAGTATTGGGGGCTCTGGATTGATTTTACTAAACTAATTAATTATTTTAATGATCGCCAACGGCTTTTACTAAGATTGAAAATAATCACAATGTGAGAAAAACGCAGTAAATGTTATCAGTTAAACTGGCATTTCAATACTAAAAGTGAGTCAAATTGAATTATGGAGAAAATTAATTCAGAAAATGTTAAATCAAAGGGAATAGATGGAATGAAACACCATTAATTACATCCTTGAACCGTTAAAATGAAAATTATAACCATATTTAAGGACTAACTTTGCCCGATGGAATGGCAATGTCAGTACTTCATAATATAATTTACATTATACCTCTACAGCAATGGAAAAAAGTTATAAAATGTTATAAAGCATTATGGCCTGTGGATAGGCCATTCACCTCAATTGATTCCCCCTTGCTAGAGAATATATAAACTCAATATATGCCCTTTTACGCACGTGACTACGAAAACAAACTTTTAAAGAAAGATTACTTACAGTCAATGCTGAATCTCCACGTTGACCCTAGAAAATGACAGAATAATCAGATTTGAGTTTGCGTTTAGTTTATTATTATGTGTACCGATTAACAGTGACATGTTTTTGTTGTGTGCTAACCAGTCAGCGGAAAGACAATACATTGATTACAATCGAGCCGTTCGCAGTGTACAGATACATGATAAAGGGAATAACTTGAATCATGTTCAGTGTAAAATAAAGCCAGTAAAGTCCGATCAAAAATAGTCTGAGAGTCTTCAGTGAGGTAGATAGTAGTTCAGGACTGCTCTCTAGTTGTGGCAGGATGGTTCAGTTGTCTTATAACAGTTGGGAAGAAACTGTGTCCCTGAATCTGGAGGTGTGCGCTTTCACACTTCCATACCTTTTGCCCGATGGGAATGTCAATTCCCGATGGGAAAAGCCCGATGGAATGGCAATGTCAGTACTTCATAATATAATTTACATTATACCTCTACAGCAATGGAAAAAAGTTATAAAATGTTATAAAGCATTATGGCCTGTGGATAGGCCCTTCACCTCAATTGATTCACTTTGCTATCTTTGCTTCATATATAATGCTAGAATCGAGTATTGACATCTTCCAAACTCAAACTTTAACTTTTTCTCAACACTCTCCACTATATCCACTTTCACATCTTTATCGAGTTAAATATGAACATTTTAATGAACGTGAAAATTAGAAAGTCACAGACATACAGTGCAGTTGCAAGGCCCTTCAGCCCACTGAGTATATGCCAGCCATCAAACACTCACTGATACCCATATCCACTACTGCCTGATGCAGAGACCTGTAACACTGCTTTAATTTTCAATGGCAGCCTCCATCAAAATGATGTGGGTTGACCCGTGGTCGATGAGAGCATGGGGGGGTGGTAGAACAACGTGCTTTGTGCCTTTGTCAGCGCCGTGGGTAGCCACTATTTGTATACATTGGGTATACAAGCAAAGACATTTGCATATCACTGTACCTTAATTGGTAGACGTGACAATGAAATACCTTTGAAACCTTTGAATTTCACTGTGCCTTGTCACATGTGACAATAAAGTCTTCCATTCCATTTCACTGATAAGACTCACAGATGGGATTTGTACAGTAACACTGATACTACAGGAAACTAGGGAAAATAGTTGTAAAGCTACATTAAAAATACGTCTCACCTTGTCTCCTTTTGGACCATGTAGACCCTGTGCAAACATAAACAGTGAGCCATATCCAAAACCACCTCACTATATCAAAATTACATCTTTAAAGTTCAACTCAGCATTACATGATTATAAAGAATGGAACTTAAGAATTCAGAACATAAATACATATCTTATGATATCTTGTTTTATATTTACAATAATGGAATATATTGACATTGACCTAGAGTGTCTCTGTTAGACATCTCATCATAACCAACGGCAAACAGCAAAACCTCAAGTAATATTCAGTACAGTGAAGACTTAAGTAATAAAATGAAGCTCATGCAAATATATATATTAATGCCAGCAAAAAAATTAATGCCTCAAAAATATCCATTGACTTGGCCTACACAGTAGTCTATGGCAATGAATTCCACAGATTCACCAGCCTCTGACTAAAGAAATTCCTCCTCATCTCCATTCTAAAAGTACATCCTCTTATTCTGAAGCTATGGGCTCTGGTCCTAGACTATCACACTCGTGGAAACATCCTCTCCACGTTCACTCTATCCAGGCCTTTCTTTTGGGTGATTAGTGGACTGACGTTGGTGAATAAAACTCTACACAGCTTGTTTAGTGTTCTGGGTGAGCATTGGAGTTGTGCTGTGAATCTGCATAATGCTTAGGCCGTGTGTGAGGCTGCCCTGATTATGTTACGGCACAGTTTTAAACAGGAAGGTAACATGCGTTACCTCTCGTCAGGAAAGTTATCTTCCGTGGACGATTGAGTAAATTGTGCTTGTAGCAGACAGAAATGCCAAACAGATCAGAATCCTTGAAATCCAGAAACACAAGAAAAGGCACCTTTGTATTTCTTTAGGGAAGTGTTAGATACAGTGCTACTCGAAGAAATACATAAGCAAACCTTCTCTTAATACTATGAGTGGGTTATTCTTTGCCATTGAATCTGTTGCCATCTATTCAGTTGATCATTTCCTTCTCCTTTCCCATCAATCCAAGATTCCTGCAACCCCTAACAGTAACCTCACATCTTTCTCTACTTTCTCCCACTCCCTTTGATCCTCCAGCAGTAGTTCTTGGAAGAACATTTATTCTCCCCTCGTGTCATTTTTCCCATCTGTTCCTGTTCTTATAAAACCTTTCACTCACAGTCTTCTTTCTAGTAACTTAGCGGACAGTAATTGACTATTTAATTCCTCGTGTTTAAAAGAAATTTGATCCGTTGGGCAGCTGAACTGGCCTCCGACAAAAGAAGCAAAAATAAATAGTATTAGTTAGAACAGCAGTCCTGAGCCAGCATTATAAATACACTCAAACACAAAAAAACCCTCAAAACCAGTCCCCTCAGGAGCCATACAACACGTTCAAATTAGGCTGAAAGATTAAACTGTTCCATCCCCATAATTATGCAATCATTACAATAGATTTGAAAGGATTGAATGGCAATATTAAAGCTGGAGTAAGGAGTTCGAAAAAGTAATCCAATGAACTTGCAATGCACACTGAAACCGGACCAGAGTTAGTTTGTCCCTGTATACTATTATGCCAGTGTAAAACCTTTGATGATTAATTCAGTCAAAGCCTCCATCCAGATAGCTACCTGAGTTTCACCAATAAATATTGAACTTGGTTGTCAGAGACTGCACACTTCAAAGGCTGCCGCCTGTGTAGGTGATTTGTTTTCAGATCATGTGGCTTTCAGCATCAGTATTGTGACTTTCAGATCTTAAACTATGTTCAGGAAATAATTTTGTAGTGATGGTTGCCAAAGGCCAGGAATAATCTCATCAACCAGGAGAAGGTAATGTTTGAATAAAATGCAATCAATCCTGCTCCACATTTTCAGGGTTGGAATTGGTAAATGTATCCACAAAGTTACACTTCATCCAATATCCTGCCCACACCATTCCCATGGCCACTCTAACTATTTAAGACCCTGTAGGTCTGATTAAACTATAGGTTTATTTATTGCAGCTGTTCCACAAAGTGGAGTCATCTATGAGCTATTGCTAGGCCTCAGGAGGTGGGATTAATTTTGTGCACAATTCCTCTTGCTATAAACGTCAAAATGCTTCAAAAATACTTGATTGACTGTTTTGAGATGTCCTAAGGTTATTAAAGGAACTCTTGTAATGCACTACTTGCTTCCTTCCCTTGGTTACCAGATTACCTTCCTTTGGTTATCCAACAATAAACATCACCAAAAACAGATGAAGTGGCCATTTGTCCCACTGATGTTACTGGGATTTGTCTACGAAACTGCAATTCATCAAAAGTGTGCTTCAAAATACAAATTCTCCCCCTCAGCAACTTATTTGATCATGCTAGCCTTGTTATTCCAAATGTTGGGCTTTTTTGCCTGTTGTTCCAATGCATTGCTAAACCGAACATTTCAAGAACAAACTATTTTAAAATTGGGATTAGTTTAGTTTAGTTTAGAGAAACCACGTGGAAACAGGCCCTTCAGCCCACAGAGTCTGCACCAACCAGCGATCCATGCACATTAGCACTATCCTATACACACTAGAGACAATTTTACATTTTGTACCTAGCCAATTAACCTACAAACTTGTACGTCTTTGGAGCGTGGGAGGAAACCAAAGATGTGGCAGGAAACCAAAGATCTCGGAGAACACCCACGGGGTTACGGGGAGAATGCACAGACAGCACCCATTGTTGGGATCGAACCCGGGTCTCTGGCACTGTAAGCGTTGTAAGGGAGCAACTCTACCGCTGCGCCACAGTGCGCCCGGGATGTACTGGAAGAATAGCAAAAATGACGGGGTGGAAGATTGCAACCCTCACGTGGTCCGTCCTGTTTCGACTAATGCAATCAACTCGACGTGCACACACAGAAGATCAAATAGAACAAGTTGTCCTACAACTTTAGGCTGTGCACGCCACACGAAAGAATAGAAACAAAAATGACCAGCAGTCCTTTGAGGGGATAATGCAATGGTACAAAGCCACACTTAATGATCACTGCTTATGGCTCAGTATATCAGCACTGTCATAGGTAGTCTTGAACCTGAGCACAAGTTTCTGCAAGGAATAGTTTTCAAAGAGTCATCTTATTTTTTGTAAATGTCTGGCTCTACAAAGCAGAAGGCTTGCAAAGGGTACATAAATGAAAATCAAACTTTTGGGCACTTCAAAAATTGAACAAAAATTTGTGACTTTAAAGACCATATTCAGCAATTTCTAGAAACTAAGAACTGCCGCTGTCTGTTTATTAAAAAAAGACACAAAGTACTGGAGAAACTCAGTCGGCCTGGCAGCATTTCTGGAGAACCTGGATAGGTGACCCGAAACATCACCCATCGATTCTACCCACCGAATTACTCCAGCACTTTGTGTCTTTTTTTTAATGAGTGAATTGTAACTTGCTTATTTACAACACTGCTGTAATCTGTGCAATTTGTAGTGCAGACACCAGCTATTGCAAGCACAGGATGTCAGCAGATAAGAGTACATCTAGTTTGGAATGAATAGCTGTGACTGAGAGGCATAAACTGGAACTTTAAAATATATGCCCAACAGCTTGACTGGCTCTCTGGTTAATGTGGAAACAGGTGCAGCCATTTTCTGCATTGCAAACTCACTCTCATTCATTACTGCTACACATGGGACTAGTTGCACCGGTGATGTTATTTGTTCCTGTACACTCCTTTATAATTTGAATTACTTTGTTTATATATATATATATATACAGAACCATTTTTTTGGTGTTCATTATGGTGTTTACAGAGTAGTACTGTATGTTTACACATCTGTTGTGCTGCTGCAAGTAAGAATTTCATTGTTCTGTTGTTTTAGGACATATGACAATAAAACACTCTTGACTCAGTCTGCGTGAGCCTATCATTTTAGCCAATTAATAAGTGCATTGCTAAACTTAACAACTTTATTCTTCAATATGTTCAATTCAAATTGCAACTTACCTTTTCTCCTCGAAGACCAATGTCTCCCTTTAGAAAGCAACAAAACAATGTGATAATATTAGGGAGCTTAAGAACATTGCAACAAAGAACAGTTGGAGGCCATTACACCCCCAGGTCTGATTTGCATTCAGTGAGATCATGGTTGACCTGTGATTGTAATTTGTTATATTTATCCTTTTCCAAGATATCATAATTCTCACAGTTATCATCAACAAAAAATATTAAATAGGTAATTTTGCAGCATCAAGTCTTGCCTATGGAACAGTTGCACATCACCTCGCCCTCTCCATGCAGAAGTGGCCCCTAGCATTCTATCAGTCTTTTTGATTATTTGTACCTATTAATGTAATAGCTATCTCTGGACAAAGACTCCCAAGTTGCTTGGGGACACCACTTTTTCTAGATTTTCACCCAGAGAGTTGTGAATCTTTGGAATTCCCTGCCTCAGTGGAGGCCAATTCTCTGGATGCTTTCAAGAGAGAGTTAGATAGAGCTCTTAAATATAGTGGAGTCAATGGATATGGGGAGAAGGCAGGAACGGGGTACTGATTGTGAGTGATCAGCCATGATCACAGTGAATGGTGGTGCTGGCTTGAAGGGCCGAATGGCCTACTCCTGCACCTATTGTCTATTGTCTATTTCAGTTATTGCTTCAAAAAAATCTGACAGTTTTCTCAGGACCTCTAAGGCTTAAAAACTTTTAAATAGATTATATTATCTCTTATTATTGCAGACTTGCTCACCTTTTCACCTTTTGGACCAGGTAAGCCCTGCGAAAAAATAAAATTAAGTTAGAACTTGAATAAAATATGTTGTGGATCGTAAAGTTTACTCCCTGTAAAATATGAGAGGGTGCTTTTCGAATCTTGAACAAAAGTGCAGAAATGATTAAATTCTGCAGAGATATTTATAGTCACATCACATGGTAGGAAATGCTGAATGTAAAGATTTACATGTAAAACATTGCAAGACACAGACTCCCATTTCAAAAACTCCAGAGAATTTGGAAATAATATCAAAAAATATCTGATAATAGTTATTTCATGATTTCGCCAGATAGTGGTAAGCATTACTAATTAATGCTGCTGATAAAATCCAACTTGCTGGGAAATAATATATGGGATTTTGATTTGTACTTTGGATCTGCAACTAAAAATTCCGTGGCTGCATACTGTATACTGCCTATGGGGCTAAAGTTTTGATTTGTATCTCCAGCATTTGAAGCCAGATCACAAATGTCGGTTAGCAAAATGTAACCCATATTATTTAATTGCTTACACATGCACTCAAAGGTTCATGTATCTACTTGTATGCATATGTTTTCTTCAACAGCATTGTCATGCCTGCAAAACTGCAGTGGGTGTACAATGCACATCAAACAATCCTAACAGAGTCCACCACATAAACTGGAAGGGGTACAGAGAGGATTTACAAGGATGCTGCCAGGGCCAGAGGGTCTGAGCTATAGGGAGAGGTTGAGCAGGCTGGGACTCTATTTCTTGGAGTGCAGGAGGATGAGGGACATGTTGGATGGTGTGGGCAAGTTGGGGCAAAGGGCCTGTTTCCACACTCTATCACTCAATGACCCTTTGACTCTAAAAGTTGAAGAAGGGTCTCGACCTGAAACGTCACCCATTCCTTCTCTCCAGAGATGCTGCCTGTCCCGCTGAGTTACTCCAACATTTTGTGTCTATCTTTGGTGTACACCAGCATCTCCAGTTCCTTCCTACACAGAAAAGCTAAGCTGCCTTTGTTTGTCCAACGCTCGATGAACCTGGATAACATTTTGCATGCATCTTCTTAAAGGAAAGCTACTTTGATTTTTGTTATACCTACCATGTCACCTTTTGATCCATCTTTTCCCTGAAAAAGCAAAATTAAAATATTAAACAACAGAACACGAACAAAAACAATATTGTAAATTTATTTTTATTTTCCAACTCTCTCTCCCCTACTTGTGAAATCAGATGAAAAATATACAAGGAATGAATGTCCCAAGCCCATGTCCACATATGTGCTACTTTGCTCTGTTTTACGCAGACATTTACTGTTTTGAGCCTTCTACTGTGATATACCATGAGCACATAATCAAACGTTTCATTCATCAATTCAACAATCACTTGAATAAAAACGTCTGTTAAGAACAGTATTCCTTTGATTAAAACGTGAAAAGGCAGAATTGCCTATTTAGCTAATGTAGCAAAATGTTTCTAAGTGCAATGAATTGGCTGAGGATTTCAACTTTAAATGAAAGCTCACAACTAAAGCCAAATTCAAAGCTATTAGATCAGCTGCTAGCCTGATTTTTCTTGATATCAATGTATGTTTGAAATTCCAATCCCGCCAATCTGTGCATCAAACTTGAAAGGTTAGATGTTCACACAATGGGTAGTTGTGGATAATATATTGCAGTACTACTGAGATCAAAACAACAGCATATTGTGAGCATATTAAAGCTTGGAAATGGGCTCCAGTCAGATCGCCAGATATCAAATGCCACCAGCAAGTGATATTGCAGCAAAGCGCAATAGATTTAACATTGTGGTTCTCAATGTTTCAAATTATTCTGAAAGGTTTTGTCTCAATTATATAATAAAAACACATTGAAGACTGATCACTTGCCAAGCACTGAGCAGTCCAGGGCTCACCAGGAGGGGTTCCCAACCATGTCTTCAATTTGAATTAATCATTGGCTTTAGTTGTGAACTTCCATTGCAATATATCCCCCTGGCCTCACTCCATACCTCAGTCCTGAGGAGGGGCCATAGTACCTTCTGATCCATTTGGCCAGAAGATCTAACCACCCTTTTGAATGTGTTAGCCTGGCTAGTTCAATACCTATACATGTAAATTCAACCTTGGGACGGGAGCCATTTGTAGCCCAGACGAGGTTTGGCGCTAAGGATGCCTGAGAGTTTCTCAGAATTAACTAAAATCTCACAGAGTAACCCAGGAGATTAATGTATCTGTCAATGCAGATCATGGATTGAACCAGACTGATGCTGCTTGTCATCTCAGGGACAAATAGCAATAGACTAACAAATCCTAGCTTTGCACATAGCCTGAGAAGGATTAAAAATGACGGAGACTGTTTTTGCCATTGCCTGATTTGCTTTGGTCTAAGACCAACACCACTCTCTTAACACCTTCTGATGTGGCCAAGTAATCCAATATGTTGTGGAGATGCAGGGAAAGGAATAAATATTTGAGGCACATGCACAAGCACAAAAGCTGGTACGGAATGTTTTTTCATGATGTTACATAATCTTATATAAATCATAATATTATAGAAAAATGAAATACTTACAGATTTACCATCCAACCCTATAGGGCCCTTCAAAATAAATTAAACATTGATAAATACAAATTTAGAATCAAAATGTTTCACAACATAAAATTTAAGGCATTTGATTATTTTCAAAGACATTTCAGCATCAATGTGACTCTGAATCCATTAGTTGAATCGAGCAGTAGAAAGGTTAGTACACAAACATAGAAGCAGAGAAGATGCTCTTTTCCAGACTTGTTTAGGCACCAGCATTTTGTTTAAGATGCAGATTTTAGCTGGCTCCCATCAGCTGGTAGTGAAGTGTGTAAAGCACGCTCAAACCTGGTCAGTTTATTGTTTCAATATGTTCACCAAAAAATAAGAAAACAGACAAACGGAAGCAGCTTGGCAAATTGAACACATCACAGCTGGCAAGAAATGAATATGTTAAATGGTAAATCATTTCTGACAATATTAACTGTTAAAAGATATTTTTCCAGTTTGGTGCAAGCGCCAGCACTCAACATCTGGCAACTGAATAGTTTACTGTAGGTGTGAGTAAATTAAAAGCACAGGAGCAAAATATTTTAAAATGCTGTTCAACATCACAAGGATAATTCTACATCATTAACAATCACAGCACTTTGGAATAGGGCCTTTCACCAATGTATAGATTATATTCAAGTATGAACCAAGAGGTGTACAATATGTTTGTACTAAAGCTGAAGTCAGTCTCAGCTTTCCTAAACCGTGAATGATATTCTATTCCAAACCTCATTACTTCCCGACTAATTCCCTTGCTTACACTCTGTAGCTGTTTGTTGGAGGTATGTATGCACGCTGGCTGATCAGAGAGCAGCTGAATCGTGAGCAAAGTACATTCCCACAACTGGCTTCATGTTTCGCTGCTATCTTGAGCCCAAGTGCCGAAGATATACAAACTGTACTCTGCCTCCGCGCTGCAAATCATTCATTATTAAAGCAGTATCGTATGCAACACTTAAGATTTCTAATCAAACACATGGCAAAAAATAACAACATTCTCATTGCTTCCTAACACATTCCCAAAGCGCTCCATTGGATTAAGAATCATGGAATCTATGATACAGAACTGAAATGATATGAGAGAACTGCTTGATGTCAGATGAGTGTTCTTCATCACTTTGCTAACACAGAATTGAAAAGCTCGTGAGTGTTATTTCCCTGAACTTTGGGAAGGAATAAGTGACAACCCAGCCTACAAACTCTCAGGGTCAGTGGAACACCGACATAATTTGTTCCTTCATTTTTTATTGAACTCAGATGCAAGTTAGAATCCATATCATTATGTCTTAGTCTTTTGCTTACTATTACTGATCTATGATAATATTATCACTCCCCACTAATTGCAATCCTTAAACCTTGCCTCACACCTTGCTCAGTAGCAGTGACAGGTTAGAATAATCGATATCTGTCAACCCAAATTTCCAGGGTCACATTTGCAAGTTTGCATTTAAGAAGAGATTGCGCACTTCATAGCAATCCACATAAGTATTATTAGTGATATTTATAGAAAGCTTTCGCATGTCAGTCCAAAATGCAGATACACAATTCAAGCATTAAAGTTAAGTTTAAGAAAGCCAAAATAGATTTTCCTATCCTTCTTTAAGGTCATCAATAAAACTAAAAAAAAAAAAAATAGTTGTACAACTCATTTTAATTTGCCATGCGTTCATGGCTACAGACTTTGATGATATGACAATTGTGGTTGTGCATCAAATTAAGTCATAATATGTGAAGCACATTGGGATAGTTCAGAGAAAAGTGAAAAACACAACACTTTACCTCTGACTAAAAACAATGGGAAAATAACATTGCTTCATTTTCTAGAATAAGTTCAATTTGACAATTTAAACGATTATGTCTACAAGTACTTGACTAAATCAGAACTTGATAAATTTGTTTTGTTTTCAAAAATGCTACTGTGCAGAAAGGTCTTGCATATCCCCATTCTTGGCAGACGTTCCAGAGACCTTACGCACTGTAGAGATGTGGCTGCCCTCACTTGCAGCTTCCTGCCTGCAGCTCTGATTCATCCCTGATATTATTAGGAGCCATCCTTAATTAATTTCAATCAGATCAATTTTGACAAGTTTGCACTCAAGTTCCAAGGGGCTTCACAGGACTGCTATGTAAGGATATTTGCCGCTGAGCTTTTAGCAGAGGCGCTCAATTGGATATGTTGGAATGGAATCCAAAATGTATGAGAACAGCTTTAATGTGGTGAGCAAGCTAAGCTCAAGGTAATGTGAAAGTATCAATCAAACCATGCAACTATAGGACAGGCAGCGTGTACAACTTATAAATCAAGGTGGGTCTAAGTATATTATCAATTCCTTTCAGAGTGTCCATCCATTCAATCGTACAAATAAATCAAATAAATTTGGTTATCAACAGCAAACTGTTAAATATTACTGAATAAGTGGATTTCCAAAAGTGTCTCAAACGTCAACACACCGGATATCCTGGGAACCCTCTTGCTCCTGGTTGACCCTAAATTAAAAGAAAACACAATTGGGGGAATTAATCCAAACCATCATGTTTTTGTCTCTCTGATCACTTGCATTTATTAGGTCTCAAGCCAGGTACAAACTTGGTCTTTTAAATCAATAGTAATCATTTTTCTTCTCAAGTACGGTTTTCTAAACAATTATCCTCATTAGCAACTCATTTGATTTAAACCATAAGCCAACATGAGTGGAAATAGTGAGAAGTTGTCCCAGCAAGTCATAGCAGAAGTCCTGGGTACACTAAAGGCTGGAGAAACTCAGCGGGTGCAGCAGCATCTAAGGAGCGAAGGAGATAGGCGACGTTTCGGGTCGAGACCCTTCTTCAGACTGGTCAGGGATCAGGGAAACGAGAGATATAGACGGTAATGTGGAGAGATAAAGAACAGTGAATGAAAGATATGCAAAAAAGTATCAATGATAAAGGGAACAAGCCATTGTAAGCTGGTAGCAGAAGTCCTATTGTGGATAAATGCTGTCAGCGCCACCAGTGCATTCATTATGAGTGTCCTGTTCAATGTAAACTTATGTTACTTCTCCAATGTCCTTTTTTAACTTTGGAAGAACAAAAGGCCAACTATAGAGCCAATTCAAACATTCGAACCTCCAACATACTGGCAGCAGAGTTGAAGGCTGAGCTTGCACAGTTTTAGCTCCTGGATGAAGTATTTTTATTAAGGGAGGGATGAGAACAGGGAGAATACAAAAGCAGCAAATCGCTTGGAGTCATTACTCCTGCCCGTGATCATGATGTGAAATTAGTGCTTCTTATGTTTCTTTGCCACTTGTCTGGCAAACAAACCCAAGTGCCACAACTTCTCTCAAATCAAAGTAAGGGTCAAGGCCCCTCTGAAACTTCACCTCAGTATCTGTGCGAGCTGGGAATTACAGGCCATCTTGCTGCTTGCAGCTGCATTACAGAAAAGCTCTACCAGTAAAGTGGGCTACCCAAGACTCTGGACTGATGCATCTTTCCCATTTGGCTTCAATGCCGGACTCCCCAAACATGCAGGTGCTAATAGAGGACACTCGTGCCCTTTCAGATCTTGAGCATAAAACACACAGTGCGGGAGTAATGGAGTAAAGGGCCTGTCCCACTTGGGCGTCATTTGCGCGTCACGCAGATGGCGCGCAAAGACTTTGTACATCCCAAAATCCTGGGGATCCGCACGCGGCCGCTCATCACCACACACCATGCGCACGTAATGCACACCATGCGCACATCATGTCCACAGTTGTGACGTGTAAATTATGTCGCGTAAATTACGTGCAAATTATGCCCAAATGGGACAGGCCCTTAGCTAAGCAGATCCAGGACATGGATAAATTACATTTTAGGCCGGGGCCCTTCTTCAAACATCCACATTCCTTGTGTCTCCCTTTCAGATCTTCCCAGGCATTTTCGCACAGTAAGCATCCTTTGCACAAGGAAGCTGTTTCCTGTGTGCACTGTGTTTTTTTCTGTAGCCTGTGCATGTCCCTCTGTTTTCTGAGAAGACTCTGCCACCTCCTCCCAGCCACAATCGTGGCATGCACTCATTCCTTGCCAATACCATCCAGTAGCTGAATGAAAGGGATTGCATTGTGGTATGACCCTTTAAGTGCCAGAGCTACTTCCTGAGGTCAGAGCTGTGAGGAAAGGTACTATTAACGGGAGAAACATGACACCTACCTCCAGCTGTTTCTGAAAACGAGTATACTGTTACACCAGGGAGCCTGCTGGCATTGTCTTGGAACTGGTGCTTATTAATTTCACAAATTTCTTTTTAGAGTTTATTTCAAAGCAGCATCGGGGAGACTGTTAATTTCAGAGAAGCGTGGCATATGAATGGTTAGGCCTATACTCAGTCCCTCTAACAAGTGGCCATATATGTGCACATTTAGACAGTCTGGTTGGCAAACTATTCTGCGTGGATCTTGTTACTGAATAGATTTGGGAGAGGAGTGGGAGATAATAGTGATGTAGGAAGAAAACTAACACAGCCCAGCAGAATCTGACAGTGGACATCATGGGCAGTGAGGACCACATCTGCCTGAGTCAGAAGGTTACATATTTAATTCTCTCTCCATAGGAGTGAGCACCAAAATGTCAATTACTCTAAACTGTTAATGTTGAACAGGGTTCGAACCATTTGCTCAGGTGGAGGGGAAAGAACATTAAAGGTGTACTGTTTCAAAGAAGAGCAAGAAAGTCAGGATTGGCAGCCTGTCCAACAAAAAATAAATCTCACCAAAAGGATTACTTGGTGACTATCACACTCCTCCTTCTAGGAGCTAGCTGTGATAAAGTAGTAGACAATAGACACAAAATGCTGGACTAACTCAGCGGGACAGGCAGCATCTATGGAGAGAAGGAATGGGTGACATTTTCCTTCTATCAAGATGCTGAGTTTCTCCAACATTTTGTGTCTATCTTCGGTTTAGACCAGCATCTGCAGTTCCTTCCTACACATTAAGTAGGCAATAATTGTTTCCTACAAGAGTGACAAAAAGTTCTTCAATGTAAATTGCCCTGGGATAAAAGGTGCTATTGAAATGCAAGTCATCTTCCTCTCCAGGCTGTAACCTGATCTTGCATCGAGTAGAGTTCTAATCAGAAATAGAAGTGCTGGCTAGCTTCCCCTGCCTTGCCCAGATCATGAAAGCCAGCCAATTGACCCATCCTGTCATCACTCCAGCAGAGCTCAGGCTAACTTAGCGCTACAGAGAGAAATCAAACCTCAAGCTTGGCTGGACAGAAACAGCTGAGCCATCACAGAAGCATGTAGGACTTTATTGTGAAAGGGTTTTAGATGTGAAATTGGTCACTGGCAGCGATGTGACGTCACTATTAAATCAAGGCAGTTTCCTGATCATTGCTTTTCCCAGCATTGTATCTTCATCGTAATGAATGAGTGAAATTCGATCTATGTTAAAAAAAAAGTTTACTACAACTTCTCAAATTTCCAACTAATTGAACAACAATTGGGCTTAATCCTGACTTTAATAAGATAATATATGGTTCTAGTCCTACCTGTTCTTTACAGAGACATTAACTTAAGATTAAAGATTCAGAGTTTTTTCCAATTAAGTTTCGTTAATTGAAATGTTATATAACAGACACATTTCTCAAATGATTTCTGCAGATGACTGGCTCATGGACTCACAAGTCTCACCACAATATCTAAAGTAAATTTAAATCTGTTCCATTTAAAGCTATTGAGAAAAAGCAGACCAGTTGTCCTGTTATTTGTTTGTCATTTGTTAAATGCAAAATATGGGAGGGGGTAACTCATTCACAAGCTGTTCCTCATTAGTAATGGTTTATCATGCTGCTTTTGATGGCTAACTAAAAAAACAGATGGTTAAACTATGTTGTCACATTGCTGAGGACCTGACTTAAGCTGATGCGAGAGTGAAAAATACTGTAAATAAATCAATTCTTTATGGTATATTTGAACAGGAAATAACACATCAAAGAAACAAAATACTTTCCTATCATCTTTAAAAGGACTTTGCCTTTCCTGGCACATTGACATGTCCACTCTTAGCAGTTCCTATATAAGCATGGCCATAGTTGTCAAGGTCTATTGAGTTAAGAAAATGCAACTGCAGAGTAAATCTAACCAGGCTCTTAACTGAAATATGGAGAAAAAACTTGCGTTTGGCCATAGCTCATTTATAAAATTAATCTGATCACAATTTATGATGCTGGGATATGCAAATAAGAATCATGCCTTCAGCAGTTAATTGATAGACATCTGAACAATAGATTGATAGCCATCTGAACAATAGTCTCAAATTTGTTCATGTATTTTCTGCATATTTTTCAGGACATGGAAAGAGGCCATTCAGCCCATCGAGCCTACTGCAGCTCCCAGAAAACAAAATTAGATTGGTATAGAATTAGTGTAAACAAGTGCTTGATGTTGGTACAGAAATGGTGAGCAAAGGGGCATGTTTACAAGCTGAATTGCTCCAAGTTTCAGGGGGAACTTGCAATCTCCACACAGACAGCACTGAAGGTCAGGATCATACTTGGTCCCTGGAGCTGTGAGGCAGCAGCTTTAACAGCTGCACAACCATGACGTTTAATCTTTTCCATATTCAATACTGAACTATTTACATAAGATGCTAACATCACTAACTTTAGGAATTTGTAGCACACGTAATTTATCTTCAATACACCTCGATGTGCAGATGTTTGTTGTCATGAAAACTTCAAAGCACCATCAATATCGGAATTTACTGAACAAAAATGCTGGCAGAACACAGTGAAGTAATATTTCCTCCTTTACCCCTTCAACAACATACATTTACAGCAAAATGCATGCAGAGAAAGATCTCAAGGATGTCACAGTAGTATTGACAATCGATCTGAAGACATACATATATACTAGAATAATTGAGAAATTTTGCAAAGAAAGTGAAAGAGAGAGAGAGGGTGTGGGGGGAAGCAGAGAGGTTTGAGGAGGGAATTCCAGAGCTGAGGCCCAGAAAAAGCTGAAGACACAGCCTCCAACAGTGGAACGATAAGAACGGGAATGCTGATGATGCCTGAATTGAAGGCGTGCGCAGATTCTGGTAACTACTGCCGTCTATAATGTGCCAGATCGTGAAGCATGCAATAATGAAGTCTGTGCATCTGCTGGCATTTACCTCCCAGAATGATGCAGACAAAAATGTCTCACCTTGAGAATGGTGTTGTTCTGGTGCTTTGGTGGCTCAAGTTGTATCTGTGCGCCCTGCTGTGGCGGGTGAAATCACTGGTATGAAGACACAGGGGTATAGGGTAATCATCCCCCACCCCCCCACTCCCCAGAAGCATCCCTCAGGGGAGTGTCAGTTGCTGAAGGTGTTCAGACTCCCAGAGGTTGAAGGAATCATGTGAAATTCCAGAAAAGATGGCATTCACAATGAGGAGGTATTTGCGATCCATAGCCATCTGCACATTGAAGGAGTGGAAACCATTCCTGTCCATAAAATAATTCTGTTTTTTTAAAGGGGGACACAAATAGGCTTATGAGTGCAGCCCAAGGCTGACTAAATTTCTTGGAAGCCAGCAATGCTGATAGATCCCAGTGGCAAGGTGCCCCTTTGTCCTTACTGAAATCAGAGTGTATGCTCACATCTATCCATGAAATACAAAGCCTTGGTGACCTCTCCTGAGCTGCACTGAGCAGCGCTTTGGGAAATGCAACAGAGGTTTGCTGCGGCTACTGGGAGAGAATAGTCCAAGCACAGGATTGTTTACATGCATCTTCCTAAAGAAATCCATGTACATCTATGATGACACATTTGGAAAACCTAAACCTCCAATCACCACAATCACCAACTAAACTTCAAACTACAAACTATTTTGGTTGCACTAGGGATTTCAGACTTTGGTTTTGTTTTGTGCTACATTTTTAGTTGAACTTTTTTGTCTGTTTATCATAGTATCTATTGAGCACTGTGCTCTATCGTGTACTGTGCTTACAAACTTGCTGTGCTGCTGCAAATAAGAATTTCATTGTTCCATTTTGGTACCTGACAATTAAACACTTTGACTCTTGACTCATGCCAGTAGGGTTCTGCTGAGGTACCCATAGTATGAGAAACGAGCCAGTTAAATACTGAAACTTAGAGTCAAAGTCAGTTGAAAAACACTCTGTGCAAACTTTGGAATGTGTCTGCACAGCCCGCAGTTAGTTCTGATGTGGCCGATGTCAGCAGATTGTCTCTTAAACTGGGAGAAAAGTGACAAACTAGCACCAGGTGCTCCTGGTTGAGTTGATGTTGATGCTCTGAAGTTAGCCTTGGAAGAACAGTGACGTAATTCACCGCGCATCTGAAGCTACTAGCGGTCAGGAACACTGGTGTTGATCTCAACCGGGAACACCCAGTCTAACATCATGATTGCCGCAATTTGGTTTTTGCTGCAATTTCACCTGGAAATGATCACAAATCGATTTACTCCATGTGAAATGAAAATTGCATCACTGAGCACCGTTCTTTGGGAGAGCTGCAAAATCCAATTTTTAAATGATTCCTTTCAGCACGGAGACAGTTCCCAGCCAGTGTTAATGTTCAACACAAGCTTTCTCACAACCTTCACCCAACTCATCAACAATTCTCTCAACTGTTTGTCCTGCTTGCCAGGACTGGAAAATATTATCTTTGATGAACAACAGATACTTTCTTTGAAGCTGTTGGATGAGGGCAGATTTACTTGGTGCGTAATATTCTAATAACTGCAGAGAATATCAAAAGGGCCTATTTCCCGGAACAGACAGGTTACCCTCAAGGAGCTACAAGTTTGAGGTAGATCGTCTGGAGGGGAACTGAGTAAATGCATTTCGCCCCAAAAATGACGGGTATGTAGTGCTGGTGGATAGGGTGTTAGGGGCAGGAACTTTCATCACATTTAAAATATACTTGATTGAATAAGAGCAAAGACTGTAACCTCTACAGATGTAATCAAACCTAAATAGCAATTATGCTGGATAGCAATTTTGGCTGGCATGTAAATGATGGGCCGAATGGCCTTACAATTATATAAATGTCTCTGACTCCATTGGGTTGTGAGTTCGGCCATGGGTAAATAATTTTCTGAATTCTCGTTTTATTATCGATTGCGGACTGAATTTTGCCGCGAAATGCTAGACGTTGCTCACGTACATGCCAAGAGGTTCAAGATTTCTCAAACTCGCTAACAGCTGCACAGCAGGAATTCTGCAACTCAGTCCCCATGAGATTTTGTGACGAATCACAAATTACAATTATTACCCAACCAAACCTTGGGAATCTGTTGTACAATGAGATCCATGTCCAAAAATGAGTAAGAGGAATTAAATTGTTGGTATTTTTAGATTATTATTAATTATTTCAGTTGAGGACAAAGTATTTAAGTGTTTCTCTGTTTTAGAACCATTGAGACACATAACATAGACACAGGCCCTTCGGCCCACCGTGTCTATGCTGGCTACCACATACTCATCTATACTAATCCTATTGACCACTATGTGGTCCTGCGTCTTCTAGTTGGCCATTTGAATGCTCAGTCAGATATATTTTAAATGTTCTAAGAGAACCTGCCTCCACCACGCCCCCCCCCCCCCCAATCAATGCTGACCAGATTAGTGTGCAGGAAGGGACTGCAGATGTTGGCTTAAACCGAAGATAGACACAAAATGCTGGAGTAACTCAGCGGGACCGGCAGCATCTCTGGTAGAAGGAATGCGTGACGTTTTGGGTCGAGACCCTTCTTCAGACTGAAAGTCATTGAAAAGGAAACGAGAGACACAGACAATGATGCGGAAAGATAAAGAACAAATGAATGGAAGATATGTAAAGAAAGTAACAATGATAAAGGAAACAGGCCATTGTTAGCTGTTAGCGAGGTGAGAATGAAAAGCTGGTGTGACTTGGGTAGGGGAGGGATGGAGAGAGAGGGAATGCAGGGATTACTTGAAGTTAGAGAAATCAATATTCGTACCACTGGGTTGTAAGCTGCCCATCCAATGCTTCCAATCAGGGGTCTTTATAAATCGCAGGATGGCAGAGTGAGGAGATGGCAGCGTTGGGGGCCTTGTGTTGTACCTTGGGAAATGGATACTTCTGGAGATTGGGATGAAGATTGGAGTGTGGGAAAAGTGAAGAGTCTTGTTGATGATCATGCCTTGGACAACATGATGTAAATACCCAATTATCCACCCACAGGATTGATGCTGAGAAAATCACATCATCCCAGGGACTCTTAGTGTGGAAATGGTACAGTACATGTGTGGATGACTCACCACACCACCCAAAAGCAATCTGGAAATATTTGTTGAGACGGGTCCCTCCACACAAAAACTATTTTCAATCACACAACATTTCAACTCCCTTGTTCTTCCTTGACAGAATACTTTGTTTAGACTTATGGGTAAAAACAAAATTAAGTTTCTAACCAATCCCCCTTGGCACCACGGTGCACAGCACAGAAAAGCCGGTATAAATTAGCTCATTCGTGGCACTTTTGTATTCAAGTCAGTTCCTTAAAAAACAGATTATTGAGACTTTACTTAATTATTCTTTTTTTTAGGGTTGTATTGCTAGTAAGGCTGTCCTTAATTGCCCCTGTGAAGGTGCTTCTTTAATTCTCTCAAACCACTGCAGCACTTCTGGTGAAGGTGCCACAAAGTGCATTTTGGGAGGTAGTTCTACGATTTATATACAGTGATGAAGGAATGGTATTAGATGTCCATGCAATGCGTTTCTTACTCATAATTGCTTCATTCCAATAACTTATGTTACCTGAACAAGTAAAAATAAATAATACTTAAACTAATATAATGCAATGAGAGACCAGTGGCATCTGCTACACCTAGAGAGCTGTGAAACAGGTTATATTACTGCTACAGAACATTCAGAACTGCTGGTAGATGCGCCACTATTTCCTGTTCTGACACACAGTTACTGAACATACAGCGAGCAAGGAATCAGTAAAATACAGAAGGACTCACAGGAGGGCCACGGGGTCCAATGATTGAGATGCCAGGATCTCCTGGAGCTCCCTATGGTAGAAGTGGAAAAGGCAATCAGACAATCAGACCAGGCACCCATAAGAATCCATACAGAGACAGATTATGCTTTATTGTAGATCACCTCTCACTTGTGTCGACGATCCCCTAATCCAACTTGCAACCAATAGCTGGAATATAGAGACTTCCTGACCTAACCAAGATTAGATCACTGTGTGTCAAGTTTAAAGTTCAAGAATGGTCAACTATAATCACGGATGTAGCATCCAGGGTCATAAGGTCATAAGTGACGGAAGCAGAATTAGGACAATCGGGCCATCAAGCCTATTCTGCTATTCAATCATGGCTGATCTATCTCTCCTTCCTCACTCCATTCTCCTGCCTTCTCCCCATAACCCCCGACACCCATACTAATCAGGAAGTGTGCATTCAATGTCACATTCACAGTACCAGCCTTTTGCCCTGATTGTCTTTTGGTGTGTTTTACAGAAAATAGATAGATATGAAATAATTTTCAATTAAAATGCAAACAGGGATGTATCTTTCTTTTGTAATCAAATCTATATTCTTCATTGTCCTTTTCACCCACCTTTCCCTGGTTAATGCAGCACATTATTATTATCCCAAGAAAATTATGGCAGAGAAATTACTGTTGGGCAAGTATTATTGTATGCATAGAATTGCATGCTTCGGCACATTAATGCATAGAATAGTTTGTTACACTGAGTATCATCTTCTTTTGCATTTTTTTTGTGGCCCTGGGGAAATTACTTTCAATGCCCTGCTGTAACACCACTTCGAATCATACAGCAATAAGGGGGGATCAGTGACATAACTGTGGCAGCTCCTTCAGTGAGCGATCAGGGACCAGACCACTGTCATTTGGTCTTTCTGCCTGGGACAGCACACTAATAATCCAAGCAACTGATTTGTAGCCAAAACCCAGGCAGTTTCTCAGGCTCTCCTGGCCTACAGATCCAAGATGTTAGCACTTCTACCATCTTCCTATGAAACTGAAGACACCCCACATAACACAGTCCAGCAGTTAGAACTAACAGCTTATTAGTGTAATACTATTAAATACATTCTTATCTTAGTCAATGGGAGATCTTGGAAGCTAAGATTTGTATTATAGCTCCTGTAAATCCTTAGGAAAACGCAACTCATTTTTACAAAAACTACAATAGCAGGACTATACATGAAGTGATTTACATTACTGCAAATAATTGCAAATAATGGAGTGATTTGCAGAATCCTAAAAGCAAATTGGCATTTTACTTAATTGTGTAACTGAATTGTGCACTCAATATGGAAACAAATATTATTTGCGCTTTAGTATCTCGCTACTATTTACGTGGCCAAGCATTTTGTCTGTGTCTGGCAGTAAGCTGTGTAAAACCAAACATTCAATAGAGCTTTATGCATATTTTAGGGTAAAGAATATTTCATGGGTTAAGCAAAGTAATTTTGATTTCTAGTTACCAGCAAAGAATGAGGCAGGAACATATTGCAGAAGCCTAAGGCTGGGTGCAGCTGATTGCCGTCAACAGTTTCATTGTGACCATCAGCCTTCTCAACAGCCTGTCTTGGAATTCTCCACTTGATCAATCTGACCTCCTTCTCTGGTACTGGGCACATCATTAGCCCAGCAATGGAGCACAGACCTGCCCAGGGGAGGGACAACATGCATTTGACTTGACCACCAGCCCTCAGTATTATATCAAAGAAGCATGGTGCACAAAGAGATGGTGTCACCAATTGTATGGAGAAATGCAAGTAGAGTTATGTGAATGAATTGTTTCATTTTAATGATGTATTAGTTTTGCAAGGTGTATTTCGTAAAACACTTACATTTTGTTATTTAGATATTTACATTTATTTGCAAAGTTTATGAGAAAGTTAAAAATAGCTCAAAAGTGATGAAAAGGTACATTGTGGGCAGAACCCCAGGTTCAGATCTGTGGTTTGTTCAATGCTTAGAGCTCGCTTGAGGTCTATGGATGAGGAGGGTCACCTCATTTTGCCCTACACACTTGGGCAAATCAAGTCCACATGGGCAGAAAGTCCGAGCAGGCAACAGGTCAGGTCAGTTCCTTATGTTGCTAAGATGGAGTCTGAAAAGGCATGGTGGTTTTAAGAGGAAACAAACATCTGCATTTACAACTAACCAGTGGGTCAATGCAAGAACAACCTGGCTTTATACTGTTGCTCCATTGTATAAATTGGGGAATGGGCTAAATGTGGTTATATAAAAAAAGAACATCCCATGATGTTTAAAATGCATTAGCCTATCTGGAATTGACAGCAATTGACTAATGACAACATTGGCTTATTCTACATTTTTTCATTGATTTTGGCAGTGGGCAGTAGTTGAACGGTTGGTAAACTGGATCCATATCTTTGGATGTTTGTTGTTTGACATGATGGCTGAAAGTGCTTCAGATCACAACAATCACATTGATTCCTCACTCTGGCTCAGAACTCAGCCTGTGCAAGGTGCCTGTGTAAGGAATATTTGAGCAACTAAACTCGAAGGAACTATATTTTGATCGACATGGTTTCGGGGGACCCTTCTTCACACTCAATGTGGGTCGACCCGAAACAGGTCCCTATTTTTTCCATTCAAAGATGGCAACTAAAGTCCACGAGTGTTTTAGAACACAAATCTCATCTAAGTTCCTTTGAGAAAGGGAAAAACAAAGTAGTTTTTAGATTTATTTTTATAGCACTTAGAATTCTTGTCTCATATCCAAAGCAGACTTAAATAATGCATAAATCCCTATCGGTTTGCAGTTTACTCAATGAATGGGTGGGTCATCATGATGCATGTTACTTGACTTGAGAGTAAACCAGGTGCAGCCTTAACTCCTCCAGCTACACTCCCAACTTCAAATTAAGGAACCACATGTACAATCAGTCAGATTCAGGGTTACACACACTGTTCACAGAGTTAGTAGATAGCACATTTTTCAAACCTAATAAAAATTTCATAAACTAATGGTAGAAAATGAATAAGCAGTATTTAAAATAGGTTTAGGTAGCTTGATAAGAAAGGAGAAATGGACCAACTGCTCTTACAGACCATACACTTGAAATATTTTTGTATATATTAAACATTTAAATTTCTTTAATCTAGTTTTCAAGTTGTTGGCAACATCAGCAATGACTAACTTTATCACTTTAAAATATTCTATAAACCTTGTTTGTCAGGATACTTAAAATAACTGGCATTTGATTTATCCAGAAATTATCCACATCAATCAATGGAGTGGTTAACATGGCAAGAGAATGTACATGAAAGGGAGGATATCAAAGGAACAAAGACACCTTAGAGATCAATAAAAGAGCAGGACAGGCCAATATGGTGGTTGAAAAGACATGTGGGAAACTTTACTAGCAGAAGCAAAGGGTACAAGGGCAGAATAGTTATGCTAGAACTATACACAGTGACAGCTTGGGTACTAATCTGTACAGATCTGTTCACCACATTACAGGAATAAGGCAATCGCAGGATATGGAGAAGATTTCCGAAGATGTCGCCAGGTCTGGAAAATAGTTGCTGTGGGAAAAGTTTGAATGAAATACGGTTGATTCATTTCAAAAAGTAAATGGGGGAAGACTTCTGAGACTAAATTATGAGTAATCTAGAAAACGTAGAAAGGCAAGACTTGCTTACCTTAACACAAGGTTCAATAAAAGGGGACAATCGATGTGAAATTTTTGAAGAAGGTTGTTAAAGAAAATCCTTTCATCAAGAGGATGGTTGGTGTCTCAACCAAGTGTCTGAAAGGATGCTCATCACTTTTACACAGAAGAACAAACGGGCTGAGTGGCCTCTCATGTTTATGATTCTATGAATTAGACGCTAAACACTCACTCAATATAAATCCTGGGAAAAAGTCTGCTAAGATTTCATCATGTTTCATGCAGTTTCTGATATACTGTGTTCTTGACTGTACCAGCAATTATTTTAAAGTAGTATTAAATTAATACTACTGAGTTGAACGAAAGAGTAAACTTCTTCAAGAATCAGCAGTTTGTACGAGGAGTTCTGTAAGACTAGGTATGTAACCAAGTCTCAGTGCTTTCACCAAACTAGAAATAAACAGAAGAAAATCCCAGCCGACAGTAACAGTTTCACAATTCTGGAATTATGCAAAACACAAAACATTGACATGTATATTTCTATGGTTTCCTTATTCCATACAAAGCTCTTCACTGTACCTCGGTTCATGTGACAATAATAAACTTAAACCTAATGTAAACCTACGCCTCTCGTGTACAATTGCCCTGAACCCTTGAATTGACTGTGAGTAGATACAGGTTGATGTGCAGGTTTTGCTCAACACAGCAGGTTCATTAACAACCACTGACTTGTGAAAATAAATATTTGAAAGATTAATCTTTCAATGAGTTGTGCACCAAACTGTGGGACCATCCACATCTGAGTAACAGCTTCAAAGAGTGCAGGCCTTGCAAATAGAGAGCTTCTGTGCCACTGCATTTCCTTGCAGTGACAATGTCCTTTGCAAGCCAGTTTCCTGACAGAATATGGCTTCCACCCATGTACTTGCTCAAATTTGAATGATCTATGTGCTAACAACAAGCTGCAGAAAGGAAGAAATCTACAGCAGTAAGTAAAGAGAATTCAGGCTTGTCTTGATGTCAGTGCGGCTTACTTCAAACTCTTGGCATGAACCTTTCTTTGCATTTACTGTGACACACTGGGCTATTTTTGAGTATTCCTCACTTAGTTGCTCTGGGGTCAAGAACATTGCCTTATTGAGAACATACTTCCACTAGGGTGGAATTAATGGTGGCTGTTAGATCAAATTTGACTTTATTAGACAGTGTGTGACGGTATGATGGCTGCCAAGTTTTGGACTAGGATGGGAATAGAATTCTACAAACACACTTTGAAAATACCAAAAAATAAAGCCAAAATTAGACTGGCATGTTATGAAGAATTTGTTCCTGCTTTTTTTTCTACACACTGACCACAATAAATGGACTACCTCAAGGATTGCTGATGGTGTAGGGGACCTTATGGATGGTGGGCGCCATTTTGAAGGTGCCTGCTTTCTGAATGGCTTCACTCACTGCACCCATTTTGCTGTCAAAATGTCCTCAAAGGAGATCGCCAAACCAAATATACCGCTTTTTCCTTTTAAAAATACTAACATATAATTTTTGGTACATGCTGGCTCCATCAAGTTATTACTGCATTTCACATTTACAATTTTTTTCTTTTTCAGAATTATTTACAAGGTCCAACTTTAAACGTCATGACAAGTTCTGATGATGGGAGGATGATTAAGATAATTAAAACAACACCATTTCTTTTGGGCCTTAGACAGATTTTACAACTGTCTTTCTCACCTCTCCTCAAAATGGCTCCATTGAGTTGAATCAACAACCATACAATAATCAGCAGCAGATCATTTTGACCAAAGAAGGGAAGGTTACCGCAGGTAGAACTTTTATTTTGCCTATTCTTCCATTTCATTACCAACATTGTCTCTTAAATCATCCAGTTTACACAATACTTGCTAATCATCCTCCCACTCCCCCAAATCCCCTGGTGCCTTAAATAATGTGAGGGGAAATATCATCCCGTTTCCCATTGGAGTGAAGTTTGGGATTTAGAGTTCCCCTGAATCTAATGTATGTGGATGCAAGAGAGAGGAAATGTCATTGCAACCCAAGAACTGCATGAAAGGAATAGGTTTGAATTCAAATTTCTGATCAGGGGGTATCTAACCTAAAAATATGATTATATGGAATATCAAATTCTCAAGGAACAGTCACAGTGTCCACATCAAGGTATTTCCCTTCATGCTCATAATAGCGTAATAATGTCATGGAACAGAGAAAGAGTCCCACTGTCCATTTAACAATCCGACACAATCCCAATGTTAATCTCCCCACATTCCACCAGATTTCACCGCTCACCTACATACTAGGAGCACTATACGATGGCCAATTAATCCAACCTGCACATTTTTGACTTGTGGGAGGAAACCAAACCAAAGGGTTCAAAAGAAACCCATGTGGTCACAGTGAACATTCAAACTCCACATAGACACCATTGGATTGACCCCAGGTCAATGAAGCTCTAACTCTACCAACTGCAATATATGCCAGCCTTCATTTGAAATACTTTGGGAAAAGCTCTAAAGGACCTCCTGTGCTTTTAATAGTAGTTTGCCTTTTGATCAAAGTAAGGCCACTTTCTTATGCTGCATCTCTTTCATATGGCATCAGTATCAAAAACAGTAGTGGTAGGCACAGTCACTCAGTGAACAATGGAGATCAATTGGTCAGCTTCTCTGTCGTCCCTATCACATTCTTCATTGTACAAAGGGATGACGCTTTTTAAGAGGTGTTTCAATATCTAATTTTCTCCTCCATAAATTTGTGTTCCACAAATTGGTCTCTCAGGCTAATCCATTCATCAAGCAACTGCTTATTGAATTATAAATTTTGTAGAGCATCTGAGAAGCTCCAATTTCAACGCTCGTTGAATTCAAAGAGAACAGTAAGTTAGTAGGAGTGATTTAGTGGCAAAAATCATAGTCTTAATACATCAAGCTATGTAGGGGTCAGTGTTAAAGTAACTTCTCCTCCATTTGGAGAAACAGCTTTGCTTTGGAAAAGTTGTAAAACATTTTTTGGAACAAAAATTTGAATAGCTATTGAAAGGAAAAGAAGTATGTGGAACAAAAGGGAAAACCAAGTGATCAGGGAACTGATTTGGCAAGTTTTCTTTACAAATTGGAAACAATGTTTGCAACCAAAGGTGATTTGCAGTCATGAAGAAACAGCTTCCAGAAAATTAAATGAGCAAGATTCATTTTCTCCTCCAGGGGCACAATGTGCATCAGGGATGCAGTGAATGATCAGATCTTCTTAAAGAGATTGATGAACTGAAATCACTGCCAGAAAGTCACATACTGAGGGGGAATTCACTGGAAATGGAAAGGAAACATAAATGAAATTCAGAACGCAACATTTAGGAACATGTTGTTGATGGAAAAGTAAATGGCAAAAGTATTGAGCTGCCAAGTCTGGCCTGATGGAGCAATCAAAGGGAAATGAGATAGTCCTGAGCACAACTTTGGTGGGAGGTCTTCGGTAGAAAATGTTGTTCATTGACTGTAGCTGAATTATATTTACCTACTAGGCCATGGGAATGGGGAAGGGCACAAAACACAATGGTAAACACAAAAATTGATTTCATTTTGTTTTGTTTATCTAACTTAAAGATTGTAAAGAATAAGTTCCAGCGAAGTTCCAATCATTACCTAATGAAAGTATGATTACACAAAGTAGTTGCTCCAGTGACAACTAATTAGGTGTGTTAGTGAGTCCAGAACTATATTCTCAATTATATTCACTTATTTTTATTTCCACTGTACTTAAACCACAAAACCAGTGCAACGCTAAAACCACTGCAATTTTTAGATTAAACAGAATGAAGTGTCCGTTCTACCCAATGGTCACTCGAACAAGTATTTAGAGGTACTATTAACGTACTACTGAAATACAAATGAGGGACAAGGTTCCCTTTCCTTGCATGACTCACCTCGTCACCAGGTTCCCCTTTTAGACCCTGGGCAGTCACAGCAAACACAGCATGCAGAAGTAAAGGAGAGACACAAATAGAGGATTAGTATTAGACCAAAAAAAGTACTTATCAGCATCTTTATAAAGTGACCATCTTAAAGTCGTCAGGAGCCAGAGTCTGCAACTGTGCATCAGGCCACACTCAAGCAACAAGCAAGCAGCACAGCAAGAGATTACACCTTTAATAATCTTCAGGTCTGGACTGAGTGAAATAAGTTGCTTTTAGCAAGAGAGAAATAACATAATGGGATAACTGAAAGATAAATTCCGCAGTTAGAAGCAAACCTTCCAGGGATGAAAATTTGGCATTCCAATACTAGATCCCCATTGAATCTTATGAGAGTTGGCTCCACAATGTCACTGGTGATAGTCAAGGACCAAGGGGCACTCCAGTTCTAATCAGACCAGGATTAGACCTGTGAATGGGTGAATGAGGAGAGGGGAAAGCAGGTTTGGGTCTATCAACCACACAACAATTGAATCCATTCAGAATCTTTGGTGTGACCCGCTGAGTTACTCCAACATTGTGTGTCTATCTTCGGCATAAACCAGTATATTCAGTTCCTTCCTACACATTGACTACTGTCCCCACAATGTCTATCCACAGAATGCAACGAGCATCTGTAAAACAAACCCACTGCTGGCTGCCACTGATACAAGTGTATGGTACAGGCTATGGCAGGGATGTGCCTTGCTGTTTGGACTACTAAATAATCAGAAATACCACATGTTATCCTTTAAAGTAGCAAGTATTATCTTTATAAAGTGGGGATTGTATCACCATTTCCCACATGGCCGTTTCCAGAGTAATTCTTCTATTTTCTCTCTGTGTGCACACTGTTCTCTTGTACTACAAAGGTGTAAGTGTAAAGCACATAGAGATCAAGAAGGATTAAAGTCTTGTAGTACCAAAGGACCTATCTGTGGGAGGATGGGAGAATGGCAAAAGGAAACAACATCTCTTTTTAGCACAGTTTAAACTACTGATCAGAACCAGCTGGGTCATATTCTCCACTGTCCATGGGAAAGATTGCAAACCATTAATCTACCTGAATATTATTCGACAGGACAGGAGCAAAAATATATATATTTTTTTAAATTGCCGAATGCCTGTGGACCAAACTCCTGAGTCTGTTGAGCAGTTTGTATTGAAATGCCTCAAAACTCCTCATACACAAAGAGTTATTTTGGGGTGTATGTTATTGAGACCCAACAGTCATGCTACATATACAAGGTCCAACCAACAGTAATTGGCAGGATGAATGAGCTGCTAATTTTTATTTTAGTTGTGCTGGTTGCAGGAGGAAACCTGACTAGAATGAGACTGGATTCTGATTAAGTTCAAATATTCCATTGAAGTTTTGCTTCATATATTATGCACATATATGTATGTGTTTGTGTGTGTATGTGTGTATATTTGTTTTTCTTGTTTATTATATTGTTTACAGCATACTATGATTACATATTCTGTTATGCTGCTCCAAGTAAGAATTTCATATGACATATGACAATAAAACACTCTTGGCTCTTGACTTGATTCTTACTATCCATCAGAGGAGATACACTGCAGTTTAGTTTATTAGCTCAGCTGGAGGAAGGCATTTCTGCAAATGATGCATCCTCTCAGTACTGCACAAAAGTATTAGCCTGGATTATGCTTCTGAGGTGGAGTGAATATATGACATTCTGCTCTGAGGGTTGATTTCCAACCCATTGAGGCAAGGTAATACTAATTGCAATAACCATGAGATGTGACATATTAGACCAAATTAATAGCCTGCATTGGTATCCTCACTTCTTGGTTCTTGTTAAAGAACCTTTTCTTCATTATTCAAGGTGTAATCTTAAGGCTTAGTTGTGAATTTAGGGCATCTTTCCAAACATTTTAATGTTTCGCTTTTTTTTTGTGAAGTTACAGACACTTGGTTTCAATAAAGGTGTGCTTGCTGAAATAAAATATAATCTTAAAATATTCTTAGTATCATGGATATGCTGATCAGGTGTGGGACCCCTTTACTAAGTGTCTGACAAAATGCCTAAATTATTTTAATGTTTAAGAAGGAACTGCAGATGCTGGAAAATCGAAGGTAGACAAAAAAGCTGGAGAAACTCAGCGGGCGAGGAAGCATCTATGGAGCGAAGGAAATTATTCTAATTATTTTTTTTCGTTATAAGAGTCATTCATACTTGAAATAGATTTCCAGTTTGAGAAGAGTTTACAGCCTGAAATATCTATCCATTTCCCTCTATAGATGCTGCTTATCCATTGAGTTACTTTTGTGTTCAATATTTCAGCATCTGCAAAATCTTGAATCTCCAGAATGATTGACGGAGGTGAAATACTCTTAAAATCCACAATATAATGGACTTCACTCCTTTCTCATATATTTGTATATGTTCTGGTTTCCTCCCACAACCCAGTAATGTACTGGCTGGCCACTCTAAGAAGCTCCCAGTGCAAGTGAGTGGAAGGACAATCAGGGTGGAGCATTGGGTTGAATAGCTGTATCCATGTCGCATGGGAGGTATGAAAAATAAATCCATTAATGTTATCTTGCAGTGTTACCTGCCACAAAATCTCATAATGTGAATTGATGCAAAGTTCTACTTGATGGAAGTGTCGATGAAGTGCTTTGGGATATATTGTGTTAAAAGTTGTTAAAATAAATGTGTGAGAGGTTGGAGAAGCTTGTGAGTTCTTTCTGAATGGGTAAACTAGGATGGAACAAATGGCTTCCTCCATTCTTAATATTCTCAGATATTATGGCCTATATTCATCCTTGCTCTTTATTCACCCCAATGCCTCCAATTATTTTCATGATATATCAAACTCAGGTGAAGGTCCACAGTATAATTGGCCTCCATTATTATGCTCTATACTTCATAATGAAGTAATCAAATGAAACACCTAGGCCTAAAATATCTTAATTTTGATTAATTTGAAATGCCTTGAGATATTTTAAAGATATGTTAAAGATTTTCCAGGTCGTTGCAGTTGATATGTGTAAGTCCCAAACCTGCCCTTTGCAGCTCTGTAGAGTTTGTGAAACATTCCATAATCTGTTAAAGTTAAAACTGCTCACATCTTTGCACTACATGCCAACAGTAATAAGCACACAGCCAAAACAAACTCAAATGTAAAACAAATGTAGCTATAGCCATGCTCTAAAAAGCACATTTTGTCACATTATAGATGAGGGAGGGCCTGAAAATCAATTTCATCACTTTGGACTGTGCCAGATTCACACAGTGAACTAAGCATATTGTTAAGTTTTATCGGGTTTAAAAATCTAAACCTTCCTGTGGTTTTCCAGGGGATAACATGGGGAAAAGGTTTGAGCAGGCAGTGAAGAAAGCTAATAGCCTGTTGGCCTTTATTGCGAGAGGATTTGAGTTTAGGAGCAAGGAGGTCCTACTGCAGTTGTACAGGGCCCTAGTAAGACCATACCTGGAGTATTGTGTGCAATTTTGGTCTCCTAATTTGATGAAGGACATCATTGCTATTGAGGGAACGCAGCGTAGGTTCACCAGGTTAATTTCCGGGATGGCGGGGCTGACATATGATGAAAGAATGGGTCGACTGGGCTTGTATTCACTGGAATTTAGGATAAGAGAGGATCTTATAGAAACATATAACATTCTTAAAGGATTGGATAGACTAGATGCATGAAAAATGTTCCCGATGCCGGGGAGTCCAGAACCAGGGGTCACTGTTTAAGAATAAGGGGTAGGCCATTTAGGACAGAGATGAGGAAAAATGTCGTCATCCAGAGAGTTGTGAATCTGTGGAATTCTCTGCCACAGAAGGCAGTGGAGGACAATTCACTGGATGTTTTCAAGAGAGTTAGATTTAGCTCTTACGGCTAAAGGAATTAAGAGATGTGGGGAAAAGTAGGAACGGGGTACTAATTTAAGACATGATCATATTGAAAGGCGGTGCTGGCTCGAAGGGCCGAATGGCCTACTCCTGCACCTAATTCCTATGTTTCTAAGGTGCAGCTATGGGTACTTGCATGGGCCCCAGCTATGCCTGCCACTTTGTAGGGTGCATCAAACAATCCTTGTTCCAGGTATACTCTGGCCCTGTCCTCGAACTCCATCTTCGCTCTCCAACTCATGAAAACAAGGTTGGGTACAAAGCTTATCTATTCCCCATGTGTGTTGGTGTTCACGGTTTCCTAGTTATAGATGCCAGGAAGTCCCAAGCAATGTGCTAAATAAACTTTGTTCATATTATAAAACTCAACCAATATTTGCTACCCAACCAAAACATAAATAGTTAAAAATCTACCTTGAAAGACAACGCAAAATGGCTTGTTAGCTTTTTTTTAAGCATCTCTTGAAATGAGTGCCCACCATTTGAGCAATGGGGGAACTAGTGCTATTTAAATCTCTCCACACAGATGACTGAGTGTATCTTCGAAGCATCCAAGTCCCAGAAATTTTTAATACATTCACATAACAGTGATGTTACTGGCACGGTAAACATTGTCCATCGTCAATCCCTACAACGTAAATCTGCCTTCCAGTGAACACATTTCAGATTACAGTTTTGCCTTTGACTAAAGGGCAATATTATTCTTCATCAGGTAGTTCATTTTATTGGTCATGTTCTGTAAAATAATGCATGATAGCATACGTTAACAGCGGGGGCAACATGAACAATGCCTTGTTTGTTTCTATCCTTTTGAGGTACGGGTCCAGTCACTGAGAAATGAGTGCAGTTATGGACTTACTTAAAGAAGAAAAACAAAGCAGAGTAAGTGCTGCTAATTACAGGAAGCGCTGCTGTGAGCACTTCCTTGGGCTGAGAAAGTGACCCAAAACAAGAAAGACTTAGGGACCTTTCAAAGTCATCTTTCTAAATAAAAGTGCAATTAGCACAAAGTCTTTCGGTCCATTGCAAGAATGGCTGGAACAATGTTTGTCCACACACTGGGGTTTAATAGTGGCAGCCTAACCTTGGATGCTTAGTTGATTCCCCTTGGAATTTCCCCATTTAAAGAGCTGGAGAAATAACAATCGCTAATAACAGTTAACAGTCTTTCAGCCCACACACAGTTGGAACTGATGTCCTTGTTAAGTAAGAAGAGAGTTAGAGTGGGTTTGCTTATTGTTGCTAAATAGCAACACTGTGATAAATGTACTATTCCTAGCCCCTTTAATTGTGTTTAAAAAATATTAAAATGCAGTCCAGAAGCATGACAATTAGGTAAGCCAAAGCATTTCCACATCAGTGAGTCAAAACCTTAAAGAGGCTGTTTGTTGTTAGGAACTACCCACAATGTGACTACTATAGACTTTTCTGTAATATGTGCTCAGAATTATAATTAAAATATAATTATTTTGCATTTTTGAGCTTGTAGATAAATCCTTTATATCATTTTCTGGTTCTTTTAATTTTAGAATGAATCCTAAACTTAGAAAAGCTTGGCAACATAAAGAAAGTCAGGGATATCAACATCAATGTTGTAAACATCAAGCTAGAAAATGCTCCCGATGAATGAGTCTGTAATGTTGGTTTAGGTACTGATGGATTTATATGGTTTTGTATGTGGAAAGATACCAAACAGCCCATTTAACTAACCATTGCTTCAAAAGCCAAGCGTTCCAATGCAACAGAGCTAGCACATTTTAAAATAAATCACATAGAACTCCAAGGCAGCACAGCAATAAATCTCATGAATGCAACAAAAGCTTCATCCAACAAAGAACTTAACCTACGTTACTAAGGTCTACGTTACATTCACCTTAAAATGTAAAGTATATGCACTGTAATTCACAGTACTGGCTGAAATGCTCCATGCTCCATGCAAAATGGAGCCAAAGTAATGTGCAAAATGCTCTCAAGAAATGTGCAGTTAAGTATGGCACTGTCAAATAAATGGTTTAAGGCTGCATTATCCTGGGGTCTGAAGCTGAAACAGAATTAAATGACCTGTGCAATGTCACTTTAACTAAAGGCTTTTATCTCCATAAACCAGATGTTGTTCTGACCTTTTTAGAAATGTTTACGCAGTGGCTCCCTTGAGAGAAAAAGACACTTCCAAAAATGGTGCCTTGTTCTTGTTGCAGAGGTTACACACAGGCACAAATGTGCACTAGTTAAAAGGTAAAGTAGTTCAATTCAATTCGATTTCAGTCGGAAAGGTGGAGGGTGGAAGAGGAAGGTAAGGGGAAGGATATTGCAGCTTAAAATTATTTTTCTTTGACACTTCATTTACAAACAGTTGAAGTGATGGTTCATTGTGCCTTCAGTGCAAGATAAGCATCAGGTCTATGTAACCACACGGCTAAAATTAGATGCAATAAGTAAACTTACCCTTCTCCCTGGTAGGCCCATGGATCCTTTGTTTCCCTAATAATCAATGTACAGTCAGAACTGCAAAGAAAGAGTTTTTTTTTGCAATTTCACCCAAAAAGCTGCTCAGCCGCACACGAGAACATCCAGCAAAGACGTGTGCCCCGAAATCACAGAGCAAGCGTTTCAGAATGTAATGAATGCTTGATCACAAAAGCATGAAGGTTTCCCATTAGATGCCACTATTGAGAGCTTCACACACCAAACTACCAGACTGCTAGGCCAGGAGTTAAACCTTAGGAAAAGAGCCCTTAATCACAAGAGAAAGCTGGCAATATGACGACAATGTGCTAACACCACACCATCAGTTAAAAAAGTCACCATCTATAGATGTAGCGATAGCCAAGATCATATTTTTTTGGGGAGCAGTGTTTGCAAAACAGTTAAGTAGCTTGATGAAGATGATGTGGATTTTTAATTTCTGGGATACCAATCATTTCTGAAATGAAATTATTCATCCCAAATTAAGTTTATTTTTTCTGTTACATTAAGGAGAAAATAGAGTACATGATTTCATGATTAGGTTTCAGTGGGAGTGGATAGAAGTTAGCAAAAGGCAAGCGTCTGTGTGTAGCAGGAGATAGACACAGACTGTTAAAACAAAGCAGATAAGTGCAAACACAGAGTTAGGATTAGACAGGAGAGGGGTGCAGTTTAAGGCTATTTACCGGAAAGCCTGATCTTCCTGGAGATCCCTGAAAAGGACAAAAATCAGGAGAGAAGGGAGAGAAATGAACATATTATATACATAGCACAACAAGCCAGAGGGATAAAGCTAACCTGATTAATTTTAACTTTTATAAAGTACGAAATTTAAAAGTGCATTGGTTCAAAAGCTAGAGATCTATTCACTGGTTTGAAAGAATAACAACCAATGTAAATTCTGCAAGGACCAAGGAAATAGTTATGACAACACTGCAAAGATTTAGCAGAAATTGGTTAATATCTAAGGTCTAGTTCACCATAGAGAAGATAAGAGACAGACACTTATTTTTTTGACCCAACCTGTTCTCTTGGGCACTACTAGCATTTCGTGTACTTACAGCAGGCCCTGTGAACACAAGAAAAGAAGGGAAAAAGCAGATTATTTTTCAGTGGCATTCACTGCAGAATTAATATAAGTTTCATCAGTGACAATTCTCTGGACTAGTGACAAACTACAGAAACTGCATTACCATATAACCATATAACAATTACAGCACGGAGACAGGCCCTCTCGGCCCTTCCAGTCCGTGCCGACCATTTGTTTTCCCCTAGTCCCATCTACCTGCACTCAGACCATACCCCTCCATTCCCTTCACGTCCATATACCTATCCACTTTACTTTTAAATGTTAAAATCGATCCTGCCTCCACCACCTCTGCTGGAAGCTCATTCCACACAGCCACCACCCTCTGAGTAAAGAAGTTCCCCCTCACGTTACCCCTAAACTTCTGTCCCTTAATTCTCATGTCATGCCCTCTTGTTTGAATCTTCCCTACCCTCAATGGGAAAAGCTTATCCACGTCAACTCTGTCTATCCCTTTCATCATTTTAAAGACCTCAATCAAGTCCCCCCTTAACCTTCTGCGCTCCAAAGAATAAAGACCCAATTACATTTTAGATGCATATTGGTGCAAAGGAAAGAGTTCTCTATGTAGAAGTAAAATTAGATGACATAGTTTGTGTCTGTTTCTTTACACAGCCAGAAAATATAATTACATTTTCGGTTTGTTTTAAAGTGTTTGCCTCCATCTCCCACCAATTAGGAATACTGAGCCAAACGACACCTGTCACAATTCAACTGAACACAATGTTATTTCCTTGAAATCAATGTGTACACTGCCCATTCATTACTTACCACAGTAAAGTGAGTCAAAAATTGTGAATTACGACATGACTAACTAACTGACAGTTCAACAAGTATATCAACCTTAAAGTACTGAACTCTATGCAACTTAGAGTGCCCTCAATAATATTATCTTTATGCGTTAAAATGTATCCTGCAATTTCTATTTATATAAACTGTTATTGCTACAGTCCTCGGTAACGATTGTGGTTCCTGGGAATTGCAAACTGCTGCCATTAAACAGCTGGGTTCCTTGCCCAGAGATGTTGGGATCTTCCCCGGATATCCATGTGCCATTATCCTCCCTGCAATTCCAGCATCCCATTCCTTTTCTTTGCAAGTAATATCCAACCCTGTTCTTCCACTCTCTGTTTTACCTCCCTGCATCAGCACCGACCCACATCTGGGCAAATGGGATGATGGTAGAAGGGCAAAACAGTCGGCATGGATGTGATGGGCCGAAGGGCCCATATCTGTGGTGTACAACTCCACAGGCTCATTTCCAAGGGACACGGCAAAAGTGCCACTGTTGCCGTCTGTCCATCAGGTGGCAGTGTCTGTGAAACACACACTTGGAGTATAATGTGGGACACAAGGACTGGTCTGTAAAAAAAAAGGCACAAAGTGCTGAAGTGGAACCCATGCTTGTAGGTTGGTTACTTAAAGTTGGAGAATTCAATGGTTATTCCCTTAGGTTGTAAGCTGCCCAAGCAAAATGTGAGGTGCTCCAGTTTGTGTGGCCTCTCTCTGGCAATGAAAAAGGCCCTGGACAGAAAGGTCGGTATGGGGATGGGAAGTTAAAGTGGCTAACAACCAGGATATCCAGCAAGACTTGGCAAACCGAGCGCAAATCTTTGGTGAAACAGTCGTCCGGTCTACGCTTGGTCGCACCACTGTAAAGGAGGCTACATCCAGAACACTGAATGCAGTAGATGAGGTTAGAGGACATGTGCACATTTCTCCCACCCATCCCCTTCCACATATTTCATCCTCTGGCTTCACAATTCGCAGCTCTGGGTCCTATTTTTGTATTTTCATCTCTGGCCTTTGTCCAACCATCTGCCAATCAATCCCTCCACCTGTATCCACCTCTCCCTTGTCAGGGTGTTTCCTGCCCCCACCCCACTGCAACCTTTCATCCCAGATTTCACCCACCACAATCAGACTAAAGAAAGGTCTCGACCCAAAATGTCACCTATCCATGTTCTCCAGAAATGCTGCTTGACCTACCGAGTTACTCCAGCACTTTGTATCATATTTGAGTTACAAAGATTCAAGAAGGTTGTAATGCTCCTTATTGGAGGTAAAGGACAATGAAAATGCCTTGAAAGCAATGACGACCCAAATTGCAACACCAAATATGAGAGAGATGATATTAAGAGGGACAGAGACAAGGATCTGGATGTTTTGGATGAAATTGGTCCCAATCTAGGGGAATGACATGCACCCTTCTCACAAGGTTCTGTGAAAGCTCCATTGGATACCCATTCCACTGTTGGCACTTGATACATCCACCCTTCTCACCAGGTAAGCAGTGTCATTAAATCAAAAAATGCCCATTATGAGGATAGTTTTGGGTTGCAGAGATCCAAGCATATGGCTCAAAACCAATTTCTTTCAGGATCTTATATAATAAAAGCAAAGCAACTATGCAAAAAATGTCGGCACTATAGTAAAAAAAAAATCCCAATGACCTCTGAACCTGCAACTGCTATAAAATATGTGTGTTTTGTGGAAAATTACTTGTAGGGGGATCATGGACAACAATATAATTTGGACTACTAGCACCAATTTTCTTTAAATCTCTAGGAAGGAACTGCAGTTGCTGGTTTAAACCAAAGAGAGACACAAAAAGTTGGAGTAACTCAGCGGGACAGGCAGCATCTCTGGAGAGAAGGAATGGGTGTTGTGTATTGGATCGAGACACTTCTTCAAGGATCTTTAACTTTTGAACCAATGCACTTTTAAATTTCTTCAAGAAGGGTCTCAACCCGAAACGTCACCCATTCCTTCTCTCCAGAGATGTTGCCTGTCCCGCTGATTTACTCCAGCTTTTTGTTTATATCTTCTCTTTAAATCTCTTATAGTCATAGATCTTCCTATAAATGACATACTACATCTGTTTTGATAAAAAATAAATAATTTTATAACTCACAACTGTCTCTGCCATCACTAAATCATTATTTTACTTTGGAAGATAAAAGTGCCTTGAGATGTCCTTTCCTGAAATTTATACTTCCCAATCTTAGTGCAGTGATCGCGATTAGAATTGGAAGAAATGTACAGAGAGGCAGCTGTCTGTCGCTGAATGTACAGCAGAGAAATGATCATTCCAGTGCAAGTGGATATTTATTTTTAAGTAAAAGTCATCAATGTAATAAATGGAGTAGAGAAACATTCCCACAGTGAGTATTCTTGTGTGGTGTCCATTATCCAAAGTGAACCTTGCAGTCCCGGAACTTGGCTGCCTTTGGAAGGGAGTTGATTTCTACATCTTTTGCCCAGAATTTCACTGAACTGGGCCAGATTGGGAACAGGTTGGAAACATGGCTTCCCAAGCTTTGCTATCAAGCCCTATTTTCCCCAAGTGAAATACATTTGTAAAGAACATAAAGGGAGGAAGGCAAGCATGAACAAAATGGATGACAGTGCCAATATTTTGTGAAGGAATGAATAGTGATATTTATTCTTTGAGATTTAAAAAAATATATTCTTGTGTTATTCATTATTGCATGAAATATAATCGTACAAAGTTATACTACAATGTATTGAAGCATTTTAATGCATTTGCCATCATTTACTAGTTATATTAAAAAAGCACAGAAAAGGCTGGACCACTGCTGCACTCACCGCAAAAAGGTCACAGAGTTTACTTATTGATATGTATCCGAAGGGCTAACTTTGGAAATAGAATAATGGTGCGTCCCCCAAAGCAACAGATAAAGCTTGTGCCTTTACAGTTCTGAAATACGGATTCACAATCTTATTATAGATAGACCATAGAAAGAAACTTGTGGAGGATGTTTGCTAGAATCTGATGTTTGATCAGGTTGGTACAGTTGGGCACCACTAGGAGTGACTTGTGACTATAGACACAAAGTCCTGGAGTAACTCAGTGGGTCAGGCAGCAACTTTGGAGAAAAAGGATGGGTGACGTTTCAGGTCGGACCCCTTCTTCAGACAAGCTAGTTTGCTCAAGGAGATGATAGTTTAAAAAAAAACTTGAACATCTAAGGTTTCAGATTTCTAGAATGGCAGATCAGGCTGACCAGATTGCGCAGAATTTGCACAATTTTACAGCAAATGAATCAGACTTTGGTAGTTTTACGGCATACAACAGGTAACAGATCTATGGAAGCAATCTAATATTAACCTCCAAATTAGAGGAAATAACGACTGGAATAAATGATACACAAATGAACATATTTGAATTACAACTTTTTTTCTTTTACAATCTTTCTTTACCAATGTTTATTTTATATTCAAAAAATATATTTTCTAAAGTATGCACATTGGAAAGTTGAGACTACAATTAATAATGCTCCAATATTCATCCACTCTCATTACCTCCTTGATTTAAAGCTTGATTACATATTAAATATTCCTTTATTACTCTATAATACATGTTCCTTAATGGATCAGGTGTGTGAATAATATATCACAAACCAGCATCTTTTAGGGTGTAGCTGCAGATACACAGGAATAAATGTATTTGTTGCTTCCTCACACTAAATGGCCAGTACACCATTGCTACATGTTGTATTCCCCATTACACTGTTCTGTTAATTTCATTGGAAGCAATGTTTAGGAGAAGACTGTGCATTCTCCAGTACCAGGCTAGCAACACAAGAGTATGGTCTACTTGTGAGGACTGGTAAAAAATTAAATGTTAATAATCAAGAAGCCAATTCCATTCCTGAAGTTTCTATAACACAGGGAATTATGTAGTTCATTATGGGGGAACATCTCGGAACTACTGTGGCACGTACCTGGAATACCTCTGCGACCATGTCTTCCTTTTTCTCCTGGTGGCCCTAGAGAGAAACCAGGAAAAATTAGTATAGTTGTCAACAAATGGGGACCATGTATCTGAGTAGACCAGTGGCACAACCGACTTAAAATGACTGTAAAATTAGAAAGCGGAGTCAAAATGTAAACACTTGAGTTTTGATTGGGAATCTAGCAGCTTCTTGTTCATCATTTGGCATGGAGAGTTACACTTTAATAGAGATGTTTCTGAGAAGCTTAAATGTAAATATACAAGTTCTGCAGCTTGCATTACTGAGAGTACTGGCTGTCTTTCACATTTTTACATATAATTAATTATTGTTCCTGATAACCTTCTGCCATCCCTGGATTATTGATTAACTGGCCCAATATCAAGATGCTGACCTAATCTCAGATGGATAATATTTCACAATTTATGCTCTAATAAATCATTGAAGCAGGACCAAGGAGTCAACATTCCTAAACGTTCTTCAATCATGAAAACACTCATCCATTTATGTTGCATGTAAAATGTTATATCCCCAAGCACGAAAGACAGTAACAAGGGGAATATCCACAGCATTTCACATGAAAGCAACATTTAAAACATGAAACAGAGCACTCTAAATATTTTAATGTATATAGTATATACTTAAGTACACAGACTGTCCTCCAAAATAAACTGAACCCACACTAGAAATTGTTATAAAAACCCTTGAATACAACGCATACTATTTCAGATCCAGAATCTCTAATCATGGATTACATAATGGTGCATAAAACTTCAGCATGACTAATTTTAAGGTGCTAAATAGATCCCTGTCTTGCAAAATAGAATCTTTATTTGCTCTACACATATCCACTATTCCTAAGTAAAGTAAATCACCCGATCAAAGATGAAGTGGTGGTGTTAATGAAAGCTTCCTTTAAGCCAAATGTGAGCAATTTTAATGTGGTCATTTGTTGTGATGGCCCAAGTATAAATTACGTGTTCAATGAACCGCATCTTGGCTACATAATGAACAGTTCAGTCACAGTTTTCAGGGTGTGTAACAGTTCACTCAGTCCGAACATAGAGTTGGAATGTAACAATTGATATATTGATTTATCCTATTTCTAATGAAGGTGATTTCAGACAACTAAAGTGGAAGCTGGAAATATTTTCACAACGCTCCTAGATATTCCATCATCATTAAATGAATCTGTCAAACTGAAAATATCGTGATTGAGAGAAATAGAAACTAAACCAACTTCACCATTAAGGACCAAAACTGGTACGAGCCTGTCAACACAAGGAATTGTAGTTGCTGGTTTACAAAAAACGATAAGAAGTGCTGGAGTAAAGCCCCTGTCCCACTTTCCCGAATTCCTCAAGAATTCTCCCGAGTTTTCCCCTTGATTCAAACTCGGAGATGCCAGCCGTAGGTACTTGGGGTTAATTTTTAACTCATGGACATATTTCAAAATGCTGAAAAAAAGTCCCGACTTACCTGATGCCCCATATACCTACGGCTGGCACTACGAGCTGCTACTAAATATCTACGGACTCGCTACAGACTCCTACAGACTCGCTACGGACATTCTCTGAGTTTGAATCAAGGGGAAAACCCGGGAGAATTTGTGAGTAACTCGGGAAAGTGGGACAGGGGCTTAACTCAGAACATCAGGCACCATCTCTGCTGAACATGGATAGGTGGCAGATTGGGACTGTTCTGAATAGTATACGAATGGCTTGTCCACTTGGTTTAAATATCTGCAATACTAAATAGCTAATTAATAACAGGTAGGATTATCCCAAACATTTCATATCCTGATGCTTCCAACAGAATATTTTCACACTGGAGCAGATTAATATTCTACTCAACAGTTGGGAAATGTCGCATTTTGTTTTCAGGATAGTTAAGGATTTGTTGACTGGTTATTTTGGCCAGTTCCCTCTGGGCACGTAATCCTCCCCATCAGATTTTACTCTGCGTCTACTCATCTGAAGCTTGATGCACAGAAGGCAACTGTGAAAATGCAGCTCAGTGTGGTGAAAACAATGCAAAATTCGTCGTGTGCAACAAAAAATTCAAATGCTGGAGTAACTCAGCGGGCCAGGCTGGAGGGGAATGGAAAAACAATGTTTCGGGTCGGGACTCTTCTCCTTTGCAAAAAAAAAATATGACCGTACACTTTCACCAATAGCTAAATTCTACATTAGTGTGGCGGACGGGGTGGAGGAAACTAAACACATCCCATTAGATTGGCTATCCTGCCTAACTTCTTTTCTTTTCATTGGCTTCCATTTTTACACCTAGTCCCCCATTAATGGGGGTTTGGGGAGGAGGAGAGGGGAGGGGAGTTTAAATTACCCAACATATCTGACCAGGAACCAAAATCACAGTCAGAAACTTAATTTACAGTAGAAACACAAAAAAGAGATAGAAATGGACACCCACACATAGAGAATCCCTAACACTGACAACATGCTAAACTTTCTCAGCCTGCCTCCGACCACAAGTATTCAAAACCTTACACATGAAACAATCAACTCATCCAGAAACATATGATCCCAAACACATGTCCAAACCATTATACATAACCCAACCAAGCCCACTACATATAAAATATCAAAGGCCGCCAGTCGATATAGACATCTATATACAAAATATCAGTGGCTCATATGTATTCCAGTCCTTCCTCTGCGCACTGATTACTTTAGTATTTCATTCTCTACCACCAAACCATGTGAGTTTCAGATATAACTCTTTCAATGTTTCACGACTGGAGTACTAAGAAAAATCTGAATTTGATGAAAGTTTGGATGAAGTGCATTAACTCGGTTTTTTCCTCCACAAGTTCTGCCTGACTTGCCGAGTGTTTCCATTGTTTCAGGTTTTTGGCATCTGCAGTTTGTTTTTTGCTTCAGGAAAGCCTACATTCTGATTGATAGAACAACATAAGCCTGATCTGTGGCTTAAATCTAATGAGACGCAGCATATTCAAGTTCTACAGGCACTGTTTAAAGAACTGGTCTCAATCAGTTTTGTGTCCAACCATTCCAACATTGGAATAATTCGTAACTAAAAGCAGTCCAGATGAAATAGGTATATGGGCCAGAGACTGAAGAAATGCCTGATGAAGGTCCACTTTACAAAAAGTTACCTGTCCATTTTTTCCTCAGATGCTGCCTGGCCCACTAAGTTCCTCCAGCACTTTGTGTTCTGCTCAAGAATGCAGATCAGTTGGTCCATGGTCATGTGTTAAACACCTTAGCTACATGAATCACCACTTTCTAACATCACGGCTGAAGAATTAGTAACCTTGTTCAATAAGACAAGGTGGTCAAACACTTTGGTGGATTATAATTGCTCAGATAACTACCAAGACCTGTTGTTGCAATCAGAAGCAGTCATGGAAAATTCCAGAATACCCATGATGTAAAATTGCAAGAAAAATACAGCTAAAACAAATAGCAGATGTTTGTTCTGTTTTTAAAATATAAGAGAAAGACTTCCTTAACAAAACAGCAAGTACATTCCTAATAAAGTGATCAACAGCCTTTAACATATTGCAATGTAAACAGCATACATCTGATGCCATTAATATTCATATTAATAGATTAGTTAATGCTGAATAGTGAAACGCAATAGAATGCAGCAAAAGTCAAAATGCTGAAGGAATGCAATGGTTTAGGCAATATCTCTGGAGGGAATGTATTTCAGACGGAAGAAGGGTCCCAACCCAAAATGTCTTCTGTCCATTCCCTCCAAAGATGCTGCCTGGTCAATTGAGTTCCGCCAGCACTTTGTTTTTTGTTAATGTTGAATCGTGTTTACCATGAAATAGCAATGTTCACAGTAAATGTGAAGCTTGGAGCAGGATTTCAGAAATAAAGGACATAATATGTTTAACAATACAAGGATAGTCACAGCAACCCAAAAACAAAATGCTGGTGAGACTCAGCAGGTCAAGCAATACCTGGAAAGTGAAAGAAATGGTCAAGTTTGGGTCGAGACCCTGTATCAGATGAGGGAAGGTAACTGAGGGTGGGGGAGAGGGGGTGGTGGTGGGAAGGGGGTAGAAGGTCATAGGTGTTCCGAGTAGCGGTAGATGAAAGGGGTATGTGTGGAAACAGAAGAGGTGGAAGCAGATGAGGAAAACTGCAGATGGAGCCAGGAGGAAGGGTGGATGGAGGCAGGCGTGGAACTCGCTCTCAAAATATGGAGGGGATCGGGGGACGGGGGACACACAATTTTTTGGTGGCCGCTCGCGCATGTGCACACTCACACACACATGCGCGAGGCTTCGGAGGCTCAATCCAGCGCTAAATGCAGCTCAACTCTGCCTGTCTCGCCAGGTTAACTACAGCCCTGACTGGACTGACGGGACACCAGCGCTGCTTCTCTGCGCTGGCCATATTTCCCGCAAGCCCAGGCAGGTTCACCTGGCGGGACAGGCAGAGTGAGATGGGTTTAGTGCAGCTTCTCTGCGCTGGCTGTGGGCCTGGGGGTGCCGTGCCCGACTGACTCCCGACCTCTCTGGCCACCCATGGGAGGGGGTGGCACTAGGGTGGGGACGGGACAGCGCTGGAGACCCGTCCGGGATCGATCCAGGCTGTGGATCAGGCGCAGATCTGTGCCGCGTCTCCCTCCTCCAATCACCGCACTCTATCCTCAGTCCCACCACCTCCCCCCCACTCCAATCATTGCGCTGAATTATCATGGCCCACCCCCATTGCCTGCTGACCGACCTCTCTCTTGTCCAATTGGCACCCTCGAAAGCGGAGATTTTAAAATCCGGATGACAAAAACTGGGGGGGGGGGGGGGGGTGGATGTCCCCCACCTCTCAACACATGGGGGGCACTTGTCCCCTCTGCCCCCCCCCCCCCCCGGGTTTTCCGCCCCTGGGTGAAGGAGAGATAGAATCCGAGGGTAATGAGCAGGGATAGACAGCTGGAATCTGAAGAGTAAGGAAGATGCTAATGGGAACCAATTAAGGGAGAGTTGGGGCAGATGGGCAGATGGAACCGGATGGGAGAGGGGATCGATGGGTGACGTGCAGGCAGCAGGTAGATGGAGCCGGAGGGAGAGGGAGATGAAAATGGATACCGTGGGACTGGGTGTGGGGTATGAGCAAGAGAACAAAAATAGGAGGACAGAGGGAGAGAGGTATGGGAAGACAGGGGGTAATGGTTCCCCGAAATTGGAAAAGTCAACGTTCATACTGTTTGGTTGTAGAAATCCCACCTTGGCAGTGGAGAAAGCTGAGGATGGGAGGTTGAAGTGGGAATGTGAAGGCAGGTTGAAATGACATGCAACCTATATTTTCGGATGGCTAAAGGTCAAGGCATTTTACGCATTTTCACAACGTACATATTTTCCAAGATCAGCAAATGCATTTAGTGACATTGATGGTAACTCAATCATCAGATTGCAGGTTTTGCAATAATTACTGGTTAGCACCTGAACAAACAGGAAATAGAAGTCTTAAACTTTAATTCATATTTGCAATTTAACCAGTGAAAATTAAATCTGCAGTATAAAGATGTAGAGATGTTCGACTTGATCGTGGGGTCTGTCTTTGCCTTGAGACGCCTGATGCATGAAATGACCTGAAGGCAACAATGCTGAATGCCTTTTCAAAGCAATTGAAGCCAGCAATATATAAACATGTTATGGAAGCATATGAAAGATATGAGAAAAATCTGTCTGTCTGTCTATCTGCCTGCACTTTTCCTATGTGAGGACTCTTTAAATTCTTGCATGCATTAATCTATTACCATTTAAGCAAAATTCTGCTTTTATATTCTTGTTACAAAAGTGGATTATACCATATCTGGAAGGGATCCGGTACCAGAAAAAGAAGGATGATGGAACCAGACAGAGTCCTAGGCGTCATACAGCACGGAAACAGGCCCTTCTGCCCAATATGCCCACACCGACCAAGATACCCCATCTGCATGAGTCCCGCCTGCCTGTGTTTGGACCATATCCTTCTAAACTGTTCCAATCGTAGGTGGGGGAGGGAATAGCTAGGACGATGCATGTGGAAATGGAGAAGAGAGATCTGTGTGACTCAATTAACTTGCACCTTTTGTTATCTCTGTTGACGATGTCCACATCCTTCTAGCAGCAACGGTTATAGTCTAGTAAATGAAACTTGTGGAGCATAGGGGCGGGAAAGAGAAGGATTGCTCTGACTGAGAGCTAGAAGTGGCATGATGGACCAAAAGACATTCGGCATCATTAGAAGCTAACCAAGAAGATTTGTTAAATTATGTTACAGGTTTTTTGACTCCACAACGGGTAACACAGCAGAGCTGTTGCCCAACCTCCAGTGCTGCCTGCATTGAGTTTGCACAATCTTCCTGGGAATAAGATGGGATTAATGCAAGACTGTGTGCCGTGTTTGTGGACTCATGAAAACTCGTGTTTTCATGCTACATGACTTTATGACCTCTGTTCTAACCTGCAATGAACCACAGAAGTACTAGAAGTGTAATTTTTAAATCCAATGACATAAGTGTTGTTTCAAATACCTTGTAATGTTTCTGATTATTGTATGAAGTTGGGTGTGAAGTTTACTTTGAAACAAATTTAATTACCGAACAGTTACCTGGTTTTTATTAACTCCAGAAGAAGCCAAATCCAAGATAGCCACAAGAACCAACTGCAGAGAACTATACTTAAAATAAGTTTAAAACTTCAATAAACTATCCCAAAATGTGAAATTTGACACAGGCACCGAGGAAAGGGGAGAATTGTCCAGGGTGCACATAATTAGCTGATATTCTTCTGCATTCCTACATGGAATTCCATGTATAATAAGTTAAAATAACTGAAACAAAATTCACATTTCTTTAATCAACGTAAACCAGACGTGAACAACTAGCGCCCACAATTCACTGTAAATCAACAGAAAGACTGTGGAAATGAATAATTCCAGCAGTAGAAGTTGATTTTGTCACGCAGGAGGTCTGGAAAGATCAGGACCACCGTGATGTCCACGCCCCAGAGAGTAGCGTACAATGGACGTTTCTGTGAGGTCACAAAAAGATCTCCTGTAATAAGGGAACCCGACAGGATGCCAGAAAATGGTTCAGTGACATCAAAAGGGCAAAAGGAAAACACTGCACTAGGATGCTTGCCTTATTCTGCTCCAGAGTGGGAGAACACCCACCTTGAGAACACCAGTACCTGCTGAGGTTAAGAGTGGCAAAACTGTTTTAAATGGAGCATTTGTAAGAATCTGAAGCTTAGGACATTGATAAATCCACCTGGGGTTTGAGTGAGTGAACCATCATTAATTCAAGTGTAACAATCCATTGAAGCATGCGGATTATAATGTTCAATACAAAGTGACTTACACTCTTAATTTTGACCTTCAGAATTGCTTGAATGATGTCATAGAGTCATAGAGTGATACAGCCCTTCAGCCCAACTTGCCCACACCGGCCAACAGTGTTCCAATACACTAGTCCCACCTGCCTGCTCTTGGTCCCTATCCCTCCAAACCTGTCCTATCCATGTATCTGTCTAATTGTTTCTTAAACAGTGGGATAGTTCCAGCCTCAACTACCACCTCTGGTAGCTTGTTCCATACACCCACCACCCTTTGTGTGAAGAAGTTACCCTTCGGATTCCTATTAAATCTTTCCCCCTTCACCGATGTCCTCTGGTCATCGATTCCCCTACTCTGGGCAAGAGGCTCTGTGCATCTACCCGATCTATACCTCTCATGATTTTGTACACCTCTATAAGATATCCCCTCATCCTCCTGTGCTCCATGGAATAGAGACCCAGCCTACTCAACCTCTCCCTGTAGCTCACACCCTCTAGTCCTGGCAACATCCTCGTAAATCTTTTCTGAACCCTTTCAAGCTTGACAATATATTTCCTATAATATGGTGCCCAGAACTGAACACAATATTCTAAATGCGGTCTCACCAATGTCTTATACAACTGCAACATGACCTCCCAACTTCTATACTCAATACTCTGACTCATGAAGGTCAATGTGCCAAAAGCCTTTTTGACCACCTTATCCACCTGCGACTCGACCTTCAAGGAACCATGCATCTGTACTCCTAAATTCCTCTACCTTACAAGACTACCCAAAGGCCTACCATTTACTGCGTAGGACCTGCCCTTGTTCGACGTCCCAAGATGCAACACCTCACACTTCTCTGCATTAAATTCCATCAACCATTCCTACGCCCTCCTGGCCAATCGATCCAGACCCTGCTGCAATCTTTCACAACCATCTTCACTATCTGCGAAACCATTCAATTTTGTATCATCAACAAACTTGCTAATCCTGCCCTGTATGTTCTCATCCAAATCATTGGTGTAGATGACAAACAGTAACGGGCCCAGCACTAAACCCTGAGGCACACCACTAGTCACAAGACTCCAGTCCGAGAAGTGACATTCCACCATCACTCTTCCATGGAGCCAATTTGCTATCCGTTCAACTATCTCGCCTTGGATCCCATGCAATCTAACCTTCCAGAGCAGCCGACTATGCGGAACCTTGTTGAATGCCTTACTGAAATCCATGTACACAACATCTGCCCGCATTGACCTTTTTGGTCACATCTTCAAAAAAAATCAATCACATTTGTGAGACACGACCTCCCACATACATGCTGACTATCCCTAATCAGCCCTTGCCCATCCAAACGCCTGTATAACCTATCCCTCAGAATACTCTCCAGTAACTTACCAACTACAGATGTTAAGCTCGCCAGTCTATAGTGCCCAGCATTTTCCCTGCAGCCATTCTTGAAAAGAGGCACAGCATTTGCCATCCTCCAGTCTTCCGGCACCTCTCCTGTATTTAAGGACGACTCGTAAATTTCAACCAGGGCCCCTGCAATTTCCTCTCTAGTTTCCCACAATGTCCTTGGATATATCTGATCAGGCCCTGGAGATTTATCGACCTACCTTCATACACAACAGTACATTCAGTACTTCTTCAACGGTAACACTGACTGCTCTCAAGCCATTTCCATTGACTGCTCTAAGTTCCTCCATCCTACTGTCTTTGTCCTTGGTAAATACAGAAGAGAAATACTCATTGAGGACCTTGCCCATCTCCCGTGGCTCCACACAGAGGTGACCGCTTTGATTCCTGAGAGGTCCCACTCTCTCTCTCTAATTACCCTTTTACCCACTATGTATTTATAAAATATTTTGGGATTGTCCTTAAGAGCTATCTCCTGGCTCCTTTTTGCCCTTCTGATCATATTTTTCAGTTTACTCCTTAGCTCCCGAAACTCCTCCAGAGATGCACTTGATCCCAGCTGCCTATACCTGTCTATATCACTCTGACCATAAAGATAACAGCATCAACACCACCAAACATATTTGTGTACAATATTCACTCAAGACTAATGTCATTAACGATTGTTTCATGCTGGTGTTTTGGTGGAAATTAATACAATGCTCTACTCTTTTATCGTTTGTCTGAACTTGACATTGTTTGGTTCACAGCTTCAATAAAATATCTCCAGAAGTCAAAATGACTTTGGATCCGTACCAAATTATGAAACGCAAGGATCCTTAAGGGGACAATATGTTTTGTAAGTGGGAACATGAAGATCTATTTTAAATTATGAACCGCCAACACTTCTCAATATGAAGCATATGAAATACCTAAAAACCCCAACACTAAGCTTCAAAGCCTTGTTGGATGATTAAAAAAGACTGGGTGGCTAAAGTCTCTAGACACTTCTGAAAAACATTAGGAATCCGTTTTTTAAATTTTTAGTTTATTTCTTTATAAGTTAGTTGTATTTACATTAATGACTTGCATACAAACTGATATGGAAAAATGTGGTACATTTTGCAATGTTTGAAATGAAATGCATATTTGTGACCAAAACAATCCAACTCTAATTTGGACAGTGAGGACAACAATAAAGGAAACTGGTACAAAATACCTTGGACATAGTTTGAGATCTCCCCGCTCCTTAGATAACATATGGAATAGACTTACAGACTTGAGGTGAAATAACACCTCCAAGTGGCTCTGGTACTGAGAAGGACTGAAGATTACAGTGGTAATAATAGCAATGTTTGAATTTTCACAGGGAACAGAAGGAGCCCAGTATTCCTGAAATTAGGATCAACAGGTTGTGCAGCAAGGGGCAGTATTCGACGAAGTCATGTCCATAACTGAAGAGTTATACATGTCCTCTGGGGAATGGGTTCAATGAGGCGAATAACCTTCTACAATATTCTTAATTCCTTGCACATTCCACTTCGGCAAATAAATTGTTCTCCAATTCCGCATGTCCTAACTGCCACACTGCATTATTGTAAGAAAATCTGCAAAACGCCTTCACCATAGCAGTAGATGGTTCTGGAGGTTGAAGCAAAAATAAGCTAACTTTAGTTTTGCAAATGCTTTAAAGGTTGTAGTTCTGTCCAGGAAAACACCATGTATGACGTACTAACATTGAAATTCAGGGAGAAAATATTTCCTCACCACTAATATAAGGCTCACCAGCCTATATGTTCCTGAAATATCCCAATTGCCTTTCTTAAACAAAAAAAAACAGACAGGTTATTCTCCAATCTTCTGAGGCTTTACCTGTGGCTAAAGAGGATACAATGCCCGAGCTAACTCAAGCTTGCCTTTCTCAATATGTTGAATAGATTCTATCAGAATCCCTGGATTTATCCACCTTAATGCTCGTCAAGAGATCCAATACGTCCTCCTTCTTAATATCAACATGCTAAAGAATATCAGTACATCCGTCTCTGTTACCACCATCATTCATGTTCTTCTCCTTGGTGAATAATAACACATTTTGCATCTCGTCCACTTCCTATGGCTCCAGACTTAAATTCCGTTAATTGTCCGTAAATGGACATACCCTTTTCCTCATTATACCCTCTTGTTTTTATATGTAAAATGCCTTGGGATTTGCCTTAATTCTACTTGCCAAGGACATTTCATGGCCCCTTTTAGCTCTCCTGGTTTCTTATTTGTTCTTTCCAGCTTCATTTATACTCCTCAAATGCATTGTCTGATTTCAGCATCCTACACCTCACATATGCTTCCTTTTTCTTTCTGACTAAACATTCAACATCTCCTGTCATCCAAGGTTCTTGAACCTTACCATTCCTATCTTTCATCATCACAGGAACATGCTGGTCCTGAATTCTAACCAGCTGGTCTTTAAAAGACTCCCACATGTTAGATATGGATTTACCCAATAACAGATGTTTCCAATCTATCTCCCCGGTTACTGTTCTAATATTGTTGTAATTACCTCTCCCCATTTAGCACTTTCTCTCCCTCCTGTCTTATCTCATTCATAATTAAAACTCACTTATGGTCACTGTTTCCAAAGTTTTCTCCCACTGAAACTCAGACCATCTGGCCAAGCACATTTTCCAACCCAAGGTCCAGTTTGGCCCCTATCTACATACTGTTTCAAGAAGCCCTCTTAGATGCATGTAACACATTTGGCCCATCTTAGCCATTGGCTGTAATGAGTCCCACAGTCAATCTTGAGAAAATTAAGACCTCCCATTACAACATCTTTGTTGTTTTTACATCTTTCCATAGTCTGTCTACACATCTGTATCTCAGCTGGGTGGCCTATAATATAATCCCATCATAGTGATTGCATCTTTCCTTTTGCTGTGTTCAATCCATATTGCCTCCCAAGATGAGCCCTTGACAATGTCTTCTAAATATTCTTTCTGATCAATAGTACAGCCCCTACACCTCTTTTACACCCCTCACCACTTAAAAATTAAACTGTGGAACATTTGAGCTGTCAGCCTTGCCCTTTGCTCAACAGGTATCTGTGAAGGCCACAACATAGTTGATCCATGTACTAATCCAGGCTCTAAGTTCAGCAACATTCCCCGTAATATTCCTTGAATTGACATAAAAACACTTCAGACTGTCAGTCCTACCCTGCTCAATAAATAGCTAATATTTACTAGTCTGTTCTTAGCACTCACAAAATGCAACACCCCACATGTATCTGGATTAAACTGCCTCAGCCCATTTCAACAACACATAAATATCATTCTGTAGCCTCACACTACCCTCCACACTGTCCACAACTCCACCATACCTTCCATAACTCCCCCAAGTCTGAAGAAGAGTCTCGACCTGAAACGTCACCCATTTCTTCTCTCCAGAGATGCTGTCCGTCCCGCTGAGTTACTCCAGCATTGTGTCTATCTTCCTCAATACTACCTCAGATTCTGCCATTCATGATGGATGTCCTAACATCCTTTGCATTCACAAAATGCAACAGCTCATATGTATCTGGATTCAACTGCCTCTGCCATTTCTCAGCCCACTTCAACAACACATCAACATCACCTTGTAGCCTGCAGGTAGGTGGCTGCTGGCAGCCTATTTACCACTGAAGCCTGAAGCTCTGTCATGCAGCACCAGACACGACCTGCATGAGGAGAATCAGCTTGACCAGCGCTCTGCATCCAGCCTAGATAAGTCTAGGCAGCCGAGACCAAGGCGACAAGTCTAGGCAGCAGAACTCATCCTGCTCAATTATTCCCATTATGACTAACTTTATATTCCACATATCATTCCATAATCCAGGAAAGACAGGCCTATGCGGAAACTACATTAACACTTTAAATGCATTTTTAGAGTAGCAATTTTTAAACCTTGCAAATTAAAATACATTGAAACGGAAGTAATTCAACAGGTTATTTCAATTTGAGAAAAGGACATTAGTATTTGGCCAAGAGAAATGAAACAAAATGATAGCTTAATATTGAATTATATATGAATATTGTTAAGTGCGCTCCTTTATTCTGAAAATTGCAGCTCCTTCTGATCTTTGCATCGACCAGGATATATGGTCGCATGTTGTTCATTAGCGATTGCCTGCTTGTTTATTTAGAAAACGAATCTGCGTGTGAAGACAAATATACTTCGAAGAAGCATGGAGAGGGAAATTTCTATAATGATGGTCATTAGGCAAAATTACAAGTGTGCATGCGAGGTTCAATAACTCTGCACTTACTGGGAAATGCGGTGGCAACCCTTCATCAAAAGCCGAACAGAAATAATCCATTATTTTGCAGTGTTCTCCCACTAGAAAGATTGCCAAACATGGACTCTCAGCCCAGCATCCTAGCCTTCAGATGTTCCCAGGGATACATAAGTAAGCCTAGTTACCTTCAAGCAGACACTTTAAATTTAGAACAAGGTCATGAACCGTGCTGGATAGGGCAGACAAGAGGCAAGTGAGACGACGCAATATGAGAAGCATGCACAGTTAGCACCAAACGAAGTGGGAATGACGTGCTGCTCCAATAAAGAGTGTACAGGACAGAATGGTGCCACAGGAGACTATTATAAACCGAGCATTGCAGCAATAGTTACAGCACAATATCACTTCAGATTTATTACCATGCTTTGAACTTTTTTCTGAGCCAACTGGGAACACCTTATTCTCTGCATTATTCGCCACGTCAAACCAGCAGTGCTAGGAAATGGATGTTTTCTTTGTCACTGAGACATACCTTGTAAATCTAGTTATGGCACCACTTGGGTGCAATGCAATATTTCACACTGTTAAAACGTGTGCCTCTTTGCAGTCGTGTGGCAGTTTACATGCACACCTAATGGGAATCCCATTCTGAAGGGTCCTGACCCAAAACATCACCTATCCATGTTCTCCAGAGATGCTGCCTAACCCGCTGAGTTACTACAGCACTCTGTTCCCATGGTGGATAATGGCTGGTTCATCACAGCCCCCCCCCCCATCAAAGAGAACTTTAGGAGGCGCTGCCTCAAAAAGGTTGACAGCATCATCAAGGACCCACAACACCCTGAAAATCAATTCACTCCTGTCATCGGGATGAAGGTATAGGAGTCTGAAAACGGTAACCGCCAGGTTCAGGAACAGCTTCTTCCCAACAACCATCAGATTATTGAACACCACAACACCAACTAAACTTTGAGCTACAAACTGTCTTGGTTGCACTCGGGACTTTGGGTTTTTGTTTTGTTTTAGTTTTTATAACTGTTGAACTCTTCCTTTGCTCTTTTGTTATGTTATCTATAGAGTACCGTGTTTATGAATCTGTTGTGCTGCTGCAAGTAAGAATTTCAAGGTTCTGTTTCTGGTGCATATGACAATTAAACACTCTTGACTCTTTTGATTCTTCATAAACCCATGTAAGTTCACCTCTCTATGTCCTTCGGTCCATAGAAAACTGTCCAGCCTATCCAACTTCACCTTATAGCTCAAGTCCTCGAGTTCAGGCAATATTCCTGTAAATCTTTTCTGCTTCCCCTCGATCACGGACACGTAATATTAAATGGCTGAGTGGCAAGTGTAAGTGCAGATGAATTCAGGTGTTAGGGAGCATTCATGGTGCTGAAATGTGTACTACCGTTGGCCTGAGATATGCACATTCAAAGAGGTTGCACTGCAAACATTAATATGGATGTCTCAGGTTTGAATATGCTGTCCAAAATACATGAATGTTCAATTAGAATTTGGGTTCCAAAGTTGCTTCTTAAGCAAAGTTTTTAAAGTAAATTTTAATTGACTTCAGCACATGGACCTCATCTCTGCATGGACCTCAGTGCTCCAAATAAATACTAATTGCCAATTTGGGCTTTAGCTCTTCATCATTGCAAATTAATTGGAATGTGTATATTTATTTTCAGTAACAATAATTAGGCAATTGGACCAACAATTCAAAAGACAAGAGTTGAATTCATCCATGATAATTTGTCATACTAGACAGATTTGTTAAGAATTAGTCAGAGGCTAGGGCAAAGCAGATAAAAACTACTAGATTGTTATAAAACTCCAACTGATTAATTGATTACAAGCGGGAAAATGGGCATCATCACTATCTAATCTGTTCAATACATGACTCCATGTCTACACTGTAAACTCTTGAAGCTTTTACTTCAGCAACCCTGCCAAATATGGAAGGAAAATAAATGTGTCCTTGTTGATGTTCCATGGCCAATATTCTGAGAAATCTGTTCAATACACCAGCCACGGAGTTTTAGACCCTGTAAGTTTTTCAACTGCACTTACCTGCGCGCCCGTACCTACCGCTGTCAAGGAGCTGCCTCTGCAGCTCATGCTCTGCCGTCAGCGTTGACGTAATGCCGTTCAAGCGCCAGGCGGGGCTTCTTCACGTAGTCACTCACGTGACTCCGAAGTAAAATTGTAATATAGTTTGTAATCATTTATGCCTTAGGCTGTGGCACAAATATTAAAATACTAAACTGCAGTTGGTTTTAACCAATTACTTTCAATGCAATTATTTGTGAAACTCAAGTTCTGTGCAGTTACGTAGAACAGTATAGTATAGGAACAACCCTTCAGCCCACAATGTCTGTGCCGAACACAATGTTAAGTTAAACTAATCTCCTCTCTGCAAGTGATTCTTGCATATGCATGTAGTGGCTATCTAAAAGCCTCTTAAATGTCACTATCATATCTGCTTCTACCACCACCCCTGGCAGCATGTTCTAGGCACATGCCACTGTTTAAAAATCTTGACCCTGTACATTTTCTTTAAACTTTAGCGCACTCACTTTTAAGCTATGCCCTCTAGTATTTGACATTTCTGCCCTGGGAATAAAGTCCTAAATGGCTAAATAAAATATTGGATAATTTTATAAGCTCTCTGGATGCTGAGTGCAAGAGAGTGATCCATTAAAAAAAATTGTACATCCTGTTTCGCACAATTGTAAGGTGGGTTTGTTAATAAAAAGGAAAGTACAAGGTATGTGGAAGTTTGTGCTGGCAGAATCAGGAAACTTAAAAAAAAGTCTGAAGAAGGGTCTTGCCCCGAAATGTCACCTATTCCTTCTCTCCAGAGATGCGGCCTGTTCCGCTGAGTAACTCCACCTTTTTGTGTCGATCTTCAGTTTAAACCAGCACCTGCAGTTCCTTCTTACACAAACTTTAAAAAGGTACCTGGATGTGCATTGGAAGTGCCATGATGCCATGAGAGATTTTTGCAATATTATAAAAAATTATATTCCGCAAAAACGACAGAAAACAGGATAGGAATAGAAGCATTTAAAAAAAAATGTAATTTAAATGGGATGGATTCACAAAATAGAGAATCACTAAATGCTGAAATATCAGTAAAAGAAACCGAAGAATCTATCACATCATTAAAAAATGGTAAAACACCGGGATCTGATGGTATTGGTTCGGAATTTCATAAAACATTTTATGATCTGATTGCACCACGTTTGAAGATACTCTATGAATACATCTTTACCCACCAGAAACTACCAGAAACGTTAAATTAATCTATTATAACACTTGTACCTAAAATAGACAAAGATCTGGATGACCCAGGATCATATAGAGCTATAGGTCTTTTAAATACTGATCAAAAGATACTAACCAAAATATTAGCACAAAGACTAAGCACAGTTATTAATCAATTAATTCACCCGGATCAAACAGGATTTATACCAAAACGATATTCCTCATATAACCTGAGACGATTATTCAATATTATATATTCGAAAAAGAGGTATTAATAAAGACCTAGTAATTATATTGTTAGATGCAGAGAAAGCCTTTGACCAGGTGGAATGGTCTTACTTGTTTTCGGTTATGGAAACTTTTAAGTTGGGAGTGAAGTTTATTACTTGGGTTAAATTATTATACACAAATCCAACAGCCAGAATACTAACAAATCAAATGCTATCAACTAAATTTAATTTATTCCGAGGCTGCAGACAAGGTTGTCCTTTATCCCCGCTATTGTTTGCACTTGCAATAGAACCATTAGCTCAACGTGTGAGATTACATCCTGAAATATATGGGAATGACACCAGAGATACTGAAAATAAAATCTCCTTATATGCGGATGATGTATTACTTTATATTACAAAGCCGGAAATTAGTATTCCAAATTTACTGAAATTAATAACTGAATTTGGATTATTTTCAGGATATAGTATTAATTGGAATAAAAGTGAACATGTCAATAATGGTAAATAACTTACATATACTACAACAATTTCCTTTTAAGATAGCAAACGAAAAAAATCAAATATCTTGGAATTTATGTAACAAAAAGATTTGATTCTTTATTTAAATCCAATTTTCCACTTTTATTGAATAAATTAAATAAGAATATTTTATATTGGAAAACATTACCTATTTCAATGCTAGGTAGAATGAAAGCAATAAAAATGATTTTTCTCCCGCAATTACTATTAATTCCAAAAACTATGGAATTAATAAGATGGGCGATCTCTATAGGGAAAACTCCTTCATGTCATTTCAAGAATTAAAACAAATTTATGGATTACATTCAAAAGATTACTTTAAATATTTACAAATTAGAGACTATGTAAAAGCAAACACACAAGAAATCAGAAATAGAAAGACAGAAATTTTAGATGAATGTCTAAATAAACACCCGAACAAAGAAAAATTGATATCATATATTTATAACTTTTTATTGGAAAACGATGTTCCAATGACAGAAATATATAGGCAATCATGGGAAAACGAATTAGGTCAATTAATCAGACTAGAAGTATGGGATGAAAGTTTACAACATATACACCATTGTTCATTAAATGTTAGACACTCTCTTATACAATTTAAAATATTACATAGATTACATTATTCAAAATCCAAATTACATAGTAGTTTTTCAAATGTATCTGCCATATGTGATAAATGTCAGCACTTAGAAGCTAACTTAACGCATTCATTTACAAATTGTATAAATATTACTAAATTTTGGACAGAAATATTTAAGATAATTTCAAATGTTGTTAATATGAATCTGATCCCAGACTCAAAATTAATAATATTGCGAATATTAGAAACAGATCAACTAATAACAACGAATCAAAGCATTTTTATTGATTACAGTTTAATAATTGGGAAAAAATTAATATTGAAATTCTGGAAAGGTCCTACATCCCCCACAACCAAAATGTGGATTACAGGAATGTCGGAGACACTTCATCTGGAAAGATTAAGGCGTGTCCTACTGGATAAGTTGGATCTTTTCAGAGGGTTATGGTCTCCATTTATTGAATATTTAAAGGGTCAAAATGGCTCGGTGCGAGAGCCTGACTGAAGCCTGAATAAAGGAATGGATGAAGAATCATATATAACAAATCATGGATATATCTCCAATGATGGATAACCTGTTTAACACTCCACTCATTTTTTATTTTATTTTATTTTTTTTAACTTTATTTTTCTCTATTTTTTCCTATCTGCAATTTTTTTTTAAATGTATAGAAATACAAATAAGACATAATTGTTAATATTAATAATATTACGAATGTATGAGACAAGTATATTATTTTAATATGTACTTACATCTAATAAAAGTATTTAACAAAAAAAAAAGGAAAGTACAAGGTATGTGGAAGTTTGTGCTGGCAGAATCAGGAAACTTTAAAAAAGTCTGAAGAAGGGTCTCGCCCCAAAATGTCACCTATTCCTTCTCTCCAGAGATGCGGCCTGTCCCGCTGAGTAACTCCAGCTTTTTGTGTCGATCTTCGGTTTAAACCAGCATCTGCAGTTCCTTCTTACACAAACTTTAAAAGGTACCCGGATGTGCATTGGAAGTGCCATGATGTACAGGGCTATCGACCAAAAGATAGGCAATTAGATTAATCCAATTACATTTTTTGGACATCAACGCGATGGACCAAATGCCCTTGTGTCTGTGCTTTAAATTGCGAATGTAGATGTCAGATAAAACATTACTCCTATATTAAAGTTTAAGGACATGATTTCCCATCAGTCTAAAAGATGCCGGCCCCAAATATCATCTGTCCATTTCTCTCCACAGATGCTGCCTGAGCTGCTGAGTTCCTTTGGCACTTTGTTTTTGCTCAAGATTCCAGTACTCCTGCTACCTTCAGGTAGATGGTACCCTAGAGTCTATTAAAGACTGCAACGACCAGGTTCAGGAATAGCTACTTCCCCACAGCCATCAGGCTATTAAACCTGGCTCGGACAAAACTCTGATAACTAATAACCCATTATCTGTTATTTGCACTTTATTAGTTTATTTATTCATGTGCGTATATATTTATATATGGTATATGGACACACTGATCTGTTTTGTAGTAAATGCCTTCTATGTTCTGTGTGCTGATGCAAAGCAAGAATTTCATTGTCCTATCAGGGACACATGACAATAAACTCACTTGAACTTGAGTATCTGCAGTCTCTCGTGTCTCCCTTTTCTTAAGTGTTGCTTTGGGGTAAAGACATATAGTGAGTAGGATATTGAAAATCCATTTACAGGTCATTGGTGCTAAAATTCCTTAATTCCAGAGAAGGCAACAGCAGTCACAGTGGCTGTTTCGGGGCAGAAAGCACTTCAGGCCTTGTGCCTCCCCAGAATGAATCAGGTGTGGTACAGATGCCCATGTTGAAGAATTACTGTGCACTAGTATCTAGGACAGACAATGAGGATTATTTGAATGGGGTGTGTGTGAAGGAAGGTTTTGGTAAGGAAAGGTTGGATAAAGTAGAGTGGTAGTTGTGTAAGAGATAGATGGAGGTGGGAGAGTTGGAAGAAGTGATCGGGTCAGGAAGAATATAGATTTTGGGAGTGGGAGGTGAGAAGTCAGTTTGTCACAGGCGGGGTTTCATTTTATCTTCCACCTCACAGGAGGATATGTGGTGCCAGGGAAGCATCCACTCTGGTGGTGACACAGAGTATCTGGGCAACCTGCCGACTGATGAACCAGGTTTCGGCTTCCATGGAGACACGGTCTGAGACCATTCAAAGTCTTCATGCCAGATGGGTCCAGCCATCTGTTCTCAGGTAATAGCTAGTTACCATTTAATGCTCACAAGAACCCCTCCACCACCAAGGAGAAGGCAGCTGTTCTGTAATGTTTATTTGTGTAAGCAAGGCTCTGCGGCCTATTTTGACATTTATGTGACGGACCACAACAGCTTGACACCCTGGTGGAACTGTTTTCCAAAAGCAGCAACTAATGCAGGCCAATTGCTGAGTTTAAATCTAGGATGTTACGGAAGATGGGGAAAAAGTGTACACATAGCGTTAGATCACACGATTGAATAGTGGAACAGACTCAGAGGAGTTAAATGATCTTCTGCGATGAGAGGGAAGACCAAGAACTCCAGTTAACTTTTCAACCATCCTGAAATTTTGACCGAGATGATTGGAGGTTTGTGCACTCAAGGAATCAAAACAAAAAACAAATTGGGCAGGAAGGTGGGAGGATCATCCATGATATCAAATAGTGGATCAAGACTAAGAGACCTGACCTACCCTGGTTCCATTTCACACAATCTTGTGCTTCATTCAAGAGACAACACACCCAACAATTATGTGGCGTGCACTTCCTCTGTACTGTCCTGAACTGCCATCTTAAATGGTGGGCTACGTTTTCTGTGCCATGGATTAATTTCCAAGCCCTCTGTCCTTTAGGACAGAGCAACTTCCATGTTGTGGCTGACCCATCACAACACAATGTCAGTGCAACCAGATGAGTAAACATTTTGCAAAAAATCCAGAAGCAAATTTTGATTTTCTTGAAAATAATTAATATAGCTGTAATGTCTTAGTTATGAAGCTGAAAAAAACTAAACATCTCAAGAACTCTATTCTTTTTTGTAGCAGCATTACAGGTCTGTAAACAGTAATCATTGATTCCATAATAAACAAAAAAAGTTCGATAAATTAATATTAAAGGGAAAATAGTCCAAGCTTCTTAGTGCAACCAAAGCATTTCGTAGTTCATAGCGAAGTTGGTGTCCGTAGTGTTCAAGAGCCTGATGATTGTTGGGAAGAAGCTGTTCTTAAACCTAGAGATCTAATCCTAACAATAGCAAAAACATACACAGTATCAGATTCAACTACTTTGCTCCAATCACTAATGTCTTTTTTTCAGTTTTAGTTTTCTTTTGACTTAATGGGATTTTGGGACGATGGTTTAAATCTATTCTTGAGCCCCAAAGTAAAATAGATTTGGACAGGTACATGGATAGGAAAGGTTTGGGCCAAAAGCAGGCAGATGGAACTACTGATGATGGGGCATCTTGCTCGGCATGGGCAAGTAGGGCCGAAGGGCCTGTTTCCCTGCTGTATGACGAAATGACTCTATTTACAAACAGGATATCATTCGGTTTCTACAAAACTCTTGATTAACTATGCTCATCTATTCCTGCCCAGCAACCCTTCAGACCTGTAATACTGATCACTTCAAAAACAAAATACCAAAAACTAAGAAGTAGTATAAAGTTTCTACCAGATCCTGATGGCAAGCATTTGTAAAGCAATCTCTGGCAAACACGAACTGATATCGAACATGCCTGTTCCAGACGTGCTTTATACACTGGAGCTTCTTCAGTGTGTGAACTCTCACCTAATTTGTCTCAATTCATCTTGGCCTTGCTGGAAATCTACAGTATTCCCGAAACAATCAGAATAACGTATGTTTGTTTTAACCTGGTGACAAAGCACACACTTTCCTTTCACAAGATGTGCAAGTTCACATTCCTTGTGTGAAAAGTACCCCCTGCCACCAGAGATATTTAAGCTTGTAGATCAGCCTAGTTCAAATGCATACTGCCTCCAGTGAAACATGCATTTGCTATGATCAGCTTAACAAAAATAACTTTTCAACATTGCTGTGACCCTCATTCTGTGGCTTTGTTGCAACACGAGGCCAAGTGTCCCTAATGTGTTCTCACATCACATGAAAAGGAAACGTTTGACAGGCGTCAAAGTATCCAGGCACTCGACCAACGAATGGTGAAAAGAGTCAAAAATCCCGCCGAGATCAATGCAAAGTTATGCTGAAAGTACAGTTAAGGTTTAAAACAAACTCAAAACTTAAACTGAATTGGTTCATATCAAGTAACATTTCAGTTTCCTTTTATTGACTAAGCTTCAACAGCTTTTTTTAAAGTTTCCTTTTCAGCCTGTCTTTAATCGATGTGTACAAGTAATAACAACTCAGAATGTTAAACTGAATTTTGTGCTCTCCCCCTCTTCCCCACTTGAAATAGGCCATGATTGCTTCTGGCCCCTGCAAATATGAAGAAACCATATGTGTTTAGCCAGACAGAGCAATATGCAACAATAGTCACTCATGGAAGATTACTGGGGAAGGTCTGAAGTTCTGTTCAAAATGCAATTTAAATGGTTACAGTAAATTATTTTTGCGAGTGGAAGGGCAACCATAATCGTACAGGATAAACTGTGGCCTAATGATACGTAGAAGATCCAATGTGAGACCTTTTATAACTTCCTGAGCAGTCAGTTTACTGCTTTTTGCAAAAGATTACACTTCTGACAAAATAGAACTTCTGTACTGGGAAGAAGTATTATTCTTAATTGTGATGACAAATCTCCCTCGATTCATTCAATTGTCCACCATAACTTCACAAGGGAGGCCAAGTGAACCCAGGCTAAAGATAATCTAAAGTAGGAAGGAACTGCAGATGCTGGTTCACGCTGAATTTAGACACAAAAAGCTGGAGTAACTCAATGTCAGGCAGTATCTCTGGAGAAAAGGAATAGGTGACGTTTCGTGTCAGAACCCTCCACCCTTAGGAGTCCCTCACCCCTAGCTCTCAGTCTGATGAAGGTTTCGACCTGAAATGTCACTTATTCCTTTTCTCTGGAGATGCTGCCTGACCCGTTGTATTGCTCCAGTATTTTGTGTCTACCTAAAGGCAATCTAATAAAGCTCCTTCGGGTTGGATTCTTGCAAAACAACCAAAATTAAATTGTTTATTTTTAACACAATCACAAAACCACACTTCTAGATTTCTGAGCTTAACATTTACACCTAATGTGCTGTTTTTCAAAACAGAAAGATTTTCAAAGTACCATTGATATGTAAAATAAGAAATTGATACACATAGGCAATATAACTAAAACTACTGCTACTGTCGAAGAGATATTGCAGGTGCTGTCAGCATGCAATCCATTTTATTTTATTTATTGACTGGTTTTCACAGTCTTCCCTCACAGAATATAGAACACTTATAAACCACCCTAGGGACATACATATCCCTGGGGGGCAAAAGACTACTGGGAACATTAGGATGCAAGGGTGTGTGAGAAAAGGCATTACCCTAATTTAAAGTGGAACATATACAGTTTGCAGTTCCCCATAATGTGCTGATGGCTATCAATTGTTGAAGGCATCCTCTCAATGGCAGCTCAATGCTTTAAATATATGAAAGAGACCAAGGCTCAAGGGACAGGGAACTTGCAAACTGGAGTGCCCTGGATTTAGTGGATGAGACATGGAGGTTCAAGGAGCGCTCCTGTGTGTCAGTGAGATAGAGGTGAGGGAAGTGATGGCGGGGACACTTAGGTTAGTTTAGTTTATTACTGTCACGTCTACTGAAGTACAGTGAAATGCTTTTGTTAGCGTGCTATCCAATCAAAGACTATACAGGAATGCAATTGAGCCATCCAGAGCATACAGATAAAGGGTACAAGATTTAGTGGGAGATAAAATCTGATTAAAGGTAATTCAAAAGGTCTACAATGAGATAGATGGAAGGTCCAGACCGTGGCAGAAGCTTGGCAGTAAATACCTCCAGCTGTTGCCATCTGTGAGAACTTGCACTCATGACCAGAGACCAGGGTGTGATCCTGACAACAGGTGCTGTCTGCATGGAGCTTGTACATTCTTCCTGTGACCACATGGTTTTCTCCGGGTGCTCTGGTTTCCTCCCACACTCCAAAGTCATACAGGTTTGTAGGTGAATTTTCTTCTGTAAGTCGTAAATTGTGCCTAATATGTGGGATGATGCTAGTGTACGGGGTGATTGCTGGTCAACGCAGACTGAATGGCCTGTTTAAATGCTGTATCTCTAATGTCTAAATTAAAGTCTAAATTCATTTTCTTGTCCTCACAAAGTCTGTCAGAATAAGCGGCTGAGCACTGGGGAAAAATGTAGCAGATCATTTAATTAATTGAATCAGGGATTCTTTACTTGTGGTATTGTAATCAGTGTAGGTGGTCCTGCAAGGGAGGATATGAGTAATTATATGTCATCTGGGATCTCTAGGCCAATTACTGGAAACTACGTTGGTGTTAAGAGAATCATTTCATCTGCACTGGGGATTTGGTTTAGCAGTTTTCCAGAGGGGAAAAGTATCTTTCAGGTAGTTCATTTTTGCCCCTGCAGTCACTGCCTCCCATCTCTGCTCTGCTAGAATATAACAATGTGGTGTTTTGCGGGGATCACCCATTGCTGTTCTTCTTCGATCTCCCATTCTTCAGCCTGTGTCTTCTGTTCCTCAGGCTCTGGTGTCTCCCAGTTGCTCCTCCGTCAGCAGTGGCTGCTGTCTTTGATTGGGTTGGCAACATAGAAGTCCTTGCCAGATTGGTAGACTCTGCAGTGCACCCCTAGATTTGTGTAAACAATGGAATCTCATCTATAGAAGCCCAATGGCATTCTTTGTAGTAACAGCAACAGCACGGATTTGCTGTTTCTGTCCTCAGCTGCTGTAGTTGCAGCCACCATGATGGTGGAGAACAGCTCTTGCCCCTTGGTATCTAACCCGTTGGTGGGGGAGGGTCACAGAGAACCTCTGTCTGCCTGAGGCCACCCTCATTGTGGGTGCTTCTCAAAAATACTATGTGAAATAATTTTTCTGCCCCACTTGCACATAAATCCCGATGTCCAATTATCTAATTTCTGGACCAATATTCTTCAGCTGTATTAATATTGCTTCTGACAATTTTTAGGCTGCACTCTTAAAGAATAAGGGAAACAGATGGATTTTGTTGCTGGTTGGAAAGGGCTTTTTATTTAAAATAAGATCAAGAGCCACCAAAATTATAAATGCTACAAACAGTTATAATCATCATTAATCTTCTTTTGGTTTGTCTATTTCTCTTTAATCAACGTATACAGTAGCTGCTGAGACTCAGTAGAAAAGAATAGAGTTTACATGTGCTGGGTTTGTACCACTGTCTCTATATTTTAATCCCTTCTCAGACATCCCTTCCCCAACCACTAAGTGCGTGCAGGAATTGAAGCTCTGGCATTTTTGGAGAAGCATGCTGTACACACATATTGTACGCATGCACATACCTTTACCATTCCTAATAGCCACGGAGGGTCCTATTGAAGCATTGGCATGCTCACATTCAATATAATTCACCTGGCACCCCTCTCTGATCCTCTTGTGGTTTGCACTTTCGAGAGTCACGACAAAAAGAGGGTTATAAGTTAACGTCATAACAATCTTACCAAGTCAAAGCTCAACAATCCTACAGACTGAAAACTTATTTTTAAATCTTCCAATGGAGAAAAGTAAAATGATGTGATTCCTCTATCTTCAGAGACTGGTGGTCTTTGAAAAATAAACGGGAGGAAAGGGGAAAGGAATAACATTGGAATTATGTGGGTTTTAGGTATACTGATAATAAACTCAGAAAGGAGTAATTTCAACAAAGGAGTGAGTGGTGTTAGAGTAAATATTATCTTTCATATATCTTGACATACATCATAACGCAGAGAACAAAAAGTACTCTGTAACTCCATATTAGGCCATCAACTGCATTTTGATGCCTACCCTTTGAAATAAAACTGTGTTCCTCACACAGGGTATAAGAAGATTGACGAGACTGGCTTCGACATATGGGAAAGAACTGCAGATGCTGGTTTAAATCAAGATAGACACAAAATGCCGGAGTAACTCAGCTGGACAGGCAGCATCTCTCGAGAGTAGGAATGGGTGACGTCTGAAGAAGGGTCTCGACCTGAAACCTATTTCACCTTGTCACCCATTCTCACTCTCCAGAGATGCTGCCTGAGCAACTGAGTTACTCCGGCATTTTGTGTCTGACTTCTATGTGAACAGGGCCAAGAGGAAACTGGAGGGAGGAAAAATGTGCCTGCACTAATTAGGAGTGGATTGAAGCTAAAAAAGGAAGAGAATGTATAGTGAAGGGTTGGTGATTGGTGAGGCTGAGGGAAGTGAGGGGAGAAAAATTAGCCAGCGTGATTTGGAGAGAAAGATGGCCAACTTTAACTGTTGTGTCTACCTTCACTTCCATCTCAAACAACTTTAACTGAAGGCAGGGCAAGTGCCATACACTGTGCCATGGAGAAAAAGTAATGAGTAAAAATGAAGCATAGATGAGGGAAACAGAATGTCATTTATGACAAGCAGCACGAGATAGGAGTGCTCTGAAATAAATGAGACGCATATGTGTTTTACCATTACAGCATAAACTATTTAATACTGTCATGGTGAAACACATAGATTGACTAAAATTAAATTTTCCTTGCAAGGAATTAATAAACGATTCAATGCAGCTTTAAGCACTATGCTTACATTACAGTTGCAGCATATCTACAGTTAAAGTTAATAGAATTCAGCTTGCCATGTATTCCTTCTTATGTAACAACAACAGTGCACACACAGTGTGTAGGAAAGAACTGCAGATGCTGGTTTAAATTGAAGGTAGACACAAAATGCTGGAGTAACTCAATGGGACAGGCAGCATCTCTGGAGAGAAGGAATGGGTGACTTTTCGGGTCGAGACCCTTCTTTAGACATTCTTTGTATCCAGTGTCTTTAATCTTGTAAAATGTCTGAAAGTGTTTTACGGAAGACTGAGACACATAAAAGAGATGCATTTGGAGACCTTGATCACAAGGTTAGGATTTGAGAAGCATCTTAAAGGAGGAAAAAGTGGAGGAAGGCTTGGAGAGGTTTAGGCAGAGAATTCCAGAGCTTAAGGCAATGGCAGCTGAAAGCAACTTTAATAGAATGATTAAATTAAGGAGGATCATCAGACCAGGTGGAGCACAAGTGTGCTGGAGGGTTGTGGGGCTGGAGGAGATTACAGAGGGGAAGGGATTTATCAATGGTGGAATTTGAAAGCTTTAACGTTAGTGTTAGATGTTTACTGAACGAAGAACAAATGTAGGTCATTCAAGGGTGGCGAGATGGGTGATTGGGAGTTAAGAAAGGGCACCAAGGGTTTTCAGTCCAGCCTGTTTGTAGCCGCTTTGGAATCATTGGTCATTGTGGAGGGAATTTAGTGTTGATAAACCAAATTTGTTAAATAGTTAACACTCATTGTCAATTTACAGAGAATGACCAGTAATAATGTGATCAATAGATAAGCTCCAGAATTCTCCTTAGATGATGCTTCCAAAATCAACATTCATTAGTTAAATATAATTATTCAAAAACTTTGGATGTGGCGAAATAAATTAAATAAGATCTCCTCGTAACCATGTTTTTTATTCAAATACGAATTCTTCATGATATGTTTGTTTACCTTTTATTGTCACTTAGAAGGCAACCACTAAAATTATGGTGTATTGGGTGGCACGGTGGCATAATGGTAGAGCTACTGCCTTACAGCGTCAGAGACCCGGGTTCGATCCCGACTACCGATGCTTTTCTGTACGGAGTTTGCATGTTCTCCCCATGACCTGCATGGGTTTTCTCTGAGATCTTCGGTTTCCTCCCACACTCCACAGATGTACAGGTTTGTAGGTTAATTGGCTTGGTGAAAAATGTAAAATTGTCCCTCATGTGTTATAGGGTAGTGTTCATCTGTGGGGATCGCTGGTTGATGCAAACATGGTGGGTGAGCCGAAGGGCCTGTTTCCACACTGTATCTCTAAACTAAAACTAAATTTTACTAAGGATATGATCAGCAAATTGTGCAACAATTTAACCCTTTCAAACCATAAAAGGATTCTTAAATATTGAATTTCAGTTCCAAATAAAACATACTGGATAAGAAATTATTTTATTACTGAATGATCAGATGATTTATGGAAGTCACATTAAGATTGAAATCCCATAGTGCGGTTCACAAGACCACATTTGGGGTTTCACTGTGTGGTGCTGTGCTGCATCACTCTCAGTGAGGTATTCTCAGCTTACCCACAGTAAACTCCCACAGAAGACAACACCAGGGCTTGCAGGTATGACCTCTGAAGCCAGCTCTTAATAGGGCAGAACACAATGCAAGCAACACTCCTCCAGAGACTGAGGAGTGTTGCTGTTGAATAATTAGAAGCTGAAGTAATGAGAGCGGGCGAGACAGTGCTCCAGGGAACATAGGGATCTGGTAGACACAAAATGCTGGAGTAACTCAGCGGGACAGGCAGCATTTCTGGAGAGAAGGAATGGGTGACGTTTCGGGTCGAGACTCTTCTTCAGACTGATGTCAGGGGAGTGGGCGGGACAGAGATATAGAATGTAGTCGGTGACAGTGAACATTGACTTCTCTAACTTCAAATAGCTCTTGCTTTCCCTCTCTCTCCATCCCATTCCTCCCACCTGTCTTCCTGTCTCTGTCTACATTCTATCTCTGTCCGCCCACTCCCCCGACATCAGTCTGAAGATGGGTCTCGACCCGAAACGTCACCCATTCCTTCTCTCCAGAGATGCTGCCTGTCCTGCTGAGTTACTCCGGCATTTTGTGTCTACTTTTGATTTAAACCTGCATCTGCAGTTCTTTCCTACACATAGGGATCTAATGGCATTGGTGACAATTAGTGCCCACTGGAGGCCTGTCCTTTGTGCATGAGGATCAGAGGCTCCAGCAAGATACCCCTGGTAGGAAGGTATCGGGGAGATCTATGTCAGGATCATGAATATAGACTCTGAATGCCTGCACTGCGAAGATCTGGAAATGTCGAGATCTCATCAGCTTAGGTTGTATTGGAAATCGTTGGAAGCTACAAGTCTCAGTAAGACAAGAATACAGTTGAAATGAAGGCACTCTAAACTGCACAGTTTCAGAGAAATGGGACGAGTATAACCCTTTTTTCCTTCAGACAAGCGTAGTTGAAAATGTCACCACAGTTGAATAATGCATTACCATTGACCTCATTTGGTAGGGCATGTTTATACTGGAGAGAGGGGTCCAAAAGCAATAAAAGATGCTATCAGAAATTCAGTTAAGTTTCTTAATTGATGCTAATATATCCAGAAATGTACGTGAAACTGTTTTACTCCATTTCTCAACTGTACAGAACTGTGTATTTTGAATTGAGTTCATTCACAAGGAGCCCTCGGGCATTTCTCCAGTGAATACCTTGATTAGGACTTGATCTGATGCTGATCTGTGCTACATTGACAAATCTCCATCTGAGTTTGGAGGGATGCCAAGCTTGGCTGTGGCATCATTGGACCAGAGAGTGAAACGTAACTTGATGTCTTGCATTTGAGCTGTGGTGATACTTGCACAGCTTCAGATTTGCCTATACTGACGTAGAGGCACAGGCCATTGCTAAATTATGGATGAGGGTCACACAATAATGGTCGCATGGGAATGCTGCTTCTGAAATTGTATCCTAACAAGCAGACAAACTTTAGGATGCAGAAGGGTCTCGACCCGAACCATCACCCATTCCTTCTCTCCAATGCTGCCTGTCCCACTGAGTTACTCCAACATTTTGTGCCCATCTAACTTCAGGATGAAAGGGAAAGAAGATGATTGAATGACATAAAGTAAAGCTGTCAGCTAAGGGTCAGTCGATAGCATTCTTGCCTCAAGGTCAGAGGATTAAGAGCCCAAATCTCATTCTAGATAGGGCACAGAATTCTAGTCTAAATTCCAGTCCACTACAGTGGAATACTGCACTCAGGGTCCACATTTCAGATGACGCAATAAACTTCAGAGAGTTCACAAAAAGTCCTGTGACATTATTTCAAAGGAACTCCTGTGAGTTCCCCTGAGTGCACCGGCCAATATTTATACCTCAGTCACAATCACTAAAACTATATGAGCATTATCACATTGTTGCCATGTTTCCTACATTACAACAGTAAATCCACTTCAAAAGGATTTCACAGCCTGTTAAGAACCTGGGGTTGTCTTATGGTTAATAAAGTCACCATTTAAAAGCAAGCCTTTTTGCTTTACTAACAGTTTTTCCTTTTTGACAGTTTCCTGATCATAAGGTCCTTGGGAAACAGAAAAAAAATAGGAATAGGCCAGTCAGTCTTAAATCTGTTTCACCATTCAATTGAATCATGGCTGCTCCTGTAACTCTAAAATATGCCTGTAGTCTCACATACCTCTTGAAACCCTATTTGATGCAACAAAATGAACTATTTTCTTAAACATATTCAGTGACTTACCTCCACAGCTTTCTGCAATGGAGAATTACATGGTTTCACATTCGTCTATGTGAAGAAACGTATCTTCATCTCAGTGTTGAATTGCTTACCACATAACCCGGAGACTGTGATCCATGGTTCTAGACACCCCCCCCCCCCTCCATTTGGGGCAAATTTCCATCGTTTGTAGGAAATATCCTCACCAGATCAGAATCTTATAGTTGTCTATGTTTCAATATCGAATATCTGTTCAACTTTACAAAAATCACCTCACATTTTCAATGTTTGAAAACCATAAAAATGGCTGTATAGGAATTTTACACGCACAGTTGAAAAATATAAAAACAATATAGTTACTAACAGTAGACGATGATGAAAAGCACCATCTTCAATTAGATTTTAAGTGGTACATTCGTTATTTGGTGTCATAGAGCTGCACAGTTCAGAGAAAGGCTCTTCAGCCCCTCTTCTCTGTGCCGATCACATTGGCATACCGATCTAGTTCCATTTGCCTAATATTGGCCCATAGCAATTTTATCCATACCGATCCATACATAAAGTATAAAGTATCCTTTATTGTCATTCAAACTTTTAGTTTGAACGAAATTACGGACCTTGCAGTCATGACAGAGAATAAAATAACAGAACACACAATTAACACAGTTTAACATCCACCACAGTGAGTCAACCAGGCACCTCCTCACTGTGATGAAAGGCAAAAGCCTTAAAGTCCTTGTCTCTTCCTTCCTTGTTCTCCCTCTGCGTTGAGGCGATCCAGGCTATCAATGTTGGACTCCCCGCTGGGTGATGGCAAGTCCCGCGGCCGAATCCGAGCTTCGCGAACGGGCCGGTTCAAACTCCGCGGCCCGGGGCAGACGAAGCTGTAGTTGCGGGAAGTCCGGAGAATCGGTCACTAACCTGGGACCTGCAAGCTCCCGATGTTGTCATCCACTGAGTCCGTGGCCGAAGGCTCCGAAGCCGGGCCGCTGACGCAGCGCCACCACAGCCCCGAAGTCGGCCAGCTTCGCGACGGTGAGTCCTGGCTCTGCCTCCTGAGCCTCGAGGCTGGCCCCAGTTGGAGGCCGCCAGCTCCGCGGTTAGGCCTTAGCGCAGACGGAGACGGAGATACGACAAAGAAAAGGTTGCGTCCCCCGAAGGAAGAGACTAAAACAAGTTTCCCCCACCCCCCCCCCCCCACACATACACAACTAAAAATAAACCAAAACATACATCCAACAAGACAAAAGAAAAGAAATAAAAAGACAGATGGACTGCAGGCGAGCCGCAGCTGCTTGGGCAGCGCCGCCACTTCCCCAGGCAGCTTATCTGTCCAAATGCCTCTTAAAAGTTGTACTTCTACAGCTTCCCCCGGCTACTTATACCAGAAGTGGATTATATGGACAAGAAAATGGCCCCTCAAGCCTGGTTCACCATTCAAAAAGTCTGATCCAAATTTGGACTCAGATCCACTCTTTTCCCTGTTGACCACAACTCTCAACTCCCTTGTCTAAAAATCTGTTGTTCTTGGCCTTGAAAACCCCTTTTGGAATTCACCTTCTTTGAATAGCCTCCAATGCAAGTATATTAAGTAAGGAAGCCAGAAATGCACGCAATTGAACTGTTTTGGTCTCTGATCCAAGTGCTGAACCAGTAATAATGACCATAAATTAAAATGGCATTGTGGAAGGCAGTAGCAGAGCTAATACTCTTGTCTGATATTTCACTCAACCAGGACCATTCAGTTGGCTTGGTGCCAGTTACGCTGTGCTGGTGGGTTCCTTGCTGTTCTAAATATTCACTGTTCATATTTTACCAAGGTGAGATAATAATTCAAGAGGCCCTGCAGTTTTCATGTTGGGTTTTGTGCCATATATGAAGATAGTTGGAATTTGGGCGATTGCTTAAGAAAATAAAAAAAGTCACATTTTTGGACACAGGTTCTATTCAGGTTTCGCTGAAGGCAAACTCCCAATAAGAGGGTGAAGGCCTGGATGGAGTGGATGTGGAGAGGATGTTTCCACTAGCGGGAAAGTGTAGGACCAGAGGTCATAGCCTCAAAATGAAGGATGTTCATTTAGGAAGATGAGGGGGGGATCTCTTTAGCCAGAGGGTGGTGAATCTTTGGAATTCATTGCCACAGAATTCTGCCCCAATCACACGAAGAGTCTTGAGGCAAATTACACAAGGCCATTATTTTGCCCCTCTGATCTGTTAGTCACAATATACTCCAGTCATTTTAAGGAGTGTGGAGGTCAAACAGCTGAAGAGACGAGAGGCGAAAGAGCTCAGTATTGATTAATGGCTTTCCATCAAATCCAGATCAATGGTTGAAGTTTTCCCTGAACAAGATCCACGTAAAATAGTGCACCGTTTCAGATCCAACTTTCTCCAGCCTCTAGAAAACAAATACCATTTACCTGGCAAAAAAAAAAGGCAGGAGGGGAAGATGAGGACAATTTCTATTTTTACTCAGTGAGTTACTATGGACTGGAATTTACTCTCTGACAGAGATGCAGATTCAATTCACTTTCAAATCATTCCCCAGTCATGATCTATTTGAATGGCGAAACAGCCTTGGTGACGAAAGTCTTCTGGTTCTCTGTTCGCCCTTTTATTAGTATCTTAATTTAACACCTTGTGTGTTTATATCAGTTATACTAAGATTTCCAAAGTGGATTTCTGCTAATGTAAAGGCAGAATAATTATTCAAGCATTGACTCATTAAATTCACACCACATGAGCACATTTATTTGTGCACAATAACCTCTTAACCTGATGAAACTGTTTCCTTTAACTTGAGGAGTTCTAGGCATAGTTTATCAAACTCTGGAGTAAGCTTGTTCAGTGCCTCCATCCTGTCGTTGTTTCTCATTCAAGGAGTTGACATCTTGTTTAGTGCTGACAGTCTTGGGATGGTGCTGCAGTATCTTGGGATACTGCAAGATAGATGTCAGATCCTCAGAAAGTAAGTCAACCTCTTACAATTGAGAATCTCTGGAATTCTCCACTTCAATGGCACTCAGTAGCTGAGTATGTTCAAGAATGAGATTGGTGGTTTTGTGGGCACAGTGACATGTGCCTCCCTATGAATAGTTTCATCAGTTCCACAGTAGGTGCCAGTAAGACTAAAGAATTGCAGATCTTAGTCAATGACAATTTCCTTTGTGGCACATGCGGCAAACTCTCATTCCAAAATTGGCTTGGTTAGACGACGGTGGAAGATGTGAAAGCTGCACATCAATTGTTCCACATATCAGGGAAAGGGTAAAGATACCAGGTGTGAAGGTGGAGCTGTGGTAATAAACCTTGTCGACGTCGGATGTGGGAGATGGAGGCGGTGGGGAGGGGGGGGTGAAGGGGAGCGACTTTTGCTCCTTCAATTGTGCAATTCAATTACTTAATTTAATTCCAATGCACCATATGATCTGTTATTTGGGTGGAATGCAATGAGCTTCTTATCAAAATGTTTCCATTAATACCTTAATCAATATTATGGAAAATCTCACACAAGTATTGCATTAAGATTTTGTATTGATTATGTATTATTAATGTTTATTATTAATAATGATCACTGATAAATTTTGTGCTGGTTAAAAAAAATACAATTACAACAATCAGGAAATATTCCAAATACAAACTTTAGCAGTTTGAAACCTTTGTATTTAACTATGAATCTAATTCGGATTAACATGTTTATTGCAAAAGTTTTCTTGATCTTAATAAAATGTACAGAGGCCACAAACATTTATCAAAAGCTCTTGGAAAATGTCTATGGTACAAACATTATTTTTGAAATACATAGTCCATTCAATTTATTGTAACTGTGACTCAGTTATGACAGAAGAAATATATTAAATGTGTACTAAAAACAAATGTCCAGTCAATAACAGTATGTTGGAATAAATTGGCCAGATTTTTGCAAACTGTCAACAAAGGCAAACAAAAGGAAATAGCCGCAAGATGAAATAATTTCTGCGATCCGTGTTGACATACAATGCACTTTGGAGGCTGCTGGAAAACACATCTGACATACCCTGTTCCATACTTGCCAAAACAACAAACATTTTACAGTTGTTAACACATTACATTTTTTTGTTAATGTGTAGCTCAATGTGAGATTGATCTTTCTTGTTTAGTTCAAGGTTTGCTTCTGCTTCTTTCCCTAATTTAGAACATATGGATAAGGTTATTGTTGGGATAAACCAGACACACACCAATGTCCAGAATTTATCTCAATCCAATGTGACCTGAAGAGCAGATGTAAAGACACACATGGAAAATCACCAGCTGTTGGCTCATTTGCACTACCATAGAGTCCGAGAGCATGGAAACAGGCCCTTCAGCCCAACTCATCTGTGCCAGCCAAGATGCCCCAACTAAGCTGGTCCTAGTTTCCTGCATTTGCCTCTTATCCCTCTAAACATTTCCTATTCATGTACCTGCTCAAATGTCTTTTAAATGCTGGTATTATGCCTGCCTCAACTACTTTCTCTGGCAGTTTGTTCCATATACCCATCACACTCTATGGGAACAAGTTGCCCCTCAGGCTCCTGTTAAATCTTTGCCCTCTCCCCTATGCCCTTTTGTTCTTGATTTCCCTATGCTGAGGAAATAAAAGTCTGCATTGTCACATCTTATATTCCTCTCATGATTTTATACACCTTTATAAGATTACTTCTTAGCTTTCTGCACTCAAGGAATAGTTCTAGCCTGCCCATCTTCTTCCTATAGCTCAGGCTCTCATGTCCCGACAACATCCTCATAAATCTTTTCTACACACATTCCAGCTTAATGGTAAGTTTTCAACGCCAATTCAAATCCATGTTAGGCTTCCAGTAGTTTCATGCACTCTCTCTTTGTCTTGCTTTGGATGTAATGATTTGGACTCATGCCAATGGGCTCATTACTTGCAGTAACTTGGGAAAGATGCATAGCTACAGAGCATGACACTTAGACATCAAGTTCAGATGAGCAAGTCTTTCATCTCCAACTGGAAAATATTTATTTTATGAACACTTGAAATTAAGTTTTGCTTCTTGAATGTGCAATTTTGTCTGATACTACAATGCGCGTAAGCTAAAGATTTGGATGAAACACCAAGAGGGAATGGATTATCATCAAGGGCTCTGCAGTTGTGTTGACAGGAGTTATACTGCTGTATTTTAGTTTGAGACTCTGGCACTCCAGGACATGAACATATGGCTAAGTTGTGAAGAAAATAACTGAACGGTAGACCCAAGGTCATTATTAGAGCATTATCCCGTCAAGGTAAATAACTGTCAACAAACTTCTTGCTGTTGCTGGAGGAGTATGGAATTACCCATGTGGAAGGTAACAGAAAATTGCACTCCCCAATCCTGCCCTCATCCTCAGCAGGTTTTACTTCCCCTTCACTGAGATCTGTGCTTATCCTGACATTCCAAAGCAGAAAACACATTAGCCATACGGTCATAAGGTCATAAGTGGTAGGAACAGTATTAGGCCATTCGGCCCATCAAGTCTATTTCACCATTCAATCATGGCTGATCTATCACTCCCCCCTGACCCCATTCTCCTGACTTCTCCCCATTATCCCTGACACCCATATTAATTAAGAATCTATCTATATCTGCCTTAAAAAATGCAATTGACTTGGACCACAGCCTTCTGTGTCAAAGAATGCCACAGATTCACCATCCACAAACTAAATAAATTCCTCCTCATCTCCTTACTAAAGGAACGTCCTTTAATTCTGAGGCTGTGACCTCTGGCCCTAGACTCTCCCACTAGTGGAAAGATCCTCTCCACATCCACTCTATCCAAGCCTTTCACTACTTGTGTGATGCAAACATTAAGGATAACTGTATTCTGAATTTACAGATCACAAAGCTAAGTAATTCTGCAATGGGAACCGCATATATCAAAAGGTCCACTATTTATTAACAATTTTCTCAGCGTATAAATGCATACCGAGTATGTGAGAGCACAGGCTGCCTATTTAGTCTTATCCTCATATCAGCATTGTTTAATACAAATGACCTAATAATTCCGGATTTAGGTTTATTATTGTCACGTAGAAGCGTTGAGTGAGAAGCGTTGATTTGCGTTTGCTAATACTAATTTCAACGTTGTCGTGAAGGTTGCCATTTAATGCTAATTATTATTTAATGCAAATTACAATTTTTATATTCATTTCTTTCAGAATGCAGGGATCGCAGGAAATGTCAGTATTTATTGCCCTTTTTTACTCGCCATCTGCAGATGGCACCTGTCTATGGCGACATTTTGCAAGCAGCGCAGCAGAAAATAATCAAAGGTACACAAAAGGCTGGAGAAACTCAGCGGGTGCAGCAGCATCTAAGGAGCGAAGGAGATAGGCAACGTTTCGGGCCAAAACCCTTCTTCAGACTTTGGCCCGAAACGTTCCCTATCTCCTTCGCTCCTTAGATGCTGCTGCACCCATCGAGTTTCTCCAGCCTTTTGTGTACCCTCGATTTTCCAGCATCTGCAGCTCCATCTTTAACAGAAATAATCAAACATAGCTTACCTGTATAAAAGAAACAGTACAAACCAGTGGATATACACACAAACTTTTTTTTCTTGTTTATTACACTCTTGACTCTTGAGATGTTGCTGAATTGCCATATCCTTCCTCAAAGTACAGGGCTCGAAATTAACGGTTGCCCAGGAGCCAATGGCCATCTAAAGTCCCGCCGAGCAACCTCAAAGCCATGCCATTTTTCCCAGCTTGGCAAGCACCCAGGACACCTGCCGTTCAACTCTGAGCGAGACCCCCCCTCTCTATCTCTCTCTCTGTCACTCTCCGTCTCCACCCGCCATCCGTGTCCGGGCCGCCGGGTCTCCGGCCGCTCCTCATCCGCCGGCACATGCCCACTGCCACGGCCTACACATCGTCAGCCGCCCTGCACACGTGCACTGCCACGGCAACCGGTCGGCGCCGGGCACTTTCTTCCTCCCTTGTATTGTGAGAGATCTGGCAGCCTCTGCCACCTCGCCGCGACCGCTAAAAACCAACGCAGAATCACTCCCTGCAGCTGGAGTAACTCTTGCTTCTTCGTTTTCTGGTCCTCTAAAAATATTCCAAATGGAATTTAAACTGGAGGTATTAGAGGGTCCACCACCAAACTCCAAATTCTGAACAATAACAGCCTATTGCACTTTATCTGTTTATTTATTGTCTATATATGTGGTCTATGGTATATAGACACACTGAACTTTTATCTCGTGTTCTGGATTATGTTTACATATTCTGTTGTGCTGTAGCAAGCAAGAATGTCATTGTCCAATCAGGGACATATTACAACAAAATTCTTGACTCTGGACTTGGACTTAAGCAAAAAAAGGGTTCTTGGGGAAAAAAGAGCTACCTTAAATTTAGTTGCGTCTAGTTGGGTAACTATGGCAGGGTGAAGACTATTCCATGCTTTAATTGTGCGGGGGAACTCCATGGAGCAGCCAGCAACTCTGGATGGAAGAGATTGGGTGACGTTTCGGATAGAGACCCTTCTTTAGACTCCCTCTGGTTTTAGTGTTTTTAGTTTAATTTAAAGATACAGCGTGTAAACAAGCCCTTCGGCCCACAGAGTCCACACCGACCACCGATCACCCATACACTAGTTCTATCCCACACATTAGCGACGCAAGTCAAAGAGTCACGAGTGTTTTATTCTCTCACATCCCAGTTAGAACAATGAAATCCATACTTGCAGCAGCACAACAGAATATGGAAACATCGTACTCTGTAAACAATGTTATAAACGAGAAAACAAAACAGTGTATATTTATATATGAATATATAACTAAATATATATAACTATTGTACACACACATATAGTTATGTATATATATATAACATATATTTATATATATATAAAACTGTATGTGTGCGTGTGTACAATATATATACACGCACATATATACATACACATATATGCATACATATATATATGCATACATATATATGCATACATGTGTGTGTATATATATATACATATACATACACACACCCCTCCTGGGATTAATAAAGTTCTATCGTATAGTATTGTGTGTGTTGGAAGGAACTGCAGATGATCGTTGTTTAAACTAAAGATGGACACTCAGCAGGTCAGACAGAATTTCTGGACAAAAGGAAAATATTACATTTTGGGTTGGGTCTGAAAAAGGTTCCAGCACACTTTTGGAATGTGGAAGGAAACAAGAGCACCCGGAGAAAATGCATGCGATCAAATGGAAGAGGAGCAAACTCCACAGAGACAGCACCTATATTCAGGATCAACTCCGGGCCTCTGGCACTATTAGGCAGCAACTTTATGGCCAACATACAGCCCCATAGTCTTGAACTGAATTAAAACATACAGTAGTTGTAAAGGGGGACATAGCGTCACTTGGAGATTTAAGACTGAAAATGGATAGTTTCTTTGTTTTAGTAACCAAAGTTACCAACGTATAATTTTTTGTGTGGTGGAAAACAAAATATAGTGGCCCAGCTGGTAGACTTGCTGCCTCACACTCCTGAGATCTGTATTCGATCCTGTCCTCGGGCACTGTCTGTGTTGAATTTGTACATTCTCCCTGCAAGCGTGTGGGTTTCCTCCCACATTCCAAAGATGCATTGGCTTTGTAGGTTAACTCGTCTCTGTAAAACTGCCCCTAATGTGTAGGAAGCGGGTGAGGAAAGTGGGATAACAGAACTTGTGTGAATGGGTGGTTGACGAAAAAAGCTGGAGAAAATCAGCAGGTGAGGCAATACCTATGGAGCGAAGGAATACGCGACGTTTCAGGTCGAACCCTTTCTTCAGACGGATGTCCGGGGATGGGGGCGGGAAAAGGAAGAGGCGGAGACGGTAGGCTGTGGGAGAGCTAGGAATGGGAGGGGAAGGAGGGAGAAAGCAAGGACTACCTAAGATTGGAGAAGCCAATGTTCATATTGCTGGGGTGTAAACTACCTAAACGAAATATAAGGTGCTGTTCCTCCAATTTACGGTGGGCCTCACTCTGGCCATGGAGAAAGCCCAGGACAAAAAGGTCGGATTCATAATGAGAGGGGGTGTTGAAGCGCTGAGCCACCGGGAGAACAGGTTGATTATTGCGAACTGAGTGGAGGTGTTGTGCAAAACGATCGCCAAACCTGAGCTTGGTCTCACCGAGGTTGATCATACATTGAATAATCCAACCACATTTTTGTTTTGAAGTGGAAAGAAATACCAAAAATTGCATTCATTGCAACGTGTAAAAAGAGTTGAGATACTGTATTTTAATTTTCCTGCATGTCATTGTGGTTAATATCATGTCTTGATTGGTGAAAATATTTAGTTTGTGACTTTATTTGAAGCAGAAATAATATGCACAATTCCGACCGGTAACTACGCACTTCGTCCGAGCACATTATCGCACGCGTCATGCAAGCCGTCTTAAATGACCACCTAAACTGTCATTTGGCAAACTAACAAGCTGCCTCGGTTGCCCGGCTGGAAAAAAAGTGAAGTGAGAGCCCTGAAGTACAAATGGTTACTGTGAGTTACCGCCAGCAAACTGTAACCACCATCTGCACGGTCATTCCAACACTGTAGGCGAGGCAGGCACAAGCAATCCACACCAAAGGTTGTATTATCCGAGCAGTGACTGATCACTTCTGCACACGGCGACTATGCAGCATGGTTATGAGCACTTAAAACTAAACAGGCCTTTAGAATGGATCCACGAGAGGCTTCAATGCTGGGGCACCAACTCCCCTCTCATCATGCGACTGCTAAAATACATGTTGCAGTGATTACCTTTGGGGAGGAATGACAGTTGTGAGTTCACAGACCCCCTTTTTTCCCAGTGTGTGTTAACACATTTCAACAGGTCACAAGAGAGTGAAACAATGAAGCCAGGGTGGGCAGCAGGGGCTGGGAGGCAACAGGAATAAATCAATTCACTGTGGTGTTTGTGCGAGAGGTTTTTCCTCTCGTGTGAAACTAAGATATGGATTTTAACCACATGGAATAGATCCCATGTGTTACTTTCTTGGAGAGAACGAGACTGCTTGGATTAGACTACTCCGGGATGCAGGCAAGCATTATCGATCGTGAATGAAAACAGCAAGGCTAACTAGGTACAACATTGACCTAAAGTACTGTCCAAATCCAAAGACTTAAAATCCTTTCCCACTGCCCCTTTTGAAACCCATCTCCAAGCCAAAATGTCCAACCTGCTAATGACACTGGGCTATAATATTAGTTCACCATAGCTCTGCATTTTATGAGAATGCTCTCAAATATTTCCCATGTCCTTACCGGGCTGTACGAGGCAACTTGGCCTGTCAACACTATGTTGGCTCTCAATCTCGTCAATTCCGCACCGACTTATTTTCCCATAATTTGCTTTCTCACACAATACTTATCAACACCACACCACTCACCTCAATTTTCCTACCACCCATTCACAAGAGAGACAATTTACAGTTGCCAATAATTCTACTAACCATTATGTCTTCATGATTTAGGATAGGCTGGAGCTTCCAAAGAAACATTGGCATATTCACAAGGTGAATACACAAATCGTACCCAGGTTCAACCTGGGTCTCTGTAACAGTGGGTCAACAATACTCTCACATCACTGAGCCACTGCAAAGGATTTCCTCATTTCAATGGTGCATGGCGGCCAGACTCAATTCACAATTCTGCATCTCTCTGCTCCCCAAAGACACCCAAAATTCCAGACTGATTGGAGATCACTGAAATAAATGATCAGCAGTGAGGTGAGCAAGAGTGGCTCTATCAATAACAGCCAGAGTTCTAATTTTCACATGTCAACACTGGCTGAGCAAACAGCTGTTAGCAAACGAAGGTAGACACAAAATGCTGGAATAACTCAGCGGGACAGGCAGCATCTCTCGAGAGAAGGAATGGGTGATGTTTCAGGTCGAGACTGAAGGGTCTCGACCCGAAACGTCACCCATTCCGTCTCTCCAGAGATGCTGCCTGTCCCGCTGAGTTACTCCAGCATTTTGTGCCTACCTTCGATTTAAATCAGCATCTGCAGTTCTTTCCTACACAGCTCTTAGCAAACAGACAAATCTAAAAGTGGCAGACAGGAGCAAGAGGGGGTGGAATCTGCCAGGAGTAGTTAATCGGTGCAAGAGTTTGAAGGAGGTAGCTTGCAGCTAACACTGCTGGTGTTTCTTCAGGATCTTTCCCCAAATTACAACACAGCATCATTAGAGGGGTAATGGATTTCAGTTCAGTTTAGTTTATTGTCACGCGTACCGAGGTACGGTGAAAAGCTTTTGTTGTGTGCTATCCAGTCAGCAGATGAAACATGATTACAATCGTGCCATTTACAGCGTATAGATACATGAAAAGGGAATAATGTTTAGTGCAGGGTAAAGTCAGCAAAGTCTGATCCAGGATAGTCCAAAGGATCACCAAAGTGGTAGACAGTAGTTCAGCACTGATCTCTGGTTGTGCTAGGATGATTCAGTTGCCTGATAACAGCTGGGGAAAAAAACTGTTCTTGAATCTGGACAGTATTTAGGGCAAGAATACAAATCATCAATAGTCCGAGTTAGCAAGAGGCCTTTTAATTAGTTACGTATTTCATAAATTTCATATTTTGTATGTATTTCATAAATGGAGTGATCCATTTTCCTAGATAACTCCTCCCTTGGTAAGTGCGTGGACCAAATTAATAATGTGAAATGAGTAGGATTAATGCGAGTGCTCCAGGAGCTGACATGGACTGGATGGGCCAAATGGCCTTCTACTCTCTTATTCCTATAATAGAGTATAGGAACTATGGAATGAATTTCATTAAATGCAGACATGTATTCTAGATCAAGATTACCAGCATTTTGAAACGTGTTTGCAGTTCTCACTGTAGTCTTTAGCAATAAATTTACATTTAATTTTGAGCAATTTTTGTTTAATCCAACAACATGTGTTTGTGTGAGTAAAATAATGGCAAGTTTCTGTAACTCCAGTGCTTAGTGAAGAGCAGGATCTGTTCTGTCAGCTAAAAAATAAAGTGCTGGAAGAGCACAGTGGGTCAGGCAGCATCTGTGGAGAAAAATCGCCAGACAACATTTTGCATCAGCACCTTTCTTCAGACGAACCGAGACGTTGTTTGTCCATTTCCCTCCACAGCTCCGCCTGACCCGCTGACTTTCTCCAGATTGTTTTTTACTCAAGATTCCAACATCTGTGGTCTACATTCTGCCAACTATCAGTCTGGGTTTCTGATGCAGTTCAGGGAGGCTGCACAGTTGGAAGTGCTGTCTTTTGGATGCGAAGTTAAACTTGGGTCCCATCTCTCCACTAAGGCGAATAGCAAAGATTCCATGGAATTATTTTAACGAAGAGCAGGAGTTCTCCTGTGCCCATTATCCATTAACCGACATAACTATTAAAAATTCATCTGTTACCAATAGCATATGACTGAGAGCTGCAGATTGCCATCTGCAAGGTAGGTGATATCTAGTTATCCTGACTTCTCACTTAGACAAGAGTTTCCTGAGTTCCCTTCTGAGAGACTTAAAGCTCCGTTAAGCACTTGTCATTCGTGAAGGGTGCAGTCATCAACTCCTGCAAAAGTGGAATTGGAGAACAACCTCAGATAATAAATATTTCAGATTTTGATTTCAGTCCAAGCAATTTCACTGAAATAACACTGGATCTGGAAAACATTTAGCCAAGAAGATTCCTCTTGTGCTTTAAGTACTTTTAGAAAAACACTTTTGTTTTGAAGTAAACCTTGTCGCTGTGAATCAGTCACCGAGCTAAATGTACATGTACAACGGCTGAAAGGTGGGAAACAGTCAACACATGTTATTTGCCCCTTGTAATATTGTTTAAGGAATAAACAGCCGGGTTAATTGCCATTCTCACAAGCACGGTGAGGTTACAGGTACATTAAAAAACCTTGCTTGCACCAGCATTGCTGACACTCAAAGTCAAATTTTGACTCAAATTTTTCATCTCCAAATTTCTTAGGTGGGTCTTGAACCTTGAGTCTCCCTGTTAGATGACAAGATGCTATCAACTGAACTACTGACAGCAAGTCTCAAGCAAAGCAAAACCTCCTCACCAAGCAGCTCCTCTTTTAAACCTACCCCTTTGATCTTGTCTTGTTCTAATATTTCATGCTTCCTGACATTACCTCAGGATTAACTACCAAATCGCTGTAGCCTCTGAAGTGTCTTAGAATTCTTAGAGGTCACATTAGGTGGTCCACGTATGTGCATTCTTTCTTTGTTTGGCTTGGTATTATTCTTGGCCTCTGTAAACCTTTGGGATATTTTAATATATTTGAACACACAATATAAATGTTAGTTATACGACGGAGAGGTGTGAATATTGCACAATATTAGATATCGTGTACTGCCATGAATCTCGGCTCTCTTGCACGAAAGCCACAGTTGTTCACACTTGATGAAATACATGAACCCCTCCCCTCACCGCAAATTCCTCATCATTTCAAGGGATGCTCATTTCATGGAGTTCGGGCAGTCATTCCAACCTCAAACCTGGTACAAAAGCTTTGATCTACAAGTGATCCCTGCCCTCCTTTGAGGCAACCTACAGCATCACCTCTGTGCCGGAGAGACACCAATATGCTGACTTCACAAAATCTTCCAAACCCACCAGCAAAATAACCAAATCAATGACTAGAGTCCTCTTCCCAGCCTGCATTCCCAACACTGAGGCCCAAAATACACTCAGCAAGCCCCATCACTCACATACCCAATTACAGACTCCTGAAACCCGCATTGCACTCAAGTTCTGCTTCAGCCGCAGGATTCGGGTGGACAGGGGAAACAGTTTATGCATGTGTAATATCTCTATGCATTCATGGGCAACTCTGGCCCATGATGTTTGAAAATGGAGAAGGAGCATTCAGGCTAGAATGAGAACTCTGAGACTATTTATTAGGACAACACAGGATCCTGGCATAAATAAGGATATCAGTGCATCAGGCATGTCCTGTCGCTCTTGTGATTGAGGCTACAGCTCCCACACCAATGGTCACTTGAAAGCAGACAAAACTGAAATGAAAACAAGTCCTTCTTGACCTTTAGGGATTTCCTAAGATATAGAGATATGGAATACTGCTCTCAAGATTGGGGTATAGGCACTTGGATCCGTTTAATGGCACAAGAAATTGCCTTTGTTGGTTGTATTCATAAAAATTTAAAACATATTTTTAAATCATTTCATAAAATTATTGACGGGTAGAAACAGTCTTGGTTCTCACAAATGTCAATGATTAGTTTGTCAACAATACCTGGAAAAATTAAACAGCTAAAATGTGCAGAGGCAACTTTTACTATGCATCATGTCATCTAAAAAAAAGGCAAGAACCAATGAAAAAAAATCTGTTGGTGAAAAGCCATTAATTCACAACCCAGTGTGAATGTTCTTATTGTGTTAAAACAGCAACGTAAAATGTTTTCTGTCCAATCCTACACTCTCACATGTATTCACCACCAAATGGCTGCAATCTTGTCGGAAACTTTTGTTCTTGTTTCCACTGTATTTTTCTGCAAATAATAGTAGACACAAATCTCTGCATGTATTCACTAAACACAGTCGAAACAAAGTGCAGTGAAAGAAAAATCCAGTTGGCAGAGGATGTATTTCCTTTGGTGACGATTTAATCTTGTACCTTGGTGATCTCCCATTTCAGAAAACTGACCCTTCCTATTGTTTGGCTGTCACTTCCCAGTTCCACACACAACCACGTACTTCCACTGGAAGTGACAAGTAAACAAAAGAAACGTTATGGTCTTCCAGTGCGTATACAACCAACCAGATAGCTTATCCATTACAGAAAGGGGTAACAAAATAAACTCTGCCACTGGTCATTTTGTCTGGCATCACTTCCTTCTCCTGTCACCTCAGACCATTCAAAATTATGTCAGCAGCCTATAAACCAAGCAGAAATCTAGCACAGTGTGCACATCTCATCACTGAGTGAGCTGCATAAATTCAAAGGTTTTTCTTATTCGCAAGTAAAATCCAGTTGGAATTGGTGGGGAGGGGGCGAAGAGAGAGAAATGGAGATTGGGCTTGATAAACAGTGAGAGTTTGTGAATGGTGGGGTGGGGGTGGGGGGAATGCAAGGTCCCCAAATTAATGGGGAATTCAATGATTCCAATAGAAGGGAATGAGAGGTGTTTGCTGAGGCATTCGAATCAAAGAAAGGCTAGGTCTGAAGGTCTGAAGGAAAGGTCTGAAGAAGGGTCTCGACTCAAAAACATCACCTATTCCTTTTCTCCAGAGATGCAGTCTGACCCACTGAGCTACTACAGCTTTTTGTGTCCATCTTCGTTTTAAACCAGCATCTGCTGTTCCCTTCTACACGAGCTGAGGAAGTGTTGGGTGGTGAATCAAAGTTGGTTTGCAGTCAGTGGTCAGGTAAGGAGTTGTAAGATCAGGACCTGGGTATTTAGATATTCAGGGGTCAGATAAGGGTTGTGAGATCAAATAGTTGGGAAGAGATGGGGGTGAGGTTATGATGTGGCAAGGATCGGCTTGCAGACATCAGGTGAATTATTACCAGTCAGTTGTCCAGCATGGACTGGGACTTGCTCAGGCTGAAGAAGGGTCTCGACCCGAAACGTCGCCTATCTCCTTCACTCCTTAGATGCTGCTGCACCCTCTGAGTTTCTCCAGCCTTTTGTGTACCCTCGATTCTCCAGCATCTGCAGTTCCTTCTTTAACACTTGCTCAGGATGACCCTTTTAAAATCTTACTGCTGTATTGATCTTATGGTTGATCTGATAATGTGCAGAGAGCGGCAAACATAGGCCAGTGGACTCATTTCACAAAATCAGAATGCAGAGGGTAGTGTCCATCCAAACCAGTAAAAGCAATTTGTGATGGAAGGGTTCCCATTGAAATTCAGGAAGGGCAATTCCATTCATGCGTCCCAATTGCAGTCTGGAAATAAAATGTGCCATTCTACATGTAGCACTGAGAAAAGCATGCTAGGCTACCTATTTTCCAATCATCAGAGACTCGGAAAGATGCAACGCAACTCATGAATGGGAACTCTTCCCTTCCCCATTATTAACATGTGAAGAGAAAGTTAGTTCTTCTGATAGATAAAGGCAGTTATCTTCGGCTGTTCAGACTCTAAACATGGTGTTTGTAGCATTTGTAGTATTCTCGAGTGCCACGGAGAAATATTATCTTCATAGATTAATCCTACATCAGTTTTTGGATCGGATGTTGACACAGTAAAAGGCACATTGGCCCAGAATGTTTGTGCCAAACATGATGCCAAATTAAACTAATCCCTTCTATCTGTGGAAGGTCCATATCCCACCATTCCATGCACATTGACGTGTCTATTCAAAAGCCTCTTAAATGTTACTATCGTAACTGCCTCCACTTCCACCCCTAACAGCGTATTCCAGGTACCCACCATTCTGTGTAAAATAAAACACATCTCCTGTTAAATTTTCCCCTCTCAACTTAAACCGATGCCCTCTAAAATCTGACATTTCCACCCTGGGAAAAGTATTCCGACAGTTTACCCTAACTATGCTTCTCATAATTTTATAAACTTCCATCAGGTTCCCACTCAACCAGAAGCTCCAGAGGAAACAAGAGTTCGGCCAAACTCTCTTTGTAGCTAATACTCTTTAATCCAGGCAGTCTCCTGGTAAACCTCTTCTACGCCCTCTCCAAAGCCTTCACATCCTTCCTGTAATGGGGAAGCCAGAACTGAACACAATACGGATTGTTCTGCAAATAAATTTATCCTGAGAGTTTCTGACATTGCACAAAATTGTGTGCCGAAGAAGTCGCACTCGCTTTTCTTGGCTTCCAGTTGATTTATTAGAGAACATTTGCAAAGAAATTCCACAGAAGCACAGCACTGGTGTTTACAACCCCTCTAGTCCAGACCTTAAATTTATTGGTGCCCTTATCTCCTCCCCGGCTCAGTAACGGAGACAAACTGACTGTCAAACTTAGTAGTATATAGAAGCAGGACTTGGAACTTCTCCAGGATACTACTTTTAAAAGTGGCCAAGTATTTAAATAATATGGGATACCAGTGTGGTTACTTCACCACATTGCTATCTCTGTTTAGCTTGGAAGACAATATGAGGCTGCTCCCCACATGTCCCATGAACAAGTCAAATCGTAGGCAGTACTTCACCCATCTCTCGGGCTTTGTTTCAATTCAACCACATTCCCAGTTCATGCAAGTTGGCTTGAAGCCACCTGCGAGCATCTATTTAAGAGATTTCCTTTACTGGATAAAGTTAGACAGGGGGCATTTGAAAGGCGATCCTGTTGGAGATATACAAGTTCAGTACAAATTAAAAAGGCAAATGCAGAATATTAATTTGAATTAAGTTGCAAGACGAGGATATAAAGAGACGGTCTCAGGCTGGTAAAGAGTCTAGTTAATTTTCACACGTGCCTGTTATGTCATGTCATTTATGTAAAAGTGTAGTCAATGTGAAACGTTGATTAAATCTTTTCACGTGCAGAGTTAACTATAAGAAATAATGATACATTGTGGTAATCACACAAATTTGGAAAGAACGATCCTTGCTCTACAGCTTCTCGATTTATGAAAACAAAAATTTGGTTCTGCTCATTTTCATCGTAAATTCCCATCCGTATTTACAATCGAAACTGACTGAAAGTGTCAAGCATGCAATGACAGCCTCTCCCCTGTGGAAGTGCTGCACTAGCTTGACTGCCAGGGTGCTGTAATTACTGCAGGAATTTAGAAGATAAACTTTCACCTAAAAAGAACTCCGAGGCTGTGGAATTCACTGCCAGAGCTCGGTGATTGTTACACAGAAACATCAATACTGTAGATTAGGTTGGATGTGTTAATGAAGCAAAAACAGATAAATGAATCTGAATGGGATTGGTGCATGTGAACTCTATTTACCATTGCGAGAGTAAAAGCCCTAACAGAGCCTGATTGAGTCGAGTAAGTTATTTCCCCAGTTTACTATGAATGTGCAGCTTTACAACAGAGGCTGCACTCCTTTCAAGAATCCTGGTTCAAATATTGCCATGTCTGGACAACACTTCCTGTGTGCCACAGAGATTGCCAGTATGTGTAAACTATTCAACGGCAGGACTGGGACAACTTGCCTGGTCTTCTTTGGCACAGAGTCATATCCAAGTGTGCTCTCAACTGGTCACAGTATTCCTCAAGATTTCTCCATTTCGTGGTGATGTGAAATCAACTTACGTATAAGTTAAGTATAAAACCTCATTGCTTCTGTTACAAGCGATGCAATCATGTATTTTCCAGATGTTTATGCAATCAACATTTCGAATGCCGGTAATTTTAAGATGGTTTTCAAACCCAGTTTCCCTTCAGCTTTAAACTCCAGCGTCTGTGGATTTCTGTGGACCAGGAATTCTAACTGTTTTATGCCGGTGTCAAATTCCTTTCTCTAATTTACATTGGATGTCCCCTGCTTCTCATCAGATTGACTGTGGGAATATCACAGCCAGATTTACATCTTCCAAAAGCAACAAAGCAGTCAATATTTTAAAATTCATACATTTAAATTGCCCATTAAAGGACCCACTTGGTACTGCATCATTTAGTAAATTAAAAAAAGCGTTTAACATGACCCTGTCCCAGAAGTTATTCGGCCTGTTGTTACTTTGAGATTGCCTTAAGTGAACTTACTCACAAGTTTGTGGATCTTTCTGAATCCCTTCTCATTATCTTCACTCAAGAGTGCTCATGCTCACTCTTTCTTTCACTCAGTTACAATGACTCAAACTCACATATTTCCACACTTTTGCTCAAAACCTGGTATTTTTTGCTGGGGAGAAAGAGTTCCATTTTTGTTTGTGTGTTGGAAGGAACTGCGGATGCTTGTTTAAACTGAAGGTAGACACAAACATCTGGGAATAGGTGATGTTTCAGGTCTGAAGAAGAGTCTCGACCCAATACTTCAGCTATTCTTTTTTTTCCAGAGATTATGTCTGACCCACTGAGTTACTCCAGCTCTTTGTGTCTATATCCTTTTTTTAGTACTAGTTTGTCAAAGGGTAGGCTTATTCTGCTTCCTGTTTTTCAGACAGGGAATGTTAATCTAGCATTGTGGAATTGATGGATAGATTCCTTAGTAGAAATAAACCCTGTCTATTCCTCAGTGTAGATGAATACAAGGTGAGTGGGAAGACAATGGTCCTCCTAATCACAATATATTCCTGCCTGACATAGAAAGTGGCCACTTGCTCAGCCTAACACTTATGTTTTGTAGAAACTTCCCTTTGTCCTTTTCACTTACATTTCATTCTGTTCCTTTCTTCACTAGTTTCTTAAATGCATCTGCATTAATCATTTCAAACACCTCTCATAGTGGCCAGTTTCTCCATTGCTACCAATCTCTGAATAAAGCTTCTTCCAAACTCTGCTAGATTTCCCAGAGACTATCTGTTATCTTATATTTACTCCTATAATTCTCCAACATAAAAAAACACCAATAAACATACATTCTTAGTTTGCCAAGAATCTTGGCATTCTTGACCTCGTTATTAAGAGAAATGGCTCGGCTAATGAGTAAGTCAATAACATTTGCCTGAAAATCTTAACTGACTTCACACGTTTATAACTGCTGGGCAGAGATGCAAACACCTGCTGACACACCACCTTCCCAGTTGCAAAGTACATGAACCATTGTTAGCAGCTTAAAGCCATTTGAATTGCACCAATTCACATGAGAATCAAAGAAAGCCTCACACATCAAACACTCAGTTTGCTGGTGACCAGTGTGAATGTCGGTTGAAACATTAGGAACCTAATATTAAAACTTTAAATTATATCTGTACTCAATTTGTTATGTTGCGACTTCTTCTAACCCACCTCATGGCCGCAGAGTATTTTATTATCCTTCAATATTATAAGAAGGTACAACATAAGCCTCTGTTTCTTGTTTCTGGAGAGTCATAATGCAAATTGAATAACACTGTAGACACAAGAGACTACAGAAACTGTGTAAAAAAAAGTGCAGGTTGAACTCAATAAACAATAGCCCAGACAATAGGTGCAGGAGTAGGCTATTCGGCCCTTCGAGCCAGCACCACCATTCAATGTGATCATGGCTAAAATCCCCAATAAGTACCCCCCCCCCCCTGCCTTCTCCCCATATCCCCTTACTCCACTATCTTTAAGAGCCGTATCTAGCTCTCACTTGAAAGTATCCAGAAAACGAACCTCGACTGCCCTCTGAGGCAGAGAATTCCACAGACTCACAACTCTCAGTGTGAAAAAGGGTTAGGTACTGTCTAACAGTGGGATAGGTAGCATCTGTGGATGGAAATGGACAGATGACGTTTCGGGTCGGGACCTTCCTTCAGACTGGAAATTGGTCGCTGCCCGAAACATTGCCTTTTTATCTCCATCTACAGATACCACCTGACCCACTGACTTCCTCCAGCAGTTTGCTATTTATTCATGATGTACATTGTACATCTTTCATTCACTTCCTTTCCAATCACTCTGTTCTTACCAGTTCCACCCAAAATTGATGCATCATTTTATTAGCTCTGAATGGCAACAAAACTCTGAATTTACAGACTATTTTTGGAAAAAAATATCCAAAAGGGACACACAGGACTGCTACCCTGCAAAATTTGGCGCAGGAGGAAATTGGGCAGAATATTCAAAATCTGATCAGAGAAGTAGATCTAGGGGCGCCATCCTGTATGGCTGCCTGTCCTGCAGCTGTACGTCTTTTCACTTATTTTTAAAATTTTTAGTACGTTAAAAGTGTGTTGTTGAGGGTCTAGTCTTTTTTTGTGGTGGGGGGGGGGGGGGGAAGATGGGGGAAACTGCTTTTCTCAGTCCCTACCGGGCGGAGAGGCGGCTTTCCTCTGAGCCGCATCTTCGCCCAGTCCTCGCGGCCTACCATCAGGAATGGAGCGGCGTTTCCTGAGGGGACCGGCCAGAACCACGGCTTCAGTGGCAGCACAGCACTGGGTGGACAATTGGAATAGGACTGGACTTTGTGCCTTCCCCCACAGTGGGAACCATTGTGGGGGGATGTTTTTATGTTTTAATGTTAAATTTCTTCTTTAATGTTATGTTGTATTTTTATTAGTGTGCTGCAAATTCCCTATCTATCTATCTATCTATCTATCTATCTATCTAGATCAAAACAACGAGAGTGAAGAAGGACTGAGGTTTGTAGGGATAACATCAGAGCTTGCATGGTGCTATCAATACTGGCAAGAGCAAGAGGCCCATTGGAGAAGTACAAATTATAGGGTCGGGAATGAAAACTAAGGGAGAGAGGATTGATATCATACTGGGATTTAAAATCAATAGACAATAGACAATAGGTGCAGGAATAGGTCATTCGGCCTTTCGAGCCAGCACCGCCATGGCTGATCATCCTCAATCAGTACCCCGTTCCCGACTTCTCGCCATATCCCCTGTCTCCGCTATCTTTAGGAGCTCCATCTAACTCTCTCTTGAAAGCATCCAGAGAATTGGCTTCCACTGCCTTCTTAGGCAGAGAATTCCACAGATTCACAACTCTCTGGGTGAAAATGTTTTTCCTCTAAATGTTCTAAATGGCCCACCCCTAATTCTTAAACTGTGGCCCCTGGTTCTGGATCCCCCCCAACATCGGGAACATGTTTCCTGCCTCTGGCGTGTCCAATCCCTTAATAATCTTATATGTTTCAATAAGATCCCCTCTCGTCCTTCTAAATTCCAGAGTATACAAGCCCAGCCGCTCCATTCTATCAACATATGACAGTCCAGCCATCCCGGGAATTAACCTTGTGAACCGAACGCAGCACTCCCTCAATAGCAAGAATGTCCTTTCTCAAATTTGGAGACCAAAACTGCACACAATAGTCCAGGTGTGGTCTCACTAGGGCCCTGTACAACTGCAGAAGGACTTCTTTGCTCTTATACTCCACTCCTCTTGTTATGAAGGCCAACATAACAAGTTGGCCTTCACAACAACGCCAACATAACAAGTTGACAAGAAATTTACATTTGAGGTCTTCTCAGCATACAAATGTGTGACTGTTAGGCAACAGCCAACACAGAGTGCTGGCTGATCCAAAACAAATATTTTTTATCTCAATCATTCCAATCAATTATCTGCCTTATTGCAGTTAAGAATAACCAATTGCCTTTGAAGCTATAGGCACAGCATGAGTGTTTATACAAGTTTGTGGTTGTCCTGAAAACTTCAGGAATTAACGATGAATTGCTCTTACTAGGGTGTTCTGGCTATTCAATGGAGAACATAGATGACTCCAGCACAGGAACACGCCCTTAGCCCCAATAACTGTGCCAAACATGATGCCAACATAAACTAATCTCATCTGCCCGCACTTGCTCCATATCACTCCATTCCCTGCATATCCATGTACAGTGAACCCTTGATTTTACGGACCACTTCATAACGGATTTTGGTTATAGCTGACAGACCTATCAAACTTCACCACCAGGCCAGAATGCCGAACCCCCAGTCGCGTATGCCTGCTGCCACCACGTGTATTGGAACCATGGAGCTTTGCAGCTGAGGACAGGTAGGGCTTTGCTTTAATGTTTCAGCTGAAAAAAGGTACAGTCAGTCCAGTTCTTGCGCAGCCTACATTTTATTGTTGGTCTCTCCACATGAAATGCCATATATTACAATATGATACGATATGATAGAACTTTATTTATCCCAGGAGGGAAATTGATCTGCCAACAGTCATAATATACACTCTGTTATAGCAGCCAATCGACAATGATGTATACCATTTCCCCCACTGGGGTCATTATAATGGGGGTTTACTGAACCGATCTATCATGACTGCCTTCACACCTGCATTCCTGGCACCTATGTAAAAAAAATCCTTGCACTGCACATCTCCTTTAACCATTGCCGTTCTTAACTTTTTGAGCGTGTGTGCGTGTGTGTGTGTGTGCGTGCGCGTGCGCGTGCGTGATATGACTCTTGACTTAAAACTATGTCTTCTAGTCTTTGACATTTCCACCCTGGGAAAAAGATTCTGGATGTCTATCCTATCTATGCCTTTCATAATCTGATATCCTCCTATCAGGTCTCCCCTTAACCTTTGGCATTCGAGAGAAAACAATGCAGTTTAACCAAAAGATAAGGCATAAAATGCTGGAGTAACTCAGCGGGACAAGCAGCATCTCTGGAGAGAAGGAATGGGCGACGATTTGGGTCCAAACCCTCCTTTAGACTGAGAGATAGTGGAGAGGAAAACTTGAGATATGCAAGGGTACAATGACCATGTAAGGTGTGAAAAGGGCAGATCAAAGCAGACGATGATCAAGGAAATGTCCAATGGTTCATTGTCGGCTGAGGGGAAGATGATAACAAGGCATTCAAACAGTAAAATTAAACAAGCAGTGTCCAAACTATCATTGTAGCTAATAACTCCTAAACCAGGCAGCATTCAAGATATTTTAAGTTTCAATAATAATTGGGTCTTTTATTAAAATCATTTTCTATGAATACTGCAGCTGAGGGGAAACTGATTGTCCAACTGGAAGCCGTGCTGTGAAACCACCAGAAAGCAAATGTGCAGACTTGCTTACCAGATCGATAGGCCAATGGGGAAGTTGAGCACCAGGTGTAGTGAATAATAAAGGCACCAGAGCTCCACTCTGCCCGAGACTGAACAGAATTTGCTTTCAATAGGAATTAATAGGAATAGTTTGGCATTAGAATAAAGACAACTCAGCACATTCAATCCCACAAAAAAATCTGGACATCAGATGTGAAATGCTTCACAATTTAAGAGCAATGGTATTTACAACAGATTGAATTTTAATTGGAAAAAGGCTCTGAGGGACATTAAAATCTTGAGGAAAATTAACTTGCAAGTAAAGCTGGGGATTAAAGTTAAATTGGTATAACAGTATTACCACAAGAAGTTTTAATTTTAACACACTGAGTTTACAAATGGATACACTTGATATGGATATTAAAACCTCTGTTGACAACACCAAGGTGGTTGGCTATTAAGATCGTCAACCTCAATGGTAGACAATATCTCTATCTGGATGAAGTCTGGATGCTGCAAAATCAACAGGATGCTCCTCAGCTTCTTCCCACAGGCTATAAGACTGATACACGGACTTTGCCCCCTGCCAAAGTATCGTGCACCAAACACCAACCTAGACACACTGAAGCAGAGCCGTTGTCGTGCCGCTGCCGATTGGAACTCATGATATGTATTTTTATTTTTATTTCTATTTATTTTTTACCGCACACTGAATGGACACTGGTTGAGCAAATTTTTTTTTGTTTCCTCTGGGTATGTAAGTACTCAGGAAAAATGATAATAAAGATATAATACAATACAATACAAATTGGTTTGATCTATGCTTTAAGGGCATGTCCCACTTACGCAACTTTTTCGGCGACTGCCGGCAATCGTCATAGGTCGTTACAGGTCGCCGAATGTTGCCATGGTGTCGCCTGTATAGTCGTGAGCAGTCACCCAGGAGTCGGAGCGTCTTTCTGGTCGCCGCTGAATTTTCAACATGTCGAAAGAGTCACGTAAGTGGGACAGGCCCTTTAGGCTGATTTAAAAGGTTATGCCTTTCAGTTTTCCACAGTTAAGGATATGGACGGTGGAAAGATTTCAGAGATTCAAAAAGGAAAAGTATTTTCAGCAAAACATCGAAGCGTTGCCTTGCTCTTGGAACTATGTTAGTTGATTCCCTTAAATCTCTGGTCAAAGGAGGATCGGATTGTTGACAGTAGCCCCGCAGGCTTTGGCAATCGTGCTGGAGGTTGAGGAAATGTGATCAGGCGCTCTCTGGGTGCAAGTAGCCATTGCCCACATTGTGAGGCGAGAACATTACTTTTCACTTACCCGCCAATGTCCAAGTATTTTCTACCATCTGCGTCAAGCAGCACAGACATCTCTATTATCTGGGGCGAGTGGAACAGAACACTGTCAGCAGACATTCTCGCTCTGATCTTGTGATAGAGCATTCTTTCCTCTCAAGCAGCTGAAGATGGTTGGGATCAAGACGCTGATTTGTGCAGGAATGACCTGGGACTGAACTAACCTACTTACAAACCGACTTATTTGTGTCAGTTATAAACCCGACCAGTAGTGAGTTTTCCCATTGAATTGAATTAGTCTCCCTTGGTGTCACACGCTGTCAAATCCTGCCCGAATATTGAGTTTCCATTTGTGGGAGAGTCTAGGACCAGAGGGCACAGTCTCAGAATAATAGGACATACCTTTAGAATGGAGGTGAAGAGGAATTTCTTCAGGCAGAGTGTGGTGAATCTGTGGAATTCATTGCCACGGACGGGTATGCAGACCAAGTGATATGGTATTTTTAAAGTGAAGATTGATAGGTTCTTGGGTACACAATAGGCTGGAGAAACTCAGCGGGTGCTGCAGCATCTAAGGAGCGAAGGAGATAGGCGACGTTTCGGGTCGAGACCCTTCTTCAGTCTGGTCAGGGATCAGGGAAACGAGAGATATAGACAGTGATGTGGAGAGATAAAGACCAATGAATGAAAGATATGCAAAAAAGTATCGATGATAAAGGGAACAAGCCATTGTAAGCTGTTTGTAGTGTGAAAATGAGAAGCTAGTGCGACTAGGGTGGGGGAGAGAGATAGAGAGGGAATGCCAGGGCCCGAGGGCTGAGGGAGAGGTGGGAAGGGGAGGAGACAGCAAGGGTTAACAGAATTGAGAAAATTCAATGTTCAAGAGGATGCAGACTCCCCAAGCGGAATATGAGGTGTTGTTCCCCCAACCTGCGGTGTTGCTCACTCTGGCCGTGGAGGAAGGTCCAGGACCGAGAGGCCGGATACGGAATGGGAAGGGGAGTTGAAGTGCTGAGCCACCGGGAGGTCGGGTTGGTTATTGCGGACCGAGCGGATGTGTTCGGCGAAACGATCGCCAAGCCTCCGCTTGGTCTCACCAATATAGATCATCTGGCATCTGGAGCAGCGGATGCAGTAGATGAGGTTGGAGGAGGTGCAGGTGAACCTCTGTCGGACCTGGAAGGACTGCTTGGGTCCCTGAAAGGAGTGGAGGGGGGAGGTGAAGGGACAAGTGTAGCATTTCTTGCGGTTGCAAGGGAAAGTGCCCGGGGAAGGGGTAGAGCGGGAGGGAAGGCAAGGATTGACAAGGGAGTTGCGGAGGGAGCGGTCTTTGCGGAAGGCAGACAGGGGGGAGATGGGAAGATGTGGCGAGTGGAGGGGTCACGTTGGAGGTGGCGAAACTGGCGGAGGACTATGTGTTGTATTTGTCGGCTGGTGGGGTGAAAGGTGAGGTTCTTGACTGGCAAGGTGTTATAGGGAGAAGCCAGGTGAATGGGGTTGAGAGGGAAAAATAGATTGCCCATGATCAAATGGCAGAGCAGACTCGATGGGCCAAAGGGCCCTTTTCCATGCTGTATCTCAAAGTCCAAAAACTTATTCTCAAAAGGAGAAGTTGTGGCAATTAGTACATAAGGAAAAGATAAGCATATTAGGAAGAAAGGAATAGATCAAGCTAATAAGAATAGACTGAGCTGTGAGAATGGAGCATGAACCAGTACAAGGATCTAGTTCGTAAAGGATCTACTAGTAACATGGGGCAGTTATACGGTTTTGCTTCACTCTTTCAAACATCCCCAGCTTTCCAACTCCATAATACACTATTATCATGTATGAGATATTTTTGCCGATGTCCAGAAGCTGGCCCTTACAGGGAAATATTTCAACCTTTACACCACAAAACACTGAACATTATGCCTTTATGACCTTCTTGCCCCAGATCAGAGCAATACAGAGTGCCGATGACCAGATAAACTTTCAACTACAGTTCTTGCTGTCGATGCTGTCGATGCAGATAAGATCACCTTTCACTACAAATACTTGAGAACACAGCAGCACTTGGAAGATCCTTGTGTACACAACCCGATTCTGCCTAACCAGCCCAAACAATATTCACCCTGGGGCCAGTGTTTAGACAAGTTGATTAAAACAGTAATAAAAGGAACACATGCAAGAGAAACTCATGAATAAGTTCGCACAATTAAGGGCATAAAGTGGCAATTACACATAACCAATGTAAACAGTAAACAGTGAAGGAAACTCCAACCATAGAATTTAATGATATGAATCATTATTGGAACAGTGCGTGGAAATAAAGTGATCAGAGTAGCATACAATGTATTATGACCCGAGATCTTTTATTCTGAACAATTATATAAGTTTTAAACTCCCTTGCAAATAGAGTACAAATTATTTTAATTCAGGCATTTAGCAATTCTGAAAACAAACTAATTTTAAAAATAACTGAGTGACACACAATTTGTATATGGTGAGAGAATTAAAAATACTCAAATTGGTAATAGCTTGATCAGTTTTAAGGCGAGGAAGCAAATGTGGGACTAGTGTAGACATTCGTTTAAGTCTAATTAATCACAGATCAAAATCAGCATGCTATGAAAAGCTTAAAAAAAAAACTTAATATTCCTTTTACAAAATTCCCACTGCCACAAATCCACAGGTGGGAGCCACCTCCTTTTAAGTACCCAAGCACTGGGGGAAGGGAGAGCAAACTCCGCCCCCACCAGTTTCTTCACATGGACACTTGAGAGGACTCACTGCACAGCTGGTTGTTTACAGTAGGAATTGAGAGTCAGCGTTAGTGAAATAATTCAGTTCAATTAACTCAGGTGAAATACTGTCGGAAAGATACCTTGCTGATGATCTGTGCGATTTGGCAATTACAATTCAGCAGCAGTAGGCAGATATGGCAATATCTACCTATTGCCAATCATTTTTCTTCCTAACAGCGGTAGAGTTGCTGCCTTACAGCACTTACAGCGCAGAGATCCGGGTTCAATCCCACTACGGGAGCTGTCTGTACGGAGTTTGTACGTTCTCCCCGTGACCTACATGAGTTTTCTCTGAGATCTTCAGTTTCCTCCCACACTCCAAAGTTAATTGGCTTGGATAAGTGTAAATTGTCCCTAGTGTGTATCGGGCAATGTTAATGTGTGGGGATCGATGGTCGGTGCGGACTCGGTGGGGCCTGTTTCTGCGCTGTTTTTCTAAATGAAACAAAAACCAAATAAATGCTACAGCAAGGACAATTCATCATCGTTTAGTTTTGTGGTTATCGAAGATCATCGATGAGGCCAATGTGCGAGACACAATTTTCCAACAGATGGGGCAGGAGTTGGTTGATGCAGTGGGTGGGTGGGTGGTTTGTGAACTCAGTAGCTTAAGCAGGGGCTCAAATCTTTGCATATCCTTTCAGTGTATTGGAAGTAACAGGTAAAGTCACAAAAATTAATTTCAGGGTCTTGAAACGCCTGGTGTATGTAATTCAGTTCCTAGAAGGGCAGGGATTACAAGAAAATTAATTTTATATGATGTCAAAGGTCTTGATCTTCCAGTGCATTTTCTCATCCACTATCAACCAAATACACAAATGCACACACAAGAAAAACAATGACACACATCCTCACAGTGACAACTTCCCAAAAGATACGAAGATCCTTATACTTACCTGAAGATAGACACAAAAAGCTGGAGTAATTCAGCAGGTCAGACAGCATCTGTGGAGAAAGGAATAGGTGCCATATCATCTTCCAAAATGTCACCTATTCCACTTCTCCAGAGATGCTGTCTGACCCACTGAGTTACTCCAGCTTTTTGTGTCCATCTTTGGTTTAAACCAGCATTTGCAGTTCCTTCATACACTCTTTATAGATTCCTGTACAGTTCAAAACACAGAAACAGTGAGCCTCTCTAGAGGCACACACACACAAACACAGTTCCAAGCACACACTAACACATGCAAAGAAATGGACACAACCCTAACACTAATTCGACAGAATTACATATTGCAATTTAGAAAATAAATTTAAAGAACAAAAGGCAGGCAAGTTCTGGAATTTAGCAAAACGTTGATCTGAACAGTTATTCAAATCTCTGACTTTGAAACTCTTTAGCTTTCACACCTAGTAACAATTGGAATGACAGATCACCACATTTGGCAGGAAGACCATGAAAAATAGGATGGTAATAAATGAAAATAAAAGCTTCCTTTTTATATCACCTTAAAGATACTTTCTAAAATATCCCAAAGAGGTTCACTGCCAATGTAGTATGTTTGATGCATGTCCACAGTGGGGATGTTGAAATGCAAGTGCCGTTTTAACACCGTAATAGCCCTGTCCCACGGTACGAGTTCATTCCAAGAATCTCCCGAGTTTGCCCTGATTGAAACTCGGAGATTTACATCAATGGCCGCTCGTCGGTACTCGGGGCTCTCGTGGACATTTTTCAACTTGTTGAAAAATCTTCACGAGTCTTCCCATGCTTACCTGCTCCGACGTACCCGCTACGTTCATTCTCCGTGCTTACCACGAGTTTGATTTTTTTAAACTCAGGAGAGCTCTTGGAATGAACTCGTACTGTGGGACAGGGCTTTAAGCATTTTCAATGAGCATCTAACAAGATTCAGTTTCAGTGAAGATAGACACAAAATGCTGGAGTAACTCAGTGGGACTGGTAGCAACCCACGGAGAGAGGGAATGGGTGAAGTTTCGAGTGTGAAGAAGGGTCTCGACCCAAAACGTCACCCAATCATTCTCTCCTGAGATACTGTCTGTCTCACTGAGTTACTCTCGCATTTTGTGTCTATCTTTGGTGTAAACCAGCATCTGCAGTTCCTTCCTACACATATTAATTTCAGTGATGTTGATAAAAGGGCGCTAGGCATTGATCATCAACTCTACCTTAAAATATCACCAAAGCATCTTATCAGAGCCAAGATAAAGGAGCTCAGTTGAATACCTCATCTGAATGGGGTCATTTGGCAGTGCATTCACCCACAGTAGTGCACCAGATTGTCAACCTCATTTTTATACACAGCTCTCCGGAGTGAAGGATGCAGAGGCTTCAAGATACAGTGGCACAATTAATACTCATGTTAACATTGAATTCAATGCAGCAGACAAAACCTGAAACCAAAATGCAGCTCATTTGGTACGAGTGTCAAAAGGACAGTTGTTACAAACTTATGGTGAAAGTAAATACTTAGAAATATTTACAAATGATGCAAGAATTAACCATTCCCCCATCAAAATCCTCTGAGTATCAGTGCTAATCAAAACAAACTAGAAACCATGTCCAATTTAAGGTAAATGCTGGAGTAAATCAGCGGGACAGGCAGCATCTCTGGAGAGAAGGAATGGGTGACGTTTCGGGTCGAGACCCTTCTTCAGACTCTACAACTAATTTAATGTAGACTGGCAACTAAGGAATGAATCAATGCCAAATTCTGTCAGAGGACAGTCATTATGCAATCTCATTTTGGGAGCTTTTCTCTTCTGAGAAATGCATTTATTTGAAATCCATTGCAACTGACACATTGCTGTGAGAATATGGAGTGACAACAACAGACTATGGGAAACTACAACAGGGCCTTTGCTATCTCGACACTAAACAAAGCAGGACTGGTGTTTCTCAGTGAGGTGTTATCTTGTCACTGTATAAATCGCCATCCTACCACTCTGGCCAGCAGACATCAGCAGGCTGGGTGTGCCAGTAAACACGGCCAAATTGAAATATGAATGCTCCCACTAAAACAAGCTAAATTTTTTTCTCTTCTTGGAACAAAGCACATTTTGCTAGCTGGCTGGTAAGGCAACCCTGTCAAGCAATCTTTTGTTAAAAAAAAAAAATATATGCAGGTATGACTCTGCTTTACCTACCTCAAAGCAGTAAGCTGTGCAAAATTACAGGGTTGATACAATAAGTACAGACAATGTTAAATAACCAGTAACGAGAAACAGCTGCTGGATGAAAATTCCCCTGCCTGTTTGTAAGTAAAAATAATGAGCGACCTACATAGGGAATTTAACCAAATACAAACAATCAATCCTTATGCCTTCAGAATCTTTCCTTGCATGCTCCGCATACCAACTTTAAAGGATCTTCTGAAGATCTTGCAAAACTCTCACATCTATTCCATCGGCTAACACATATCCAGTTTTAAGTCTGAAGAAGGGTCTCGACCCAAAATGTCACCCATTCCTTCTAACCAGAGATGCTGCCTGTCCTGCTGAGTTACTCCAGTTTTAGCAGTTGTTAAACAATGCCAACGTCCATTTTGAATGCCCAGGCAGCTGATTAACCAAACTCAGTCATCCAGAATCAACAAGCAATTCACACACTGACCTTGAGGGTCAAGACTCTTCTTCAGACCGAGTCTGAGACTGTCAGACTGAGACTGAAGAAGGGCCTCGGCCCGAAACGTCACCCATTCCTTCAGAGATGCAGCAGTCTGAAGAAGGGTCTCGACCCGAAACGTCGCCTATCTCCTTCGCTCCTTAGATGCTGCTGCACCCGCTGAGTTTCTCCAGCTTTTTGTGTACCCTCGATTCTCCACATCTGCAGTTCCTTCTTTAAAACTTTGTCTACTCCACTGCGATATCTCCTCAAGGTATGCCTACTTTGAAGAAGTTCTCCTCCTCCCTACGGAGACAGTTTCACAACCTCCTCTCTAACTGCTCCCCCTCTGTGATACCCCCTTCCCTCCAACTCTATGACCACATCCTCACCCAGACTCGATACCACAGCCACATCTGCTTCCTCGGGCTTGCCTGCGCCTCCATCTCATACCCCGTGGATTCCAGCTCCAATTCACTGCCTCCCAGTTCGGACCCCAGCCGACTATCGGTACCGACGGGCCATCTGCCGCCACACTGTACAATTCTCCAACCGGGCACTAAGATCCACCCTGGTTGCAATGCGCCGACACCAGCAGGACCTCGCATGACTCTCCCAAAACTTCGGGCCTCACTCACCCAGACTTGCAACGGACCCCAACTACACTACATCCTCCGGAAGATCCACCGCTTCAATCAACAATTCCTGTCCCACCTTACCGCCACCAAGGACCTGAAATTAGCCCGCCTCCAGGCCGTTCCAGCCAGTCTGAAGAAGGGTCTCGACCCGAAACGTCGCCTATCTCCTTCGCTCCTTAGATGCTGCTGCACCCGCTGAGTTTCTCCAGCTTTTTGTGTACCTTCAGAGATGCTGCCTGTCCTGCTGACTTACTCCAGCATTTTGTGCCAAACTCCTTGCTGAACATATTAAAATCCCCTGACCCAAAAATGTATAGAATTTAGCCTGACATTGTTATGCAAAGATAAACACACAGAGGGAAAATGTTCCCTCATAGATACTTGTAGCAAAATGAACACATTCTTTGCACAGATGCCATTTTGCTATAAATAGTAAACTGCGGAAATCTCTCCCCATAGCGTGCAACCACTTCTCACTCTTTCTGTGCTACGATGTGTGGTTGGCTTTTTGTACGTACATGGAATGGGGACAAAAAGGAGCAGGGATGCTGGTAAATTAGGAGCGATTTGCAAGAATAAAAGCTCGAGCAGGATTTGTGCTGACAAGCACGCATCATTAAAATGGTTGGTTGTGTTAAAAATGGCCAGAAAAACATTTCCATGACTAATCCAAGCATCGGATTTTATGGCTGTGCACATTCACCATTTGTCATGAAATGCCAGATCACACAATAGCTTCTGACAAATCCTTTAATGGGAACATTGCTAACAAAGCATCAATAACCCTTAGCGCTCTCGAGCATTAGTTTTCTCTTGTCTTGGTGACCGTTGACCATGAGCCTGGAATTGCTGGCTTCATGTGAACCAGGGTCAGTTACAGACACCCACATCTGCACATGTCAACATATGGCCAATTATGGTTTTGGTCGACACTTTGGAAAAGGGAGAATATAAAATGGAGCCTGGCGGTACTTTGACTTGCACACACGTCACAAGGCAGCAGCATTGTTTACACCACCATGTAATAACAGACACAGTGAACTGCATCACATTTTCAGCTGATGAGAGACACAAAAAGCTGGAGTAACCGAGAGGGCCAGGCAGCATTTCTGGAGAAAAGAAATAGGTGACGCTGCTGGTCATGACCCTTCTTCACACCGATAGTCATGGGAAAGGGAGACAAGAGATATAGACGGTGATTTAGAGAGATATAATTCAAATGAATGAAAGATATGCAAAAAGTAACAAAGATCATGGAACGGTGGAGCCCACAATGGTCCATTGTTGGCTGTGGTCTAGGTGACAACGAGTTACACAGACAGTAAAACTCAACAGGACAACAGTGAAACTAATACAATGAATAGGGTGGGGAGGGGATGGGGGAAGAGGGGGGTGCAAAGGTTACTTGAAGTTAGTGAAATCAATATTCATAACATTGGGTTGTAAGCTGCCCAAACAAAACATGAGGTGATCGAGGGAGGTTACTTGTGGGTGAATATATCAGATCCACCCAGTTATCAGCAATATGAACAGGCTGAGATTCTAAATAAATAGTCCCACTTTGATTATCATTGGCTATTTGTTAAAGTGTTGTCCTTATGTAATCAGCAATTCCCTTTCAAGAATGTACCACGCTCACAACTGGATTGATGGAGCGATATTCAACAAACAACCTGCAATATATATATAATTCGTTCAGAGGAGAATTAAACTTGGACCCTGTCTGCTACCTCAAGTGAATGTAAAACATCTCACAGCAATATATATTTTAAATGAGCAAGGACATTTTGCCCAATATTTATCTTTCAAACAACACCCTAGAAGAGACTATCTGGTCATTATTACTTTACTCTGCATGGGAGCTTGCTGCCCAAAACTACCAGCCGTGTTTCACAATTTTCTCAATTCTGTTAACCCTTGCTGTCTCCTCCCCTTCCCACCTCTCCCTCAGCCCTCGGGCCCTGGCATTCCCTCTCTCTCTATCTCCCTCCCCCACCCTAGTCGCACTAGTTTCTCATTTTCACACCACAAACAGCTTACAATGGCTTGTTCCCTTTATCATCGATACTTTTTTGCATATCTTTCATTCATTGTTCCTTATCTCTCCACATCACCGTCTATATCTCTCGTTTCCCTGATCCCTGACCAGTCTGAAGAAGGGTCTCGACCCGAAACGTCGCCTATCTCCTTCGCTCCTTAGATACTGCTGCACCCGCTGAGTTTCTCCAGTCTTTTGTGTACCCCCAGCCGTGTTTCACAAATTTATAATCCTGTTACCCTTCAAAAAGTATGCCAATGGTTGTAAAAAACATGTCCTGGTAGGCAAATGTGGGGTGCTATAGAAATGCAAGTCCTTTATTTCTGTGTTCACAATAGAAGGAAACCCTGCTGATTCCACTAAACATTTATCTTTCAAGGCGCAATGAAAGTCAAAATTGTATAGTACTAAAGATAGACACAAAATGCTGGAGTAACTGAACAGAACAGGCTGCATCTCTGGATAGTACTTTCAGATTAGACCAAGATTTGAGGATCAAACTATTGAAAGTACTCTTGTAAATAATCTAACCTCATTTACATGTTAAAAAATCTGGCTAACTGTTTTCTATATAAACCTGGTTATCGAACTATTTGTGGTGGGGCCCACCAGCACTAAACAAAATGGACCAGATGATTGAACAGCTACTGAATTGGCTAACTGCATAGTGTTCAGTGCAGACGGCTTCCTCCGCTGTGTGCTCCAGGCAGCCTCCCAGGAGAAGCCAGCTTCCAGCTGACCGATGCACCTGAACACGGCAGGACCTCCCTGAATGGAAGTGATCGGCACCATCCCCTGGCAATTGGGCACCACCTACCCGATGCATCGGCTGCTGCTCTGGGCTTTGGCACCCTGTCCTCGATCTAGGATATCTCCACTGACGGAGTCTCTCATTCATTTTCTTGATCGGCTTCATACGGATTTCTTTTGTCAGGTTTTCAAGGTGGACCCACTTGGCCAGTCCGCTCACTACCTGTCCCACCACAGCTGTCTTTGCCCCCCCCCCCACCCCACTCCACCCTTCCACACACTGCAGTCTGTTTGATCTGACTTCTCCACACTCATTTGTATGCAAGCTCTGTCTCCGAGACTCTTGTGTACTGCCTAGAAACATAGAAAATGGGTGCAGGAGTAGGCCATTCGGCCCTCGAGCCATTCAATATGATCATCCAAAATCAGTACCCCATTCCTGCTTTCTCCCCATATTCCTTGATTCCATGCCTAGGTGAGGTCTGATGTATGATTTTACCGGCTTGAATGCCGAACAAAGCATTTCACTGTACCTAGGTACAACAAAGTCTCATTGAATCCTACAATGTCCTTACAACATAACCTGAACCTTTAGATCTCTAATCTTTTCCAAGTCACCTTGCCCTGTTGGTGATGTTGGGGTCTGGGATAAAGTCCATAGTCTGGAACAAAGAATAGTAGTTTGGCTACGGGTGGGCTTCGGGTGAGGAAGGTGCAAATAAGTGGTAAAAACAAAGAAGGTTGAGACCCTCCTACTCTTCATTCTCCTTTCTCTATTCTCCTCCCTCCCCCATCCCCCTCCTCCCGCCTCACCTCTTGCACTCTATCCTACACACAACAGCAATGTAGGCTCTGGTCAACGATGTTCCTGCTTTCTCCCGTTTCACGGATGGAGAACTGGAGCTCATCCTCAGGCACCTTCCCAGGGAGGCCGTGAGTAGAGGCACTCCCAGTGAACAGCAAATGTCAGGGCCCTTGGGAGTGTTGTTGACAAGAGAGTCTCAGGGATACAAGTGTGGGGTTCCTGGAAAGTGGCGACACAGGGAGATAAGGGGATGAGGCAGGCATGCGGTATGCTTGCCTTCCTTGGCCAACGCGCTGAGCATAGGAATTTGTACAAGGCATTGGTGAAATCACACATGGAGTACTGTGCACATTTCTGGTATTCAGGCTATCAGAAGGATCTAATTAATCTAGAGAGGATGAAAAAAAATGTCAGAATAATATGGCCGGAACTGGAGGCCTTGAATTAAAAACAGAGATTGAAACAAATGGGATTATTTTCTTTGGAGCAATTAAGACTGAAGGGTGACCTTACAGAAGTTTATACAATCATAAGGGGCATGGATAAGGTAGATGATCACAGTCATTGTTCCAGAGTAGAGGAGCTCAAACTAGAGGGCACAGATATAAGGCGAGAGAGGAAAGACTATGGAGATCTGAGGGGCCAGTATTTCCACAGAGTGGGTAGTGGGCATATGGAACAAGTGACAGAGGAAGTGGTAGACATAGGTACAATTACAATGTTTAAAAGACAGGTACATGGTCGACATGAACTAAGTGGCCTGAAGGGCCTATTTTATGGACCTACTACATTATGACTCTGTGACTCAGGCCTAGGAACGTCGTGTATGGAGACGCAGGTATATTAACTTATTTTTGTCCCAGGCTTATAACCTTTGCTTCATTTAAGTTGGTTACAAGAAACAATGTCCTTAAATATATAACTTAGCTGCAGAGCTTCGGTGCACGGTGCCTCTTGCCAAACTGCCTACATACGACGAGTCACCATCATGGTGCTTGAACAGCACAAATACCCCAAGTATTTTCGGCGGGACATCAACCTCAGTGGAGAGCTCAGCATTACAACATTTTTTTTAAACCCCACAAGAGAGCTGGGGATGTGTTTTTAATCAAACATAGGACAATACATGATCATAGAACTTTTATTTGAGAACTGTGATCCCTACTTAAGGGGAATCCTGAAGGAGACAACCAAATCCCCCTGCGGGATAGTTCTCCAAACAAGTCTTAATACTTCTTAATATTTATAATCACCTTCAGTTGTTAAAAAAGGATGATAATACATTATGATAGGCATCACATTTCAGAAGATAAAGAGTTGGATTAAGCGTGTGCTCACACCTGCAATTCTTTAAAGCTTTTTATCTGGTTCCCATCAGCATAAGAAGAATTCAGCAGCAGTGTTTAAAGGTAGGTTTCTCCCTACATCCACACTTTAAAGCGAACCAGAGCTTTGGAGCAAGCACGCCATTTATCTCAACTCCTTTCATGATCACAGTTTTGTTTTGCAAACACCATCTGAAGCTGGCCAACATCCCTTTCCCTCACTCCCTGCCCTTGTGATCCTTGTATTTTTTTCCTCCCCACCACTGTAAACTTACAAACCAAAGCGAAAACAAACTTGAGAAGCGTGCCTGTGAAAGAAATAAACATTGTGAGCAAAGTCTTCCACGTGAAGTGAATGTGGCACAAAGGCATTTCCAAGAAAATGCCTTTTAAATTCCCAGCTATATATCTACGGATACAGAGCGATTTGTAAAACATTTAAACGGCAATGGCACTGAATAATCTTGGCTACTAACAGGCTGTAAACTAAACATTAACAAGTGTGGGCTGCTAGCACAGTTTTGGATATGCGTCAGAGAAAATGATCCTTATCATGTGGAATGAGCCAGGCCTTTAGTTATGAAGCTGCGATGCCTTTAGCATATGTTGTGGTCTACAAATCCCCAGCTTCATTCCAGACTGCATCCCCAACATGCAAAGCACATCCTCAGTAAGGCAATCGACTGGCACCTGCCACGAAAACTAATCGCAAAGGAAGGACAGAAGCCAACTCTTTTCCTGTCATCAGAGATGTCAAGGTTAACAGTGGTTGGCTAAAAGGCATTCCACACTCTCTTCCCCTCCCTTCCAGCCAGTCTCCCACATGCACATGTCATAAGCCAGCCGGGCCATTTGCTATGTCAAATATGTAATGCAGAGAGGCTGGCAGGCTCCGGTTACAGGGGATGAGTGCCAGTTCCCATCGGCCCGGCTCCAGGTAAACTGACAAGGTGTATTTCCTATCCTCAAACATCATCGGTTACCACTACCCGCAGCTGCTCATTTCTTTTTAAAGGGGATTGCTAATCACTACCGACACAGAAACAAAAGGAACAGTGTTTCAGCCTAAAACTGTGCATTGGCACAGCTGGTAGAGCCGTCGCCCCATAGTGCTGGAGACCCAGGTTCAACAGAGACTCAAGGTGTTGTTTGTGTGGAGTTTGAATCCTTTCCCTGTGACCACATGGCATATTCAGTTTAGTTTATTGTCACAAGTCCCGAGGTACAGTGAAAAGCTTTTGTTGCATGCTAACCAGTCAGCGGGAAGACAATACATGATTACAATCGAGCCATTCACAGTGTACAGATGCATGATAAGGGAATCACGTTTAGTGCAAGTTAAAGCCAGTAAAGTCCGATCAAAGAGTGCTTCAGTTTCTGCCCGCATCTCAAAGATGTGCAGGTCAGTAGGTTAATCGGTCATTGTAAATTGCCACTGGTGTCCCTGTGAGGGGAACAAACTGGGAAAGCTATGGGAAAGCTGGATGAATAATATAGGATTAATGCACTTGGATGTTTCATGGTCGGTATGGACGCAGTGAGCCAGGAGGCTAATTTTGTGCTATTTGACTCCATGAATATTTGTTGAAGTCCATTGTGTAAACAGCATTGTAAAGTTGATTTTTCTCAAGACTTGCACGGGTTGGATTAAGAACAGCCAGACATAAATATACAAATGAATCATCACATGAATCATGTTGTTCAAGAACTTAAGAATAACTGACTCACAATGAAGGACATACATTATTTGCATTAAAGATCTTTGCAATTTTAGGATGAATTCAAAAATGGCACTTGTGTGTGTAGCATTGTTGGAGGTGTTGCTTTTCAGATGAGACCATAAACCAGTAGGAGGTAAATATTTCCTATTAATGGAAGACCTGGTGAGTTCTGTCTGATAGCCTGACCAATACATATAATATATCACGTGCATCTCAACCATCATCCCAAAGACAAAATATCTGCTCATTGCTATTGCATATCTCCATGTTACAACAACAACTACTTCTAAAGTGTTTACTTGGCAGTGTAACATTCTAAATAAGGTGCTACAGAAATGCTGGTTATTTTCCGTTTAGAACAGTTGACTTTTTTTCTGAATGCGTTTTTATGTCAGGAAATTATGGGAAGGTTATATTTGGATGGCATGTCTTTAGAACAGTGGGTTCAGACATTTGTTTCTGGCAATCAAAAATCCTGTGGCTGCTCAATACATCAACCATTCAAAACATCTTGTAAGCCACAGGTGGAAATAGGTTAAAACACACATTTAAAAAGTTGCCTGATCAGTTTCATCTATTTCTGAACTTGTGCAAGTCACAAATAAGGACTCCAGCTTGTTCCCATCCATTGCTATATTTGGAAATCCAATTGAGGCAAATTTACATTCACCAAAGAATACGTCCCAGTGTTGAGCACTGAAAGTGGCATTTGAACATCCAATTAATCTCGACTCTCTGCATTCTGCATGCCCGGCTGGGAAAGATAAGCTGACATTTCTGTTCTGATACTCCCCGTATCTCTTGCATTTCAATTGATATGGGATCACTGGTGAATGGCTTGCTATTGTTGTACAAGCCAATGTTTGCACTAAATCTCAGAGCAAAAGATCTGGCACAACCATTTTCATTTCACTCTAGTATCGAGTTTTTTTTTTAAAAAAGGCCTTTTCTTTGTGCTTGTGGCACAAGAATGTCTAAGAATACCACACACTGTCTATCACTGGAATGTGTAACGCGGTAATACATTTCAATCATTATACTAATCAAATGTTTCAAAAACACACAAACGATGTAGTGTTAAATACTGACAATATATTTCCAATGAGGATAAAAATGTGAGAATTTAGATTGTTTTATGCTCACTGTTTATTACAAATTTCAGAAAACTAGAGTTTACAATAGAAACAGAAAGTTCCAAAAGGGCATGAGCACATTAATTATGTGGGTGACACTCAGTGATGGAGTTCAATGCTTGAGGCTGATCAGAGAAGGGAACGCAGAATATGAAGTAGTAAGGAGCAAATTCCATGAACGTTTCTCCCATGCTGAATTCCACAGAAGTCAATTTAAATGACAAAACAGCAGTGAATCACGGACTACAACTTTGGGACATCCATGTTCATCAGGAAATTCCCAAGTTGAGGAGTTTCTCTGCAAAGTCCAGTCCATTGAAACCGTAATTCCTGTTTGTGTGCACAGGCACATGCAAAATTGGCTTTAAGCAATCTCATTTATAAAGAATTGCAAACAGTATGTCCACAAATAATGTTGTCCTGACCTTTCTGTTATTCATTTCAAAATCAATGCAATCAGAGTGGAAATTAAAGAAATAATTAAAATGTTGTAGCAAAGAACTGAAGAACGACACAAAATGCTGGAGTAACTCAGCGGGACAGGCAGCACCAGTCTGAAGGGTCTTGACCTGAAATGTTACCCATTCCTTCTACCCAGGGATGCTGCCTGTCCCGCTGAGTTGCTCCAGCATTTTGTGTCTATCTGCTGAACAGTCTCAGTGTTTTTCCAGTAGAGAAACTAATGGTCTTTAACAGGGGTGCTAGTTATCATGGACTTCCAGGTTGCTTATTCCATTGAGCTCCCCTCAACTCCTAGTGAATGAGAATTGATAGTAAAAGGCTGCACAGAGCTTCATTCCTTTGATATTTGATCCTTTTGCAGCTCCTTAGTTGCTATTACTGTTTAGGGACCAGGTTGGTGGAAATGACAGAGGGGATTAGGCAGTGGTTGGTGCATCTGTCAGCAACTCCTGCTATAGGGTGTGATGCAGACCTCTAGATAGATCCTTGCTCTGATGATTACATCGTCCAACAGGTGCCCGTGCCAGTAAAATGGAGTCAAAGAACTGCAGATGCTGGAATCTTGAAGAAAAGACAAAGTGCTGGAGTGGGTCGGGCAGCATCTGTAGAGGGAATGGATAGATGGTGTTTTGAGCCGGGATATTGCCTGAACTGCTGAGTTACTCCAGCACTTTGTGTCCGTAGATAGACTGTACATCCAGCATGAAATAAGTAAGTAAGCATAAGTTTATTGGCCAAGTATTCACATACAAGGAATTTGCCTCGGTGCTCCGCCCGCAAGTAACAACATGACATTCAGTGACAGCTACGAATGACTCATAAAACACGAAACATTAATAATAAGACATTAATGATAAAACACCATTGATCAAGCATGTGAACCAATAAAATACCAGATCAAAGGGAGGCTACAGATTTTTGGCTGTTGAGTAGAGCAACTACTCGTGGATAAAAACAGTTTTTATGTGTCTAAATGGTTTTTATGTGTCTAAGCTGTTTAAATGGTTCTCTTTGACACACAATTGCAAAATCTATCCTCATGCAAACTCGCCAACCATGTGTCAATCCAAGCCACTCCCTCCATCACAACATATATTGCAAATAGAGAGATCAGACCTTTATACAATATTCTGGATGTCGCTACAGTAGAACTTTGTATAATTAGAGCAAGATGTCCACATAGGATTCATATTTTTAATTGCTTGTGCCTGTTAGTCGATGAACTGTACAATAGGACATTCAGATCCTTCTGAGCATAAATATCATGCGGTCTCTTACCAATTAAAACATGTTCTTGCCTTTCAATGTTTTGTTACTAAAGTGGTTATCCTCATATTTTTCCACAATAGTCACTCTGCATTTTCATACCCATTCACATATGCTTCCAAAATCTCTCTGTATCTCCATCCTTCTTCCTATTATCAACATTCTTAGATATATTATTCTTGATACATTCACCTAGGTCGCCCCAACAGATAATAAACAGCAGAATCCCGTTGTCACAAGAAAATGGGAGCAGGATGAGACCACCATTCATTGTGATATATGATATGCTCCATGGAGCCCCCACCTCATCACAGCCTGAAAATTACCAATTTATCCCGACTCTATTTCTCTAAGTATGGGCCAAAGTGTTACAAAGGATTGAGATGCCAAACCATCGAGATACTAAACTAGTTCATTTGATGGGGATACAAATGCCCTGAACAGGCCGTGTGTAGAGAGGAACTGCAGATGCTGGTTCATGCTGAAGATAGACACAAAGTGATGGAGTAACTCAGCAGGTCAGGCAGCCTCTCTGGAGAAAAAGGATGTGTGACGTTTCGGGTCGGAACCCTTCTTTTGACTCTTATTCCGATCCAGAATAGGCCATTCCTCTTATCCTGCCCTAAGGGAGGAGTGCAAACATATGCACACCCGTACACACAAACAACGGGTGGAAGAGTTCATGTTTTACAGCACAAGTTTAGCATGGACAAAAAGCAAATTTGGATCCTGCACCAGCACTGATCTGGCATAATGGAAACTGGATACCAATCCCAAATTAACTCCAAAGAAAAACAAGTGAATCTTCTTCCTCCTGCAGTTTCATTTCACTCTGTTTAGTTTCTGGCCAGGTTTTGTCCTCAAATTCACGATGTACAGTGACCTGGATTTCATAGTACTTAGCAAACAAATGGTGTTCCCTATTCATTACATTTGCAGATGTTCCTGTGGGATTTTAGACCACAACTTGCAGCCTGGAGTTCTCCAGAAGTGCAGAACTGGAGAGCCAAAACTAGGTGACATTCCCTTATGGATCCGGGAACCATGTTGACTGATCAAGCGATGACGGAACTCCATCATTAATTGAATCAAATAAACTTTACTAAGACACGCAACTAAGTAAACCAGCAAATGCGAGCTGGAATTTTGCACGGAACGCAAAGTCCTGGAAGGAAACGAAAATAAAGAGGGAGGAGGAGGAAGGCAAGGTAGTAAGCCTTGTAGATGTAGATTTATCCCTTCTGTGCGGGCTGAGTCTTGTTACAAGGTGTTGATGAAACTCAGCTTCTGAAGGAGCAGGAAAACCTGGGCACCAAGTGTCACCTGTGGCTAACTTTATGACCTTCGTGCAGCCGAGTCTGTGGGTTCAAGTCTCACTCCAGGAATCTGCACATTAATTCTGTGTGGCTGACTGCCCCCAGCGGTAAGTTTAACAGGTCCGATCACACCATTTTGAAGAGGAGCAGAGCAGTTAACCATAGTGACAAGGCCAATATTTTTATACCCAACTCGTACATAAAAAAAATGTAATCATTATCACAGCTGTTTATGGGAGCTAACTGCATGTAAATTAGCATTCCTACATTGCAACAGTTACTGCGTATCAGAGGTAGAGACACAGATGCTGCCTGACCCTCTGAGCTCTTCCAGCACTTTGTTTTCTGCTCAACATATCAGGCGTTCTTCACTGGTCATCCTGTAAATGTGTCTCTTCTCCTTCTACCTGTCTGTTCCCACTTTAACCTGTCATGTTCGTTGATAAAATTTCATAAGCTCATAGGTAATAGGAACAGAATTAGGCCATTCGGTCCATCAAGTCTACTCCGCCATTCAATCATGGCTGATCTATCTCTCCCTCCTAACCCCATTCTTCTGCCTTCGCCCTTTAACCTCAGACACATGTGCTGATCAAGAATCTATCTCTGCCTTAAATATATCCACCGACTTGGCCTTCACAGCCTTCTGTGGTAAGGAATTCCACAGATTCACCACCCTCTGACTAAAGTAATGCCTCCTCATCTTTTCCTAAAAGAACATCCTTTAATTCTGTGGCTTTGACCTCTAATTCTAGACTCTCCCACTAGTGGAAACATCCTCTCAACATCTATTCTATCCAAGCCTTTCACTATTCTGTACGCTTCAATGAGATCCCCTCATTCTTCTAAATACCTGCGAGTACAGGCCCAGTGACATCAAACGCTCATCAGATGTTAACCTACTTTTTGTCACTAGTATACTCTTTAATGACATTGTATCCCAAGTCATAGTATTATGCCTAATAATAGTGACAAAATTAAAACAGTATTTGCATTGGAAAATAGTTACATAAATTAAAACATGATTAATAATTTAAAAAACAGGTTGGCGCAATTGAAGATTTTGATTTATACAAAATGTTTGAATGGCCACATATTTATATCTTCTGCTCTGCAGAAATATATCTGTTATCACACCCTTCCCTACTACAATAATGTAACAACAGTCCTCAGGATGTTCATAGACATCATTAATGCTCTATTTGTCAAACAGATTTAACATATTACATATGATTGTAAACGGCAAAATAGATGATACTTGTTTCTTTTAAACCTCCACCAGCTACACTTAAAATTTGGAATTAAATTACAGAGCAATAAGTCTTTCCTGGCAAACCTCGCACCTTAACAGGCGTTAAAGAGTTTTGCCTAAAGCAATGATTTTCATTTTATCTTCTGCTTGAATATTGGCTTATTCCCCAGATCTGTCCCAAATATGATACACTCAGATCAACAGTGCACTCATGAGATTGCAAATGTGGATACATTCCCAAAATACTCCAAGGAACTGAGATATATTCCAATACCCTTGCCGTGAACTTCCAAAAGGATTAAATTGCTTATCGCCAATGCAGATATACTGTTCATCGACCAGGAAAGATCATCACACTCAAGTGCTTGATTTTTTTTAAGATATTGGTTCAAGATGAACAGTAATTAGATGACCTTGGAACTTGGAAAACTTTAATGTCATTCAGACCTTGCGGTCTGAACGAAATTTCGTTGCCTGCAGTCATACATATAGTAAATAACAAAAACACACAATAAACACATATTTAACATCCACCACAGTGAGTTCACCAGACACCTCCTCACTGTGGTGGAAGGCAAAAATCTTGTCTTTGTCTCTTCCCTTCTTCCTCTTCCTCTGAGGCGACCCGGGCCTCCGATGTTGTGACCGCACCGGGTGATGTAAATAAGTCCCGCGGGTGAACTGCGCTCCGCGAGCGGGCCGGTTCAACTCCGCGGCCCGGGGCGGTCGAAGCTGCCGCCCTCCAGTCCAGCGGACGCAGCTGTTGCCGCGGGAGCTCCGGAAAAACAGGTCACCAACCTGTGACCTGCGAGCTCCCGACGATGTCGTCCACTGGGCCCACGGCCGAGCCTCCGAAGTCGCTGCAGCGGCCACCGGAAAGCCGCCACAGTTCCGAGCCGGGCGGCCGCAGTTAAACGCCGCAGAACCCGCCGCAGCCCCGAAGTCGGCCAGCCCCACGCTGGTAAGTCCTGGCTGGCTCTACCTCCGGAGCCTCGGGTCGGTCGCAGTTAAAGTTGGAGGCCGCCAGCTCCGCGATAGGCCTCAGCGCAGACGGAGACGGAGACGGGGGATACAACAAGAAAAGTCGCGCCCCCCCCAAAAGCAAGAGACAAAGAACGTTTCTCCCACCCCCCCCACACACACATACACTACATAATAACTCAAACTAACGCTAAAAAACAAGTCAAGAAAACAAATAAAAAGAAAAACAGACGGACTGCAGGCGAGCCGCTGCTGCCAGGGCAGCGCCGCCACTCCCAGAATGCTAGGTGCAGATTTGGCATTCCAATGCCAAAGGTTATCCAGCGTGACCAAAAGGCACAACATTGGATAGGCCAATCAGTCCTTAGTGAATCATTCAATGAATGATCCAAATCAAACTGTTCAATGTCCAGAAACTTGATCTTGCAACTATCCATTCATTAGAATTCATTCCAAGAACGACATGCAGACCTTTTCCTGTAATTTTATATAACTGCGACATACACATAGTGAGGCAAATTTTGACATTTTATTCAGCGACGTATCAAGGTCAAACTTTCTAGGAGGAGATGTAAGAGGCAAACAGTCTGTCACATTATTATATGTTTGCAAAACAAAACACACAAAGTGCTGGACTGACTCAACGGGTCAGGCAGCTTCTCTGGAGAGCATCGACAGGTGACATTTTGGGTCCCGACCTTTCTTCTGACTGGAATACATTGATGTGACCAAAAGGTGAGGTATAAAAGCTGCAGGACAACTTGGGAAAAAATCATTGTCATACAGCATTGAAAAAGACCCTTTGGGCAACCATCAAGTACCCATTTACACTAATCCCACTTAGTCTGAAGAAGGGTTTCAGCCCGAAACGTTGCCCTATTTCCTTCGCTCCATAGATACTGCTGCACCCGCTGAGTTTCTCCAGCACTTTTGTTTACCTTTGATTTTCCAGCATCTGCAGTTCCTTCTTAACCACTTAGTCTCATTTCAGTCCATCAGATTCTACAACTCACCTACACTGGAGGCAATTTATAACCAAGTAAGCTACCAACTTGCACAACTTTACTATGTGAGAGGAACTGGCAACACAGTGAGAACCTACAAACTCCACACAATCAGCAAGAAGATTAGGATTGAACGGGTTGTTGGAGCCATAGGCACCACTGTGCCACCCAAAGAAGGAATTAGTATGTCCAAAGCTGTTTCACCAAAGCTGTGGGTAACTACTTAGCAATCTATTAGAAATTTCCCAAAAATAAAATTAAATTGCTTGTTTATGGGTTGCACATGCTTCAGCCTAAAATGTTTTAGCATTTGAAAACTAGATTTTAATGTCTTGAGAAATTAGTCTGTTGATCATCCCTGATCTCAAGAGAGTAGCCATTTTTATTGAAGATAGACACAAAAGGGAAGGGCTCCAGAGATGCTGCCTGTCCCGCTGAGTTGCTCCAACATTTTGTGTCTATCGTCGGTGTAAACCAGCATCTGCAGTTCCTTCTGACACACTCCTGGCTATTTTCAATTCTCAGCCTTCTTCACCACAAAAGGCACAATGGATTGAGATGTGGGAAATTTTATTCGGTCAGTGGGTTGTAAATGTTTGGAGTTCTAACTGAAAGGATCTTAGATATTGTTTATATTCAAGCCCAGGATCTGTACATTTGTAGAGACTAAGGGGGAGAACTATTTCTCCTACCATTACAAGATGAATATTGCAAATCTAGTAGTATCGGCAACACATTTTCTTACTTCCATAACGGTCAAATTAAGTCTTATAATTTCAACTACTGCGGACAACATTTGTACCCCATTGGGAATCGATTCAGCAGATGAAGCACGTGCTAACTGTTATTGATGCTTTCTGAGGAAGACTTGGCTTTGGCAATGACCAAGAGGTATTCTTGCAAACCAGTCAATCCCTTGTGTATCCCAATTCACTGTGGAAGGATTTCCCTTTTGTATTCTATTTCATGGAATACAACAATACAGCAACTTTAACACAGAAACATTTCCCAAGGCACTGCAGCGTCAAGAGGCAAACAGATGCTGAGGCAAAGAAGTAGATTAGGAGGGTAAGGTAAAAATTATAAAATTGATTTTTATCAATACATTTATGACTCTGTAACGTGCCGTGCATAGAGGAATTCTTTGCAAGCGAGTCAGAGGATACATCGTGTTTAATTGGGAGCCTGTTCTGCCAAAAAAGAAAATGCCTGTCCTATTTCCAGCAGAATCTGAGATTAGTTTAGTTTTGTGTAGCGATAGAGCTTGGAAACAGGCCCATCGGCCCATAAAGCCTACGTCGAGCAACGTTCACCTGTACACTTGGGACAACTTACACAAACCAATTAACCTACAAATCTGCATGTCTTTGGAATGTGATAGGAATCTGGAGCATCCGGAGAAAACCCACATGGTTTCTTGGTGAATGTAAAAAAAGTCTCCTTTTTCTTTTTCCCCCACAGCTTATGGCATTTCCGTCTCTATTGCTTGGTAATTAATTCTCCCCATCACCATCCCACTTTATCAAGCTATCAAATGATACAGGATTAATCTCATAATAAATAATCTTCTGGAGAACTACTTCGTAATAAGAGGGAATTTAACACTCAGTTTCACACAAACCATTTGAAAGTGATGTTTCCAAATAATTGCATTTGTCTGAAGGACAAAATGAGGAAAATGGATAGGAAACTTAGATTAAAGGCCTATGGCAGGAGAAATATTTCATAATTCCCAATCAATATATGTGCCATAGTAGTATCCTCTCCATTGGTAAAATGAGCTTAAAAATTGAGTCAATGACAATAAAGATAAATTGCTAGAAGCATTTAAAGGGAAACCTGATAGAAGCATATAAAACTGAGCAGCATAGATAGGGTAGACAGTCAAAACCTTTCTCTTCGGGTGGAAAGGTCAAAAACTAGCTTTAAGATGAAGGTTAAAGAAAATGTGTGGGACAGGTTTTTTTTTAAACAGAGGATGGCGGGTGCCTGGAACACATTGCCAAGAGGCAGATAAAATAGTGACTTTTAAGAAGCTTTTAGATAGGCACATGGATATGTAGGGAATTAAGTGATATGGATCATGTCCAGGCACACAAGATTCGATTATTTTTGCACCATGTATGGAAATAGACATAATAGGCCAAAGGGCCTGTTAACGGTGCTGTTCAATTTATGTTCTATGATGTAAGCCCTCATTAGCTTAGGCGACAGCGACTGTAGTAGTAGTTAATATTTCAGATCAAGAGTCCTTAATCAGAAATGGAAAGGTGGGAAATGAATGTTTGACTTTGCAGAGATGGGGATAGAGAGAATGGTGAAGAGAACAGAAGGAATGTCATATGGTGAGACCAAAGCTGGCAAGCCAATAATTAATGGAAAAATCAGCAGTTCGGGAGAGACAAAAAATTAAAATAAAGGTGCAGCCACATCTGTGGAAAGAGAAGTGAAAAATAAAGGGAAGTTATCCAGGGGCTGCAACGTGACCAGAAGGAAAACGAGGTGCAACAAAGTTATACCTTTATTTCCAGCATCTGGAGGTTTTGCGGCAAGTTACAGATTATATTAGATTAAAAGAAAAGAATTATAAAGTTGCAGTGAATAGAAATAAGTCTGCGGATTGGCAGGAGATTAGAAACCAACAAAGGATGACTGCAGCACTGAGAACGCAAGAGAGAAAACACATTGTGAGTTTAAATGAGCAAAAAACAAGAGTTTCTTCCAGCACATGTAGAGGAGGAGTCCTGACAGTGAATGTGTGTTCCTACGTAGCGGAGACAGCTGAATTACATAAATACTTTAACAGCAGAAAACATTAAAGAATTCTTAAAATAATAGGAAACAAAGAGAAAAATTACACCAAAAATCGCAAGGCTGATGATGGCTTACAAATGCTCTGGACTTGGTAACTACATCCTAAGGCTCTGAAAGAGGTGGCTGAAAAAAAAAGGGAATACATGAGTGGCATATTTGGGGATATTCTAGATTCAGTAAATTGGAACCAAACATAAAGCTGCTATTCTAGAAGGGACAGAGATACGACATAGAGAACTGTACTTGAATTAGCTTGTATCAGCTGTCACAAGAATGCTTGAAGATATTATTATGGGTGGATTAAAAATCACTTACCAAATGTTACAAATGTATTACATTTGCTTAAGGATGCAATTAGCATGGTAGATAGCAAGGGACCAATGGATATAGACTATTAGGAATTTAAAGAACTTTTACAATTATCCACATAAAAGATTACATGGTAAAGGTTCACAGAGCATTCTGATACTATTTGTGGGTAAAAGATTATAATGGATAGAACATTGGCCAACAGGGAGACAAAGGGTATAAGGTAATAAATACATAGTTTTCAGTGAAGTGCCCCAGGGATTAGTTCTGCAAGCTCAGATATTTCCAATTTATAATAATGATTCACATGAGGGAACAGAATATAATGGTTCGTTGACACAAAGATTGGTGGGAAAATAAGCTATGAGGAAGGCCCAAAATAGGGACATAGGGTGGTGAACAAAAGGATGCAGATGGTAAAGAGAAATGTTATATCATCCACTTTGATAGTAAGAACAGAAAAACTATCTTGTGTACAATTTGGTATTGGGAGTGAACTGTCTTTGCACATTAAAATATGGAAAGTTAAGTTTTAAAACAGTAAATAATAAAACAGCTGAACGAATATTGTTTTTTTCTGCAAGGAGGACTTAGTACAAGAGTCAGTTAGTCTTGCTGTAACTCTACAAACCCTTGGTGAAACCAAACAAAAGCAACAAGTTAACACAAGGTATATTTGTCTTGGTGGTGGTACAGCCAGGATTAATTTGTTTAATTCTCGGTATGAGGAGTTTGACTGATAAGGAAGTTTGTATCTGTAGTTATATGTAGTTTGTATCTGGAATCAGAATTATACAGCATGGAAATAAACCACTTGACCCAACATGTCCATGCAAACCACGATGCCCACTCGCTAGTCCCATTTCACCATTTGGCTGATATTCCTCTAAACCAATTATACTTGCTAGGTTTTAGAACATTGATAACTAATCTCATTGAAATTCAGAGAAGACTTGAAAACATGGATGCCATGAGGCAATTTACTTTGTCTGGGGACTTGAAGACTACATAAATCATTTCAAAACTAAAGGTCTGCTACCCAAGAGGAAACTTTTTCCTTCAAAGAGTTGTGCACCTTAAGGGCCCGTCCCACTTGCGTGATTTTTTCGGCGACTTGCGACACCTGTCATAGCCACAGCAGAAAATGTAAAAAATGGTGAAAATCGAGCAGCGGCCAGAAAAAGGTACAACCCTTTGGGCGAATAATCACGACCAAACAGGCGTCACCCCGCGACATGTCTATATTGTCATGAGTAGTCGCCCTAAGAGTTGTACCTTTTTCTGGCCGCCGCTAGATTTTCACAATTTTTAACATTTACGGTGACCTGCTTTGACTATGACAGGTGCCGGCATGTCGTAATTGCGTAAATGAGACAGGCCCTTTAGGAATTCAGTAATCTGGAGAGTTGTGGATACTGATTCATCAAGGCCGAGACAGATAGATCATTGGGCCGCAGGGATACGAGCGTAATGAGGATAAGGAAAGAAAGTAGAGTTGAAACCAATGATTAAATCATTCCACAAAGAATGGAGATGCCTCGCAATGCAGTTGTGGACTTTCCTTCCTTCTATTTCTTATGCCCTGTTTTCATGCCTCTTTGCTCCAAATATGTCATTTCATTGGGTCCTACCTGCCACTTCTGAATCTCTATAGTTGCTCAATTGTCTTCACGGGGGTGTTTACCTATTCCAGTGGATACAATCTACCTTGGTCCTCTCAGTCCTATGAGCTGCTCTATTCCTCTGCGTTCTCTGTCAGTGTATTCTCACATACTTTTTCCCTGGCCGGGAATGCACCAAAGGAAGCTTCCGTGCTTGTGAAAAGACGCATTCTTTCCCAGCTCCATTATCTCTGAAACCGAAAGTTTATTTACAAATGCCACTAACCTCTGCTCTTCACCCTAAATCCCTGTCAATCACAGAAAGAATACTGGCATCAACTTCAGAAGTCAGATAGTTCCTGAGCTCTAAAGCACTCTTTTCAGAAGAATATATATTTCAGTTTCTGCACGCACATGCTACGATTTGTTTTACATGTCAAGCAAATTAATGTGTAGTAACTGGCACACTATAGGGTTTAAAAATGGCAAAGTTCAGAAGCAGTTCATGTATTTTCTTGGTGTTTAAATCCAAGGGTATTTGTCACGGCAACACTCTAGGGAAGGGGATGGGGGGGGGGGGGGGGGGGGGGGGGAGATTTTAAATCACCAATGTTAAGAACATACCGCAGATCATTTGTTATGTACATTCTGCACCAACAATCAAGCAAGCTGGAAATAAATATCAATTTGATTACTATAATGGTCAGTGCGTTTTTCAAAATCTTTTCTGTAAATGTGATTAAATCAAGCTTTCAAATGTTCAGAAATGAGTAACAGCAAGAAGTGAACACTCAAAGTTGCCAATTTATTTGCATTATATAACCTCTGTGTCACCAATAAACACTAATTATTAAATAACTTCCAAATCAAAAATATGGATATTAGCAAAAAATCTCTTCCATTAAGAAACTCATAAATTACTAAAAAGTCCCCTTTTTAACATTGTGTGTTGGATTTCTGCTCCGGAATAGCTTTTGAAACTTGGCCATTTCAAATTACTCTTGAGGAAGTGCTGCTGAGGCACCTTTTTGAACCATTGCAGCCTTTGAGGGGAAAGTGTACACAACAGTAGAATTGATGGTGTCTTGCTAAGGTACTGCAGACTCCGGTTAGATGTGAAAGAATATGATCCTGGGACAGGAGTCACATATAGGCCTGACTGGTACAAGATAGTCTAAGATACAAAAGTTATTCTGGGGCAGAAGTCCAATGCACAGTGTTAGAAGGGGCAATGTTCAGCAATTTATGAGATTCTTAATTAAAGGAAATTCTTACAAATAATCACACCGGGTTATTGATAGTACTCTCCTAATTATTTTTCATTATTAATCACTGACACAACCTGGCATTCTCCAGCACATGCTATTGTAACTGAGATGGATGCTTGGAACAGCAGCCTCTCTATCCTAATAAAGGTGCAGTGACATGAAGATTTTCATCTTATCCGTCCGCATCTAAACAGGGCACCCTAAAGTATGCTGCAATGGGTCATATCCGCCGGCAAAAGGTCATGGCTTGCCCTTAAAATAGTGCCTTTAAGGAGGTGCATGACATTTGGATTGGGGTTTGAGAAGGTGGGGGAAGGCTGAAGATGTACTTCCGTTAGCTTCTTCTATCCATATAGAGTCTCCCAGCCCTTGTGAAACATTGATACTGGAGCAGCACCTCCACAGAGAATGGCCCTCCACCACTTGATTTGTTGTCACGTATTAATGTGCTGGTCATAAAGTACACACAAGGAACAAGTAGCTGAGAGAAACGTATCCAATTCAATGATATCTCTCCTGTCTTTCACTATCACCGCGGCCATCTGTCTGATCATTGATTTGGCACACGCTAGCTTGAAAGTGTACTTGTCGCCCTGGGAAAATGGAGAAGTCAGCCGCAACCTTTTAGTTCTCACACTATTATTTTTCTCCTTGTGATATTACATGCCCAAATAAAGTTCCAAAGGCCACTAATTTGCATGAAAGTCCAGACGGTAAACACTTCATGCAGTTTGATTAATGGGAACATCTCATCCAAACTAGATTATCTGGAATGCATGCACTCTTTCCTAATCAATGAATTGAAATGCTAACCAATATCTGTCCACTAGTCAGAGACAATCTGCTTTACCTAAACTGGTCTGTAAATTGTGATTAATTAACAGAGTCCAGAGCGGGAATCGAACCGGGAACGCATTATGTGGAATAGATTCCCCTTGGCATTAAGCTCTGATAGACCCATAAGAGTTACCACAACTTCCCACCAAACTCTATCCAATGATATCTATTGAAAACAGCCCTCGGAATCAATCTCCAAAACAGATGGAACTTCATATGGTGGAGTGCCACAAATTACAACAAAGCCTATAGAAATGATACCACATCAAAATACAGGAAGCACTTAAGGTTTGCACAATAAATGATGAGCATTGTTTTTGCAAAAGAAAGAACAACCATTTTTCATTTTTATTATACATGAAGACATATTTAGCCAACTCTACACATTGTACAATACTGACCTATACCATAATGATAATTTGGCATCTTACTACTCCAAAATAAAAATAAAATAGGAACAAAAGGGCAGGGGAGAGATGACCTAATATATTTTGAGTCCACGTTTTTGGGTTAAATATACTGTTAACAGATGTCCGAAGATACAATCAATGGCACTTGTAATGCAGTTGTTTCTGTGTGGACAGACACCAATGACCTAATCTTCCCCCATCTTGATCTGATCGTTTATTCAGCTGCTAACACTCTTCCCTTCACTTTATATTCAACTGCCTTCCTCTCATTTGTTGCAAGCATCCAAGTAAAACTCTTCGGTGCCAAGATAGTGGGTTCAGATGTTGCTGCTGATATAGAAATCACCAGCAGACAGAGACTTGGTGGGGGGGGGGGGGGGGGGGGGGGGGGGGGGGGGGGGTGGATGGATGCAGAAAGAAAGATAAGAATGGTATGGAGAGACCCAAGAAAAACAGTAGAACTTCAGAAACAGCAGTTCGTTGAGATGCAGATTGCATTTAAGTTATTATTTTACATTTCAATGATAATAAATATTTACACTGCACTACCACTGTCCAAATTTAATCAGGTCCCGATTCTTAAGAATCAAAACTTAACCTCTAAACATTTAAATGGATTTCTCATTTTGTACGAAAAGGATTTCATTGAAACAATTGCTTTGAAAAAAATCTCAAGATGCCTCACATTGTCAATTCAAATATTTTGAAATGTGGTCTATAGTACATTTATCCAAGCAATTGCAAGTGAGTTTTACATTAGCAATAAGATATGTGATCAATCAGATGGTTTTGTGATGTCACTGGGGGAGTGAATATTAATAAAGAACTACATTAAATCCTCTGTTCAAAAATTAACCAGGTTATGTTTCCTTGATGTTAACTGAATAAAATCACTTCATCAGTCAAATAATGTTTAACTTGAAGATAGTATGTTTTAAAATTCTAAACAAGCAAAAGTTGTTTCAGAGTTAGAATAATTCACAATCAGACTTTCCCAAGCACTTCTGCTCTCATGAAAATAGTATCTTGGATCGTATTCATTTGTCCACAAAATGTCCTACTGGATAATTACATTCATGTACAATGGCTGACAGAATATTGGCTTAACAACTTACACAGAAGACAGCATTTCCCTCGATATTGCACCGATGAGTAAAACTGAATGACATGCTCAAGCCCCTGGAACAACACTTAGACAAAACTCCGAGATAGTACATCATTGAGGTCCATGAAAGATAATTTAGCATACTAACTTGTTTCTGTGGTACATCCTCTGCATATAGTTCTTCAACCTTCTTTAGGCAACCAATCATTTTGAAATAATGCAAATAAATAAGGTTATCATTTTCAACCTATTTGACACTTACATAAGGAGACATTTTACACAGTTACCTGGAATTAAGAAAAATGGCAATGCTCAGACTCACCACGAGCATCTAATTCCATCCCAATCTATCAATGCAAAATTCTATTCATTCTCCTTCTTTATACATTGTACTTCCAATTCTCACAAGATTTTCTTTTCAGCCATGTGTATGCAGGAATGGTGCAGAGAAAGCAAAGACATGGTTTCCTTGTTAAAACAACTCAAGAACTAATGCACGGTGAGCGTTATGAATGTGTGCTTACTAGGATTTGTACATGTTGACTGTGAAACAGGGGCTCACAAGTGTGCCCATCCATCAGATTGAAAATCTTTCCCTTGCTGCTAATCCCAATCATCCCAAGATAACACGCTCCACATTCTAAAAAACAAACCTTAAGGCTCTGTCTCACCAGCATGCAACTGCATGCGACTAGCCCGACAAAATCGGAAGCGGGGGTCGCGTGGAGGTCGGGCGATCCCCGAGCGAGATGAAGCGAAGTTCGTGCGAAGTCCGAGGGAAGGTTGCGCGTGACGTCATTTTTCCTCATATAAACGGGGCTGCAGGCTGCTTGCTATTCCATGATCATCATGGAAGAGACACAGAAACAGATACAGATTGCATTGCTGCAACAGCAAGAGAGGCTTCTGTTAGCAGCAGCCCTCATGCTGGCAGGTCAGCTGGGCAGGAGTTCAACAAGGAGTTCAACAAGGAAGGCTATTAAGAAACCCAGGAAGAGGTCTTTGTGGGTGAGGTCTTTGTTCCGGATGAGACCCACTTTGGGCCAGTATGAGAACATGGTGACCGATCTGCAGCAGAAAGATGAGGCTGCCTTTAGAAATTTCACCAGGTTACCCCCTGACCTGTTTCAGGAGCTAAAGACACAAGTCAGACCTCTTCTGCAGAAAAGAGACACCGTCATGCGGAAGTCACTGGAACCAGGCCTGCGCCTAGCCATCACCCTCCGCTACCTTGCGTCAGGGGATTCCTACAAGAGCCTCTCGTACAACTTCCGTGTGGCTCACAACACCATCAGCAAAGTCGTCCGAGAGACCATCAACAATGCATATGAAGAAATGATTGACTGCCCTAGTACGCCTGACGAGTGGAGGATAGTGGTGCATGGCTTTCAAACCAGATGGAACTTCCTGCACACATGTGGGGCAGTTGACGGGAAGCATGTGGCCATCCGGTGTCCACCCAGGGGAGGTTCTACGTACTTTAACTACAAGAAGTTCCATTCCATGGAACTTCTGTGATAGCTGTGGTCGATGCAAACTACAACTTCCTGTTTGTGAATGTGGGCGCACCTGGCAGTGCCGCAGATGGAGGGATCTGGAGAGAGACCTCCCTTGGGCAAGCACTGGAAGAAGGGAGAGCAGGCCTTCCTGATCCAGTACCTCTACCGGGAGAAGACAATCCTGACATCCCCTACGCATTGGTTGGTGATGATGCCTTCGCACTCAGGCCATGGATGATGAAGCCATACCCTCACAGGCAGATGTCAAGGGAGCAAAGGATCTTTAATTACAGGCTGTCCAGGGCTAGGAGGGTCGTGGAAAACGCTTTTGGTATCCTTGCTAGCAGATTCAGATTCCTGCTGACTACTATGGAGCTGGAGCCCAAGAATGTGCAGACCATTGTCTTCGCGGCATGCGTCCTCCACAACCTGATCCGCACCAGAGGTGCAGCAGCAGCCATGGTGGAGGGTGACACGATGGACAAACAGACAGGAGAAGTCACACCAGGTTCTTGGAGAGATGCAAGACAGGCTGCACCGATGGTGGCACTAGGTGCATTGCAAGGAAACACCAGCAACAAAAGAGCAAAGGAGCAGAGGGACCATCTCTGTACTTACTACAACTCCGAGCGAGGCAGTGTACCCTGGCAGAACAATATGTGGCGAGGATCAAAAGCAAACATCCCACACCACAGAGGACCACCACTGCAGGAACTGATCTAATAAAAGGAGGATCTATGTACGTTAATGAAAGGTTTTTGTATGTGAAATGAGTAATAAGTAATACTGTGATAATAATAATAATAATAATAATAATAATAATATCTCACACATCGCACATTGTACTTTCTTTGAAATGTCATAATTTTAAAAGCGGATAAATGCATTTGTCTGCTTTACATGACGTCTCATGACACTCTTTGCAATTCAATGCCTGTGTGTGTTTCATTTATCTAATAAAGCGTGGATTTTATATGTGAGATGCATTCCATTATTAGACGTGGTTTCCATATGAGAGATCAACTCCATGATTAACAACTGCTTTTCCCACTACACGAAAAGGTTACACAGAAGTTTAATAATCAAGTTGTGTGTGAGGTTATCCGATAAAGCCAAAGACCCATGACTTTATAAGAATCAATTCCTTTATTTAGTGCAAATAATAAAACAGTGAAATAAACTGAAATGTGCAACACACAAGCAAACGGAATAGTGAATGTTGGAGAGAGCATCACTCATTATGGCCCATTTGCACTGGGCAATCCTCCATCAGATAGTCAGAGAGAGCGGGGGAAGGAGCTGAGGAAGGAGCTGAGGAAGGAGCTGAGTAAGGAGATGGGGAAGGAACTGGGGTAGGAATTGGTGAGGGTGTTGAGGGTGTTGAGGTAGAAGATAGGGCAGGAGATGGGACAGGAACTGAAGCAGGAGCAGGGTCAGGAACAGCAGCATGGTCAGAAGCAGTGGCTGGACCCTCCTGGGTCTGTATGTTCTGTATAATAACCTGCTTCACCTTATCCTGCATGGCTTTCTTCTTGATGATCTTGGGGTTCCTTGTTCTCCTCATGTTCTCTGGAGTTTGATGCAGCTGGGAAGAACTCCGTTGCAAGAAACGCGGTAAGTGGTGGTTCTTTTCAAAACGCGCGCGCTTTTTATGTGTCGCGGTAAAGGCGGGCCGACTAATAATGCGTGTCGCATAGCGTCGGGCAGTGACGTCATTGCGCAACACCATGCGGAAGAAGGCACGAGACATTACTCGCGTCCTCGATGCGGCTGCGGCCGACAGGATTTTGCCGCGTGGGATTTTTGAACAGTGTCGGTTTTTCGGAGCTCCGTGCGATGTCGGGATCAGCTCCGCACAACTCCACGCGGCTCCAGCGATCGAAGTGGGACCGGCCCCGCGAAGCCGGACGGCTCAAGCGACCACGTTAGGTCGCGCTCATCGCATGGAGTTGCATACTGCAGGGACAGGCCCTTTACATCCAATTGCTTAATTGCCACTGAGTCCAGGTCACAAAGGATTTATTTCTACATTATTGACGGAAACCTCCATCCAAATCAGCCACTTTCTCCATGCATTTGAAATTAATATTGAGGGCTTCACATAATGTGTATGATCTGATAAAATTGGACAGCGCATCTGGTGTCTTAAGAGCATACAAGGACTCTTGACCCAAATTCTTAGGAGTGTTACCAGAAATCTTTACCAGTCAACACTGTTGAAAGTCGGTGTACAGAATTTTCTGATGTGATATCGTTTGATTCAGAACAGTTTCAATTAAATCTAAAGCAGATGACAACTTTTTTAGATCCATCTGCAGTGATACTTGAATTCTAAAATATCCTCAAGCTAATCTTAATGTTATTTTAAAATATTTGATATAGATAGGATTAATACCACGATAAATTTGGAACAGAGTATTTTTTAAGAATGTTCAGGTTAACCTGCCATGCTGAGTAAATTATCATCATTCAGCACAATATTCAAATATGTTTATTCCACATATAGACATTTATTATTACTATCGGTGAAAAGCAATTGACTTTATGGCTGAATTTTTGCAGTAATTATGTTTTTTTTTTTAAAAACACAGCCAAAAATGATTTTGCTGTTCAAATAATCAACACCATTTTCCTTATTCCCACTAAAATAATATGTTTTGGGGCTAGCAGGTCAGTCTAGCAATAAACATTAGTGGGAAAAAATAGGAAGCACCCAGAGACATGTGCAATGAGCTATTATTGGGGATGATGTAACAGTTGGATCTCATGTAGTAAAGCTTTCATTCTACTATGCAATGAGGATATGAGAAATAAGCAGAAGCGTTCAGCTTCTAGTTTGGCAGCAATACCAAAGGTATTGAATGAAGGTGTACAACAATCACCAGCATTAGATGACATACCGACAATTAAGTAACGAACTGTTGAGGCAAGAACACAGACAAGAACTCTTTGAAATTAGAAATGCAGATACTGGTTTGTTATCTTGACCATTACAGAAGATGATTCCGTTGATGAGATTTGCGATATTGGTGTTATAGTAATGTGAGCTCTCCAATGTTTGTTGTTTTAAATGCAAACTTTGGTCTAGTACAGGAGAATACAGATGACAGGGGAACGATAGAAGAAGGAAGTTGAAAACAGTTTAATTGAATTGTCATATCATAACATGATGCAAACTCGCAACCTTCAATGAAAGCAATATTTCTGCTCGATGGATAGAGGGAAGATTCAAGTGCTGAATGGCTGATTTTTTACAGGAATTATGCTACTGTATCAGGTAATGCTTTATTGGACATGAACGATAATATGATAAACGCAAAAAGCTGGAGTGACTCAGCGGGTCAGGCAACATCTCTGGAGAAAAGGAATAGGTGACTCTTTGGGTCAAGATCCTTCTTCTGACGGAGATTCAAGGGAAAGGGAAATGAGAGATTCTGTAGGTACATAGAACAAATGAATGAAAGATATGCAAAAAAAATGATGATCAAGGAAAGGTGGAGCCCACAATGGTCCATTGTTGGTTGTGGGGTAGGCGATAACTCCAACAATTATATGGTTACTAGTCCTGGTAATAGCAAATGTCAGTTGTGAAATGCCATAGTTAAGAGTCAGGCACAGATGAGGTCTGATTTGTTGCATATACAATGTGCCTAACAGAAAAAGGCTACTGACAAGTCATGTAATAAACTAAACACCTATAAAATAAGTGTGTTCCTGTTGACAGGATGATTATTTAAAGCCATTACTCTGCCAGATCCATTCCAGGATTATATATTTTACCAAGGGCCGAAAGTTAAATGTCTATATTTTGAAGGAACTTAAAGTGGTACAAGTTTTTATATATTGTTGTTAAAAGGTTAAATTTATGACTATGAATTTAGCATACAAGTTGGCAGTACAGGGCATGAGGGTATTGAAAAGATTTCTTCCTATTAAGGTCAACCAAAATTTGAAAAAAGTATAAATATTTAGCCGTCTCCAAATCAACCCTAACTACCTCATCAGAAATAGACATGCGACAGTCTCCAGATACCTACTGCGGTCCGTAAATCTTTGGACTAGCCAGTTTTATACCTTTACATGTTCTTGCATCTGTGAAGCCTACTTTTTCTGTGGTTATAGATTTAGACTGGAACTGTTTCTGTTATTGTGAATACACACAGCAACCACATCTTGGGAACAAGCCTTTTTTTAAAATCAGTGGTTGTGGTCATGCAGTCTAGATTTTAAATAGTTCCCCCCCCCACCCCCAACATCAATGGTACCTTCTCAGACAAGACCTAAATGCATTGGGGGACGTGGTGGTGGAGGGAGAGGAATTAAAATAAAACCTAGATATGCATCTAATGCAATGTAGAAACTGCATATTTTTTAAAAAAATTGCTGAGGTCCCTATCAGCTAAGTTAACACGTGTTTTTCAGGCAAAAGGTTGGTTGATATTTAATTTTCCATGCAGGAAAACACAAATCTCAAGTGATACATGGCCAAGATGTCAACATTGATTTTTAGCTTCCATAATTATATTTCTTTAAACTAAAGCACCACTGAAGAGATAGAGAGAACAAAAATGGAAGATATGGAAAATCTGTAATAAAAGCACTGAAAAGCTGCAAAAAGTCAACAAACATGACAGCATTGAAGCAGACGTTTGCAGACTGAATTGGAAAGGAGAGCGATCAAGTGAATGAAAGGAGACAACAGGGGCCAGAAGAATAATGGACATCACATTTGTCTAATGAAGTGTTCTGACCCAAAAGGCCACCTACTCCTTTTCTCCAGAGATGCTGCTTGACCCGCTCAGTTACTCCGGTATTTTGTGTCTAACTTCGGTATAAACCAACACCTGCAGTTCCTTCCCACACATTTTGTCTGCTCTGCTGTGAAAGCTCCTCAAGGTATGCTTACTTTGAAGGGGTTTTCCTCCTCTTCCCTACAGGAGTTCTGCAACACCCTCTCTCGCTGCCAGACTGAAAAAGGCTTCTGATCCGAAACATCATGTATTCCTTTTCTCCAGAGATGCTTCTTAAACCGCTAAGTTACTCCAGCATTTTGTGTCGATCTTCGACATCACATTTGACCTTGTTCCATTCTTCGTTTGATTTAATTACACAAAAGCTTTCAGCCACCTTCTATGCACCAAAAGGGACATCCTGTGATGCATTTCTTGTTTTAACAGACTTTTGCACCAAACTTTAAAAAAATAATGTGTTTTTTTAATATATCAGTACAAGAGTTTTGAATAATATTCTGAATTCTGATCATATTGGTAACAATTCTTATTTTAAAAAGATTAATAACTTAAAATGTTTCATCAAACCAAACATTGCTCCATCAGAAAACGTTTCAATTTCTATTTTTTTGTGACCCCTTATCATCTCAAATTCAATTTAATTAGTAGTTTTATGGTACAGTAACAAGTCAGTGTTTTTTTTTTTCATTTTAGAATCTCCTCTTTCCTGCTTAATTTTCAATTCACAAAGGGCTAGAGGAAATCAATGGGTGACGCAGCATCTGTAGAACTAATGGGCAGATGACATTTTGGGTAGGGACCCTTCTTCAAATTGAAAAAAGTGTCCTGACCTGAGAAGTTGCCCGACCATTTCCTTCACAGATGCTGCTTGACCTGCTGAGTTCTTCCACCACATAGTGGTTTGCTTACGATTCCAGCACCAGTTCCTGATGTCCGTCTTAAATTAATTCCTTGCTCTTTTGTACAAACAATCATTCCATTTTATCGCAGTTATGCTGATCACTTAAACTACTCCATAGGGACAGAGTCAGGTAGCACAGAAACAGGCCTTCCTGGCAAACAAATCCATGCCAACCAGCAAACAACCATTTGCACTTGTCCTACCGGATCCCATTGTGTTCCTTCCCACATTTTCATTAACTCCCCCCAGATTCTACACCTACCTACACACTAGGGGCACCTCACAATGGCTAATTAACCTAAAAACCTGCATGTCTTTTAGATGCGAGAGGAAACAAGAGCATCTGGTGGAAACCAGTGCGGGGCGAACATGCAAACTCCACACAGACAGTACTGGTGGTCAGCATTCTTCTTCTTGCGTATGGCGTGCACAGCCTAAAGTTGTAGGACAACTTGTTCTATTTGATCGTATTTGATTGTGCACACCAGGTTGATTGCATTCGTCGAAACAGGGCAGACCACGTGAAGGTTGCAATCTCCCACCCTGTGGTCAGCATTGAACCCACTTTATTCCAACAAGTAACAGCTGTGGAGTAACAGCTCTACTGGCTGTGCTACTAATGGAAACAAAAGTCAAACTGAGTATTGTTTTTCCAAACTTTTCAAGGGCTGACAGCAATTGGTTTAATTCTGCGTCTATGTCTGATGGTCATATCTTTAACTTAACACCCGTGCTGCACATAAAGCAATCCACATGTGTGAAGGAAGGAACTGCAGATGTTGATTTGCACTGAAGATAGTCACAAAATGCTGGAGTAACTCAGCGGGTCAGGCATCAAGCATCCCAGGAGAAAAGGAATAGGTGACATTTCGGGTCCGTGTGAAGTCACCCATTCCTTTTCCCCAGGGTACTTGCCTGATCCGCTGCGTTGCTCCAGCATTGTGTGTCCATCTCCAAATGTGTGAAGTTCTTTGAGAAGGACGAAAGATGTCTTTCAAACTCTGCATGGGTGGTCCGCAAATGTACCTTCCCACGCAATCTCTTAGCCCAGGTCTCTGGAACCTGCGCTCGCTCGAATCCAGACAGCGAGACTCTTGGACCTGCGAGGAAACATGTGCTTCCATCTGAAGTGCTCTTTTAAGATGTCAGCAGGTTCTGCGGTTAACATTTTCCTTCCAGAGTATATGAACTGCAACGGGTGTTGAATCTTGAAGACATTTACCGGCAGCGCTGGGTGCACGTTAAGAAGAAAGTATTGCAACTCTTTTACAAGAGAGTTTGTGACAACCCGACCTTGCTACCTACAATTTGCATTATATCAGGTCCCCCAATTCAACAGACTCAAAGTAACGAGACACGTCGTTCCATATTATAGGAAGGTTACGTTCAGAAAATATCCTGTAACATCAGCGGGAATAGTAGTATTTCTGTGCGTTGCTGTCGAGTTGGTGTAAAACCGATAATTATTGTTAAGCGAGAGACAGCAACACGGGTAGAATTGTAGATTGCTGCAGCAAGGACTAGAATAGCATTTTCAACGGTGCCAGCCAGCAACGCTTTAATCTATTCCGCAACCAGTCTTAAATCCAAGTCTGGACACATTATACCACATCAAATGTTAACCCTCTCGGCACTGGCGCAACTTTGTGAAATATCCGCGGATTTCCCCCCGTGCCTTTCTCGGATCCTATATTTGCCTGCTCAACGTACCTGCTCAACCATTTCCATTGGCCATAGCTTATAACCAGAGGAGCAGAAAGGACATGGAGAGGGGAAGAGCAGAAAGCGGAGAATGCAGAGCGGGGAAAGTTTGTGAACATTTTGTTGATAGTTAAAGAAGGGTACCCTACCCAAACCAAAATCCCTCGCCCACCACACAATTTCATTTTACACTGGAGTCTTCGAGACTGTGCTTGCATCCAATTGTACACAAGTCACTGAACCGATACTTCAAGCCCTCGGGCAAGCTGCCAGCTCCGATTGGAGGGTGATTGAACAGTTACTCCGCTGCTTGTCTACAAGTGGGTGTGGACTGAGAGAGTAGTGCTTACCTGGAGGACATGTGCAGCCGCTAGGGACCCCGCGGGCCGCTCTCACCTTGGGCAAATGCGCCTTCAGTTTCTGAGGAATTAAAACGAGAATGGCATCACAGGCAAATACTACTTGCGCTTCCATGCACATTTTTCCAGATGAGAAATACCTTCCTCCCACCACCACAAATAACCAAAATAGCAATTCCATACGACGCTTCATAAAACACATATTTTTTTTTAAGTTCATAAATTATAATTATTTTGGCGTGAATAAGTAAATGTTGCAAGTCGCAGCCACTGGTACTTTTGGGTGGGAATCTTCAGACAGGAGGATTGGGTGCTCTTTCCTTGAAGTGCCTGCAGAATGGTTGGTAGTCGGTTCTTTGCAAGCACATTAGCAAAAATAGTTTGGGAATGTGTTGTGGAAAAAATTAAGTTGTTGGAAAGCAGTGTGTTTGTCCAACCTTCGCTGCAGGATCTGACTGGTAGAGATTGCCTTTATTCGCCAGCTATAATTAAATATACAATTGGAACAATACTGAAAAAGCAAGATAATATAAAACACGGCTATTGGTTTTGTTGGAATCGCTACGCTTCAGTAGGCAGCTTCATCTAAGGCAGCCGCACACCAACCTCTGTCAGTAGTTGATCCACTCTGTTAAAAATAGCCGGTTCCATTTGGTCCATTGAGAACCAAGCCGAGTAAACCTGCCTCTCTTCCTCCAAATGCGAGACGCGGGTCTGGAGCTCCGAGGTCCTGTAATGTACCAGAATGCACACCCCCAGAGATACAACTGACAAGAGGCAGCAAAAGACCCGAGGGAGGTCTGGGCAGTGTCGCAAGCGTTTGGAGATCTGAGATGCATTACAGGTCCTTCGGAAAGCCGGTCGCACTGTCTCTCCTGTCCTCTTCGGAAACCCTTCCATACTCGTTCAACTTCACTCAACCCTTATCGAGCCCAGACCCGCTGTAACAATCCCGGGCACATGGAAGCTGCGCCAAGAGAATTGGCCGTGCAGTTATTTCCAGAGAGAAACAGTTTTTTTTTTTTTGGTTTTAAAATAGAAAATCTATCTGGATTTCCCCGTCGGTCGCACTGTTCACTTGGACTCCCACTGGGGAAAAAAAAAGTAAGAACGTGAAGGTTCAAGTCCTTTGCTTTGGTTCCCAACCCCCTGGAACAGTCACCGCTGCCCGTAGTTAGAGTATCCACGGATATGTTAGGGTCTGCTGAGCGCTCGGACCATCCCCACTCTTAACGGGAACATAACACAGCCGCTGGCTGCCTTGGTTTATCAACGCTATTTCCAGCCATACGCCTGCTTAACATAATTTATTTATTTATTCAACGTGACAGGGCGGGTTTAGGGTCGGAACCTCCACTTTGATCGTGAGTGACGCGTAGATTCCCTCCCCCAAACACATCCGATTATTTTTAACTGCTGCCGAGGATTTTGTTCTAAGGCACCAGCCACGAGCAAAAACAGCCTGGGACGCTTCCGCTGCCCAGGAGCACAAGAGCTCTGGCGTTGTGAGCAGTGGGTTAGACGCGCCAGGGCGGTCGCAAAAGTCCAGCAGCGCCTGGCCGCTCGAAAAGTCCCAGAGCTCGGCCGCCGCTCCCCGGCGGTGCCCGCTGTCGCTTCTGCACTCTCCCGAGTCCGCCTGGTTACACAAACATGCCACTTGCCAGGCTTTGTCGCGTCCCAACTCTCTTCTCCAGCTTTTTCCTCCTACCTCCCACCCCCAACAATAATCAGACCGGTGGAAATCAACATTTATGGCGAGGGACTGAAGCGCAGTCATCAGATGCATCGCAGCCGGTGTAAACAGAAGTGGGAATCTTTTTTTTCCAAAGACCAGCCCTAGAACAGATCTGGGGGGATGGAAGATGCACAGGCTGGAACCTCTCTCCAGAAGGAAAAAAAAAACAGGGGGTGGGGTAACCTGGTAGAGGTCTTTCACATCTTGGTATAACAGTCCTTTATTGTCACGTGTACCCTCAGGTACAATGAAATGTGATAATTTGGAATAGGGGTACATGTGTGATGCACATCTAATAGTGAGGGGTACTTTAAGGATGGAGTTGTCACTGCAACTTTCAGTAAGTAAGTTTATTGGCCAAGTATTCACATACAAGGAATTTGCCTTGGTGCTCGGCCCACAAGTAACAACATGGCATACAGTGACAGTTGCGAATTACTCAAAAAACACTAAACATTAATAATAATAAAACATTAATGATAAAATACCAATGATCAAGCATGTGAACCAACAAAATACCAGATGAAAGGGAGACTACAGATTTTTGGCTGTTGAGTAGAGCAACTATTCGTGGATAAAAACTGTTTTTATGTCTGGCTGTGGCAGCTTTGACAGTCCGGAGTCGCCTTCCAGAGGGAAGTGATTCAAAGAGTTTGTGGCCAGGGTGAGAGGGGTCAGAGATGATCTTGCCCGCTCACTTCCTGGCCCTTGCAGTGTACAGTTCATCAATGGAGGGAAGGTTGCAGCCAATAACCTTCTCTGCTGATCGGACGGTTCGCTGCAGCCTCCAGGTGCCGTGCTTGGTGGCTGAGCCAAACAAGGTGGCACCTTTAAATACTATATCATATGATTGTGGCAGCATTGCACCATTGTGCTTGCAATTCAACAAGGGTAGCTTACAACAGTCAACAGTGTACCTCACTTCATGGTCCCTCTGAAAATGAGTGGAAGTGTGCAATGAGACGCAGCCCTGGACCCGTGCAGAATAAGCTGCAATACACCACAAGGCATATAAAAGATCCTGAATCATACCATTGAAGGCATCAGATTATCCCAGCTTTAATGTGGAAGTCAGAAACAAACTGGAAGTCAGATGCCATGCTATGGCAGGAGGCCTGTTACTGTGCCAGTGAAGTTCAAATGCACTTAACATTCAGCCCCTCATTGCTTCAAATGCTTGTTTGGGGTGAGCAATTAGAGTGATACAGTGTGGAAATAGGCCCTTCAGCCCAACATGCCCACATCGGCCAACATGTCCCATCTACACTAGTCCCACCTGCCTGCATTTGGTCCATATCCCTCCAAATATACCCTATCCATGGCAGATTCTGTGACCATACCAATTATACGTGTGGTCTACAGGTGCACAGTAGCGAGCATGCTGACCGGTTGCATCGTGGCTTGGTTCGGCAACTTGAGCGCCCTGGAGAGGAAAAGACTACAAAAAGTAGTAAACACTGCCCAGTCCATCATCGGCTCTGACCTCCCTTTCATCGAGGGGATCTATCGCAGTCGCTACCCCAAAAAGGCTGGCAGTATCGTCAAGGACCCACACCACCCTGGCCACACACACATCTCCCTGCTACCTTCAGGTAGAAAGTACAGGAGCCTGAAGACTGCAACAACCAGGTTCAGGAATAGCTACTTCCCAACAGCCATCAGGCTATTAAACTTGAATCGGACAAAACTCTGAACATTAATAGCCCATTATCTGTTATTTGCACTTTATCAGTTTATTTATTCGTGTGTGTATATATTTACATAATGGTATATGGACACACTGATGTGTTTTGTAGTCAATGCCTACTATGTTCTGTTGTGCAAAGCAAGAATTTCATTGTCCTATCAGGGACTCATGACAATAAACTCTCTCTTGTGTCAGGAAAAAGTCCAAATCTGGAGAAAAATCTAATGTAAAACCTCAATCTCTGCACTGATATACTTCTGCGTTCTTGAATACTGCAATTTCATATAGGTATAGCACAGTATAGTAAATGAAAGTAGTTTAATCAGAGTTCTTGGCACATCTATCCAGACCATAGTTCTTCAGTTGATTCTAACCTTTCTTTTCCTGTCTCCAACCAGACCCTCTGCACATGGTCACATTATCTTTACTTTGTGGTTCCATCATCTTTGCTAAACGTTTCTGCGGGATATATTGTTGAATGCTTTGTCAAAATTAATCTAAATTGTGCTTTTCCTGTACAGTTCCTTTACTTGTCATCCCTGTGAGATTTCTAAACAATTTTGTAAAGTTGTTGAAGCTCAGCTCACCTTACAGAAATCCATGATACCTGGCCCTAATTAACTTAGGTTTGTTCAAGTCCAATGTGATCCTCATGTATTAGCTCTCAAGATGTTTATCAACAAGTGAAGCAAAGGGTTTATAATTTCCTGGCTTATCCCCAATGCCTTTTCTGAATAAAAGAGGTTGCATTTATCAGCCTACAATCCTTTGGCTCAGATTGTGTTTCCAGTTGGCTTTTTGCTGGTAATTAGAAGTGACTGAGTGTGGGACTCTGCTTGTACATAGGAAAACATCTGCGGTGCTCTGCTCTTTTGGAAAACAAAGTAACACAGGAGTTGGCTGTAGAACCTGGATTAGGAGATCATACATTGCTTGCACCAGATGCAGCTGAGCATTGCAATCCACCTCCAAAATCTGGTTCTGTTTGCATCCCTGCAAACCAGACTCAGACTATGTACAGATGACACTTTTGTTTTTCATTTGCAATAATGTTGGATCAACCCACTATCACAAGAGCAGTGGTGGGGCGTCGGCAGCAGCGATGAAACCTCAGCAGCAATGGAGCCACAGTGGTTGTGAAGGTTCGCGGGCTGACCCGCGGTCGGCGGTCGATGACAGCGTGGGGGAACCGCCATGAGGGAGGGAGAGAAAGAACAATGGAGGACCCGGAGTGGGGGGCCGTGATGAGGGAGGGGGAAGAACAATGGTCAATGGGGACCTGGCGTAGGGGAACCGCTGTGGAACTGAGGAGGAGCCGGAGTACTTTGTAACTTTGTCAGCGCCGTAGGTGGCCACTATTTGCATACCTTAGGTATGCAAGCAAAACATTTCACTGTGCCTTGTCACATGTGACAATGAAGTATTCCAATCCATTCCATGCTATGGTTACATAATACACTAACATGAAGCATCTGCTGGAGCTCTATGGCAGGCCACGACTGCTTTTGCTGACTTTGTAATGAACAGATTCTTCGACTGCTTGTGATTTTCTGTGGACATTGTGGATTAGGAAGATTGAGAGCACAGGGAGCAAGTTATTGTACCACATGATGTGATATAGATTAAGGTAACATCTCATATTCTTTCGGCTCATATAAAATGAATGCATTACTTAATTTATCCATAGACAACTTTTACTTCATTTCTCTTTGATTGTCTCCTGCAAGGCATCTCATCATTACAAACTAAGGGGTGGAAGATTGCAACCTTCACGTGGTCCGCCCTGTTTCGACGAATGCAAACCACCTGGCGTGCACAATCAAATAGAACACGTTGTCCTACAACTTTCGGCTGTGCACACCATACGCAAGAAGAAGAAAATAACGAACTAAGAGTTACAACCAAGACTAGCATGGCAAAACAAATGAAAGATTTCCTCGAAAGCCACCTGCAAAGCTATGCAAATATCCATAGATGTTTGACTTTTAAATTTTCAAAGAAATACCTAGTTGGTTTCTGAAGGTGGTAGGCAATGTAACTGTTGAAACCTTTAACACATTCACAGATTCATACTGTAAGAAGGCAAAGTTATTGTACTCAACGTAGTTAAATCTAAACTTTCATGTAGGGAGAGAGAGAGAGAGAAATAAGGTAACATGGCAAAAAGGCACCAATGTGGCATTAGCAAGTTGAAGATATTGGTGTATTGGAGATATTGGAAGGTATTCGTTTATTATTGTCATGTGTACCAAGATACAATGAAAATCTTTGTTTCACATGCTCTCCAGGTAAATCATACCATACATGAGTATAACAGGTGGTCCATAACTCTCGACAATCTCTTGCTGCCTTGGGCAGAGCAGTTGCCAAACAAAGCTGTGATGATCAGATGCTTTCTATGATACATCTGTAAATGTTTGTGAGAGTCTTTTGAAACATGCCAAATTTCCTTCAATAGGAGAGCCATTTGTGTGCTTTCTTGGGAATTTGCAAGGGAAAAGTATAAAACCGTGAAGACGACTCAATGAAAGCAAATGGGATCTGATGTTATTTCAATACTGGAAGGGGGCTGATGAACCAGAATATTTTTCAACCCTATATTCCATAGCTCATAAGACTATCAGTTAGCAAGTAGCTTGCAACTTGCCTTTCAGTCCATCTGAACACAGTACGGATAAAATCAACTGACATTTATAAACAACTGAGCAGATTGTAAAGCATGGAAAAACATTGTCTATTCTAACTCTTTGTTGTTGGCTACTTTCATAAAAATAAAGACAATATATATTTTCAGCCAAGAACTATTCACGGAATATTTATATTCCTACATGTGGGAATGGCGAAAGCTGGCCAAACAGTTATTAAGTATTTGATGTTCTTTCATGAGAAAATATAATTGGCGTGTCCACGAGCTTTCTCTCAAGCTTCTACTGATGCATTCTGACAGGATGAAGCATGGCAACTGCTCTGCTCTCAACTGCCTGAATCTGCAGATGGTGTACATGACAATAAACTACTCTGAATCTTAATATGAATCAAACATCTAAGGAACTGACTGGTGATTTGAGTAGACGAAGGCCGAGGATCCACAAACCTGTCTTCATCAATGGGACGGTTGTGGAGAAAGTCAACAATTTTAAGTTCCTGGGCATGCATATCTCTGAAGATCTGTCCTGGACCCAGCACATTGATGCAATCATAAAGAAACCCCATCAACGCCTCTACTTCCTTAGAAGATTGAGGAGAATCAGAATGGCGATTAATACTTTTTTGAACATCTACTGGTGTATGGTGGAGAGCATATTGACTGGTTGCATCAAGGCCAGGTTCAAGTTCAAGAGTTCAAGGGAGTTTATTATCATGTGTCCCTGATAGGACAATGAAATTCTTGCTTTGCTTCAGCACAACAGAACATAGTAGGCATTGACTACAAAACACATCAGTGTGTCCATATACCATTATATAAATATATACACAAATGAATAAATAAATTGATGAAGTTCAAATAACAGATAATGGGCCATTAATGTTCAGTGTTTTGTCCGAGCCAAGTTTAATAGCCTGATGGCTGTGGGGGAGTAGCTATTCCTGAACCTGGTTGTTGCAGTCTTCAGGCTCCTGTACCTTCTACCTGACGGTAGCAGGGAGATGAGTGTGTGGCCAGGAGTGTGTGGCCAGCAATCAGGGCCCGAATGCCCAGGAACAAAGGAGATTAAGGGCATCAGAGGTTATATGGACAAGGCAGGAGAATGGGGTTTGTAGGGAGAGATAGATCAGCCATGATTCAATGGCTTAGTTGACGATGGGCCAAATGGCCTAAATCTTATGATCTTATGACCAAAAGTGGTGAACACGGCCCAATCCATCACAGGTATGACCTCCACACCATTGGAGGGATCTATAGGAGGCTTGGCCTATAAAAGGCAGCCAACGTCATCAAGAACCCAAACCAACCTGGCCACACTCTCGTTTCACTCCTAACAGAAAGGTATAGGAGTCTGAAAACTGTAACATAGAAACATAGAAAATAGGTGCACGAGTAGGCCATTCAGCCCTTCAAGCCAGCACCACCATTCAATATGAGCATGGCCGATCATCCAGAATCAGTACCCCATTCCATTTTGGTACATATGACAATAAAACATCTTGACTTAAATCTGAAAATATCTATTAAGGTTACTCTCCACTTTGTAGTCAAATGTTCAAGCTATCCATTCACCTATAAAAAACTTTCACTCTATGTACTTGATTCATGACATCCAAACAAATGAAATATAAAACTAAAAATGTCTTCAACTTTTTTCATATTTTGCATGCTAAAAATAATATCTTCAGTGAGGCAAAGAGATTCTTGCAGCAACTGTTGCAATCCATTTAACGTTGGAGTTCAAACATTTCAAGTTTAAAAGCAGGTCAATTTAAGTGCCAGACATTTCAATCAATTTAGTACACACAGAGACAAAGACTCGTGCAGCATGGAAACAGGCCTATCAGCCCAACTTGTCCAAACCGACCAAGATATCTCATCTAAGTTATTCCCATTTGTCTTCTTCTTGCGTATGGCGTACACAGCCTATAGTTGTAGGACAACTTGTTCTATTTGATCTTATTTGATTGTGCATGCTGGGTTGATTGCATTCGTTGATACAGGGCTGACCACATGAAGGTTGCAATCTTCGACCCCACCCCACCCCCACCCCCCCCCCCTACCCCCCCTACCGCCCCCCCCCCACCCACCCCTACCCCCCCCCCCCCCCCCCCACCCACCCCCATTGGTCTGCATTTGGCTCATATCCCTCTACACGTTTTTGTCCATAAACCTGTACAAATGCTGTCGTTGTACCTGCCTCAACTACTTCCGGAGATTCACCATCGTCTGCGAGAAGAAATCTCTGCAAATCTCAGGTTTAAATGACTCACTTATTTTGTGTTTATATCCCCTTGTTTGAGATTCTCCCACCAGTGAAAACTTGCCAGCATAACCTGTTAAGCCCCATTGGGATCTCACATGTTTGAATAAGTCACGCCACCTTCTTCTAAACTCAAAGGAGCACAGGCCCAAACTATTCAGTCTCTTGGTAGGGTAATCCTTTCATTCCAGGAATTGGAGCCATACAGCATGAAAACTCATCCATGCTGACCAAGATGTCCCATCGAAGCTAGTCCAATTATGTCCCACATCCCTCTAAACCTTTCCTATCCATGTACCTGTCAATGTCCTAAGTGTAGTTATTTTACTTCGGAGTCACGTGAGTGACTACGTGAAGAAGAGCCCGCCTCACGCTGGTAACGGCATGACGTCGACGCTGACGGCAGAAGGTGGAGCTGCAGTAAGGAGCAGCTCCTCGCAGCGGTCGGAACGGCCCGCAGGTAAGTGAAGTTACATCGGCGCGGGTTTTAGGTTACGCTGGATGTTCCAACAGCGAAACTAAAAGTAAAATTTAGACGCTAACGTGCTGATGAGCACAAGATAAAAATTTTAACAAAATGGAGAAATCGGGAAGGAAGGCTTCGCGGGTGAAAAGAGCCTCCCGGGGTGAGAGTAAATATACGGGAAGCGAAGCTAGAGTGGACCCGGTTCCGATACCGTTGGCCACTGATTTACCCGATATAGAATTTCCAGATTCTCCGGAAATTATAACCACGGAGGAAAGTGTTCCTAAGAAATGCAAAAAGAAAACTGTGAGGCCCGTGGATTCTGATGATTCTGATTTTGAAAGACCTCCAGTTAATAAAACTATGTGGCTAAAAATGGAGCATATGGAGAAAGTTCTCCAAACCATTATGAGACAAGGGTCACAGTACCCTCATGAATCCCAGAAAATCCCTGAGGGGTTTCAATATGATGAATATGGCTGTGGGCCAAGTTGGGAATATGATACTCCAGACCCACGATTTGGGCTGGAAGAAGTCTCATGGGACAATATCCCGATGGAATTAGGGCTGCAGAAGGCAGACCCTGCTGAATTTGAAATGGTTTTTGAAAGCACGCCACAAAGTAAAAAGAAAAGGCTTGATCTGCCTGGGATAGCACAAAGTTTTGCTATACCTGAAGGAAGTGGTGAGGATATGGAAGAAAGCCTGGCTGCCAATATAAATTATATGGTATCTCACCAGCTTCATAGTACTGTGATGAATGAATTATCAGAATTATATAAAGCACCAGGCAATTGTGCCTCATTGGAAGTGCCTACGGTGAATCCGATGGTATGGGCATCTATGACTCCAAGTATGAGAGCCCAAGAAATGAAATTTCAAAAGGTGCTAAAATTATTTTCGGCTGCCATCACGGCATTTGGCAGGCAAATGGAGAAACTGGAAATGGACAAGATTCAAAGAGATACTTTGGGTTTAATGTGCAATTCGTTTTATGAGATCAATTGCATGAGGAAAATGGCGATTCGGCCCATATTTCACCCTAGATTTGCAAGCCTGTGTCAAGAAAGTGGAGTTCAAGCTCCTGGATATTTGTTTGGAGAAAATCTGCCGAAACAACTGAAGCAGTTGGATGAAGAAGCTAAATATTTTAGCACTATTAAGCCTTTTGTCTTTGGACAAAGGAAAGGGTTTTCGGCCCGAAGGAGTTTTGATTTTCGTTATAGAGGCAGAAATTTGTCACGAAGGTATTATCGTGCTACACAGGCCGCTGCTTCCCTGCATTCGGGAAAGAGGAGACCATCACGCTCCTATGGAGAGGTATTAAAGACTTCTATCCTTAAAGAAACTGTGGATGAATCTCCAGTTGGAGGGAGATTGCAAAAATTTTATAATGCCTGGCTTAATATTACTTCTGATCGGTTTATATTACAAGCAGTTTCAGGAGCTATTATTATTTTTAAAGAAGGGGTCAATCCTCCTGTACAGAATAAACCTGCTTATGCTTATGTGTTTTCTCCAGAAGAAAGAATGGAGATTGATGTGGAAATTGGCAAATTATCCGAAAAAGGGGTAATTGAAAAAACTTATGAACATAAGCATCAATTTGTCTCTAATATATTTCGCAGAGATAAGAAAGATGGTGGTTGTAGAATTATTCTAGACCTTACAGATCTAAATAAGTTTGTAGAATACAAACGTTTTAAGATGGAGACATTTAAAACTGCAAAATATTTGATTTCAGCAGGTTCTTATATGGCTAAGATTGATTTAAAAGACGCCTATTATTCTGTACCAATTCATCATCTTTTTCGGAGATACTTAAAGTTTTATTGGCAGGGGCAATTATGGCAGTTCAAAGCTTTACCAAATGGATTAAGTTCAGCTCCTAGACTCTTTACAAAACTGTTGAAACCAGTTTTAGCTCAATTAAGAGCACAGAAACACATTGTAATGGCTTATCTGGATGACATTCTGATTGTTAATGATAGTCAAGAGTCAGCTGAGCACTCAATTTCAGTTACTAAAGCTTTGTTTAAAGAGCTTGGATTCTTAATTCATCCAATTAAATCCCAGCTGCAGCCAGTTCAATCAATTGATTTTCTGGGGTTTGTAATTAACTCAGTAACTATGTTAGTTACGTTGCCAGCAAAGAAGACAAATGATATTTTGCAAATGTGTAATTATCTCATTCACAAACCTTATCCCTCCATCCGAGAAGTGGCAAAAGTCATTGGTATATTAGTGGCAGCTTTTCCGGCAGTGGAGTTTGGGCCATTACATTATCAAAATCTTCAAAGGGACAAAGTAAGGGCTCTTAAAGATAAGGCAGGTCACTTTGACAGACCCATGCAATTAACAAAGGAAGCAGTATTGGAATTGCAATGGTGGGTTGAAAATGTCCCACAAGCTGCTAAAAAGATCATGATTAAACAGCCTGAAATGGTTTTGCAAACAGATGCTAGTGCTCTCGGATGGGGGGCCACAGATTTATCTACCAGTTGTGGAGGTAGATGGAAAACTGAAGAGCAAGTGTTGCTCCAACAGTATGGTATTAACTATTTGGAGTTATTGGGGGCCTTTTATGGGCTTAAAGCATATTGTTCTGCTAAACAATGTCTGCATGTATTAATACAATTAGACAATAAAACGGCTGTGGTTTACATTAATCACATGGGGGGAGTCAGATCAGTATCATGTGATTGTCTGGTCAATGAGATATGGCAATGGTGTATTGATCGGCAGATATGGATTTCAGCAAGCTATATCCCAGGTAAAGACAATGTGGTAGCAGATGGAAGGTCCAGGATTTTAAAGATAATACGGAATGGATGCTTAAGCCAGCAATATTTAAGAATATTGTTAAACAATTTGGCTTGCCAGAAATTGATTTGTTTGCATCCAGGCTTAATCATCAATTGCCTCATTATGTGTCTTGGGAACATGATCCGGACGCAGTTGCAGTAGATGCATTTTCATTACACTGGGGAAAAATGTTCTTTTATGCTTTTCCACCATTTGCTCTGATCCAGAGATGTTTGAAGAAAATAGAGCAAGATTCAGCTTCCGGATTGTTGGTAGTGCCAAATTGGCCAACTCAACCTTGGTTCCCAGTTATGCTAAATATGATTAAAGAACCATATATGCAGATTCCTAACTGTAGTGATATCTTGACTAATCCAGTAACAAATCAAGGTTACCCATTATATGCATATATGAATTTGTTAATCTGCAGGTTTTGACCAGACCACTACAGGAACTGGGATTGTCGGACCAAACTTTGACAGTTATTGGTGCATCATGGCGACATAGTACACAGAAACAATATATGACACATATTAAGAAATGGGAAGAATTTTGCACACAGTCAAATATTTCTGATGAATCTGTAAATGTTACTCATGTTTTGGAATTCCTTGCCAATTTGCACTTTGGGCAACATTTAAGTTACAGTGCCATTAACACTGCACGTTGTGCCTTGTCGTCCTATTTAGGACTTATGATTGGTGAGAAGTCAATTGGGTCGCATCCATTAATATCACGATTCATGAAAGGAATTTTTCACATGAATCCGCCAAAACCTAGATATACAGAGATTTGGGATGTGAGCATAGTTCTTGCTCTACTTAGAGAATGGACGCCAATTGAAGGGTTGACATTGGATAGGTTAACATTGAAATTGGTCATGTTAATGGCACTGGTCTCAGCCCAAAGAGTGCAAACTTTACAAATGTTGCGTTTAGACTGTATGCATGTGACTACAGATAATGTTGTATTCTATGTTTACGATCTGATCAAACAAAGTAGACCAGGCAGATCTGGAACAAAGGTAACCTTTCAAGCTTTTCATGTTGAGCCTGCTTTGTGTGTGGTTAGACATTTGAACCAATATATTAAAATTACGGACACTTTTCGAGGAAACGAAAAGACATTGCTGCTTACGCACAAAAAGCCACACACAAAAGCTTCAGTTCAAACTATCTCAAAATGGTTGAAACAGGTGTTGGTTTTAGCGGGAGTAGACACTGATGTCTTCAAATCTCACTCCACCAGGGCGGCAGCTACGTCCGCGGCGAAGGGGCGGGACGTACCTCTCGAGCATATTTTAAAAATCGCAGGGTGGAGTAAAGAAGAAACTTTTTCAAAGTTCTACAACAAACCTGTTCACACTATGACAAGCTTTGGACACGCGGTGTTGGGAGCACTATAATCACCTGCTTTGTTTGCTATTAATTGCTATAATCAGTTGTGTAGTCACTGATATCTTTTTTCACTTGTAATCAATTTTCCCTCAAATATGAGGAGGGTATTATATGGTCTTTCAACCATTAAAAAATTTAATTGTGAAAAAGATCTAACTTTTGTCTGCTTTCTCATGTATGTGTTTACTTAGCCGGATTGTCGTACGGATTAATTCTACGACATAAAAAACACAGAAAGCTTTAAAACTCTTCACGTAGTCACTCACGTGACTCCGAAGTAAAATAGTAAGATTAAACGAGAACTCACCTGTTCGAAGTTTGATCGTTATTTTACGAGGAGTTACGATGAGGGATTACGTGCCCTCCACTCCCACCCTCGTAAAATAAATGATCAAATGGTGGTTCTAAGTCTTTTTATGAGCCTTACTATGTTACTCCGGCTTTGGTGTTCTGTGTTTTTCATGCCGTTGCTTTGAAGTATGCCGTTACCAGCGTGAGGCGGGCTCTTCTTCACGTAATCCCTCATCGTAACTCCTCGTAAAATAACGATCAAACTTCGAACAGGTGAGTTCTCGTTTAATCTTACGTGTAGTTATTATACCTGTCTCAACTACTTCCGTTTGTTTCATATACCACTACCCTCTGTGTGAAAATGTTGTCCTTCATGTTCTTGATTCCCCTGCCCTGGGAAAAAGACTGTGTGCATTCATCCTATTTATTCCCATCATAATTTTATACAGTTCCATATAACTATATAGCCAAATCTGATTTGGGCTACCTCCAATATTACTATATTTTATTTGGTAATGGGATCAATACTAGACAGTATATGGTATTCTCACTAACACTTTCCACAATTGTAACAAAACCTCCCTATATTTAAAATCCATCTACTTTGGAATGAAGGGCAAAATGCCATTTGTCTTAATCTTAACTACTTGTTGGACATGACCACTCGAGTTTTGTGATTCATTCACTGGAACACCAAGATCCCTCTGCACTTCACTCAATGTCAGTCCTTCTCAATTGAGAATAATCCACCATGCCGGTGCATGACTTTACACCTCCCTATATTAAACTCCCTTTGGTAACCTTTTGCCCACTCATTCAATCATTCTAATCCCATCGCAGAAACACTGTCTCCTTATCACAACATGCCCTTCCACCTATTTTCGTATCGTTGAGAATCATGGAAACTGTCAGATCCTTCCGGTCAGTTTCTCACACTTAAGCCAGTCCCAGATGAATAATCCTTTACCCTCAGACTGGCTTATAATGATAGACTCCTTCTTAACTTTGTTAAGCCTCAAAGAAATTTATATTTTCAAAGACATTATTTTTCTAAATTGCACAGAATGTAATCTCATTCTAACACCACAACTGAAACGTCTTTATGTATTATTAAGGAAAATCAATTTATGTCTAATTATCCAAGCAACACTGATAATTTGCAGCTAAAATATTCAATAATGTCAATGCAGTTCATATTCATCTGTTATCCTCTAATTAATTCCCAGAAACATTAAACATTTGTTGTTTATACAATAACATACTGCTATGAAAAAGGGGATTACATAGACTTCAGGAAAAATTATTGATGTTTTGTTATTAATTTCGTTATGGACATATTAATTTTAAACAAAGAAACAAAACAGATCTTGATGTTATGGTAAATTATGATTATTTGAATAGTTGAACGTATAACATAAGACAATATTTTTGAAACTAAACTCTAAACCTTTTGATACACTGCTTCTTCACAGAACATTCCTAACTTAAGGCATAATTTAAAACAAATTAGATGTTTATGACTTCCTAATAACACAGCTGATGATTGAAAAATAAGGCCTTTGCTGTGAAAGACCTTATAAAGAAAATTAAAGAGGAAACTGCATACAAGTGTTGGCGAAAAAAGCCTTACCCATGCTGTTATCTGAACAATATGACATGGGTAACATAATCTTGTCATTTTAGTTATTGGTAAGTCTGAATCTATCATATCACATGTGTAAAATATATATTTATTTCCCCCAAATATTGAAGACTAACGTGCAAATTATTCTGGTGGCACGGCCTTAGGGACTTGTTGGAGCAACAGGTTATCATGTACAGTCTTGCCTATTCATGTACAGCTGGAATGAACAAGATGTAGATGTTAGACACAAAATGCTGGAGTAACTCAGCAGGACAGGCAGCATCTCTGGAGAGAAGGAATGGACAACGTTTTGGGTCTTGACCATTCCTTCTCTCCAGAGATGCTGCCTGTCCTGCTGAGTTACTCCAGCATTTTGTGTCTACCTTCAATTTAAATCAGCATCTGTAGTTCTTTCCTACACAATATGTAGATGTTGCTGTTTTATAAAAACAGTTTTGCTTCAGAATATACTGCATAATTAATTTGATTTGGTTGTTTCTCCAGGCAAGCTTTGTACCATGGAACATAAGAAACTGCAGATGCTGGAACCTTGGGCAAAAAACGAGTTGCCGGAGGAATTCAATGGCTCGGGCAGTATCTCTGGAGGGAATGGGCAGATGATATTTTGGGTTTGGTGGGAAGGGATGAGTTAATCTAGGAAATCTCAGTGCAAAATGGAAAGGAGTGGGGACGGGAAGATGTGGGCTTCACCGCGACTGTTGTGGAAGGAGGCCACACCCATGTCTCCTCTGTGTCCCACAGTACTGCCCTTCCTTCCCTTAGCTCCAGACAAGTAAAAGGATAGATTTTCCCTGTTCCTCACCTTTCACTCCACCAGCTTCTGCATCCAACACATAATTCTCCGACAATTCCCGCACTTCCAAAATGTTCCCACCACCATTTACATCGCCCTGTCTCCACCTGTTTCAATTTTCCACAGAGACCACACTGCAACTCCTTGGTCTGTTCATCATTTTCTACCCAACTCACCCTATTCCTAGGCATTGCCCCCACCAACTGCAGGAGATATAACACCTCTCCCTACATCTCCTCTCTCACCCCCATCCAGGCACCCCAGCTGCCCTTCCAGATGAGACAGTGGATCACAGGCACCTTATCCAACTTTGTTTATTGGCATTCAGTGCTCCTGATGTGCCCCCTATTCATCGGCGAGACCACGTTAGACTATAAAACCATTTTGCCAAGTACTTGTGCTCTGTCTGCCAAGTCCTCGTAAAGGTCCCGGTTACTAACTATTTTAACTCCCCTTCCTATCCCCCTGCCCATCTGTCTGTCCTTGGCCTCCTCCATTGCTCTTGCTCTCCCCCCTCCCCTTCCCTTTGGTCCATGCCTTGGCCTACTATGTTCCAGAGAGAATAAACCCAGCCTATCCAATATCTCCTTATAACCAACGTTCTCCAATTAAATCAAAGAGTCTATGAGATAGGTCATGGAGCAGGAGGAAGTTATTCCTTGATCTCTTGTAGAGACGCCAGGAGCTTGTTCTTGCCCCCATGTGGGGTGTACACCTTATCATCATCAGGCTATGGTTGATGGGGAAGAATCGTACTTTGCACAAATGAAATTGGTTGTCAAACATCCCAACCCAGGACTTTACTGCAGGAGATCCTTAGGAAGGCTGTTTCATCAAATAACCTTCCTCCTACCGTATGGTTAAACGTGGAGATGTTCACCAATGATCGTACAATGTTTAATTTTCAATGATGGGGCGAATGCAGCACCATGTGTACAATCAGCAGCACTTGGCCAATATTCAGATATCAGCTGATTGTGCCACAGAGGTTATAGACAATGACCGCCTCCAACAAGAAACCCCCTCCCCTTGATATCCAGCAACATCACCTTTAGTGAGTCTGTTCCATCAACCTCCTGAGGATCACCGCGGACCTTAAGCTGAATCGGATCATCTACACAATACTGCGGCTACAAGAACATGTTGAAAACGGGCATCCCCGTTGTGGCTCACCTTCTGACACAGCAAATTCTTGCCACCGTCAAGATTCAAGAGAGTTTATTGTCGTGTGTCCCAGGTCGGACAATGGAATTGTTGCTTTGCTTTCAGCACAACAGAATATTGCAGGCATAAATGCAGAACAGATCAGTGTGTCCATATACCATTGAATATATATATACACACATGAATAAACATATAAAGTGCAATAGGCTAATTAAAGTTCAGATTTTGTTTGAGTTGAGCTTAATAGTCTGATGACTGTGGGGAAGCAGCTATTCCTGAACCTGGATGTTGCAGATTTCAGGCTCCTGTACCTTCCACCTGAAGGCAGCAGAGAGATGAGTGTGTGGCCAGGATGGTGTGGGTCTTCGATGATGCTGCCAGCCTTTTTGAGGCAGCGACTGTGGTAGATCCTCTCGATGGTAGGGAGGTCAAGAGCCGATGATGGACTGGGCAGTGTTTACAACCTTTTGCAGTCTTTCCCGCTCCTGGGCGCACAAGGTGCCGAACCAAGCCACGAACCAGGCACAAGCCCGGACTGTGTTGGAATCTGATCCATTTATCTGGAAAAAGGTAAGAAACTTGACACCATCTTTGAGAAAATAACCTACTTAACCTGCACTCCATCAACCACAATAAACATTCAACCCATTCAACATTCATACCACCAGTGTATACCGTCTTCAAAATGCACTGCAATGACTCGCTTGGGCGACTTTGTCAGCATCTTCAAAGCCATGATCATTAAGATGAAATGGCAGTGGCTGGAAGGGAACATCACCGCCTTTGGATTGCGCTCCAAACTGCGTACTACTTTGACCTTGATGTACACCACCATTTCTTCAACATTACTAAGTCTTTATTGTGGAACTCCCTCCTCCAAAGCCGTGTGGGAGCACCCTCACCAGCAAAGTTTGTAGTGGGTTATGAACGCAGCTCACCACCACCTTGTCAAGGACATCTAGGGAAGGGATATAAATACTGACCTTGCCAACAACGCTCATATTTCAAAAGATGAATAAATAGAAAAGAGCTGCTTGCACGCAGGAAACTCCCACAATCAAGAACATGATAAAGAGTGGATTATCGGTTTTAGGTTTGAATGACAGATAAATACTGACTGTGTTATCTCTTCTGTTGTGCTATGAAAAAGTCCCACAAGCTTTCATGTCCAGTGGAGAGACCAAATATCGCATTCCTTCTGCTCTGGACTCCAGATTGTTGTTTGGCTGTGTCACTTTGACATGAAAGTTTCACTCACACTCACAACAGAGCAACATAGAGAAGCACTGTAAACGGAGAGTATAGAAATATAAGAGAAGAACTGACAAGGACACTTGAGCTCCCCTCCTGCTGGAACTGGAACAATGCTCAGGTAATCAGCAGTTAGTGGCTCTATAGTTAATGACATTGTTTCTGTCATTTAATTAAAGCCTATATATAAATGTTGAAGGAAAAAGCGAGGCCAGTGCTATCACCATATCCTTGAACCTTCATTTAACTTTGCTGCTGTGAACCAGCAGTAATATATATTAACAAATGGAATTATTTTAAGCACATTGTTCTCTTGTTACAATGAATCATCACACACTCCATCTTTTGATATACGTGGCTTTCATGTGAATACTCTCGTTTTGTGTATGTAAGACTGTTTGATTACTATTTTAAGGTAGTTGAGGCAGGTTCTGTAAGGGCATTTAAAGGACTTCGACAAGTACATGGATGGGAAGGGTTGAGAGGGATAGTGTCCAAACACAGGCATGTGGGACTAACTTACATGGGTATCTTGGTCGGCAAAGACGAGTGGCGCTAAAGGGCCTGTTTAGTGTTGTATGACTATTCTGACGTGAAGGGATTACAAGCAACTGCTAACAGAGAAATGTAATGCTGTAAGTAAAATCCATTCCAAGATACCACCGATGAATTGCAACAGCAACGAGCAAAATTTGCAAATGTGGCACTTTGCATTGAAAGATTGTGATTGACAAGATGGGTAAAGGTAGGTGTGTTGTGACAACATTTTTCCTGACGTTGTAGATAGGCCATCGACTTTAGTTAGTGTAAACATTTCTGATTGCTCGCTGAATCAACCTCTGTCTTTACACAAAAGATCAGATGAAGACCTATGATAAGGGACCAGAACACGTTGGTGCAAACAGTTCTGAATGAATACCATATCATTCTCAGTTATTCGTTTCATTGTACCCTTTTTTTCTCAGCTGGCATAGCTATTGCGACAAGTTGGTAAGTCACAGTGGTTTAGTTCTTTGTAATGCTTTCAACAGTGTACTAATAACCATCCAGCAATGACTGGGCTCTTGTTATTTTACAGCAGGATGTCTGCGCAGTGCGGTGGGTGGGTGAAAGTGAATAGCCTCAAGATTGAGAGTGTTTCTCATTATGTCTTGCCTTCAGTTCGAGCCTGCTATTCTTGACAGTATCTGCTACAGAAATTAGCAGGCTCTTCCTGTATTATTCTATTTGGCTTGCATTTTAATGTGCTAACTGGTGCTGCTGGTTTGTGCCTGAATTCCATGTCGCTGATTGAAATAACACGGACGTGCTTTTTTTACTCCTGTGGGACTAGCCACGGGCTCTTCTTTCTTTTCCATTTAAAGGATAAACATGCCTCAGCAATTGTTGAAACTGATTGATTCTTAATGAAATGTAGCACCACACCTAATCCATCCATTTTGGGTGACCACAGAGTGATCAGACACCATCATCTACAACTAGCCCCTTGAGCCTCCAAGCCATATACTTTCCACCACAAACACACCAGATTATGCCACTGCAATATCGTCCTATTCTAACCCTGACCCAACTGCAGAAACCCTCTCCTTGCTTTTATAATCTTTAACTGACTTCCTCTCATCCTATCTTGGCATTCCTCCCATTCACCACCTACATAAATGTTTGCTCATTGAAAATACTGCTGCTGCATGCAATCCTGCCCAGAGTCAAGAGTGTTTAATTGTCAAAGAGAGACACAAAAAGCTGGAGTAATTCAGCAGGTCAGACAGCATCTCTGGAGAGAAGGAATGGGTGACGTTTCGAGTCAAGACACCTTCTTCAGACTTAATTGTCATATGTACCCACAATGGAACAGTTACTTGCTGCAGTTTACTTACTTAGACTTAGTTCCTCCCACACTGTTGAGTGCATTGGGCAGCGTGCTTTCGCCATTCTGTTCAGTTATGCGTGACGTTTTCCACCCTCGATAGGTTTGCGTCCCGGGCTTGCAATTCCTTAGGAATGTTCACCTCCATGGTTTTGGTCGGCTTCTTTTCCTTCTTCCATGAGGTTGCCATGTCAGTGCTATCTTAGGTGCATGTTCTGGTGGCATTCTGAGTAATACGTCCTGCAAATTTAATCCTACGTCCCTCTACGTCCTGGCTGAGAGGCTTTGTTGCAGTTTCCCGGTAGATCTCCTCATTTGTGACGTGGTCTCTGTAGCTAGTCTTCAGGATCTTCCTCAAGCAGCATTGTTGGAATGCATCCAATTTATTTTTCATCTTCACATTGATTTTCCATGTCTCACTGGCATAGAGGGCTGTAGGGAGGACTATGGACTGGAAGAGCTTGACTTTTAGCATCTTAGATATCCCGCCACTAGACCATATTGGCTGCATTCTTCTGAAGACTGATGCATTTTAACCGATTCAGGAGTTGATGTCGACCTCTACATCTCCATCTACTGTGAACGTGCTGCCAAGATTTGGTAAATCTTGTGGCATTTTCCACGGGTTCCCCATTGATTATCAGTTGGCTGCAGTTCAATATGCCTAATAATGCGAAACACACAGATAAATACATATTAATCAATAACTAATAACCATAATACCAGGTAACCACAGTAATGCAAACATTAATGTCTGTGGTGCAACGAAATGACAGTCCATAGAAGATCATAGTTGCTAAGGTAGTAGTTAGTGTTGTGCGGTTTTTAAGAGCCTGATGGTTGCTGGAAGTGGTTGTTCTTGAAACTGGTTGTCATGGTTTTCAGGTTCCTGCACCTTCTTCCCGATGAAGATAACAAAATGAGAGCGTGACTAGAATGGTGTGGTTCTTTGATGATATTGACAGCCTTTTTGAGAGAGCACCTCTGATAGATCCTTTTTTTAAATAGGAGATCAATACCTATGATGGATAGGCAGCGTGTAACACTCTCTGCAGTCGCAATTTGCTGAACCAGACCATGACATAACCCATCAGTATAGCCTCTACCACACACCTGCAGAGGTTTAACAGGTTATTCATCAACGTGCCAAACCTCCACAATCTTCAAAGAAAGTAGATGCATTGTTCAGCTTTCTATGTGATCCAGGTAGGTTAGGATCAATGTGCAGGATAGGACTTCAGAGACTTGCATGCCCATGAACTTAAATCTATTGACCTCTGCTGTTCCAATGATTAAGACAGGTTTGTGGATCCCTGGCTTTCCCTTCCTGAAGTCAACAATCAGCTCTTTAGTCTTGCTAACGAGAGCAAGATAGTTTTCCTGGCATCATTTAATCAGATTATCAATCTCCCTTCTGTCCTCTGACTCACCATTACCCAATATCCGTCCATCAACGGTGGTATCATTGGCAAATTTAAAGATGGTGTCAGAGCTGTGCCTGGCGACACAGTCATGGGTACAGAGAGAGTGGAGCAGGGGATTAAACACACAGCCTTGAGGTGCTCCTGTGTTGATGGTTATCGAGGAGGAAGTGTTGTTGCTAATCCATAGCGTCACACAGCACGGAAACGGGCCCTTCAGCCCAACTTGTCCCTAGTGTGCACTAGTCTACACTACATCTACACCAGTCCCACTTGCCTGTGTTTGGTCCATTTCCCTCTAAACCATTCCTATCCATGAACCTTTCCAAATGTCTTTTAAATGTGTACTGCTTGTGGTCTGTCAATGAGGAAGTCGTGGATCCAGTCCAAGTTAAATTCCTCCAACATAACACTCTGTTTCTTGCACCTCTGATGCACCATTCTCAACCTTATGTCCACATCCCTTTAGGGCATCACTCTCTTTGTTACTTCCACAACCTACAACGTGTCACTAATGCTTTTGGACAGGACTGAACTCTCTACTGAGGCAAGGCCAGGATGGGAGTAGAGATTAAGGACACCTAAAAATGCACCTGACCCGGTGTTAGGTGGATGTCTCAGGGATTCACTACTGGCTGATGAATGCAATGCCTTTTATCCCTAATGTGTACATTAAAAACGGATTTCTTGTCTGCTGAATTATCAGGCCAGCATTACTTTATCACAACTAGGCTGCTCTTCATTCACACATCATATTGTTTCAATGGGATTTAAGGAGGATTATTCCAGCCGGTATGACTTGCTCGTTTATCCGCACTGTCTCCTGCTGGCTCAGCCCAATAGTAGGAGGGGAAATAGCTTCAACGGAATGCTGCAGTTCCAAGCACAATGTCTCTCATCATTGAGTCAGCAAGCTCTGTGACTTCATGCAAAGACGACCTTTTGACTGCAGTTTTCAACTACATGTTCCCGGTCCTGATGAGTCATCCTAACAACCACATTTACACATAACTAATCAATGAGTTCAAGATCACAATACATATTGGGCAGGATTTTGACAGGTTTGAGTGTGGGACATATGATGTTACTGACATATTGTACAATGTACTATATTGTACTATACAAGCACTATTGTACTATATTGTACCATGCTATACCGTTGTACTATATTGTACTATATCGTACAATGCTAAACTTAGTCTAACCTAGAATATTAATATTCTCAAGATAGACAGAATACTGGGGTAACTCAGCGTCCGGCAGCAAATGCTACCTGACCCGCTGAGTTACTCCGACATTTTGTGTCTACCGTATCTTCGGTGTAAACCAGTATCTGCAGTTCTTTGCCACATATTAATATTCTCATTTGGTGTGCACGTATTGTAGTAAGGAATGATTAGATACAAATAAATAATCTTGTTGCTAAAGAAATTAATACCAACAGATGATATTCTAGTTGATGAGTGTATTCCTGAAACTCTTAATTGACAGATTTACTATCCTTCCAATGGTATTCCTCCGTAAAAGATTTCCCCGATGACCAAATCCACGTCTTTTGCAGATATGGTGCCTGTTTTTTAGATTCTTATTTTGTCTGGTTAGTCACTGACCACAACTGTTTAATTGATTAGTTTGCCTGAGGATAAAACAGACCACTCATTCTTCCACCGGCCAGTTGAATGTCCAAACCTTCGGATTGACAAGACTTTATATTTACATGAGAACTTGCATGGACAAATGTGGATGACATAACAAATCCTTCTGGTGCTCAGTGTATCGTGAGACTAGAGGAAGCGGTTTTAAATCAAAGTGCAGCCGTGATTTATAAATAGCCAGCGTCTAATCCAGTCAACCTGTTGCTGCTTTTCTAAACTTTGTGAAGTTAATTACAATTTTTTTATATTTAGGGCGGCACGATGGCGCAGTGGTAGAGTTGCTGCCCTACAGCGCCAGAGACCTGGGTTTGATCCCGACTATGGGTGCTGTCTGTATGGATTTTATGTTCTCTCCGTGACCCCATGGGTTTTCACCCGGGTGCTCCGGTTTCCCTCCACACTCCAAAGATATGCAGGTTTGTAGGTCAACAGGCTTCGGCAGAGAACAGGATACAGGATGCTAGCGCTAGTGTATGGGGATCGCTGGTCGGCGCAGACTCGTTGAGCCGAAGGGCCTGTTTTCGTGCTGTATCTCTAAATTAAACTAAATAAACTATTTCATCCTGCAGCTGAACAGTCAAGAAGAAGACTGAGATAAAATAAGATTAGAAACTTTACTAGAAATAGACCTATATCTTACAACCAAGGATATAATAGCATTCAAGCACTGAAAAAATAATTGCCTGTAGATCTAGACTAATCTACCCCAGAACTACCTACCAACAGCACAGAAGGCTGTGGAGGCCAATTCAATGATATTTTCAAGGCAGAGATAGATAGATTCTTGATTAGTAGGGAGAAGGCAGGAGAATGGGGTTAGGAGGGAGAGATAGATCAGCCATGATTAAATGGTAGGGTAGACTTAATGGACCAAATGGTCTAATTCTGCTCCTATCACTTATGTCCTTATGACTACAGAATGCCTGCAACAGTTCATGAGCATGGCTCACTATCTCCTCGAGGGTAATTTGCAAAGGAAAATAAATGCTGACTTTGCCAAAGATGATAGATCTTGTAAAGTGAATAAAAACAATGGCAGTTTTTTTTGCATTTCATTCTCAAACTCCTAAAATAATCTTGAATCCTTTAAAAGTACATATTAATCAATGTATTTGCTTCCAACATCTCCATGAGAAAGGGCATACCAGATCCATTGGTGACAGATATTATTGGAGCAGGGAAAGGCAAAGAACCTGAAACTCTGGGCCAGAGGCCAGCTGCACTGAGGAAATGTATCCCTGACTCAAATTGTACCCTTAGATTCCATTTTAGCTGTTGCAGAAGAAGTGGGGGAGGATGGTGAGTGGAGGAGTGGTTGTATGTAATTGTGAGGGCTGGTGGTGTGATGGCTGTGGACATATCTTCCTTTAAGTCCTCAAGGGTGTATACTAGAATGGAAACACTGGATACCCTGTGATTTCTGTCCTTTATTGACTCAAACTCTAGCTGACGAACCTCAAGCATAGAACAGCAGAGGAACAGGCCCTTCAACCCACAATATCTGTACCAAACCTGATGCCAGGGTAAATTAATCTTATTTGCCTGCACATCATCCAATTTGTTGAAACACTTCCCCTGCGCACCCCCTTTAAACGTTGCCCCGCAAAAAGCTATGCCCTTGAGTCTTTGATATTTACACCCTGGGAAAAAAATATTCTAACTATCTACCTTATCTATGCCTCCCATAATTTTTATATACTTATATCGTCTCCCCTCAACCTCCAGAGTTCCAGAGAAAACCATCTACAACTGTCCAACCTCTTCTTTTAGCTAATCTACCCTATCCAGGCATCATTCTGGTAAACCTATTCTGCACACTTTCCAAAGCCTCCACAGCCTCCCTGTATGGGAATGACCAGAACTGCTCACAATACTCCTTACCAAAGTCCTATAAAGCTGCAGCATGACTTCCTGAGCAGAAGCAGTCTGGCAATTTTATACGGCTTATAACAATGACAACAACAATTTATTTCAAGGGTATCAATGGGCTTGTCAAAATTACTCATTTAGAAGCAAGTACAACAATAACTTAAGGATTGTCTCTTTAAAAGTCCTGGAACCCATCCCCAATATACGGGAATCACCTGTTCCCTGGCACTAAGTTTCTACTCTTTCACATTTGCTCTGTTCACTTAATAACACTTATTCTCAGACTTACACATTTAATTTAGATCATACGTAATTTCAGTTTAAACACATCATTTTATCTGTTACTTCCTCGCATCAAGAAACAAGAGAATAACAAATAGCAGTTTCTCTGTTCAAAGCAAACATTACTTTGCATATTATTTTCCTAGGACTTGAAATATCTGCTTAAATATATGTAAACTTATAAGAAGTTTCACATGCACTATATAATCAGAAAATATATAATCAGAAAATAAATGCTTGGCTTGAATTTAAAAATTCCTGGCGCATCCAACTCTTTTGTAAATAAATCCAAACCTTACTTAAACAATATTGTCCATTGTTTTTAACTGCAGTATATACAGAGATACTTGGCTACATGCCATCCCTTAATCAAGGCAGACATCAGCGGTTACTGCACGTGAAGACTTCTATCTCAGTAACTCCATCTGTGAGAAATTCCCTGTAAAAATGGACGCCTCCTCTTTATAATATTTGCTACATGGAAATGTGGCATGGAATGTTATTTGATGCAGTTGACCGTAAAATTTAAAGTGGAAGGGAAGGTGTTTGAATTATACAACTATACAATGTTAGCATTCATTTCAGGAGGACTGGAATATACAAGTAGGGATGTAATGCCGTGGCTTCATAGGGCACTGGTCAGACTGCATTTGGAGTATCGTGAGTCATTTTGGGCCCCATAACTGAGGAGGGGAATGCTGGCATTGGAGACGGTCCAGGCAAAGGTTTACAAGAATGATCTGGGTGATGATTGAGTTAACATATGATGAACATTTGATGGCACTGGACCCATACTCGCTGGAGTTCAGTAGGATGAGGAGGGATTTCACTGGAACTTACCGAATAATGAAAGGCCTGGATAGAGTGAAGATGGAGAGGATGTTCCCACTAGTGGGAGAGTCTAGGATCAGAGGGTACAGCCTCATAATAAAATAACATGTCTTCAGAAAGGAGATGAGGAGGAATTTTTGTAGCCAGAGGGTGGTGAATCTGTGGGATTCATTGCCACAGACAGCTATGGAGGCTAAGTCTTTGGGTATTTTTAAAGCAGAGGTTGATAGTAGTAAGGATGGCAAAGGTTATAGGGAGAGGGCAGAAGAATGGGATTAAGAGGGAAAGATAGATTAGCCATGATTGAATGACAGAGTTAAGTTGATTGGCCAAATGGCCTAATTCTGCTTTTATGTCTTATGAACATGCAAAGCAAAGACTGATACAGAATCTCTGACAGCAGTTGTAAGAATTCCTGCTCTTTTGTTGATGTTTCCCCAGATTTAAGAGGATAGACTTAGCTTTCACACTGTTACATTTCCTTTTCTTATTTCAGTATTTCTACATCACTTATATGTATTTGCAGCACTAACCTGTATTTGTAGCTCTTTGCGATGTAGTTATGACCTAATTTTACTTTTTCTGCAGAAGAATCTGCCATCCCATGTTTGATGAAGGGGGCCGGTTAAGAATATTGGCCAGAATTTGACGTATCCTTTCATCGAAGACATGAACAGTAACTTAAAATGCTCGACCTTCACTGTCATGGCAACGTGGAGCAAATATCCACTTCTCTGACATTATGTGAGGATGCTCTAGAGACATTCTAAAGATCATAATGACTTACTAATGCAGTTAATTTATCAAACCGCTCAGAACACAGAGACTGGAGATAAGGGGAATATATATTTCATGTTCCGTCAGACCCTGAATCTGTCAGGGAGTTTTGTGCTCTTATACAATAGAACATAGAACAGTACAGCACTTTGCCCCATGATATCTTTGCTGATCCTGATGCCAATTTAAACTAATCCCATCTGCCTGCTCATGGTCTATATCCCTTCATTCTCTGCCTGTTCGTGCACCTGTCTAAATGCCTCTTGAACATTGCTATCATATCTGCTTCCACCACTTCCCCTGTCCACGCATTCCAGGCATCTGCCACTCTCTGTATAAAAAAACTGCCCTGTAAAAGTTCAAAGTTTCTCCCTCTCGCCTTAAAGCTATGTCTTCTAGTGCTTGGTATGTCGACCCTGGGAAAAGACTCTGACTATCTGCCTTATCTGTGCCTCTCATAATTGTGTATAGTTCTGTCAGGATACCCTTGTACTTAAACCCAGAAGTCTAAGAAATTATATCCTCTAGCGATATTCCTGGATTCTGTGAAAACCAAAGTGATTCACTGATACTCTTCAGGAAAGGAAATAATGTTGAGTGAATCCGAAAAGAGGCTTTACTTTGTAGTTTCATCACAACTGCCTCCTCATTAAAGGTTGGACACTTGGGTGGCAATGTCATCAGGACCAACACATATAAAACATATAAAATTATAAAAGGACTGGACAAGCTAGATGCAGGAAAAAAGTTCCCAATGTTGGGCGAGTCCAGAACCAGGAGGCATAGTCTTAGAATAAAGGGGAAGCCATTTAAGACTGAGGTGAGAAAAAACTTTTTCACCCAGAGAGTTGTGAATTTGTGAAATTCCTTACCACAGAGGGCAGTGGAGGCCAAGTCACTGGATGGATTTAAGAGAGAGTTAGATAGTGCTCTAGGGGCTATGTGGAAGCAAGGGATATGGGGAGAAGGCAGGCACGGGTTATTGATTGGGGACGATCAGCCATGATCACAATGAATGGCGGTGCTGGCTCAAAGGGCCGAATGGCCTCCTCCTACACTATTTCTATGTTTCTATGTTATGTAACACAACAGCAGACCAAATGTATAGGAAGGAACTACAGATGCTGGATTACACCAAAGATAGACACAAGACTAAGAGTCAGAGGAGAGGAAAACTCGAGATATGGAAAGGTACTGGTGAGGTGTGAAAATAAAAGATCAAAGCAGATGCTGATCAAGGAAATGTAGAATGGTTTATCGACCCAAAACGTCACCTATTCCTTTTCTCCAGCGATGCCGCCTGACCCGCTGAGTTTCTCCAGATTTTTGTGTCTATCTTCAGTTTAAACCAACATCTGCAGTTCCTTCCAACACGTGGTTCATTGTTGGCTGAGGGGAAGGTGACAGCGAGGCATACAAATAATAACCTATCACCTTTCAATGCTGCTTTGAGAAGCACCAGCTTCAGCTCTGATTTCCCTGCCAGTGGTGGGGCATTTTGCTGCTGTAACTGCTTCTTAGGAACAAGCTTGTAAATGGCCATTCTGAAACACAAGGCCAATATTCCAACATCAGTCCCGACCTGAAACATCGCCTATACATGTTCTCCAGGTAAGCTGCCTGACCCACTGATTTACCCCAGCACTTTGTGTCTCTTTTCATTTTGTTTATCAGCATATGCAGTTCCTTGTTTCTATAATATTCTAACATGTTAGGACACACTTCAGTTTAAATAAACCCACGCATTAATGAGTGTAAGAAATGGATCAACACTTTTTTGTTGGATGCCATTACTTTGAAAATGATTCTGGCAACACATTGATTGACCCTGGTTAAGTTACTAGCTGAGTGAAATCTGTAAGGATGCTTAATGGGAGCTATCCGTTGTCATGAGTGGATTAAGAAATGGAATGAGTGGCATGAGAGAGGAGCTGGCCAAGGTGGACTGGAAAGGGATCCGAGCAGGAATGACGGTGGAACAGCAATGGCAGGAATTTCTGGGCATAATCCGGAAGACGCGGAAGAAGAAAGATTCTAAGGGGAGTAGGAGGCAACCGGGGCTGACAAGAGAAGTTAGGGATAGAATAAAACTGAAAGAAAAGATGTACAACCCAGCAAAGAGTAGCCGGAAGCCAGAGGATCGGGAAACTTTCATAGGACAACAAAAGGAAACAAAACGGGCAAATTGGGCTGAAAAGATGAAGTACGAGGGGAAGCTGGCCAGGAATATATTGAAGGACAGTGAAAGTTTCTTTAGATATGTTAAGGGAAAAAGAGTAGCAAAGTCAAATGTGGGTCCCTTGAATGCAAGACACGGGTGAAATTATTATGGGTAACAAGGAAATGGCAGAAGAGTTGAATAGGTACTTTGGATCTGTCTTCACTAAGGGAGACACAAACAATCTCTCAGATGTACTGGAGGACAGAGAATCTAAGGGGGTAGAGGAACTGAAGTAAATTTTTATTAGTCGAGAAATAGTATTGGGTAGGCTAATGGGACAGAAGGATGATAAATCTCCTGGGCCAGATGGTCTGCATCCCAGGGTCCTCAGGGAGGTGGCTCTAGAAATAGTGGGCGCATTGGTGATCATTTTCCAATGTTCAATAGATTCAGGATCAGTTCCTGTGGATTGGAGGATAGCTAATGTTATCCCACTTTTCAAGAAAGGAGCAAGAGAGAAAACGAGGAATTACAGACCAGTTAACCTGACTTCGGTGGTGGGAAAGATGCTGTAGTTAATTATTAAAGAGTTCATAATAGGGCATTTGGATAGCAGTAAAAGGATTAGTCCAAGTCAACAAGGATTTATGAAAGGGAAATCATGCTTGAATAATCTTCTGGAATTTTTTGAGGATGTGACAAGTAAAATGGATGAAGAGGAGCCAGTGGATGAAGTGTCTGAGGAGCATAATCAAGGGCAGCTAGTGAGATGCTTCTGGAATGACGTGAATACATCCTGACTTTTTAAGTAGGTTGCACACATGAAGCCTGAATTGAGGCAAGTAACCATCTCAGAATATATTTGGCAGGTCTGGGTTCACCACTGTATGAGTGTAACAATGAGTCAAAGTTTGGTAAAGAACCAGCACACAGGCAAAGAGAAGCATTGTGTTCAGATAATGAGCAGATGATAAGCATTTCTCTAATTTAAGGATTACCTTTCTCTAGTGAGTGGTTGTGTGGCCAGCTGATATAATGTCCTTGCAATGTAGGCAGTAACTAAAAACATGTTCTAAATATTTGCCGCTGCAAAAGACAGGGTTAGAAACCGTAATGAGGTGTAAGTCATGCAGATCTAACATCACACATCAGGCAGACCCCTCTTCTGCAATATGTGCGTTACCGATCTTCCTGTACCTGACAGAGTCACCAGTGATGGTGGTCCACTCCACATCTTCATCTCTACCCGCAATGGGTGATGGAGGGAGGCTGGTCTGTCGAGCAGTGGAGGCCTCCCCCAGACTGGTGCAGATGTCAACAACTTGTTCAGATGAGGCCAACAGTAGCCTCCTCTAAGCTTTCATGACATCACGTGCTGTTCCAGTGGTTGCAATGGCAGATGCATGAGAAGTGCTCAGTGTCAGTGGTTGCAATGTCAGAGGCATGACTTAGATAGAGCTCTAGGGGCTAGTGGAATCAAGGGATATGGGGAGATGCAGGCACGGGTTATTGATTTGGGACGATCAGCCATGATCACAATGAATGGCGGTGCTGGCTCGAAGGACCGAATGGCCTCCTCCTGCATTTATAGTCTATGCTTCTGAACTGTACACTACAAGGGCCAGGAAGCGAGCGGGCAAGATCATTTCTGACCCCTCTCACCCTGGCCACAAACTCTTTGAATCACTTCCTTCTGGAAGGCGACTCCGGACTGTCAAAGCTGCCAAAGCCAGACATAAAAATAGTTTTTATCCACGAGTAGTTGCTCTACTCAACAGCCAAAAATCTGTAGCCACCCTTTGATCTGGTATTTTGTTGGTTCACATGCTTGATCAATGGTGTTTTATCATTAATGTTTTATTATTATTAATGTTTAGTGTTTTCTGTGCCATTCGTAACTGTCACTGTATGTCATGTTGTTACTTGTGGGCAGAGCACCAAGGCAAATTCCTTGTATGTGAATACTTGGCCAATAAACTTACTTACTTAAACCTTCAAACTTACTTCTATGTTTCTATGTTTCTAAGTGGATGAGGGGATAATCATTATCCCACGGTTTTCTCCAGAGATGCTGCCTGACCCACTGAGTTACCCCAGCATTTTGTGCCTATCACAATTACAATCACGATCACAATCGCAATAATACTTTATTAGCCAAGTATGTTTTAACAACATTCGAGGAATTTCATTTGCCATGTCAGTCATACAAATAAAAAGCAACAGAACACACAAAAGACATTTTAACATAAACATCCCCCACAGAGATTCCACATTCCTCACTGTGATGGAAGGCGAAAAAAAGTTAAATCTCTTCGCTTAGCTCTCCCGCGGTTGGTGGCTAAGAGATAGGAGGATGCAGGTAAAGAAGAGTGGGGCTGACCGACAGATGGGTGGAGTAAGTGAAAAAGGCTGGAGGTGAAAAGGAGACAAAAGGGTGTGATATAAAGAAAGAGGAGGAGGAAAATGTAAAGCCTGGGGAAGGCAGTGGGTGGATCGTATCAGGATGGGTTACAGTCTCAGAATAAAGGGTTGGCTGTTCAAGACTGAGATGAGGAGGGGTGGCAAATCTTTTGAAATCTCTCGCCTGGAGAACAGTCAAGGGTTGCATTGCTGAATTCATTCAAAATAGGGAATGATAAATTTCTCAATATTAACAGCATCAAGGAATATGGGAATGCTGCAGGAAAATGGCACTGAGGTAGAAGATCAGCCATTTGGCTGATAGAACAGGCTTAAAGGGCCAGATGACCAACCTGCTCCCGTTTATTATGGAAACAAGCTGTCACACACTATGTGTGATTCAAAAGTTTTTGCCGACACTTTAATCCGTTTAAAATCTTTTGGCGACACAGATATGACGCCGGCAGTCGCTGAAAAAAATCACCAAGTGGGACAGGCCCTTAAGTAGAGGAGTTGGAAATCCACACATATATGTTGAGGAAAATGATTGCATCTGGTAGGTTCTCACTATAAAATTGTTGGTCTTAGAGTCCAAAATTTACAAGCCATTTATCCAAATCTAATTTGATTTTCAAACAATTCTGAGACGCTATAGTTGCCTTTATTTGCCACAGTAAGTACTTCTGCAGAGATTTTGAAGGAGCAAGTGAGGTTAGCAGTAAATATAGCACTAATCCGCCTGCCGCCACACTAACAATTGGCCATGGAGCAGAAATCCACCAGGGATATAGCAAAATCTACAACACCAAATAATAAATATATTCACAAAAAAATAATAAAACCAGTTATAAATATACACTTAGCACATACTTCCAAAAGTCCACATTTTTGACACAGTCGTCTTGTCTTATCACTTAGAAGGGCATAGCCATTTTCCAATATCATGAACAATGCCACACTCGGCATTATTAATTGCCATGACTCTTCATTAGACTATAGTTACATGAAATGAAACATACATTGTCCATCACTATGAGCTCACAATTAAGAAACATATCTGCAGCCTCTTTTAACAAAGCATGATTGAAAATCTCAGCAGAAATGCTGGAGATCGTGAACAAATAAGACAGGCTCCCTGGAAACAGATAAAATTTCAGTCATAGAGTGATACAGTGTAGAAACAGGCCCTTCAGGCCAATTTTCCCACACCAGCTAACATGTCCCAGCTACACTAATCCCACCTGCCTGCGTTTGGTCCATATTCCTCCAAACCTGTCCTATCCATCCATGTACCTGTCTAACAATTTCTTAAATGTTGGGATAGTCCCAGCCTCACCTACCTCCTCTGGCAGCTTGTTCCATACACCCACCACTCTTTGTGTGAAAAAGTTTCCCCTCCTATGAAATCTTTCCCCTTCACCTTAAAGCTATGTCCTCTAGTCCTCAATTCAGCTCAGTGTTTAAAAAAAAAATCAGAATCAATTAAATTATTTCACTAAGCTCAGAAGAAGGATTATTGATTTGTAACATTAAAGGGACTGTCCCACTTGGGCGACCTAATTGGCGAGTTTAGAAGAGTTTGAAAAAATGACATGTTGAAGACCTGCTTCGATTATGTAGAAGACCTCCTTCGACCTCCTTCGACTATGTTGAAGACCAGCTTCGACTAGCTACGACTAGCTATGACTAACTTTGGTAAAATTGGACACCGAATAGTGGAGAGTCTCCTTCGACCTCCCTTCGACCTCCCTTCGACTATGATGAAGACTATCTATGACTACCTTCGACTACCTTCAAGTACCCTCGATTACCTACGACTAACATGCCGACCAACTACAACCTTCTACGACTAAACCTACGAGTAAAAAAAGTACAGATTATTTTTTACTCAAGGGCATTTTTTAACAAATTGGAAAAAACGCAGCAACCTAGCTGAGGTCTCGAGTACGCGGAGACCACTCTCGAGCATGAAGGAGAGTTACGAAGACCTCCTACGACCTCGTGTCGACCATGCTGCGAGTATGAATCAAGGGCAAACTCGCCAGAACTCGCAGATTAGGACGTCCAAGTGGGACATCCAAGTGGCCCTTAACTCACCTTCTCTCCCCACAGATGCTGCCTGTCTCACTGTGAACTTCCAGCATTTCCTGTTCTTAATTTAGCTTTCATTTCATTTTGGAAGAAAAATAGATCTATTCCTATGGGGAAGAGAAATGTTTTGAATTGGAAGCAAAGTGTAAGATCCTAAACGTTAACAATTATAGTTCTTACAGCATTATCCTTGCTTATGGAATAATTAAGTAATATTATTACTAATTGACAATAGAAGACTGGGGGCCACAACATTGCTAATAATGTTGGAAAATTGTCAAGAACAATGCAGCTTGGAACCATGAGGTTTGTAATAGTTCCTAAAGGGATATGTCTGCAAAAACAGCAGTCTCAATGATTAACAAGGAGATGCTTATCAGATTCTTATTTCACTTCTATTGAGCTGATGCAAAAACTAACTGTAAAGATACCACACACATACACAAACCACACACACACACAGACAAACCAGACATACAAACACAATGCATAAATAAAACTCTTACACATACCATAATGGGTATAAGTACATAGATACATATACAAACACATTGATTGACTTCATTATCTGTACAACAAGTTGTTTCTAGATAGTTATCCTCCCTGATTTCACACAGGCAGTATTATTCTCAGGATGAAAGTACAATGAAAACTTGATCGCCTTGCCTAGCACGTAGCAGCTAAGTGGAGCACAGCATGTCAGCCATTGTCTGCTTGTACTTCTTCAATGCTAACTTGCAGGGTTGATGCGTAAGGCATGTGTCATTCTCATGATCTCACTGGTTATCAGGGCTGTAGGTTCCAGGGATGGCACGGTGGCGCAGCGGGAGAGCTGCTGCCTTGCAGCGTCAGAGACCCAGGTTCGATCCTGACTACGGGTGCTGTCTGTACGGAATTTGTACATTCTCCCCATGACCTTTGTTGGTCTTCTCCGAGATCTCCGGTTTTCTCCCACACTGGAAAGATTTGTAGGTTAATAGGCTTGGTATGAATGTAAAATTGTCCCTAGTGTGTGCAGGGTGGTGTTAATATGTGGGAATCGCTGGTCGGTGTGCATTCGGTGGGTCGAAAGGCCTGTTTCTGCACTGTATCTTGGAATTAAACTAAACTAAACATTATGAGGCTTGATGGCCAACATCTTTTCATCCCTTGAAAAACATTAAAGAAAGATCGCACAGACACTGGACAAAACAACAACAGTGTAAGCCATTTCACAGATTACAACCAGACTTTTACAAGCCGTCCTTTTTAAGTTTCTTGTGAGTCATAACCATCAGTACCAGTAACTGTGTTAAAGAAGGAACTGCAGATGCTGGAAAATCGAGAGTACACAAAAGGCTGGAGAAACTCAGCGGGTGCAGCAGCATCTAAGGAGTGAAGGAGATAGGCAACGTTTCGGGCCGAAACCCTTCTTCAGACTCAGTACCAGTAACTGAATGAGTAGTTCAGTAACCAGCTAGAAGTATTTTCGAAGACAAATACAAAACGCTGCAATAACTCAGTGGGTCAGGCAGCATCACTGGAGAAAAGGAATACAGTGGCTTGCAAAAGTATTCATACCCCTTGAACTTTTCCACATTTTGTCACGTTACAACCACAAATGTAAATGTATTTTATTGGGATTTTATGTGATAGACCAACACAAAGTGGTGCATAATTGTGAAGTGGAAGGAAAATGATACATGGTTTCCAAATTTTATTACAAATAAAAAACGGAAATGTGTGGCGTGCAAAATAATTCAGCCCCCCTGAGTCAATACTTTGTAGAACCACCTTTTGCTGCAATTACAGCTGCAAGTCTTTTGGGGTATGCCTCTACCAGCTTTGCACATCTAGAGATTGAAATTTTCGCCCATTTTTCTTTGCAAAATAGCTCAAGCTCAGTCAGATTGGATGGAGAGCGTCTGTGAACAGCAATTTTCAAGTCTTGCCAGAGATTCTCAATTGGATTTAGGTCTGGACTTTGACTGGGCCATTCTAACACATGAATATGCTTTGATATAATCCATTCCATTGCAGCTCTGGCTGTATGTTTAGGGTTGTTGTCCTGCTGGAAGGTGAACCTCTGCCCCAGTCTCAAGTCTTTTGCAGACTCAAACAGGTTTTTTTCCAAGATTGCCCTGTATTTGGCTCCACCCATCTTCCCATCAACTCTGACCAGCTTCCCTGTCCCTGCTGAAGAAAAGCATGTGCAGTGTTAGTTTCCCGCCACACATAGCGTCTTGCATTTAGGCCAAAAAGTTCAATTTTGGTCTCATCAGACCAGAGTACCTTCCTCCACATGTTTGCTGTGTCCCCCACATGGCTTGTGGCAAACGGCAAACGGGACTTCTTATGGCTTTGTTTCAACAATGGCTTTCTTCTTGCCACACTTCCATAAAGGCCCGATTTGTGGAGTGCACGACTAATAGTTGTCCTGTGGACAGATTCTCCCACCTGAGCTGTGGATCTCTGCAGCTCCTCCAGAGTTACCATGGGCCTCTTGGCTGCTTCTCTGATCAATGCTCTCCTTGCCCGGCCTGTCAGTTTAGGTGGACGGCCATGTCTTGGTAGGTTTGCAGTTGTGCCATACTCTTTCCATTTTTGGATGATGGATTGAACAGTACTCCATAAGATGTTCAAAGCTTTGGATATTTTTTATAATCTAACCCTGCTTTAAACTTCTCCACAACTTTATCCCTGACTGGTGTGTTCCTTGGGCTTCATGATGCTGTTTGTTCACTGATGTTCTCTAACAAACCTCTGAGGCCTTCACAGAACAGCTGTATTTATACTGAGATTAGATTACACACAAGTGGACTCTATTTACTAATTTGGTGACTTCTGAAGGCAATTGGTTGCACTGGATTTTATTTAGGGGTATCAGAGTAAAGGGGGCTGAATACTTTTGCACGCCACACTTTTCAGTTTTTTATTTGTAAAAAAAATTGAAAACCATGTATCATTTTCCTTCCACTTCACAATTATGCACCATTTTGTGTTGGTCTATCACACAAAATCCCAATAAAATATATTTACATTTGTGGTTGTAACGTGACAAAATGTGGAAAAGTTCAAGGGGTATGAATACTTTTGCAAGCCACTGTAGGTAACGTTTTGGGTCGAAACCCTTCTTCAGACTGAAAGTCAGGATAGAGGGAACTGAGAGATATGAAAAGGTACATAGAACGAATTATTGAAAGCTATGTAAAAAGACAGATCAAAGCCAGCAATGATGATCAAGGAAAGTTGGAGCATTGGTTCATTGTTGGCTGTGGGGAAGGTGTTAACAAATAATGCAAACTGCAACTCAGCAGGTTGACAGTAAAACTAGTGTGACAACTAGGGTGGGGGATGGACGGAGAGGGGGTGCCAGGGTTACTTGAAGTTATAGAAAGCAATATTCATGGTGCTGGGTTGTAAGCTTCCCAAGTGAAATATGTGCTGCAGTTGCTCCCTACACGGTTTTAAGGTACCCACCTGCTTCAAGAAGACCACCATCATCCCAGTGCCGAAGAAAAGCAAGATTTCATGCCTAAATGACCATCGTCCAGTGGCCGTGACATTCACCATCATGAAGTGTTTTGAGAGGCTGGTTATGGAACGCATTAAATCCAGTCTACCAACCCAGCTTCGACCATCTACTGCCACAACAGGTCATAGCTGATGCCATCTCCCTGGCCCTATACTCATCCCTGGAACACCTTGATAAGAGACACTTATGTCAGACTTCTACTCATAGACTACAGCTTTGCTTTTATCACCCACACTACAGATGTGCCGCGAAAAAGCATTTTATCGGGTTGCATCACAGCATGGTTTGCGAACAACTCCATCGAAAACCACAAGAAATTGCAGAGAATTGTGGACGCAGCTCAGACCATCACACAAAACGACCTCCCTTCCATTGACTCCATTTACGCTTCATACTGCCTTGGCAAGGCCATCAGCATAATCACGGAGGAGTCTCGCTTTCCTTTTCCCCCCTCTCTCATCAAGCAAGACGTACAGAAGTGTGAAAACACACACCTCCAGCTTCAGGGACAGTTTCCTCTCAGCTGTTATCAGGCAACTGAACGATCCAATCAACAACTAGAGAGCAGTCCTGAACGACTATGTACCTCACTGGACAACCTTGGACAATATTTAATCGGACTTTACTGGACTTTATCTTGTCCTAAACGTTATTTCCTTCATCATGTATCTGTACACTGAGGATGGCTCGATTGTAATCATGTATAGCCTTTCCACTTTTCAATGTACCTCGGTACACGTGACAATAAACTAAAGTAATTAACTAACATACACATGCATGGAATGAAATTAGTTGAAATAAATGCAAGACAAATGAAGATTTTTTTTTTTCAAAAGGCCTGTAGAAACCCTTGGGGCATCAAGCTGTGGCATGAAATAGGTCATGTTGATGAGATCTCCATGCATTAAAATTATAGTGTTTGTGTTTAGAGGTTCACTGGAAAGGAGTTGAAGCCATTTAGGTGCTATATACCAGAAAGGTACCGAAACTCCCATCTTTTCCATTAAAGAAAAAAGGAAAAAAGGAGTAAACCCAACAAAAACAAATAAATGAAACCATCTTGAAATGTGATTTTTTTTTTTCCAGCTTTTTTTCAAGGCCTCAGGTCATTCAACGACTTTGGCAGAAATTCTGTCTGGGCTCATATTACTGATGGGCTGGAACAAATTTGATAATGGTTTGCATGTGGTTAATTTAGTACAAGAAAAGAAGTCATTTTCAGTGAAAAGAAAATCTGTACATTTTGCATCTTAATGTTTTCCTATGCAAATGTAACCAACGAGCCAATGTGACCTCTTTGTCCTTGGCCCTGTGGAATGACATCAAAGTATTTCCCACTATTCTCTGTCCATGTGCCTGAAAAGACATCAAAGGTACTCTACTTTATACTCAAGTTACAGAGCTAAACGTATGCATTGTGGAACATGGTAAGTTGGCATTCTATAAAATGTTACATAAAGTAAAAAGCAAAATGGTGAGGCTTGTTTACCAGACATCTAAACAAATTTATTTAAAACGAACGCACTGTGACAAGGCAAGTGAGGTGTGTAAATATCTATTTTGTTAAAGGTGCCGAAACATGGCGGCTTAGGAGCTAAAAATGTGTAGGAAAGAACTGCAGATGCTGGTTTACACCGACGAAAGACACAAAATGCTGGAGTAACTCAGCGGGTCAGGCAGCGTCTCTGGAGAAAAGGAATAGGTGACGTTTCAGGTCGAGACCCTTCTTCAGACTTTGGTTTAGGAGCTAGGTTTGATTGGAAACAAAGTAGAATGATTGGTTTCTGGATGTGGAAGACATATAAAACAAAGGGGATATGGATTGTTAGTTTTGAGCGGCACTTGTTAATGCATTTGTGGTTTCCTTCAGTTGGATGGTCTGCGGATCAAAGCAAAAATTAAACCTTTAATTATGATCTGGAACATCAAGCAATTGGAGATTCTGTTGCTCATGATGGATCCAGAAATTGCAAATTGACCTGAGAATTGCAGACCAAATGTTTGTGTCAAATATTGCTGTGAAGCCTTGGGATAATGCGATGCTATCTTATCATTTGTGACAATGTGGCTGGAAGGCTGAATGCCAACTCCAGATGTTTTTAAATTGGAATAAATAACCCTGAGCAGCAAAGGATGAAATGGCGTAACTTTGTTTTGAATTAGATGTGAAGACCCTACAATCCATTTTTTAAACTGAAATCTCTTGAAAACAACCCTTTGGATACAAAGATTTATTTTTAAACAAACCTTCGAGTCCTTGCAGCGAGGATAGTTGAAAGCAGCAAATTGTCTATTTTAAGAAATAATTAGATCTTGTTATAAGCAAACTGTGGAACTGGTGCTCTTCTAGCTGGAGATTGAATGGATTGTGAGGCTTCCAACATCTAAATCTATCCTTAGATGCTGATTAACAAGGGCACAGGTGACTTCAAAATCTCTCCTCTGGCATTTCTAAATGCTCTTTTCTAGAAGATGCCTGTTTGCTTTCTTGTTATGTTCTGAATATCAGCAACTTTCTTATGGTGCTTGGTTTTATAATGAGGGTGTCTTCATCTAAACAAAATAACTAGTTAATTATGAACTGTCTGAGGAACACCTAAGAACTGGAAAGATATTAATAAAAAAGGTAGACACTCAACAAAATATGGCAGATTAATACAAACCAACAATAGTTTTGGCTTCCTCTGAATAAATAAAAAAAGATATTTGGTAATCAAAAATATAAAATAATAGATTACAATTGCTCCAAGACTGTTTTTTTTGTCCCTTCAGCTGTTTTGCCTCTAAGTTCTGGATATCCTTACTTGAGTCCCTGAGCCTCCATCCGACTCTTTCCTTCTTTAAATTCCTCTTTGAAAACATAACTCTTCAATCAAGTTTGTGATCACCTGTTTAATATCTACAAAGATGGCTTGCTGTAAATTTTGTTCGATAATGTAGAGTTATTTTATTGTTATGCTAGGTTTGTTCATTTCCTTTTTAAAACCACTGTGCTTATCTTCACTTTAAGGTGTTGCATAGTTTAGGCATGATCAGCAATGCAAGCAAGGTCATAAAGAGCCAAAACCAAAGTGTAGGAGAACACAAGGGACTGCAGATGTTGGTTTACAAAAAAAACCCACAAAATGTTGGAGTAATTCAGTGAGTCAGGCAGCATCTCTAGAGAACATGAAAAGGTGACGTTTCAAGTCAGGATCTTCAGCGGCTCAGGCAGCATCTGTGGTGGGAATGGCTAGATGGCATTGCGGGTGGAAACGCTTCTTCAGACTGAATGCTGTTGGTCTATTCCCTCCACGGATTCTGTCTGACCTGCTGAGTTCCCTCAGTACTTTGATTTTTGCTTAGTTCCAGCACCTGCACTCTCTCGTGTCTGCACGTGGCAATAAAGAAAACAGCCCTTACGTCCTTAGAAATGAATGTATGCAATTAATCATAGATACAGGACCAAACCATCGAGTTTTAAAAGCAGCGTTCCTGCAAAAAGCCATGGGATATTTTATTACGCTATAGGTATTATATAAATACAAGATAGACACAAATTGCTGGAGTACCTCAGCAGGACAGACAGCAACTCTGGAGAGGAGGAATGGGTGACGTTTTCGGTTGAGATCCTTCCGAAACATCTCCCATTCCTTCTCTCCAGAGTTGCTGCCTGTCCCACTGAGTTACTCCAGCATTTTGTGTCTAGCTTCGGTTTAAACCAGCATCTGCAGTTCCTTCCTACACTATATAAATACAAGTTGTGGTCATTTTGTGAAACAGTCCGAGCAGTATTAGCTATTTTTTTCCGGAACACTATCATTAGCTGCACATAATACACAGCACTGAATCCTGAAACTAGAACAACCTACTCAATATAAATAATGTTTGATGGTTAGAAGGTCAGAGAACATACAGCAGAATCAATGTCAAGATAAACTAATCTCATCTGCCTATACATGATCCATATCTCCATTCCCTGCATATACATATGAGAGGGAATCGTATCACAACGGTGGTCCTACATGGAGCATGGAACGCACAACACAAAACATAGAACATAGAAAAGTATAACACAGGAACAGGCCCTTTGGCCCACAATGTCTGTACCAAACATGATGTAAGCTTAAACTAAAACTCATCATCGCCCATGTATACTATTCTTCTACGCCACCATCTTACTAGTTCCACACCTTTCACTCCCTTCACACCTGACAGAATGGCTTAAGAATCACCACACTCCCAGAGAGAGCCAAGGACACGATTCCAGGCTGAGGTTCAGTAAAAATAGATAATATTTTGGTACTACTTGACCCAATTAATTCTTAATAGCAACAAACGAATGACTTTCATGAATATAATGCCATCAGTGTTGAAAAATGTAAGGAAGGAATTCAGAGAGGTGTAGTAACATTTTGGAGGGTGAGCAGAAGGTCAAAAGAGTGAATTAAAAGAAAGGCCATTAAAGAGGAAGTAGAGGTGAAGGAGTTTAATGATCGACTACTAAATCTTACTTTGCTTCAAGAGCACATCTAACTAAGCCCATAAATGCTAGCACATTTATAATCAAAATAATGAATGATTTCATAAATTATAAGGTAACATTGTTGTTGAACATATGTTTAAGATCTTTATTTTAAAAGCCACAAAATACAATGCAGAAATCTGTCTGAATTGCTGAATCTTTGCTATCTGTGCCTGAAGACTTGTATCTTAATCTATTACTAATTCTACATAAATTGTACAATCACCAGCTTGGTTACTGCCTAAACAGCTTTACGATGATTGCCGAGGTAATGTGCAATCAAAACCAGGTTAACATTAAAAGCAGTCAGAGTACACAGCGGAAAATATTATGGAATTAGTTGGTGACTCCCTTTTATATTTCTGGTGCTGGAATTAAGTTAAACATAAAGATAAAGAGAATTCTTATTTTTTTTATTTAAAGCATTCTTCTTGTACACAAGGTATATGACTGATTAACATAGTAGAAGTCTTTGTAATTTTTTAATATAAAGTTCATTTATTCCCGGTTATTTTTTGTTATTTTCTTTCAGATTTCCTCAATAATTTTTCCTATGATACATCAATTTTGCTGCAACATTGTTTTGTGGGGTCACATTTAATACTTTTCTTTGCACCGTTACACTGCCAGACATCAAAAGTCAGTAAAGTCAGGGATTCTGCTGTGTTGAGGTCACCAAAACAATGGGTAAACCAAATATAGATCAGTTGGATAGGCCACAAACCAGAGATAATTGGAGAGTAAGCTGTCTTCAACAATAGTCAGTTGGAGAGCCCTTCTGAGTGGTTTGAAACCCAGCCAAGAAATTAATGGAACATAATTCCATTAACGTAGAGATAGCATCTGCGGAATATAAACCAAACCACAAAACCAAGTTTTTAACCTGTTCGATGTGCAGTGCAAATCCCTTCTCATAAGATGTCTGTGTTAAAGAAGGAACTGCAGATGCTGGAAAATCAAGGGTACACAAAATGCTGGAGAAACTCAGCGGGTGCAGCAGCATCTATGGAGCGAAGGAGATAGGTAACGTTTCGGGCCGAAACCCTTCTTCAGACTGATGGGAGGTGGGGGGAGGCGGGGGGGGGGGGGAGAAAGGAAAAAGGAGGAGGAGGAGCCCGAGGGCTGAGGGAGAGGTAGGAAGGGGAGGAGACAGCAAGGGTCAATTGAATTGAGAGAATTCAATAATCATGCCAAGAAGATGCAGACTCCCCAAGCGGAATATGAGGTGCTGTTCCAATTTGTGGAGGAGGCCCAGGACAGGGAGGTCGGATACGGAATGGGAGGGGGAGTTGAAGTGCTGAGCCACCGGGAGGTCGGGTTGGTTATTGCGGACCGAGCGGAGGTGTTCGGCGAAACGATCGCCAAGCCTCCGCTTGGTCTCACCGATATAGATCAGCTCGCATCTAGAGCAGCGGATGCAATAGATGAGGTTGGAGGAGGTGCAGGTGAACCTCTGTCGGACTTGGAAGGACTGCTTGGGTCCTTGAAAGGAGTGGAGGGGGGAGGTAAAGGGATATCTCATAAGATGTCTGTTCAGTAACTTGAATCGCGTTTAATATTAGAATTAATTTCACCAACAAGGAATTAATTCAAGAATCCTAGATCAGAAACAGCAATCATCTTACTCACTTAGATGTCACTGAATAAATGGTTGAGAGGAAGCTGTAACTTTGTATACATATTGAAAAGAAAAACATAGTTTATTACAATTTATGCTTATTTCAGAACATCCCAAGGCATTTTGCAGTAAACGGTGGACCTTTGAATGCAGGTGCTGCTATAATGTAGGAAACTTTGGCAATCAAGTTATTCACATCATGGAAATAATGATCAGATAAATTGTTCTAGAAACATAGATTGAGGTGAAGTTATTACCCAGGACATCTACCTCATAATGAAAATTAGAGCTGGGTCATCATTATCTTCCAGCTCCGAAAGGCAGGTAGACCACAGTCTCATATCTACGCAAGCAGCAAGTCTAGCTTAGAAAGTGCAGTGCTCTGTTAGACCTCTGCTGGTGTGGCGGACAAGAGCATCAAACTCAAGGCACTGGGGTGTGACTTAAACCTGGAGATTGCCTATGGACAAACTAGTCTGAAAGTGCCTGATCTTCTCTGATCTCTGAAGCTAAGCAGGCTCAGGTCTGATTAGTACTTGGATGGACGATTGCCTGGGAATACATATTGCTCCATAATACTACCAGGTGCAGTAGACTTTTTCCCAAGCGTCTGCCTGCCCCTTTCACGGGGTTATGTCCATGCCCGGGTGTCCCTTGAAAAAGAACATGCGGTGTCCACCAGAACCATAGAAGTGTTCCGGGACTTTTGAGTGCGTGGAGGATTGACTGAATCCTGGATCAGGACTGTAATATAGTACTTTGATGTTTAGTTCTAAGGAATATTTGGCCAGTTTTGTGTTATGGTTGCACGTGTTTTGTTATAGTTTGATGTGTAAAAACTAATGGAAATAACTGAATATGTTTAATTTTGTAGAAAAAAAGATCCTTCTCACATTGTGCTACCTCAGCTGATGTTTTCACAAAAATGGGATGGGATCACATTATGTTACTGGTTTGCAACCTTCTACCTGCCCACTTCACATACGTTCTGCACAGTGTGGCTCATTGATCTGTGACAGAAACCTCGTGAAATGTGTGAAATGGTTTTTACTTATATTTATCTTGTCAGATCAAGAATGTGCCTTACACAAAATGTCATTGCCACGTTATTGTTCTGCAAGTAATCAGGAAGAGAATTGGATTTCATTGCAAGAGAGATGGTTGCTTCATCTTTGAGGGTCTCTGGTGAGGCTACATTTACATGACTGTCTATAATTTTAATGCCACTATGCAAGGTAAGGAATAGTTCATTTGTTTCCTTTAATAGAGGGGTCAACAAATATATGGCATAGGTTTAAAGTTATTAAAAGCAAGAAGATTTTTTTTCATGCAGAGTGTGACAAAAGTGTGGAACTCACTGCCTAGAAGGGTGATAGACATAAAGTGCTGGAGCAACTTAGCGGGTCAGGCAACATCTCTGGAGAAAAGGAACTGGTGACGTTTCAGGTCAGAACCCTTCTTGTCAAGGTAGAAAATATAATCAAATTTAAACACTACTTCAACTCTGCTTTTTTTGTGAAAATATAGTGTACGGCCGCCTCTAAATAATGAAAGACTAGATTTGCAAATTTTTTGAATTTTTAAAACATAAAAAATATTAATAAAATTAGGTGGTCGGGCCCTTAGGCAACTTAAGCAGCTCGTGTGACAATGATCTGCCATAGACGCCAACAGCAAGGAATGATTTGAGTACTAACACAACATAGTCTGCTAGAAAAACATGTACTTGCAGACCTTCCACCTGTAATGCTGAGGATATACAGGTAGTACTGGCAGTGAGATTAGGTTGAGGGGTTCTTTTGCGACCTGATACAGACACGAGGGGACAAATGGCCTTCTTCTGTGTCATGCATCTTCTAGGATTCTCTAAGTGGAGCATTCCTGAGGAGAGCCAAAAACAGGGCACTGTTCTGAGTTATCTCGTTTTCTGTGGCTGTTCAAATGTGAGTCTTTGTACTTTTGCAAATAATGAAATCATCGGTTGACATTTATCACTCAATCAAGATAAACCCCATTTTTTATGTTTTGCCAGCTGCTTATAACATCTTTCATGCAGCTGGAGACAGAGAGTTGTAGCAGTCAGGGAGGAATTAGGCTGGTGACTGAAGCATTGGTCAAAGAGATAAGGTCTGAAGTGTATTTACAATCCAAAGAGGCCTAAGGAAGGAGCTGCTGAGTAAGATGCAGCTGATTACTGCCTTCATCCAAATATCTGTATGGGCACTTATAATTTCTTTCATTTTTCATGATCTGTGCTTTATTTATTGCCCATCACTTGGTAATTTATTGCCCTTGAGAAGATGACGGTGAGCTGCCTTCTTAAACAACTACTGTGCCCTGGTAGAGGTATTTCAATAGTGCTGTAAGGCAACAAACTCCAGGATTTAAACTCCGAGATGATGTAGGAATGTAGTCAACATGGCGTGTGACTTGGAAGAGACCAGGCTGTGCTAGTTAGTAGTTTAGCCATGTACCTATTGCCCATGCCCTCCTTGGTGGTAGAGATGGTGGGCTTTGAAGATGCTGCCGGAGTAGCTCATACAAGGTATTTGTAGCCTTTGCTCAAAGCACGAGTGGTAGCAGGAATACATTCTTAAGGTGGCATGTGAATTAATAATCAAATGAATTGGTTTGTCCTGGATGATGCCAACTTTCTTGATAGTTGTTGGAGCTAGGCAGGCAGAGAGAACACTCTACTAGATGGTGTAAAGGGTTTTGAGAAATGAGGAAGCGGGTTACTCATCTCAGAATACCAGTCTGTGGGCCTGTTCATGTAGCCACTTTATACTGTGGCTAATCCAGTTGAATTTATTGTTGATGATAAGTCAAGGTAATGAGACATATTCCGGTTGGGTGTGGTGGAAACATTGCTTGCCAATTCCTGAATCTTGGCTGGGTCCTTTGTCTATGTATGTTTGAATTCCTCTGGTTTCTGACACGTTGCAAATTGAATTGACTGTTCACACTTCTGATCTTCTGATGAAAAGATGTTTCTTGATGGAGTAGCTGGAGATGTTTTATTCTAGAACAAAGCCCTGAGGATGGTCAATGATGAACTGCGTCTGGGACGACTGACCAACAAATGTAACCATCTTGCTTTGTGTGAAGGAAAAAACTGCAAATGCTGGTTTAAACCGAAGATATTCACAAAAACCCGGAGTAACTTTACACATTTCAGATCGAGACCCTTCTTCAGACCTGTCTTCAAGAAGGGTCTCAACCCGAAACATCACCCATTACTTCGCTCGAGAGATGCTGCCTGTACAGCTGAGTTACTCCAACTTTTTGTGTCTATCTATGCATTGTGTAAAGTATGACTCCAGCCATTGGAATACTTTCTCCTTCATATGCAGTGACTTCAATTTTCCCAAGGCACAGTGATGCTATTTTTGCTCAAATCTTGCCTTGATAATAAGTGCAGTGACTCTTACTTCTGATCATTAAAACAAGACTGTTGTCAGGATTGGAGCCAGGTCATTTTTATCAAAATACAAATTGGGCATCAGTGAATTATTAGTGAGCAAGCGCTTGATAGCGCTGTCAACGACTCTCTCCATTACTGTCGCAACGTTTAAGAAACAATTAGACCGGGACATTTATAGGACAGGTTTAGAGGGATTTGGGCCAAATGCAAGCATGTGGGACAGGTGTTATTGGGACATGTTGGTCAGTGTAGGCAAGTTGGGCCAAAGGGCCTATTCCAGCTGTATGATTCTATGACTCTAGTGGAAATCAACTGGGCTGAACTTGTCCTGCTTTTGCAGATAGTGAATACCTGGGCAATTATTTCACATTGTCCCTGTGTCGTTGCTCTATTAGTACAGCTTGGCCAGAGGTTTGGCGACTTCTAGAACACAGGTCTTCAGTGCACATAGAACAAAGAACAGCACAGCACAGGAACAGGCCCTTCAGCCCACAATGTCTGTGTCGAACATGATGCCAAGAGAAACTAATCTCCTCTGCCTGCACATGATCCAGCTGGATGTCGTATCCCACCTTTACTTAGTATCATGAGGGTCAAAATGGCTGAAGACTGAAATCTGGGATATGGGGATCTCAGACAGAAGCTGTAAAGACACCAATAAAGCCTGTCTATTATCTAGAGGCACATGGATTAGCAAGATCTGGAGATGTGGATCTGCAAATGTGTATTGCATTATCAAACGTCATCCGTTCCCCTCAAACCTACACATTTATATAATGCATTGGTGGTGGAAAAGCACCCGATTCCTGGAAGCAATCATGCACAGTTTCCATTTCTATCCTGCTTCAATGCACAAAATCGTGTCAATCCATACATGGATGGCAAGGTCCCACATATGGATTCATCCACCTAATTTATCAAGTGATTGATGGCTATTTCATTCTGATGGAAATATTTCAGGAAGACTTGATACTGTATTATTAAATATGACGGCTAAGCTTTGCACTCTGAAGTGCAGGAATTTCTCGAAATCACTTTCATGCTTAACAGTTTTAAGTACTTCCCTCGTACAATTAATGCTTTCCATCAGACTTCAAGGAAAATAAACAATCATAGATGTCGATCATTCACTTACTAAAAAGAAAATGATAGCTATCACACACTTTCCACTAATGAAACACACCTGTTATGGACACAGTAGGGGAGAAAATCAACTTTTGGGACGGCACTGTGCCAGATACATACTGCACACCCTAACTCTATTTCCCATCTCTTTCCCATGTCAAGCATGTATGATGGTACATTGATCCTTTACCTACTATTTAAAATCCCCCCATAATTTTATATTTTGTCCCAATACTGTCAACAAAATTCATAGCGTATGATCTATTTGTCATTCCAAGTGGAAAACAGATCTGAGAAACAAAGCAAATCACAAGTTGGCCTACGTTTGCCAAAATGTTAAAAAATGGAATGCCATTAAGTCTAAGTATCATCCAGGAAGCACTTAATCCTTGCTGAAGCTGGCATAAAAGTTAAGAAACATAAACAGAAATGGAAACTAAATAATGAATACCACCTTTATTGCACCGCATAGGTTTTGTGTGTTTAAGTTTTCCGTTAACGTACCACAGGTGTGACATTAAATTGTTCCATTAACAGGTTGCAGTCTGTATTAACGGACACCATATGTGTCCCAGTCTCACATTAACATGATGCCGCTCTATTAATGCGTTTCAGATGAGCTCAAATCTTCATATTAATCGGGTGCAGCCAAGTTTCACTCCCCTCATTAGCAGCTTGTGTGCGCATCACTGTTTATGAATTTCAGATTTATTTTTCGGATTACCCGACAAACGCTTATTCTCGGTAAGAATAACATCTGTCATCTACAACTATTCCGCAACTCACTGTAAAATGAATGGAAATCATTTCCCTTTTGGCAAGGGGAGGATAGACAATAGAAGGACTATCTGGCAGATTCATTATAATGATACCACATGGAAGCAATGGAGGGGGAAGATTTCCTCTCTGCTCTGCACAGTAAAATTGTAACCACATTCTTTATAAATGGGTTTATAATGTACATTCAGCAAAGTAGGCTATTCTTCTCCACAAAACTTTCATTGCATGGTTGTATTTTAAAATATTTATTGCACCATATAAATCTTTGGCCAGCAATGTGTACAAATCACTTTTAAAGTATTTTCCAATATTCTTAATAATGATAACAATTGTCCTTTCAAACTTGTTTGCATTTACAGATATGATAATATTAAAAAAAGAAACCTTGATTTGTCAAATGTGTAAATAGGAATCAATCATGTAATGGCAATCATGTACTTCAGTTCAGTTTTTTTTTAAAGACCCGGAAGAAAAGTGTGGAAGAGTGGGAAACAGTGAAAGGGGTTATAAGATGAGGAAGGAGCCAGCCAGTTCACTCAATCCGATCACACTACATTCAAGAAAGTTTTTCTTTCCAGTTACTAAAACTCCAGTGAATTAATCCCTCAATGACCTAATGAGCAAAGGACATCTTTAGTCAGGGAGGTTTGTATGGGTAGTGACTGGAACATTGACTAAGAAGTCCAAGCTTCTCTAATTGCATCTATTGCAATATTCTGTACATTTTACAATTCACCAGAAATTCAGCCACATAAATGCTATGGCTACACAAGCAGTTCAGGGAATTAATAAACTGCAACAAGTTCCCCCAACTCCTGACATCTCGGCAGTGAGGAATTCATGATGCATCTCTATAAGGCTTTGGTTTCGTCACATTCGGGGTATTGCATGCAGTTCTGGTTGGCCCATTACAGGAAGGATTTGGAGAGGGTGGAGAAGAGATCTACCAGAATACTGCCTGGATTAGGGGGTATTCACTACAAGGAGAGGTTGGACAAAGCAGGATTATTTTCTCTAGAATGCTGGAGATCGAGGGGAGACTTGATTGATGTACATCAAATTGTGAGAGATACAGACAGGGTAGACAGTCAGAACGTTTTTTTCTAAGGGTGGAAAAGTCAAAGACTAGAGATAATAGCTTAAAGGTAAGAGGGGCAAAGGTTAATGGAGATGTGTGGGGAAAGATTTTTACTCAGATAATGGTTGGGTGCCTGGTACACACTGCCAGGATTGGTGGTGGAGGCAAATACAATAGTGATGCTTTTATTTCTTCTAGATTGGTGCATGGTTATGCAAAGAATGGAGAGATATGGATCACGTGCAGGCTGATGACATTAGTTTCGCTCGGCATTATGTTCGGCACGGACATTGTGGGCAGAAGGGTCTGTTTCTGTGCTGTACTTTTCTATATTCTATGTTCTATCCAGAATAACTTTCTATAATCCTCAAATCGTGACACAATATATGTAATGTCTGAATATGTGTATGATCACTAACACAGCCATGATCTCTGCAACAGCATCTTTTAGGATGTTGTGAACCAGACTATCATGTCTGAGAATCTGTTGGTTTCAATCTCTTTCTACTTTCATTAGTATTTTCCTGATGTCAAACACTTGGTTTAGTTTTGCTTCTGCCACTGTTATTGTGTTTTCTGCAGCAGACTTATAAAAATACTTGTTAACAGTTTCAGTGATTCCTTTATTCACCATATTGATTTATTCTCTAATGTCTTGATGGGACCCACATTTGTGTTTGCTACTCTGTTAGGTTTTCACTTCATTGTAGGAGCTTTTGTGTTTTTAAATATTCCTTGATAATTTACTGCCAAGTTTTCGCTGTTGTTTGCTTCTTAAAATTCTCCCAATCTTTCAACTTACTGTTCTTTTTGGCAATAATGTAAAACTATTAACCCTTTAGTTGTCCACAAATCCATCACTGCTTGTGTCTTTATTTGTTAGCTAAATGAAAATTTGCTAAAAATGTGTTGAATATACTTCAAGTGTTTGCTATTGTTTGTCCCCAGGCAAACAATGTCTAAATTTCCCAAATTACCTTAGCTTGCGTATAACTCATGGCCTCTAAATTAGCTTAATTTAAATTCAAGACTTTACTTTCTGACTCAAGTGTCTCTCAATATGCACAAAAAAGTTAACATGATAATATTTCACTAATATTATGAGATTACTAATAAGGATTGCTATTTTTTTTTTAAACCTGACTTATTTAATTACCTTGTTTTAAATTCCACTGCAGCAATGGTGAGATTTCAATTCTTGACTCTTAATTATGTAATTGAACTGTTATGCTGTTATACGGCTTATTCTATTAACTTTATGATTAGCTTTTTGTTTATTTAATTTTCACTCAACTTGTTACTATTGGTAGCGGAGGGAGTGCTGTAAATAATAATAACTGGTGATTTTTCCATTATCTCTTATCATTTCCAATATTTTTCTGTCCCATGGTCACTTATCTTCTTTATTTACAGTAAGAGCTGCACCACCGCATCCCGTCTTTTACCCCATTATCCCAGCTCCAACCCCCATCACGACCTTTTGCATTTTGTCAGTCTAAACTAGGACCAAAACTAACGATGGGTGAAGTATAACCAGACCATCATTGATTAAATTACTAATGACCAATTTTGATCAATCATGTCTTTGCAAGGGATTTGAGGTCAACAGCTATGACAGAACTATTGCCCTGCCTCTGTTAGAGTGGGTCTCCATAATAGTTATCAGGTCAAAATTGTTTGTTTCCATATTTACCAAAGTTTGCCTGTTTTATTAGGTCAAGTCAATTTTATTTCTAGAGCACATTTAAAACATCTCTCGTTGACCAAAGTGCTTTACATTGGTGCAGGTACTAACGTGCTACAAACAGTGGTACATAGATCAACAATACATACATAGATACATACACACAGCGCTCCCTCAGAGGACCTCAAGAAAGGCTTGAGAGTAGAAATAAGTTTTAAGTCTAGACTTAAAAGTGTCGATGGAGGGGGCAGTTCTGATGGGAAGAGGGATGCTGTTCCATAATCTAGGAGCTGCAACCGCAAAAACACGGTCACCCCTGAGCTTATGCCTAGACCGCGGGATGGTTGGTAACCCCAAGTCGGCCGATCTGAGGGACCTGGAGGTGGTATATGGGTAAGCAGATTTTTGATGTAGGTGGGGGCAAGCCCGTTAAGGGCTTTGTATACATAAAGAAGGAGGTTGAAATTGATTCGGAACTGCACAGGGAGCCAGTGGTGAGAGGCCAGAATCGGGGTGATGTGGTCCCTTTTTCTGTTGTCCGTCAGGAGTCTCGCTGCGGCGTTTTGGACCAATTGCAGGCGGGACGGGGATGATTGGCACATGCTTCTTTCAAATGATCCTTTAAATGCATCTCCGACACCTCAATGGAACTTTTTTCCATTATCTTCCCTCTTAAACTTCATTAGTTTAGACTAGGGCTGACACAAAAAAAATCACTGTGCCACGGTGTATGTGACAATAAACCTAAAGCTAAACCTAACCTCAGCTGATTAACGGTTTAAAAAAAATGAACATGTTAGCAATTGTGTTAATCGCACACATTAACTGTGATTAATTGATTGCTCTGACCCCTAATTGTGCAGATCACCAGTTCCCAGCCCAAGTTTTGTGGAACCTATCCCAGAGGAATAGTTTTCTTCTTCCTTCCCCCTCTCAATACCAGCACCAGTGTCCAATGACTTAAAATCCCTTTCTTTCACACCGCACTTTGACCTGAGCATTTAACTCTCTGACCCATTTAAATCCGTCACAATCTGGTCATGCTTCAGTGAGCAATACAGAGATTATTACATTTAAAGTCCTTCATTTTATTTTGCCCCTTGTATCTCAACTCCAATCTACTAAACCTCACCCCTCCATCAATCTATGATTTGTTCCCATGATGCTTTGAAGCAACCTACCTGTAAAACACTTACATGTGAGATGCATGAGACTCCCACAATTAATTGAAGGAATTGCTTGATACACAGTTGTGTTTGGAAATGTGATATGTCTTGTGCTGCCTTTCACACTGCACACCTTATTTCAAAATGTCAAAGGTACAAAAAAAAAGAAGAAAGCAGCCAGATTTTTTTCTGGCCTGGAGCTGAGAAATAATAATCACCAGCCATTCGGCAAACCACTTTCACCAAGAGAAAATAACCTTTGACTTTGTGACCTTAAAAGGGAAGGAAATCTTTAGCATTCAAGGATAATGCATTAAAGCCTACAGATTTGATTGCATGCCATTTTTTTCAACATGGGTGAAAACGTTAATGGGTCATTTTTCATTTTGACCAGTGACTTCCTGCCTGGAGTCATGAACATGGCTTCCATGTCACGACTGCATTGGAATGACATAATTCTTCATGTAAAGTCCCAGTAGAGCATTGCAAGGAAATGGGAACCGTGTTATCCTGAGGAGAGCCATTGTTCTCCCCAGATAACACAAGCCCACAATTTCAACCTGACAGGCCTGTAAGATGTTGTGGGAAGGAACTGCAGAGGCTGGTTTAATCCAAAGGTAGACACAAAATGCTGGATTAACTCAGCGGGACAGGCAGCATCTCTGGATGGAAGGAATGGGTGACATTTTGGGTCGGGCCTGTAAGATAAGTTCTTCCCTAAATCCTTTGCAAAACGTCCACACCGTGCTGCAAAAAACTACCATCCAACCACCCCTTGATTCTACAGGAAACCGATGACACACATACCGAGAAAAACACAAAATGTTGGAGGAACTCAGCAGGTCAGGTCGCATCTATGCAGGGAATGCACAGGGAACATTTCTGAAGAAGCCCCTGACCCGAAATTCACCTATCGAATCCCTCCACAGTTAAAGATGCAAATGCTACAGTAGCTGAGTAGGTCAGGCAACATCCCTGGAGAACATGGATAGATGATGTTTCATGATGGGGCTCTCCACATTCTTGACCCATTGGGTTCCTCCATTATTTTAAGATACCAGCATCTGCAGTTCCTGTGTCTCAAGCAAACCTATGTAGAATTGGTTTGCTCTAGCCATTTAACAAAATAAGAAGAAAGGTATTTATTGTTGTGTCTTGCCCGCAATTTTCCAGATCAACTTCTTTCCCAATTCCTAATATGTTGAAGTAATTATGAAGATGAACAAAGTAGAGACAAGGAAATACAGATGCTGTTTTTTTACAATACAAAGACACAAAGTGCTGGAATAACTTGGCAGGTCAGGCAGCATCTCTGGAGAACAGGGAAAAGTGACATTTTGGATCAGGACCTTTCTTCTGAGCAGGAGAGCAGGAGAGCCAGTTCTTTGTATCGCCTTTTAACCACTCCACAGCAAATTCTCTTCAAGGTATGCCCACTTTGAACAAGTTCTCCCCCTCCCTCTGATATGAGTACTCTGAGACCCTCTCTCACTACTCCCCTACTGATTCCTACTGCCCGAGCATGTTTTTGTAAAGTTGGTTTCAATCAAGGGCACATTTTTACAAGTTTTCTCTCAGTACGACTCAGTAATGTTAATAGATATCACTGAAAGTTTTAAACTTCTTACCCTTATCAGAACAACATCTCTTAATCTTTTCCAAGACTGGAAAAAATTAGTATTGTCAATATGGGAACTGGCTTTGACCCAAGATAGAGAGCCAAGCTTTTATTTACATTCACAAGTCAATATGACTCAACCTACACCTCATGTCATAGGCTGGATATTCCCCACTAACCACAGCTGTTCCAAACAATCTTTTTTTTTTGTTCAAATCATCCTCTTCCCATGAGATCATTTAACTTGTCTCTGTGACATTTGAACACAGTTTATAATTGTCTTAATGTACTGGATCAAAAGGATAGCAGAATTAAGGCAAAGCATACTGCAAATACTCATTAGGTCAGACAGCATCTTTTAAGAATATGACTTAAGAGATACAGCATGGAAACAGGCCCTTTGGCCCACAAAGTCTGTGCCACCCAACGATCACCCCGTACATTAACACTATCCTACACCTTACGGACAATTTACAATTTTTACTGAAGCCAATTAACCTACAAACCTGTACGTCTTTGGAGTGTCGTAGGAAGCCAGAGTGCCCGGAGAAAACCCATGCAGTCACAGGGAGAATGTACAAACTCTGTACAGACAGCACCTGTAGCCAGGATCGAGCCCAGGTCTCTTTGCGCTGTAAGAGAGCATCACTGTGCCACAGTGAGGGTGTGCAATGTTCTCTTAGATTTACAGTCTGTTGAACATTCTACACACATATAATGCTTACTTCCAGGTTTCAAATCTATCTTGTCCAGTGTTCAGTTAGATGTTTGGACATTGCATTGGTGTGTATGGACAGTATATATCTGGTAACTCTAAAATTCATTGCCACGGACACTGGAGGCCAAGTCAATGGATATTTTTAAGGTGGTGATTGATTGGTTATTGATTAGTAAGGGAGAAAGCAGGAGAATAGGGTTGAGAGGGAAAGATAGATCAGTCATGATTGCATGGTGGGTAGACTTGATGGGTCGAATGTCCTAATTCCAGTCCAACAACTTATGATCTTACAATGCGTAACTAGGCTGTCTTCTGAAAAAAATGAGCCGTACAAACAGGAGTGCGCCAAGCATGCATAACAAGTTTTCATAACAAGGGTCTCTCAATAGCTTTTTTACAATTATTGTTTCCATCCAAGGTTGTCATTTGACTGTACCATGTTACTAAATTTAAAACATTCTGATATTCTTTCCTTGTTGGTTGAGGGGAATGGCCAAATGTAGAATCTTGTTGGGAAAGAACTGCAGATGTTGGTTTATACCGAAGATAAACACAAAATGCTGGAGTAACCCAGTGGGAGAGGCAGCATCTCTGGATAGAAGGAATGGGTGGTGTTTCGAGTCGAGGCCCTTCTCCAGATTGCTCATGCATCTCGACCCATTCTTTCTATCCAGAGATGCTGCCTGCCCTGTTGAATTACTCCAGCATTTTGTGTCTATCTTCGGTAGAACCTTGTCATCAAGATTTTAAAACTCACTTTGATAAAACATATTGATAAATGGCTGGCACACATTCGTCCATATGACAAATGCAAATAAATAGAGTGCAGATGGAAGCTTGCTCCCACCTTTATCATCTTGAATATTGACCATATTTGTACATTCAAGACTATTGTGAAGTGTCAAGAACAAAGGCACAGGTGCAAAGACACATTCCATATGCACTGGTTGGAGATGCAACCCAATAAGGCAAGTTATGTAAAACCTGGTAAGTATTAGGGGACTGATACATAGATGATTAACTGCAAGAGTCCAAAGAAAGGGAACTTCTAATCATGCAAATGACTGCGACTGGACGACATGTCTCAGGTAATCGAAATGATGGTCTCAGCTTGGAATGTGTGGGTAATTCATTCCTGATGTGGACATGGATTCTGTTGTCAGTGACTGCTTTGCAAACATTTTATTAGGTTAAAGGTTTTGCTGTGCACAGATATTGCTACACTGGTGGCAGCCACGTTGAACATACATCCATGATTTTAAAAAAAATCTTAGATATTCTACCTCTTTCAAGAGGGGTCTTAAAACAACAGGAAATAAATATCACGTTAACGCTTTCATCTATTCCAGTATCTGTAATGTACTCAAGGAACAATGATAAAATGATCAATGCTATGTAACTGTCAGTACGACAGACAATATAATTCTCCACAGAAACAGGTCAGAAGTGAGGTAAAGTATAGTTGAGGACTAACACTTTTTTTAGCCTGAATTGCTTTCGGATGTTGTTGAAAGGAGTTCTTTAAGAACGAGAGTAGCTTTCAGGATTCAAGGGATAAATATCTTTGTGGATGCTATCTCATTGCAAATGCAACTGCAACATTCTTAAACTTTATCAGGGTACCCAATCTCCCTTGAGAATTCAGTGCAGAACTGAGAGAATTTGCTTCATTGGAAGTTGTCTCTTTGGATGAGAAGAAAATCTAAAGATTACCTGGACTATGCGCTTGCACTGCAAATATTCAAAGAGGGCCCCTAAAGTGTTCCCGAGCAGAACTCGCTATCAAAACGTGGAGGGGACGGGGGACACAATATTTTGGCGGCCGCGCCTGCATGCGCACACTCACGCACACATGCACGAGGCCTCGGAGGCTCAATCCAGCGCTAAACAAAGATACTACGCTGGCTGTGGGCACGGGGATACAGCTCGCGCCTGACTCCCGACCTCTCTGGCCACCTGTGGGGGGGGGCGCTCGGGTGGGGACGGGACAGCGCCGGAGACCCAGCCGGGATCGATCCTGGCTGCGGATGAGGTGCAGGTCTTGGGGGGGATGTCCCCCAACTCTCAGAACATGGGGGGGAAGTGTCCGCTCTGCCCCCCCCCCCCGTGTTTTCCGCCCCTGCATCTGTCCACAACTGTATATCCACTTGGGCTCACACCTGTCTCTATCCAACAATCAGCTGATCAGGGAATCTCTCTGCCTGAGATCATCTGCTGCCGGCCCTGATTTGTCCTTTTTTTAAAAAAATCGCTTACGGTTTTTCCCCCTCTCAGTCTGAACAAGGGTCCTGACCCGAAATATCACCTATCCATTTTCTCCAGAGATACTGACTGACCCACTGAGTTACTCCAAAGTTTTGTGTCTATCACGTCAAATTGATGTCCTTTTGCTTGTCGTAACTATTTAGAAGTTCTTGTTGTAACTATTTAAAGAAGTTAAGAAGAAATTCTATAAAATAAAACTATTTGAGATGTATGAAGACATTCTATAAAATAATGCAAACAATGTTCTATGTATCTCCAGTGGAGACAATAACTTGTAACTGAAAGAGCAGGCAGATAACTGGCTGGTTTGCCACAGTATATTTACAGTGGCTTGCAAAAGTATTCATACCCCTTGAACTTTTCCACATTTTGTCACGTTACAACCACAAATGTAAATGTATTTTATTAGGATTTTATGTGATAGACCAACACAAAGTGGCACATAATTGTGAAGTGGAAGGAAAATGATACATGGTTTTCAAATCTTTTTACAAATAAAAAACTAAAAAGTGTGGCGTGCAAAAGTATTCAGCCCCCTTTACTCTGATACCCCTAAATAAAATCCAGTGCAACCAATTGCCTTCAGAAGTCACCTAATTAGTAAATAGAGTCCACTTGTTTGTAATCTAATCTCAGTATAAATACAGCTGTTCTGTGAAGGCCTCAGAGGTTTGTTAGAGAACATTAGTGAACAAACAATGTTCCTTGGGCATCATGAAGCCCAAGGAACACACCAGACAGGTCAGGGATAATGTTGTGGACAAGTTTAAAGCAGGGTTAGGTTATAAAAAAATATCCCAAGCTTTGAACATCTCACGGAGCACTGTTCAATCCATCATCCGAAAATGGAAAGAGTATGGCACAACTGCAAACCTACCAAGACATGGCCGTCCACCTAAACTGACAGGCCGGGCAAGGAGAGCATTGATCAGAGAAGCAGCCAAGAGGCCCATGGTAACTCTAGAGGAGCAGCAGAGATCCTGTCCACAGGACAACTATTAGTCGTGCACTCCACAAATCGGGCCTTTATGGAAGAGCGGCAAGAAGAAAGCCATTGTTGAAACAAAGCCATAAGAAGTCCCATTTGCAGTTTGCCACAAGCCATGTGGGGGACACAGCAAACATGTGGCGGATGGTGCTCTGGTCTGATGAGACCAAAATTGAAGTTTTTGGCCTAAATGCAAAACGCTATGTGTGGTGGAAAACTAACACTGCACATCACCCTGAACACACCATCCCCATTGTGAAACATGGTGGTGGCAGCATCATGCTGTGGGGATGCTTTTCTTCAGCAGGGACAGGGAAGCTGGTCAGAGTTGATGGGAAGATGGATGGAGCCAAGTACAGGGCAATCTTGGAAGAAAACCTGTTAGAGTCTGCAAAAGACTTGAGACTGGGGTGGAGGTTCACCTTCCAGCAGGACAACAACCCTAAACATACAGCCAGAGCTACAATGGAATGGTTTAGATCAAACCATACTCATGAGTTAGAATGGCCCAGTCAAAGTCCAGACCTAAATCCAATTGAGAATCTCTGGCAAGACTTGAAAATTGCTGTTCACAGACGCTTTCCATCCAATCCGACTGAGCTTGAGCTATTTTGCAAAGAAGAATGGGCAAAGATTTCAGTCTCTAGATGTGCAAAGCTGGTAGAGACATATCCCAAAAGACTTGCAGCTGTAATTGCAGCGAAAGGTGTTTCTACAAAGTATTGACTCGGGGGGGCTGAATACTTTTGCACGCCACACTTTTCAGTTTTTTATTTGTAATAAAATTTGGAAACCATGTATCATTTTCCTTCCTCTTCACAATTATGCACCACTTTGTGTTGGTCTATCACATCAAAATCCCAATAAAATACATTTACGTTTGTGGTTGTAACGCGACAAAATGTGGAAAAGTTCAAGGGGTATGAATACTTTTGCAAGCCACTGTAAGTCTCTATTTGTGCTCTGGAGTAGCTTGGTTATTATACAGAGATGCTGCCTGTCCCTGTGAGTTACTCCAGCATTTTGTGTCTATCTTTGATTTAAACCACTGTACATATACAGTCACTACAAATTCACACTCAATCCTCTCCCCACCCTGCATCATCCTAACCTCTCAATATATTTTCAATTTCATCTCCTCTAATGCCCATTTGATAGCCCTGTCCCACGGTACGAGTTCATTCCAAGAACTCTCCCGAGTTTGCCCTGATTCGAACTCCGAGATTAACGGTAATGGCCACTCGTCGGTACTCGGGGCTCTCGTGGACATTTCTCAACATGTTGAATAATCTTCACGAGTCTTCCCGTGCTTACCTACCATTAGCGAGTCTTCCCGAGTACCTGCCGCTAGCGTTACGAGCCACTAAGAGACGTCCCCGAGCTCCGACGTACCCGCTAAGTTCATTCTCCGTGCTTACCATGAGTTTACATTTTTTTAAACTAGGGAGAGCTCTTGGAATGAACTTGTACTGTGGGACAGGGCTATTAGTCACCTGCGTTATACATCTTCATTACTGCCTGTGGTAGCAGGTCCCAGATTCTCACCCAGGTTCTCACTGCAATAAGAGTGAAAAGATTTCTCTTGGCATCTCCACTGGAATTCACTCATGCCATTTTTATACATTTTTCCCTTAGCTTAGGACTCTCCAACAATGACCAAATATCGTACTAATATTATTTATCTCATGCTACATTGTAAAACACTGTAAAAACAAAGTTCTTTCGTTCATGTCAACAAAGGGAAAATTGTGTAAAATTTAGATTTTAAATTGTATTAATAAATATGGACAAAGTGAGTGAATTTATCTTTCTTGGCACTTATGTCTCATTCAGGCTCATTGTAATTCATACACTCAAAATAACAATATTTTCTTGTTAAAGCAGCCAATTGATTCCTTCGCTGTTACAGGAAGCCAATTTGAAACATTGATTAATGTACATCTAAAGAAGAAACCGATACCCTGAATTATTCTTTAACTGCAACAAATTGCATTTAAAATGCACCCTTAACACAGGAAATCATCCCAATGTGGTTCCTGGGAATATTAAGAAACACAATTTAGTACCAAGCCACATGCAGGTGAGCAGAATATTTCCCAAAGAGTAAGAATTTAAAAAGAGAAAGAAAAGATAATGTGAAGACAAGGGAGGTACAGATCAAAATCTTTCTTCATAATAGAAAGAGATAATTGTGAAATGCTGCTAACTGGAAGATGTTATCATAATTCAAGACTTTCAGTTATTGAAGGAGGCAAACTACTAGGAACTTGCTTCAGGAGACAAAACTACAACCAATCGTAGTGAAGGAAATTAGATTGCTACCTCTTGAAGCAGTTAATCATTGGTTGAGCAATAAATTGGACTGGACAGGGCATTAGTTTTTGGCAGAAGAGATTGGAGGGGCCGAGGAAATAAATAACCTTTTTCATTCCCATTCCTTATTCCATTCCGTCTCTAACATTCTAGCAACACAGAAACCAGACGTTCAGGCAAGTGCATCAACTTTCCAATGATGGCCAATGTCAGTATCTAAGATGGCGCAGCAGAAGACACAGAGGACTCTCTCGAACGTTTACAGGTGCACAGTAGAGGGCATGCTGACTGGTTTGGCAACTTGAGCATCCAGGAGCGGAAAAGAATGCAGAAAGTTGTGACCACTGCCCAGTCCATCATCGGCTCTGACTTCCCCACCATCGAAGGCATCTATCGCAGTCGCTGCCTTAAAAAGGCTGTCAGCATCATCAAGGACCCACACCATCCTGGCCACACACTCACCTCCCTGCTGCCATCAGGTAGAAGGTACAGGAGCCTGAAATCTGGTACATCCAGGTTCATGAACAGCTTCTTCCCAACAGTCATCAGGCTATTAAACTCGCCATCAACTATAACAGCCTATTGCACTTTATCTGTTCATCTATGCTATATAGACACACTGAACTGTTCTGTATTTATGCTTACTATATTCTGTTGTGCTGCAGCAAGTAAGAATTTCGTTTTGTCTAGATTTACATTGAAATCCAAGCATCTTTTGAAACTCAGTCAAAGATGGTAAGAATGTGTAAACTCTACACAGGCAGAACTGAAGCTAAGACCTGTAAATGTGCAGCATTAATCACCGTGGCTACTATATCACCCCATAGCAGAAATCTTTAAGGTATTTTGAGGATAACTAATAATATCACCCCAAAGTTAAATGCAATAAAACTCGCTTGCCTCTTGACAGGCAGAATATGGAATTTGGTTTGAAATTAGATTTTATTTTGGATTTTGTCTAGATTTACATTGAAATCCAAGCATCTTTTGAAAACAGGTCCATCGCTTTGTTAACACAACCGATTAAACTATTTTGCATTCAATTTCTCACTTACATTACTCAACCCCCAAAAAAGAAATTCCCCAAATTGCTACAGCATCTCATACTTTCTTGAAATCAATATAGCGTAGTAGGATAAATTACTGGTGGACTCCTGATTATATATTTAACATACAGTAGAAATAATTGTATGTTCTTATCTACTCTGCATTATCTAACATGGAAGAGAAGCATCACTTTTTTTAAGAGATGTTTGTGAAATTGTGCACCAATTTTCCCGTAATAATTATAAAAGAAATGAAGTTGACTATGTTTCTACCGTAACATTAAAAATATTTTTAACGCAAACCATTGCAGGATAGTCATTTACCACAACAATATAGTTTTCTTGTCCTGGTCTTATAACTCATAAATCATAACATTCTTTGGTTGCCAATTTGGTAAAGTTTACTTTGCATTTTAACGGCTTCAGCTTTCGTGTCTTCAGTTGAAGTCTTTAACTTTCTCTCACTCCCCAAGAGCCTTTGATTTGGGGAAGTGCACAAATGCGCTGTGCTTGACACTGCAGCATGAAACCTGTCACCTTTTCCTGGGTTTACAGAGTGTCACAGCTGCAGATGGACAAGCTTCAATGAGCAGTCCGCAGGGGGCAAGGGACCTGCGGCTCGGGCTGAAATCCGAAGAGAAAGAGATAGTCATGACTGAATCTTAAGGTTTGATATGGAGATGATGAGCCCTTTTATTTTGATCAGGGGAAAATACTGTTTCAGTGGACAGTCAGAAACGTATTTCCATGGGGGGATTGTCAAAAACTAGAGGCATAGCTTTAAGGTGAGAGGAGCAAAGTATAAAGGAGATGTGCGGGTCAATTATTTTTAATTTCCCCTTAACTTTCCCCTTACATCTGACTTCCCAAAGTACAACACCTCACTTTTGCCCAGATTAAACTCCAATTGACACTTCTCTACCCATATAGGTAACTGATCTATATCTTGCTTTCTCATTGTCTGCATATCCACCAATTTCGACGTTGTTTTCAAACTTTCTAACCAACACATCTATATATCCAGCCAAGTCAATTAGATATATCAGATGCCCCTATATTTTGAAAATAACCTTGCCAATGGAGAGTACCTAACATCCTATGTAGCCAATGCATGGTTCCTTTGATAGACACAAAATGCTGGAGTAACTCAGCGGATCAGGCAGCATCTCTGGAGAAAAGGAATAGTTGGCGTTTCGGGTCAGAACCCTTCTTCAGACTCTGGTGGAGGAAGGGTTCTAACCCGAAGCGTCACCTATTCTAATTCTCCAGGGATGCTGCCTGACCTGCCAAGTTACTACAGTATTTTGTGTCTTTCGGCATAAACCAGCATCTGCAGTTCCTTCCTACACACGCTTCCTTTGCTCAACTGGGGGATGAGGTTGCAGATGTTGAACAAATACCTTGCTCTGAAATCCATTCTGTTCATCTTCCTCTGACTATTTCCCAAGCCCTGCCTCTTGGCACTCCTTTCTCCAATCTCCTCACTTTATTCCTTCCAGTATTGGCCGCTTTCTTTAACGTGCATGGTAGAGCAGCATAAAGTGTGTGACGAAGGGGAGTCCACATTTTCAAGGAACAAGTTATAGAATCTCACCTTCGGGAGCACTACATATTTCCCACTACAATCTAGGTATGTTACAAAACTTACCTTCAGCAGCGCTGCAGTTCTGTCACTGGCCCTGTGCGCGACTTTGGCGCCTTAGATAGGGGGGCGGGTTTAAAATGCCGTTTTCTCCAGCCTGTTGAAATCGATCTTAGCGGCTGAAGAATAACAAGTTCAGTTTTAACAAGTTTTAACAAGTTTTTTTTTAAATAGCGCTGGATAATTTAATAGCAGGAGTAAAATAAAAATCATCTTCTAAAGCCGTCAACACCGACAACGGAACAAATCTCACGTACGGGACAAAGCAAGGTAAGCCGTTTATTTTTACATATAAACATGCTTTTTAGGATGCCTTTAACTCAAAATTTCACATTGCGAAAAGGTGATTTAGGCCCCATACGAACCGGCAGTGTTTTTCCTGCCGATATAGGGGTTTAAAATCACCGCAAATGCAACATTCCAATCGATCATGTTCCACAAAATCTCACTCGCAAGATGATTTAAATGGCCATTAATTTACAGGAATTAAACACTAAATTCCTTTCATTTGGCCTATAAATTTATGACAATGAGATTTAAAAATCATGTTATATTGTGAATTCTTGTGTGAATGTTATTTGGACACTTAGGTCATTAAAAAATGTTAACCTTTTCTTAAGAAATGGATAGATGTTTAGATCTAGTAATTGAATTTTGTAATTAGCTACAATTAGGTAACTAACTAATTATATGCTTTAATTTCAGGTCTTCCAAGTAAGATTGTTTCATATTTGTTTCAGAATGCTTCAATCTATAATAACTGAAAATTTCATTCAGTTCTCTTAATTTTTAAGAAAGTTATGGGCTTTTGACTGTCCTTGATCACAGCTTTTGAGTTAAGTCAATGGAAAAGCAATAGGGAACAAGATGCTAATTTCCGAGTATGAAAATGGCCATCACATTTTTAATACTGAAGATATGAAAGTGAATTAGGTGTCAAACTTTTTTTTATGCTTTATCTGATGGGATAAATTGCAGACTTGATTTTTTAAATCTCAAAATGTTGTAACATTGCTATACAATCCTGGTAATTGCCAACTCTCTGAGATTTGTCTGATTATTTTGGTGTGGGAGTGCACTTGATGTGAGGAGCCAGGGAAGTATTGGAAAGACATGATCCCCCAAGATTCATCCCTCTGGCCTGTGTGAATCGCTGATGAAGGAGTACAGACTTTAACTCCTGTATACATGGCGCTCACTGCGAGGAATTGCTTCTTGTGATCTACACAAATAGGGAATGGAAAACGCTCCAGACTGCAGCTGAAATTATTTCTTCAGGAAAACCGTGTCTGGGTGACCTCTCCGTTGAAGTGCTAATGACAAAGTGGAGGATACAGCAAACATCTGCTGCAGTCACTTGGAACAATTCTGTGACAAGGAAATTGAGAGTCAATGTGACCGCAATCTCAGTGTAGGGAACAGTCCATGGTGGCTGGAAGTCTTTCCACAGAATGTCACATACCTTGGCAAGCTCAGATATGGAAAACTGTTCATTAGAGAGGTCCAGCTAGAAAGGAGCCTATGAAAAACTTCCCGAGGAAAGGCTCTTTGCTGATGGTTATCTCTTTGCTTAATGAACTGGATTCTCCATCCTCCTTCAGCGGCCAACTGTGGCATACCAATGTAGGCACAGGGAGCTGCAGATATGGGAATCTGGCATGGAATACAAAGTGCTGCAGTAACTCTGTGGGTCAGGCAGCATATCTTGAGCACATGGATGGGTGACATTTTGGGTCGGGACCTCTTCTCCTGACCCGAAATGCCACCTATCCACTTTCTCGACAGACGCTGTGTGCACTTAGTGTTCTATGCCTGCCTGCAGTCCGTCCTTTCACCCTTTTTTATTTTTATTTTTAGTCCTGTTAAACCAAAATGTTTGTTGTAGGTCTTCTTTTATGTGGTTGGTGGGGGGAGGGGAAGGGGGAAACTTTATTTCTGCGGTTTTCCTCTGAATCGCATCTTCGGTCTCTCCATGCGGCCCACTGTCGGGACTGGAGCGGCGTTTCCTGCCGGGTTCGGCTGGGATTATGGCTTCGGTGGCGGCACAGCGCTGAGACACCATCTCGGAGCGATGGATGCCCTACTCGGGTCGCCATGCGGAAAGCTCCGGAGTGCTGTGACCGCCGACTCCAACATCCGAGGAGCTGTGGCTGCGGGCGGCACTGGATTTAAGACACCGAGGAGCCTGGGATCCGAGATCGCCAGAGTCGGAGCTCCAACCAGTGCGGCCCGAGGACTTCAGGTGCCGTGGTCTTTGGGGAGGAAGCGGCCGCTCCAGACATTTCCAAGCCGCTGAGGACTATTTCACCCGACGCCGGTGTTCCATCTTCCCGGCAGGAGGGCCCATAACATGCGGTGGCCTCAAATAGGTCCTGACCTCGGGTGGACCAGGAGGAGGAGGAGGACTGGACTTTTTGGTGTCTTCCCTCACAGTGGAAAGTGTTGATTCTGCTGTTGTGGGGGGGGGGGGGGGGGGGGGGGGGGGGGGGGGGGACGTTCATGTTGAATCCTATAGTGTATTGTGTCTTTATTTTTCTTCTTTTTTAATTTTATATGGATGTATGGTAATCTAATTTATTTTCTCTGTAAAGCACTTCGGCTTCAATGTGATTTGATTTAAATGTGCTATATAAATAAAAATTACTAACTTACCTACTTACTATGGCATAACAATGCCTCGTGATTCAAAGCTGCAAATATCAGCAATATATGAGTCTCTCAGTCGCTAAATCCTGAAAAAGTCACTGGCTGATGTACATTCTGTAGACATTGATTGGTGTTGGAGCCAACCTGAAATCAGTTCTGAAGATATCCTATCAGTTCTGCATATCTCAGTATTTTGTCTCTTTAGCTAATGAAGATGACAAGGACTGATACAAATATGCCTGGGATTCAATGGAAACAGTTGAAGTGTAAACTCTATCCACACTTGACTCCAACTACACTTCACGCTGCCTCAGCAAGGCCGCCAGCATAATCAATGACTAGTCTCAGCCAGGTCACACCCTCTTCTACCTCCCCCATTACGCAAGAGGTACAGAAGTTTGAAAACTCTTAACTCCAGATTCAGGGTTAATTTCTTCACAGCTCTTATCTTCTTCTTCTTTCGTGTGGCGTGCACAGCCTAAAGTTGTTGGACAACTTGTTCTATTTGATCTTTTGTTTGTGCACGTCGAGTTGATTGCATTCGTCGGAACAGGGCGGACCACGTGAAGGTTGCAATCTTCCACCCCCCCAGCTCTTATCAGGCAACTGAACCGTCCTCTTGCAGGCTGAATACCGTCCTGACCTCCCATCTACTTCGTTGGAGACCTTTGCACTATCTTTAATTGGACTTTATCTTGCACTAAATGTTATACCCTTTATCCTTTAACTGCACACTCTGGGCGGCTTGATTGTAATCATGTATAGTCTTTTCTTTGACTGGGTAGCACACAACAAAAGATTTTCACTGTACCTTGGTACACATGATGATAATAAACTAAACAAAGCTAAACTAAACTAAAACGTTCCAGCTCCAGTGGAAACGTATTATATGACTAGTGATGACCTGAGGAATGCAACTGATGTCAGGAAAACTCCAGGCTCCTTGTGAAGAAGTAACCAGCTCCATTTCAAGTCTAGAATAGTCTCTTGTAGATATGGTCTCCAGGTCATGCTATTCCGAGTAATGTTGAAATCAAGTTGTGCGATGCTTTAAACAAACATAGATGCTACCCATCCCAGTTTCTGGGCTCTGGCGTGTCAAATGTTTGAGGTTACCTTCTTGCTTTATTAAGATCAATTTTTTGAATTAGTACCGACCACCAGATTAGCATCAGCTATATGAAGTTAAAGCATCTGGCAACACAATGTTCTGTAATTACTTACAGAGATGCAGAAGTAGAATTTGGTGAGCTCGATGGAGCCTGGGCAACTTCATCAATAGCCCCGGTCATTAGTAGGTTTCTTCTGTTAATTCCCTCTTTTGGTTTGGTCAGTCTATGAAGGTCACAAAATCATAAGAAACTCAGCCTTTTCATCCTCCTGGATGCAGACAACATTCTGCAGTTATGATGGTGCATTGAGGAACTTGCAATGTAGAAAGTTGCCCCTGCGTGATTGCTTGCCTGGACTTGCGCATCGCTGCAGAGTGTAGAAACAGCATGCCTGTTGTTGGTGCTGCAGTGTAAGCTGTGACAATGGCCAAGGACAATGCACACGGATGACCACTGCTTCTGCACTGGAAGGGTCAGGCTCCAGGTTCCATGCAGAGCCTAGCCAGTGCTAGACCCTTGATTAGTACATGATAATGAATAGAGTTTCCTGGCTTTCCAATGCCTCACAGACACTTACTGTCAAGCTAACATGGGCTAAACTTTTCAAAGTTTAGCAGAAGAAAGTCAACTGTTTTCCGACTGGAGAACATCATTTGAATAATTGTGAATGTTTCACAGAAAACAGTGTAACCACTCAGTACCTAGTTCAACGTGAGTTCGGGCTGCACCCTACTCTGCAATCAGATGAAGTCAGACTCATGAAAGAATTGAAGACATTTCCCCAAAACTGACCTTGAGCAGTACCAGCATGAACAGCCTGAACAGCTTGCAGTTCACTCCATAACTAACATCCCTTAACTCAAAGTTTAATATCTGAGTCTGAACTGAAATGCAACTTTACTCTCTGGCAAAAATAGGCACAAAGGGATCCTTTCTTGAGACCCTAGACATCACCTATCCATTTTCTCCAGAGTTGCTGCCTGACCCTCTGAGTTACTCCAGTATTTTGTGTCTAACTTTGGTATAAACCAGCATCTGCAGTTCCTTTAATAGCATTTGCTCTCCCGCATCTGTGCTCTCATTACATGGCACCCTGGCCCCTGTGTTGGGCGGCAGCCCACATAGAGCCATACCACACGAAAACAGGTCCTTCGGCTTAGCTTGCCCATACTGGCCAAGACACCCCATCTATGCTGGTCCCACCTGCCTGCATTTGACCCATATTTCTCTAAACCTCTCCTCTCCATGTACCTGTCCAAATGTATTTTAAATGCTGCTACAGTACCCACCTCAACCACGTCTTCTGGCAACTCGTTCCATATACTAACCACCTTCTGAGTGAAAAGGTTGCCCCTCAGTTTCCTATTAATCTTATCTTAAACCTATGTCCTCTGTTTCTTGATTCCCCTACCCTGGATAAATGACTCTGTGCACTTACTCTCAGGGTACATGTCCAGTGGCATCTGCCCTTCCCCATCTTCCTATCCTTCCCCTTAGACAGTATCAGTAGGCGAAAAGACTGCTGCAGTGCAAAATGGAATGACGGTGTGTCTTCACCGGCACTGTGACATTGCTGCCCCTCATGTCTGCTTGCCGCATTGTAGACCTTGGGGGTCTGAAATGGGAATGGCAATGTTGATGTTTTAGTATGGGGAGGGCGGTAAGGAAGCAAAGGTGCACACTAACACTTCCTCCAGTTTGCAAGTCAGAAGAGTGTGAGTTGAGAGGGACGTGTCATAGAATCTTAGAGAGTCATTGAGTCGTACAGCATGGAAACCGTCCCTTTGGCCCAACTTGCCCGCACCGGCCAACATGCCCATCTACAGTGGTCCCACCTGTCTGTGTTTGGCCTATATCCCTCGAAACCTATCCTATCCATGTACCTGTGTAAGTGTTTCTTAAATGTTGTGCCCTAACTACTTTCTCTGCAGCTCGTTCCATATACCCTACCATCCATTGTGTAAAAAAGTTGCCCCGCGGGTTCCTATTAAATCTTTCCCCTCTCACCTTAAAAGGTATAGTTTTGAAGATACTATCATCTTCAATGTTTCTGGCTATTTATCAGGCATTGCAATAAGAACCAGCAGCGTCTACATGAGGTTTAGGTTATCGCTGGGAAACCCGACCAAAGCCCAGCCTACATGAACCCCGCACCCTTTCCCCCACTCACCTCAATTATCCTTGCCCCAGGTTATGCACCAAGTGAAAACCAAGTGGGAGTGAATGTTGTGCAATGTGTTTGGGTGATGGGGACATTATAGCATCATCAGCGCATGGGCTCATACAACACAGACGCAAGCCCTTTGGCTCACCACACCCATGCTGACCATTTTGCCCATTACCATAATCCATTTGCCCACATTAGGACCATAATCAATTCCATGTATATCTGGCAGTGATCCTAGCCGGTGAGATGTGGTTGACTCAGAGTTCAACATTCTCAGGTGTGTGGAGGGGACTGAGGAGCATGAGGGTGATACTTGGCTATTAGTCATTGTTGGTAGGTGAGTGATAGAACAGTGGTGCACTGCGGCTAGCTGGTCTGATGTGACATTTGAAAATGTATTCATTGGCCAATCATGAAGGATTACTAAATAACATAGGGAACTTCATCCAGATCTTTGGAACATTGATCTCTATGACTACCTACCAGCCGTACCAGTGTGCTGCCCAGAATATGTCTGGCCTCTTCAATTGAAGTCTTGAGTGTAGTGTCTGAAAGCTGCAGGGGGTGCCCTGCCCTCAGTTTCCCCCATGAATTTCGCAGGTAGACTTTGCCAGCATTTGCTCCATGCACGGTACAGCTCCATTTTATTTGCCCCATGAATGTAATCGGAGCAAATCACTCCCATTACCGACCAGCCACTGGACACTGGCTGGGCTCAGGAACCATGCCAAAGAGCAGGCAACACAAGCAACATGTAGCCTGTATTTCACTCAAGACGTGTGGGCTAATCACATTTCATGATCTCCGTGTCTGTTTTCAGGCTCTATTCAATTTGGACCATAGGAGTTTTCTCATGGGGAAAAAAGTGAGACAGGGAAAATCAGAGCCATGTTGCAGTCTGAACTCCAACGTGCTCCAGGAGGAAGGAGCTCCAATTTTTGTTCTGGTGAACACATTAGCTTTGCTGAACACAGCAGAGAAGTAAAGACTGAGACACCTACAATACATTTTTGGAGGCTGAAACAGAGTATAGATTTGCACTCAGTCTGGTGCCTGCTATTACCTGACCAGCTTAAGTTCGAGTGAACTGTTCATTAAAGTAAATTGAGCAAAACATTTATTGGGGCACAATCAGCAATATTCCCGAGGGTACAGATCACAGAGCTCTTCATCTCAAGGTGCTGGTTAACTGACACAGGGGGAAGCTTTAAGGATACACTTACAAAATAGAAAGAATGTAATTCTGCCAATTAACACTGCAGCACGCACATAAATCACATCAACATGTCCTTATGTGCGGTGGACCCATCCTGGTTCTGATTTTAAAATCTGGTCTGCCAGAATATCAGGCCAGGCAGGGTCAGCACCGAGCAAGAAGCAGACCGACGGAAACATTTATTTCACAAATATTCTTCCCTCAAACAAAAAACTCAATTGTGTATCTTGATGAAATTCCAAGGCCATTACAATGACTTAACATTAGCACGAGACCAGTTATCATTTGTCTACACAAAACCTCACCATGTGTCAGTTGCTTAAACAAACAGTTTTAACACAGATTTCTGCCTCTGAGCATGCAATGGAACAATGGAGCCCACCACTATCAGGGTGGCACAGTGGTTTAGCTGATACAGCCGCTACCTTATTGCGCCAGTGATGGTTCAATCCTGACTTCGGGCACTATCTGTGTGGAGTTTGCATGTTTTTCCTGTGATCGCATGGATTTTCACAGGGTGCTCTGGTTTCCCCTACATTCCAAGGACGAGCCTGTTTGTAGGTTAATTTGTCACTGTAAAAATTGCCCCTATTGTGTAGACAGAATGAGAAAGTTACTAGTGAACTAGGAACTAGTAACATAGAACTAGTGTGAATGGATGATCGATCGTCAGTGTGGACTTGGTGAGCTGAAGGTTGGCTCAGACTGAAGATGGGTTCTGACCCAAAACGTCACCTATACCTTTTCTCCAGGGATGCTGCCTGATCCGCTGAGTTAATCCAGCATTTTGTGTCTATCTTCAGTATAAACCATCATCTGCAGTTCCTTCATACACGGTGGGCAGAAGGGCTTTTTCAATTCTGTATCTCTAAACTAAGCTAAACTGGGCTAAACTTTTCAAAGTTTAGCAGAAGAAAGTCAACTGTTTTCCGACTTTCTTAATGGAGAACGTCATTTGATTAATTGTGAATGTTTCACAGAAAACAGTGTAACCACTCAGCACCTAGTTCAACGTGAGTTCGGGCTGCACCCTACTCTGCAATCAGATGGTCAGACTCATGAAAGAATTGAAGACATTTCCCCAAAACTGACCTTGAGCAGTCCCAGCATGAACAGCTTGAACAGCTTGCAGTTCACTCCATAACTAACATCCCTTAACTCAAAGTTTAATATCTGAGTTATGAGATGAGGTTGGATGGACTGGGTCTGTTTTCCTTGGAATAGAGAATGCTGAGGAGAGAATGTGATGGAGATGTATAGGATAATGTAGGGCATAGCTAGGATAGACAGTAGTAAACTTTTCCCTGTACTAGAAATGTCTATACCCAGAGATTTAAAGTAAGGAGTAAGATGGTTAAAGAAGATTTAAGGAAACATTTCCTTAAAAGAAGGACAAGGGCTGAAGGGCCTGTTCCTGTGTTGCATTATTTTACGTTCTATGTTCTAACCTTTACATCGAGAAAGTGGTTGTAATCTGGAAAGCATTGCCTGAGAGAGTGGTGGAGTCAGAAACCCTTACAATGTTTAAGAAGCACGATGATGAATACTTGAATTACAAAGGCATTGAGGACTACAGACCTAGTGTTGGTAAGTACGATCAGTATAGGTGGGTACTTGATGGTTGGCTTGACAGATTGGATTGAAGGATCTCTTTCTGTGCTGTGTGTCTTCATGACTTCATGGAATGCATTTCAATAGAAATCTGAGGGGTGATTTTTTTCATACAAAGGGTGGTGGGGGTATGGAACAAGCTGCCAGAGGAGGTAGTTGAGGCAGGGATTATCCCAATATTTAAGAAACAGTTAGACAGGTAGGACAGGTTTAGAGGCATATGGGCCAAAGGCAGGCAGGTGGGGCTTGTGTAGCTGCGACATGTTGGCTGATGTGGGCAAGTTGGTGCCGGATGGCCTGTTTCCACGCTGTATCACTCCATGAATCTATGACTCTATGCATGGTATATGTGGAGGTGGGGTGGAAGATTGCAACCTTCACGTGGTCCGCCCTGTTTCGACTAATGCAATCAACTCGACGTGCACAAACGGAAGATCAAATAGAACAAGTTGTCCTACAACTTTAGGCTGTGCACGCCACACGAAAGAAGAAGAAGAAGTGGAGGTGTCTCACTGTGGTTTAAAATAGTTGCTTTTAAAATTCTTCTTTTGTGTGATACTTTTCATTCCAGAGCCTCTTCATTTGCAGATTTTTCATCAAGTATTCAATCACAGGATCTTGCCACAAGGTCAGTGTTAACCTCCATCCTGCGGCAGATGCATCTGACCATCCTGTCTTTGCGAGTAATGCCCAGAGCGTAACATGCGAATTCTGGAGCAACTCACTGTTCAACCAAAATACAGAATTGTGTTTCTGTCTAGATCCGCTATTACTTAATAGAAACTTCAATGTCTCAAAATATTCTAATGTGCTTCACAGGAACATTAAGAAATGTAATTTAATATAATCATGTCAGGAGATATTATAAAATGTTATGGTGCAGGAGAGATTTGGGGAAGAAACTGTACAATTTGGTTACGCAAACTGTGTGCTTCTTCTGTCCGGATTTCTTTGATACTCGTCCTCAGTTACAGCTAATAGTCTCCAACTGAAACCACAATCTCTTCCTTCTTGCCTAATTCTCCACTCAAAATTAAACTACTAGTTCAGCAGTATAACACAGGTGTTCGTGACTGCAGTGTTTGGACTGAGAATTATGTAAGTACAATTTTGTGACATTGGTCTATCTTAAATTGTTTATTAATGCCTCTGAGGAAGTCACTCATTTATTGAGCAATAACTTTGAACACTTCTCAGTATGCCATATCTTTATACTACTTTTAAAAACACTTTTTTTCATATAAGATGGACACCAAATGGTGGAGGAACTCAGCGGGACAGGCAGTATCCCTGGATAGAATGAGTGACATTTCGGGTTGAGACCCCCATCTTCAGACCCTTCCTCAGTCTTCAGGCCTCAGACCCTTCGAGACCCTTCTTCTTACTTTGAAGAAGTTCTCCTCCTCTCTCCAACGAGAGCTCTGCAAATCTGAAGAAGAGTTTCGACCCAAATCCACACCCATTTCCTCTATCCAGAGATGCTGCCTGTCCCGCTGAGTTACTTCAGCATTTTGTGTCTAAACTGCTGAAGACTGAAGGAGGGCACTGACCCGAAACGTCTCCTATCCATGTTTTCCAATGATGCTGCCTGACCCACTGAGTTACTCCAGTACTTTGTATCCTTTAATCAAAAATCTGGTGCTCATATGCGTATTCTTGATTTCCTATTCTTTGTAGTTCATGTCGATTTATAATGTGGTCTCAGTTTGATTAAGATGCTTATTATCTTTCCATTCACTTTCTAGTGAAATTTATAGTGTTCCCTCAGTATAGAACTTCTTCCTTTCCAGAAGTTGGAAATGAGCAAATTCCCCAAAACCTCTCTCTCTCTCAGAATCTCATTAGAACTTGTTCTGTTTCATTATTTACTTGGATGCCTTCGAAGGCTGCATGTGACTCTGTGACAAGCTGTCTGTTTGATCTTTTGATGTAGATCACAAGGCAGAATATGCTCTGATTTGGTGCCAGGCAGATCCAATGTCATGATCCACATGTTATGGAAAGTGGCCCAAACTGAAAAGATGATGGAAATCAAAACAGAAAAAGCTGTAAAGTTCAGAGCAAGTCAGGTTATGTTTATTGTCTGATTGAGTCAGCAAGGTTTTCTGCCGACTTTGTCCTTTTTGGAGGTTTGCCAAGGGGCACATTAGTGCAGATTTTTTTCTTCCACATTATACTGTTGAGCATCTCCCAGTGGGACTGGTTGTGTACATCGATAAGATGAGTACAATGCTAACTATTTCATATTATGCACCGTGATCCATGTTTGTTATAAGATGATGACTTTAAGATGGAACTTATAGTCTATGAAATATCTGATGTCTTTGTTCAAGCATGAAAGTTATAGTGACATCACACAAAATTTAAGTGTGCCAGATGGGTTATACCAGTGATTAAGGATAAATGGGGAACACATGAGAGCCCGCCTTTACCACAAGGGACTCTCGTATTCTCCATTAGCTTCAGTTACTGGTGCAACTCTTAAGCATTAAATCAAAGGATGACACACTCTTCCAGTCTGCGAGGTTCATCTCTGACCTCTGTTTCTATGTGAAGTTTCTTCCAGGTGCTCCTGTTAACTCGTCCTTAGTTTAGTTTACTATTGTCACGTGAACCGAGGTACAGTGAAAAGCTGTTTAAGAAGGAACTGCAGATGCTGGATAATCGAAGGTACACAAAAATGCTGGAGAAACTCAGTGGGTGCAGCAGCATCTATGGAGCGAAGGAGATAGGCAACGTTTCGGGCCGAAAACCTTCTTCAGACTGATGGAGGGTGGGTAGAGTCGGGGAGAAGGAAGGAAAAAGGAGGAGGAGGAGCCCGAGGGCTGGAGTGAGCAACACCGGAAATTGGAGGAACAGCACCTCATATTCCGCATGGGGAGTCTGCATCATGGTGGCATGAACATTGAATTCTCACAATTCTTTTAACCCTTGCTGTCTCCTCCCCTTCCTACCTCTCCCTCAGCCCTCGGGCTCCTCCTCCTCCTTTTCCCTTCCTTCTCCCCACCTCCCCCCACCCCCCATCAGTCTGAAGAAGGGTTTCGGCCCGAAACGTTGCCTATCTCCTTCGCTCCATAGATGCTGCTGCACCAGCTGAGTTTCTCCAGCATTTTTGTGTACCTACAGTGAAAAGCTTTTTGTTGCTTGCTATGCAGTCAGTGAGAAGACTATACATGATTACGATCAAACGATCCACAGTGTATAGACACTGTATAGGATAAAGGGAAAAATGTTTAGTGCAAGATAAAGTCCAGTAGAGTCCGTTAAAGATCGTCCAATAGTCTCCAATGAGATAGAAAGAAGGAACTGCAAATGCTGGTTTAATCCGTAGATGGACACATAAAGCTGGAATCACTCTGCGGGTCAGACAGCATCTCTGGAGAAAAGGAATAGGTGCCATTTCGGGTCGAGACTCTTCTTCAGATGGTAGATGGTAGGTCAGGACGACTCTAGTTAATGATACGATAGTTCAGTCCCTGATAACAGCTGGGAAGAAACTGCCCCTAAATCTGGAAGTGTGCATTTTCACACTTATGTACCTCTTGCCTGATGGACAGGGGAGAAGAGGGAGTGACCGGGATAAGTTGGATGACAGGTCAGTGTAAATTGTTCCTAGTAGGTGCTTGATAGGATCTGAGGGAAGTTGATGGGAATGAGAGAAGAGTAAAATGAAATTAATGTGCTTGATGGTCAGAACGGACTCGGTGGACCAAATGGACTAATGCTCTACAACTCCAAATCTTCTGGTTTTGTCGGCACCAATTGCTTCAATGAAGTAGATCTGGCATTTACTGTGATATTCCTGGGGTTGCATTACGGTTGTGGTCCTGCACGCCAACAGCATTCATTGTGTTCCGGCTTAAAATACGTTTGGAAAGGAACTTTAGATAGGGTCTTGGTGACCTTTTCACAGCTTGCAGATATTAAATGAGCAGGGCCATGTAAAAACATGTTCAAATGATTTAACTAGTGTAATTAAAAAAAATGAAAATGCTAAAGAATAACGCATTTATTTTTAAATCAACTTTGAGTGCCAGAGACTGAAAACATGAAGATTAAGGGAAAATGTGTTTGTTTGCAATGAGGTTCACTAACCCATTTGAAGGAACGGGATGGTGTTGCACAAGCCAGTGTCCCTGGCCTACAGCTGGGGGGCCCTCAGCTCAGATGTTGATGCTTGGTGCTGGGACTTGCTGTTGAGCATTAACACAGAGCAGAAGGTCCGATGCTCTGGCATTTTACCTGCATTAGTGCGGAAGTCAGGAAGGAGCAGATATCCCTAATTATGCAGCAAGGAAACAGGCCCTTCAGCTCAACTTGTCCATGCCGACTACGTTACCTCCCTGGGCTCCCTGTCAGTCTGTCAGTCCAGCCCATTTCCCTGTCTTTGGCCCATTTATCCTCTCAACCTCTTCTTTTTTTATTTATTTATTTTAAAAAATCTTTGTTAGAAGTAAGTACAATAGTGTGGTACTTGAGTACCTAATACATACATACACATTACCATTCTTGTACAACTTCGTATTTTTAATTTAATAATAAAAGAACAGTGAAAGAAAAAAGAAATAAAGAGTGTCGGAATAGATTAGACAAGCAAGTAGAAACAGATAGCGAAAGAAATAAAGAGCAGAGATGAAAATCTAAAAAAAATTGAGAGAAAAAGAGAAAGTAGAGAAAAGAGAAATTAGGAAAGATATATCTATTTCGTATTTTTGCCCATCCGTCACCCGGTTCTGAACCATTTAATTTCTAAGGTTGTGTTATGTTGCACCATATGCTTGTAAAAAGTTGATAAAAGGAGATCAAGTCTTTAAGAATTGGTCTACTTTGCCTAGTAGAAGGAATCTCATTTCTTCAAGATGTAGCGTTTCCGACATATTTGAAATCCACATTTTGAACGTTGGCTTGGTTGCATTTTTCCGGAATTTGAGTATAAGTTTTTTTGCTGTTATTAAACCGTAATTAAGAAGAGCTTCTTGGAATATAGTTAATTTACTTCTCAACCTCTTCTGTTCACGTACTTGTCCAAATGTATTTTAAACTTAATTGTACACTACCACTTCCTCTGACAGCTCATTCCAAATGCCCACCACCCTCGTTTGAAAGAGTTGCCCCTTAAATCCCCTACAAATCTTTGAAAGTAGAAACAAAGAACTGCGGATGCTGATTAATGCACATAACCTTCAGACCTCTGAAGAAGGGACTCGACCCAAAACTTCGCCTATCCATGTTCTCCAGAGATACAACATGACCTGCTGAATTACTCCGGCACTTTGTCCCCCTCAGATCTTTCCTCTCTCACCTTAAATCTATGTCCTCTTGTTCTTGGGCTCCCCTATCACAAGAAAAAAGACCGTGACCATTAATCTTATCTATGCCCTTCAGGATTTTAGATACCTCTGCAAGGTCACTCCTTAGCCTCCTCCACTCCAGTGGAAGACCCCCAGCTTATCCAACCGCTCCTATTAACTCAAGCCCTCTAATCCTCTCAGTCAAAAGTATTTCACTGTTCTACTTAGGAATGTCAGCCTGGAAATTGGGTTTTAACCTTATTTGGTCGGTGACTTGCCCCGCATGTTGCACTAAACCACATCTCCTACCCAGCTTGCTGCAGGGTTAGCTGCTTGTCTTATTGGGAGTTAAAATCAAAGGTTGGAAGCTGCATATTATTGCTCCAAGTTCTGTCCAGAGATGAATGTCACACAAGTTGATAATGTCATCACATGCATAAAAGACAAAGGAAAATGATTAGCTGCGCTGAGGTGATTAGTCTGTTTGTCCAGTGTGGCAACAGATATCAGCTCAGTACCACACACCTACCCCAGCAGCAGCCCGTAACCCCACCATCATTTGCCTCCTGCCCTGAAGTGAAATACTCAGAATCTGGATTCGCTAGATTAGTTTAGAGATACAGCGTGGAAACAGGCCCTTTGGCCCATCGAGTTTACACTGACAAGCAATCACCCATGCACCAGTTGTACCTCACACACTATGGACAATTTACAGAAGCCAATTAACCTACAAACCTGCACGTCTTTGGAATGTGGGAGGAAACCGGAGCACCCGAAGAAAACCCTCATGGTCACAGGGAGAATGTACACACTTCATACAGACAGCACCTGTAGTCAGGATCGAACCCTGGTCTCTGGCGCTGTCAGACAGCAACTCTGCCGCTGTGCCACTGTGCCGCCCTATCACTTAAGGCAGGGGCCGGCAACCTACGGCCCACGGGCCGGATCCGGCCTGTAAACCAAAATCATCTGGCCCACAGGCGTATTTTTTTTAAATTAGTTTTCGCGACCTGGGAACTGCAACTAGTCCCGGGGCACGCAGGTGACCTGGGTGCTACAGCCAGTCCCGGGGCACACGAGGGACCTGGGAACTGCAGAAAACTCATTGAAAACCACGTGAAAACTAATGCGTAAAACAACACCAAGTGTCACACTATGGCGATACATGTGGCCTGCCATCCGCTCACAGACATGGGTCCTGGCCCCTATGCAGAACAAGGTTGCCAAACCCTGACTTAAGGGAAAGTGATTGGAAGGACAGAGACTGAGAGAAGGTCGGTGGGTGAGGAGGAAGGGGATGGCGTGCAATTGAAAGGCAACCTATCTAGTGGCAGGTGGTAGCCTTTAGTTTCAATGATATAGTTTCAATATATTCACATCATGGGATGATAGAGTGATACAGATCATTTTGCCCACTGCGCCCATGCCAGCTCTATGAAAAATCCGTCAAATCGATCCTACTCCACTGATCTCCCCTGTTCTTCAAATATTTGTCCATCCCTTTTGATTTATTCTTACCATGTTGTTGGCTTACATCAGTATGTAGACAATTATAGTGCACAGTAGAGCTCTAGTGAACCAGGTTCAACCCTGATCTTGGTTGTTATCTGTATGGAATTTGCAGATTTTCCCCGATGTTTCCTTTGGGTGCTCGAGTTTCCTCTCCCCTTGTGTGGATCGTAGTTTGATTAGCCGCACTAAATTGTACTGTAAACTGAATCAACCTACCACAACCAGAGAGCAGTGCTGAACTACTATCTACCTCTTTTGTGACCCTCGGACTTTGCTGGCTTTACCTTGCACTAAACGTTATTCCCTTATCATGTATCTATACACTGTAAATGGACCGATTGTAATTATGTATTTTCTTTCTGCTTCTTCTTCTTTTCGTGTCCATCTTGTTACAAACGTTGGCCTCGCCGTCATCGTCCGTCCCGAAAAGGACACAAGCTTCCGGCGACAATCAGTGGAAGCCATCACTTGTCGCAATAGATGATGGTGGTAGCAGAATTAGCTCCGGATACTTCCAGTTTCCAGCCCCGCGACATGGACGCCTTTCTGCTCACTGATTAGCTCGCAACAAAAGCTTTTCTCTTTACCTCGGTACATGTGACAATCAACGAAACTGAACTGAAATTGTCGCGAGTGCTCGGGTGAGTGGAAGAACTGTGGGGTAGTTGATAGACATGTGGGGAGAATAAAGTGGTATTTATGTCAATGGGCGCTTCATGGTCAACATGACGACTTTGGGTCAAAGGAACTGTATATGTTCTGTGACTCTATGACATGCTTCTCTCACTTATATTTGGGTCTTGCCATAATGGACATTTGGTCTGCTGTTTAAAAGCTGAAGGGATAAACAAATAGGCACAGCAGTATTGAATTTCTAAGTACATTTTTTTTGCACTTTCATCTCATCTTGCTGAGTTCATCACTTGGGTTTTTTGATCAAGGATACCCATCCAAGATTAAGAACAATGCTGTTCTTCACTCACACCACTAATAATCGTGATGAGAGTAGTCGAACGATTACATCATCCAAGAAGGTTCCTTTTTGATCAGGAGAATGGTCCACATGAATTTGGTTCCAGAACCACCTGACATAAAACATTTGTAAAATAGGAGATGTAAATGGTAATTCCCCTCTTTCTTTTTAAGTTAGAATTTAGTCCATGTGGATTCAATACGTTCACAAGAATCGCCATTCATGTGCAAAGGCTTTCATCATGCTTGAAGCTGTATGACTTCAAACACCAGAGGACTGGAAACTAACTTGCACTGAATGGAATCTAAAAGAAAACAATTGAGGCTGTTGACAGTTGTGCATTTACTCGAATGCTGACATTCCTGAGTGCCAAAGCCGATCCCCATCATCTTCAATGCACACCATAAGAGTGGTTAGAAACTGGCCGTGTTTTGGCCAGAGGCCATTAGCAGTCTATTTGGCTGATCCTCTTTAATATGATTCAAAACAACGAAACGTGGTCTTTCATCTATGTTTCCTATTGTTGATCCTTCTTAGAATGCCCGTTAGCCAATTCTAAAGTGCTCGGTTCCATCTCTTAATCAAAATATTTCACATTGTAAGCATCAACACCAATTAGGGCTACACGGTGGCACAGCGGTGGAGATGCTGCCTTGCAGCGACAGAGACCAGGGTTTGACCCTGACTATGGGCGCTTGTCTGTACGGAGTCTGCACATTCTCCCCGTGACCTGCATGGGTTTTCTCCGGGATCTCCGGTTTCCTCCTATACTCCAAAGACGTACAAGTTTGAAGGTTAATTAGCTTGGTATAATTGTAAGTTGTCCTTAGTGTGTGTGGGATAGTGTAAGCGTGCGGGGATCGCTGGTCGGCGCAAACCCAGTGAGCCGAAGGGCCTGTCTCTGCGCTGTATTTCTAAACTAAACTAACTTTAAACTAAATTAACCATGGGAGCTAACTAAACAAAGATATTTAATCAATTTGGACATCTTAAAAAACAAATAACCTGAAACATTTGTGAAATAATTTTCCAGATTGGATCAAACTTCAGATGTTCTAAATTTTAGGATAATTTTAGATGTCACAGGCTATACTGAAAAACTACAGGAGGTACATATAATAGAGAAATACCTGGATGAGATCCCTTATAAATATGATTGGTATGATTTCAGACATACCCCCCTTCTGTATTTTGACTGGCTTGGCTACAATGGGTGATGAGCAACAGATGGTCTACATTTTTAATGCAACAAAGATCCCTGGACTCCTTGAATTCTAGCCCCTAGTACATTCCTGGTTTTCAAATGTCCACTATTCAGCTGCCGACATAGTAAACCGTGGCATCCACTCTTACTACAACTCTTCCTCGCCACTTCAATTTCCCCCTTAAAATCCAACTGTATTCACCAAGATTTTGGTGCTCTGCGTAATATCGATCTCAATTTGAGTCTAATTATGTTTAATAAAAAAGTGCTGGAATAATTCAGCGGGTATCTATGGAGAACATGAATAGGTGACATTTCAGACTGGGGCCCTTTGTCAGACTGAAGAAGGCTCACCTATTCATGTCCTCCAGTGATGCTTCTTGACCCACTCAGTTACTCCAGCACTTTGTATTTCTTTTGTAAACCAGTATCTGCAGTTCCTTGTGTCTACGTCTTATGTTTGATAAAGCTGTGGCAAAGTGGCCTGAGGTTTTTATTACAGTAACACCCAAAATAAATGCAAGTTGATAATGACTATGATGTATGGAATCGTTTACAGTATGATCCACTCTTTTTGGCTGTATTGTCAATAAAGACATATCTATATTTCTAGGTAAAGGGAGAACATGGAATAGCAACTACTTTCGTAGCCTGCTGAGGGAGGAAATAACTGCTACATTGTTCACACATCTCCTCGACTTTAAATACACTACTTACTCTAATCAGGCATCCAAGCCCTTCCTGCTGATGGGTTTTTTTCTTGTGATTTATTGCAACAGGTTGCAAGGATTCCATGTGCAAACTCCCAGCTTACCATTTAGGAGTCTTTACTGAGAGTTCAGGAATGCCAGCTATCCTTTTATTCTCTTCAAGCTGGGAATCTGTAATAGATCTTGAAAAGTACAACTATTTTATCGGCAGATTTCACGTTTAGTTTTAAAAATCATTCTTGGTTTTCATTCAAATGTTCATCAATTCACAAAAGCTGAATGATATAGAAAGAAGTGGATCTGAAATTTTACAGCGGAGTAGGAGAGATGAATGCAAGATCATTCAATGTAACACTAAGCTGTAGTAAGTGAGCTGAGATCCACGACAACTTGAGAATTTGGTTAGAGTGTGAATTATGTGCTATGTTTGAAGGATAGGCGGCACAGTTTTTGCAGCTGGTAGAACTGATGCCTCACAATGCCAGAGACCTGGGTTCAATCCTAACCTTGGATGCTACTAATGGAGCTTACATGTTCTCCCTGTGACCATGTAAAGGATTCCTTTGGGTGCTCCAGTATCCTCCTACATTCCAAAGACGTGCAGGTTAGTAGGTGGACTGGCCTCTATAAATTGCCTCTAGTGTGTAAGGAGTGGATGCAAAAGTGAAATTACATAGAACTAATGTGAACCAGTGATCGATGGATGGATGGAGGATGTGTTTCACGCTGTTGCTTGCAGTCAATCAAAGAGAGTAAAGGGCCTGTCCCAGCAGCATGCAACTCCATGCGATGAGCGCGACCTAATGTCGTCGCTTGAGCCGTCCGGCGACGCGGGGCCGGTCCCACTTCGATCGCCGGAGCCGTGCGGAATTGCGCGGAATTCGTCCCGCCATCGCACGGGGCTCTGAAAAACTGACCATGTTCAAAAATTCCGCGCGGCAACGGCTTGTCGGCTCGCAGTCGCCTCGACGCATTACACACCACCTCGACGTCATGCCTCCGTGACCCTCTCTGTGTGTGCCTTTGTGCCCCTCTCTGTGTATCCCTCTCTGTCCTGGCGAACTTACCTTTAAGACTTCGCTCCAAGTTCGCCTTACTTTGCGCCGCGTTGCGCCACTCACCCCACCTCCGCGCGGCCCCCGCTGCCGGTTTGGTCGCGCTCTTCGCATGCAGGCGCATGCTGTTGGGAACGGCCCTGTACAGGGATCACCCGAACTCCGCGCGGCCCCCGCTTCTAGTTTGATCGCGCTCACCGCATGGAGTCGGATGCTGGTAGGACAGGCCCTTAAGCCTCATGTGTAGGAAGGAACTGCAGATGCTGGTTTACACCGAAGATAGACACAACACGCTGGAGTAACTTAGCGGATCAGGCAGCATCTCTCTCATCTCTCATAGGCAATGCTGCCTGACCCATTGTGTTACTCCAGCATTTTGTGTCTATCTTCATAGTAAGCCTCATGTTCGCTGTTGGCACCAAAGCAGGTGGTGTAGTAAATAGTATGGACGTTTCTAGGGGGCAAATCTTCCTGGCTGTGAATAGGAGAATCAGTAGCATTTAGCCATTCCATTTAGCCATTAGTAAAACTGGATTACTAACAGAGTTTGAATGGGGAAATTACCTTTGCAGTCCTGAAATAGGAATGGATGCCTATTTCAGTCAATGACAGCAGCTACGGAAGCAAAGGATGCTGTACGTTTTTTAAATTATTTTATGTCAGATTAATATTTTCTGTATTTTTTAATAACTGTCTTAATTTAATTTTAAAATGTCTTCTTATTTATGTACATCGGTTTTAGTGTTAATGGCAGAGACGTTTAACTACTGCAAGCAGTTACTGACTCGGATAGCTTTATCTTTTGTCAATTCCTGTCAGGACATTGGGGACAAGGGCTTAAGTGCCTTGTTGTTGCTGAAACTTTGCTGTCTAACGCTAGGGTGTGGAGACCCTGCAAAATCGGTCCACCACATTCAGAGCAGATGAATGTGAGCTGGCAGCAAACTGGTCATTGTGTGCAGTGAGCGACAAACTGAATCAAGGAAAAGACATCCTATTAACAGACAGGATGTCAATGTACTTAACAATGGGACAAAATTGCAGTGTGGATCTCAACATACATAAAAATAAAGTACTTTCCAAGTGGCAGGCATAATTGAATGCCTGGGACAATATAACTTTTGGGGCAAATTGTCGAAGGAAATCTGTTAGGACTTGCAGGCGAATACAGTTAAATTGGCCATTCTAGTACAGAGGCAGTGTCACAGCCTTCTGTTCCATAGAGCAGCTGCTTTGGGGCATCTCGGCCAAATTGGGCTGGTAGAGAAGGGAAATGTCCATTGGCTGAACCTACTAAAGGAAATGACCAAGTATAGGAGGCTCTGCTCACTGCATGGCATAAATCAATTCCTGGAAGAAAGACAAGTGAAGCTTTTTATTTGATTTAATCAAGTTGGGATTTCTGTTGGATTAGTGTAAATGGGTGGCTGAATGATTGGCGTTGACTCATGAGTCAAAGGGCCCATGCTGTATCTCTTTATGATTAGGATTTTTTTAACTGTTGTGCTGGTGTGCATATTACATCTTTTAATTTAATTTTGATATACTTTTCTTAAAATGGGTTTTGCATGATTTTAAATGTTTGTTAATGTGAAGTATTTAGGTATACTCAGTCCAACAGGGAACATTGATTACTGATCCTAAAGGCGGAACTTCACCGCTATCAATGGCATTACCTCAGTGGAGCTAGCCTCCGGGAGAGACCTTGCACAGTGTCCTCCTGCACTGGAGAGCACCAGTGTGCTGGGAGCCAACCACCCTGCAGAAGAGTGAGTTGAGAACTACACTGTAAGAAATAGCCCTGGGGTCGGATAAGAGTGATCTCAGCGCAGTGAAAAAGCTTAAAGAGCATAGTGTGGCCGCATCATAAGATCATAACAAATAGGAGCAAAATTCGGTTATTTAGCCCATTGAGTCTGATATGCCATTCAATCACGGTTGATATATTTTTTTCCTCTCAACCCCATACTCCATTCCTCCTCCCCATAACCGTTGATGCCTTTGCTAATCAAGAAACTATCAAGCCCCGTTTCAAATATTTCCCAATTACTTGGCCTCATGGTCAACTGTGGCAATGAGTTCCACATATTAAGGAAATTCCTCCTAGTGATACTTGGAATATGGCCCTTCACATATGGGGAGAGATTGCACAATCTAAATTCAAATATGTTGAATTTAGAAGCTTAAGCATTAATTTAAAGGATATTTTCAAAATATAAAAAAGTGATTGAATAAATAAGGATGATCTATTTTCAATGACAGGCGGGTCTAGGAATGGGAGACATAGTCTAATGATTTAGAATCAAGCCATTACGACGGAAAACATGTGTGGATAATGTGACAGAAATTTGGAAATATCAATTGATACTTGGTCCATTGCTAATCGTATATTCGTAACAGTAGTTTGTTTGTTAAGCAGATATTAAGGAATCGTGCATGAAATATCCATTGATGAAGTTTTGCCACAGCCCAGCCATGAATGGGAAAGTATTAGACAGATTATTCCATTATTGTATCTGTACATTCAACATCAACTTTGTTTACTGATCACTGACTCATTCTGCAGTTGTACAGAGCCCTAGTGATCCTTCTGCAGTTGTACAGAGCCCTAGTGAGACCACACCTAGAGTATTGTGTGCAGTTTTGGTCCCCTAATTTGAGGAAGGACATTCTTGCTATTGAGTGAGAGCAGCGAGGTTTACAAGGTTAATTCCCGGGATGGCGGGACTGTCATATGCTGAGAGAATGGAGTAGCTGGGCTTGTACACTCTGGAGGTTAGAAGGATGAGGGGGATCTCATTGAAACATATAAGATTGTTAAGGGCTTGGACACGCTAGAGACAGGAAACATGTTCCCGATGTTGGGGGAGTCCAGAACCAGGGGCCACAGTTTAAGAATGAGTAAGCTATTTAGAACGGAGATGAGGAAACATTTTTTCTCACAGAGAGTGGTGAGTCTGTGGAATTCTCTGCCTCAGAGGGCGATGGAGGCAGGTTTTCTGGATACTTTCAAGAGAGAGCTAGATAAGGCTCTTCAAAATAGCGGAATCAGGGGATATGGGGAGAAGGCAGGAACGGGGTACTGATTGGGAATGATCAGCCATGATCACATTGAATGGCGGTGGCTTGAAGGGCCAAATGGCCTACTCCTGCACCTATTGTCTATTGTCTATTTTTAATCTCTATTCACCATATTTGATCTACTTTTTCTCTGCTTTGCAACAAACGTTATATCCATTGTCATGGAGATTACATGGGCTTGAATTTATTTCTAAATATACTCACCTGCACTCCATAATCTAGAATAATTTAATCGTTGGTTTTTGAGGTCAATAAAGACCTTGAAATGAGCTATCTGGGACTTCAATGCTGTGAGGTCTACTCCAGCCCATCTCAAGAAATGTTGCAAACAATTTAGACTCGGAAGCCTGTTTGGAATAAACAATATACAAATTTACCTATTCATGAAAGCTTCTCAAGCAGTTTCCAGTTCCTTGGAAATGGTGATGAGTACATTACATAGTTAACCCAGAACCAAAGTTTAGAGGGCTAAGCCCATTGCTTTACACTGTCAAGTCAACCTCAGACATAACTTTGCCTACATCTACTTTTACCCTTCATGTTAATCCTGTTGTTGCATTTATCTTTCCAATTTCATGATGGTTTTGAAGCCACCATGTGCACAAAATTAGGAAAAGTCATGTATTTAAGATTAAACTTGTATTTAAGATTACATTTTATCTTGGACCCTATACAAATGTTAGTTTTCTTCCTTGGCTTTGCTTCATTTCTATTTGCCCGAAATGTTTTGTAGGATGAAAAAGTGGATTAATAGTAAGATTAAACGAGAATTTACAAGTTTGATGTTTGATCGCTATTTTATGAGGAGTTACGATGAGGGATTACGTGAAGAAGACCCCGCCTGGCGCATGCTCGGCATATTTCATACAAATATGCGACGTGAAAAACACAGAACCAATAGCCAGAGTAAGATAGTAAGGCTTACATAGACTAGAACTACCAGATGATCATTTATATTATGAGGGTTGGGAGTGGAGGGCACGTAATCCCTCATCGTAACTCCTCATAAAATAACGATCAAACTTCAAACTGGTAAGTTCTCGTTTAATCTTACTATTTTACTTCGGAGTCACGTGAGTGACTACATGAAGATTTTGAAGCTCTGTGATTTTCATGCCGTAGATCATTCCATACGACACACTGCTTGAGTTTACACAGTAGTGAATAAATAATATATATTGCTTGAAATTACGCAATAAATATTTTAATATTTTAATAATAATAATAAAAAGAAAAGTAATAACCCCTCTATCCCTGGGGAAATTACAACAAATGATATGCAACAAAGCAAACAATTTGAACAGAACCCAACACAGCATGTGCAACCCTGGCACTGTGACAACAGGTTTATCATAAAATCTAGAAAAGTTCCTCTTTAGACCATCCTGCGGTCTCCAGAATTTGGTCAAGCGGCATGTCCTGCACCTTTGCCGTGGATATTGATACCGCCCTTGTGGAGTGAGATTTAAACACATCATTGTCTACTCCAGTTAATCCAGAACTTGTTTATCCATCTAGAAATAGTTTGTACTGTTACTTTTTTATATGTTTCTTGTGGGTAATGAACATTGGTGTCTCACAATCTCGGAGACTCTTAATTCAATATATATTAAATCAGATGCTTAACCACACACAATGTTTAGTTGACAGAGTATGTCTTAAAGATTACATTGGTTCCAGCCTTTCTTGGCTTGCTTTGCTTGCTTAGATCATTGACATAAAACGTCATTTTATCTACAGACAACTGCATACAATGTAACCGCAACATTTGTAATGTTTGCACTCATTGTGCTGATATTAATGTCATCAGCATAACCACTTTAAATATTAATTTCTGAAAAGACAGTGACGTAATTGGAGTCCATTGCCGAAGCAATGTGAGAACTATACTGCCATCCCAGATTTCTGTACATCTGGGTTTGGTACGATTTTATTAAAATTCCTCTCATAAATCGGGATATTAACGGATGAGACCCGATAAATTGTCATTCTGAAAATTGTCCTAAATAGGAGGACAAAGCACTCCGAGCTCCATTAATGGTACTATAACTCAGGTGCAACATAGCAAGGAACTCCAATACATCCGATATGTTTGCAGTATGATAAAATATATCTGACTGTATACAAAAGATTTCCCATTCCTTATATGAAACATATATTGTTTCTTAGTGCTATATCTCCAAGCTGCAGTTATGACATCCATGGTCCTATCCGATATTCCATCAGATTAACAATTAATACGGTCATGTAATGGATGACTTCTGCTGTTACTGGATGTACCAACAATTACTGCACCTGGGATTTGTCACGAATGTCTGAATCATCATTCTCAGCACCAATGGGAACAATGGCTGTGTAGTAATGGTCCCTAGATAAGGGACATATCAGATATTAAACTGATAAGAACAGATACTACACTTGATCTTAGCCAAAAGGCTGAGAAGCAACACCAGTTTGGAACCACCAAACGCCTGCGGCGGAGACTTGCTCTATTTTGGTGACACATTGCCTAATCAGGCAAAATGGCGAAAACATAAAAGACTATACTTCCCCAATGTAGCGAGAATGCATCCACTGCTAATGCTCCTGGGTCTGGCTCCCATGAGACACATTTAGACCACTGGAGATTTAATCCAGACACAACAGATCAACACTTGGTACTCATACTGTCTGACAATCTTTTTTTTTAAACTTTTTGAATTTTAACATTCATTCTGTATTGTCATTGAACTTTCGTGATCTGTTGTCTTACTACAATATTGTCTTCTCCCACAGCTGTGGTATTGTCTACTCGTAATTGAACATGTAAGTTCTTTATTGTAGAACAAACAGCTATCAATGCATAAAACACCCCCAATAACTCCAAATAATTCATACCATGTGTTTGGAGAATGAATCGTCTTGGACAGTCCATCGCCACCACAACTGGTGTCGCTGTCCTTGGCTCCCCATCCGAGAGCACTCCCATCAGTCTGTAATACCACTGAAGACTACTGAACAAGCACATTTTTACTTCTAGTAACTTGTGCAACATTGAGAATACATCATTGGAATTCAGCTCAACCTTTTTAGTTGGTAACTGCATGGACCTGATCAATGACCTGCACGCTTTTTACACTTATTCTCTGGTCTTTGCAGACTTTGATCACTTTATTTTACCACTATCACTTTACCAGTAACCATAGCTACTTCTTGGATGGTGGATTAATGTGTATTTATTTATTTATTTATTTATAATATTTTTTTTACCAAGACAAGTATAGGCATTTGTAACATCCCCAACCTTAATTGTTGGTAAAGTTACTGATATATCAACTGTATTAATGACAAACTGCAAATAAACAATTGTTTGGGATGGCTGTAACTTACATGTTGTTTGGATGTACAGAACCTTAGCCTTTCAATAGGCTTATGGTTGCTGAACCCAGTTCTTCAGCTGTCTCCCATTTATAATTAACATATCCTCTAGATAAGTCATTACAATGTGATTCTGAGCCCTCATTAACACCAGTGCTGGTTTCAATAATTGTGTGAGCAATCTGAGGGCTGAATTTAACCCGTTAGGTAATTCCTTCAGCTGACCCGTCCAATTAATTTAAGTACCTGAATAATAAGGCATCTTTTTTAGGTCTAATAATAGCCATATAGCAGCCTTGTGATAACAACTTCGTAACAGTGTTCAAGTGTACTTCTTTAAAATTGCCTATACTGAACTATAAATTTAAGTTTGTGAGTCCCAGAATGACTCTGCAACCCCCATACTTGTGTCTGGGATATATTATCTCTACCTGACGAGTTCCTGATACATTCAAACACCCAGCTGATCAGATTTAATGCAGAATTACAAAACAATTGTAATCTTACAACCAACCAGAGGTTGTTTCCCAGAAATTCCATGTGTGATGGAATGACTGTTCTGTACTTCCGTAAATGAACCAGAAGATCTCCTTCTCTTAATATAGGGGTTCGTATTCAACTGTTTGTTTTCTCAAAGCAGGGATGAGAAGTTTTATAAGGCAAATATCCTTAATTGTTTGGGCAGTTTTTCATCAATCATAAATCTGGTTATAGCTTGCCCACATAATCCTGCATTTTTTGGGTATAATGTTAGCCAAATGGCAATTTTCATCACACAATTGGGTTTGAATATGCATTGCAGAGTAACGCAAGCATGTCTCAAAATGATTGGACATTATCGACCGATGTATGTCTTCCCCAAATGCAGTGATGCCAACTGAATATCAGCTAGAGGACATCATGCTGGAGCACATTTCCTGTCCTCCCATCGTTACACTCATGGGTGCCCAATTACTGAGTTACTGTTGGCACCCTGAGCGAGGCACAATAGACGGGTGTTTTATATATTTTTTACTGTTTCAGTCATAACAGTTTCGTGGAGTAGGTGAGAAACCAAATAATGTTGGCCACCAGGTTCATCCATAGCCTCACCAGTCCATACCGATATAGCGAAACTTGGTGCTACATCGGGAATACCCGGAGCGTTTCTATTGTGCTCTGGTGTATACACATAAGTAGGGACACCAGCTTCAGGGTCAGTTTCATCCTGCCCTGGTACTCCCGAGTTTGCTCTAGGAGACTTCATCCAGACCTAAACAAGGCACGGGTGAATGAGATTCTCATTTTTCATAGGCATCATACTCAGTGTATGGAAACTCCTTTTGGAGCCTGCCTTAGAATCTCATGGGTCTTAAAACCCTTAATTGTTTAGAATTTTGAACATTTTATCTTGCTCTAAATACTTCATCCAGACCTATGTAAGGCACTGGTGAATGAGATTCTCATTCTTTATAGGCACCATACTCAGTGTATGGAAACTCCTTTGGAGCCTGCCTTAGAATCTCATGGGTCTTCAGAACCCTTGACTGATTAGAATTTGGAGCATTTTATCTTGCTCTAGGGATCTCATCCAGACCCAACCAAGGTACTGGAGAATCAAAATCCCATTTTCATAGGCACCATACTCAGCGTATGGAAACTCCTTTGGAGCCTGCCTTACAGGAAGACATACCTGGGTCAAGAACCCTTGACTAAGTCAAGTGTGGAGCATTTTCTCCATTCCCAGCCTCCCCCACATTGTTTTCCTCTCTTGGAGGAGAGTTATTTCTTTACTGTTTTGTATTTGTGCATAAACTATATATGTTTAAAATTGTAATTCTTACAGGCACATTCTGCTTGCAGAATATTTGTATTAACCTCAGTATCACACAGGGTTATATACATTTCCATAAAGAAAACTGCATCTGGTAACATATACTCAGAGCAGACTTTATTACTGGGTATTTGGAGCCGGCATTTAGCGCAGCCGTTATCTCCAAACCCGATCTAAATAGCGGTAAATAGCGCTTTCTATTCAATTACCGTAGTTTAAAAATACATTCACTCTAGCTGGCTCCGTATTTCGAGCCAGAGTTACAGAGTTTTTTAAAAAAAATTAAAAATACATCAGCACTCTAGCTGGCTCTGCAGACTTACAGAGTTAAACCCACTAGCAAGAAAGTTCAACAGCGACTTACCTGTGGGTTAAACTTACGCTGATGGGAGCTGCGCTCTCCACCCTGTCGGAGCTTCACATGCGTCGACGTAATGCTGAGCATGCGCCAGGCGGGGTCTTCTTCACGTAGTCACTCACGTGACTCTGAAGTAAAATTGGAGTTTGTATATTGTGAAAGTAAGATTCTGGAAATTACACATACAATCCGCCCATTAGAATTTTCAATTTTTCCAAATGCACACTCACGATCATATTTCATTGGGTTATATTAAGGTTTATTTTGGTAGGATTGGGATCAATTAAACACAATTTCTGTTGTTTTTATGGGAAGGAACTGCAGATGCTGGTTAAAACTGAAAATAAACATAAAATGCTTGAGTAACGCAACGGGTCAAACAGCATCTCTGGAGAAAAATAATAGGTGACGTTTCGGGTCAAGACCCTTCTTCAGATGTCTGACCTGAAATGTCGTCTATTCCTTTTCTCTAGAGATGCAGTCTGACCCGCTAAGTTACTCCAGCTTTTTGTGTCTACTGTTGTTTTTACTTCTTTGGTTTAAACTGTTGGATCTAAACTTTATGTCAAATGTTGACATTTCTGCCAACAAAATTGGAATATTGAGGCATACAATCAAGGTGCTCGGTCTACCTGGAAATCTCAGAGGACTAGAGAGTGCGTATTGCACTTTAAATAATGGAAGCAACAGGGTTTAAATACTGAGAAAGTCCTTTCTAGCTCTTTTTTTTTCCTGATTTACTTTGCTTCAGTAAATTATTTCTAACGCTACCAGTACGCATGGTTATGGAATTCAACGTGTGGTTAAAATGCGGCACTTGGTGCGGGTGTTTATTCTGGGATTATTTTCGTTAGATACTGCAATAGTGCAAAATCATTCACAGCTTGAAATAATTAGCCATTCATCTGTATTTCCCTAGTCAACCAGAACGAACGTAAGTATACTTAGGGGATGGAACAGATATTTCAAGTGGTTTTTTGCCAATACCCTATCTGGTTTACTATTCAGTACTTAACCTTCATCTCAATTTTTTGTGGTGCAACCTTGTTTAAATTATAGGATGTTAGTGAGGCATATCTCTATTGCTGATCAGTCAATACTGATTTACTGCTTCACGTGCATTAATATGCATAATATTCAAAAATACCATGTACCAGTGGGCATGGTTGTAAGGGACAGGTAGGGAAGTGGGGATTTATCCTTATTACAGTCAAGGAGTGTGTAATCTGTGGATTTTACTACCCCAGGGGTCTGAGGAGGATGGAACACTGATTTCATTCAAGGCAGAGACAGATTTCTTGTCTTTTGGATAGTCAGGGGTTACAAAGAACAAGCAGGAAAGTGGAAGTGAGGTCATGATCGGTTCAGCTGTGATCTTACTGAATGGCAGAGCAGGCTCAAGAGGACATATGGCTTACTCCTGATTATAATCTTATGCTCTTATGATCAAGAGACAAAGTCAAAGAACCCAAAACTGACCTATGTATCTGCATGCTAATTGCCAATTACAGAGGCAAATATTGAGAATGTAGTGATTTTCTAATAGCAGAAGACCAGTGTTGGATTAGGGCAGAACACATCAAGGATAAAATTCGCATGCAGAGTTTAGCTGGAGATTAAGAACATTTCCAGATCCACTTTTCCCTGTCAGCATTGCGTGCCTTATGATCAGCAGCTGTTAAATATTTATATTATGTTTATTTAATTCTCATCAACTGTTCCTGTTACAAAAATGAGACATTCAGACATAAACGTTGCTGGTCTTTTGCCGCCCACTTTTCCATGGAGTGCGGAGAGCAGAGGGCGGAAAGCACAGCTTCTCGTCTTGAATCCTGAGAGAGCATCCACTCGCATTCTCTAACTGTGGGAGACTTTTACATGGACAAAGACAAACTCCGCATAGCCATTAGGCTGGAAATTCAATTGCACAATACTCCTTTTTCCCCCTCTGGTGATGTGGGATTGAATATCACTCTCTCCTGGAGTGAAGTGCGCTCCATTTCCAGGTCATTTTGTGTCACTTGCACGACATACCCCTGAGCTAGTTACTGCATCAGTCACGTGTAGGATAACGTTACATGTGTAAAGTTCCTTTACGAGCATTACTGGGGAAATTAAATCATTATTCTGGAAATGTCAATCTTTGGCCAATTTCACTATAACTTAATTCTAACAAAGCAGTCTTGAATGGGATTCCTCTAAAGCGAGTCACATAAAAACCCTTTGTCATGTATGTTTCCACACCCTCTCTATAGCACTGAGCCCAATATCAACATCTTGATCTTGGTATCACGCAATGTCCAAGCTTCAACTCTCCGATCTTAATTATTGTCAGGACCCCATCCGATAACCAATTAATTAGTCACATCCCTTCCATTCTGATCTTGTCTACTGACAATAATTCCTTGAACCTCATAGCCTTGATTTCCCTTCAGTCCAGTTTAGTTTGCAGGCACTCTCTCTCTGCAGCCTTGACCTTAGCTAAACTGCCTGACGCCCAGTCCCATATACAATGTAGATGTAGAATTATTTTTACACGTGTGTTCTTATGGAGGACCATTAATGACGTGATAGACACAAAAAGCTGGAGTAACTCAGTGGGACAGGCAGTATCTCTAGAGAGAAGAAATGGGTGATGTTTTGGATTGAGACCCTTCTTCAGACTAAAAGTCATGGGAAATGGAAATGAGAAATATAGGTGATGATGTACAGAGATATAGATCAATGAATCAAAGATATGCAAGAAAGTAACGACGATAAAGGAAACAGGCTATTGTTAGCTGTTTGTTGGGTGATCCCTCCCCCACCCAAGTCGCACCAGCTTCTCTGTTGTCACCCAGCAACGAGTGTGAAGAAGGGTCTCGACCCGAAATATCACCCATTCCTTCGCTCCAGAGATGCTGCCTGTCCTGCTGAGTTACTGTACAGAAGGTACACAGACACCTTAAGGTCTTCACTACTTTATTAATCATACATCATATTGCCCTAGCTGTACGTGGTCTGTCACGATCACCAGAGAGAGAGCTAGGGGCGTGTGGGTTACAATTATACTAACTGGTGGGGGAGTGGTTAGCATGGACATCGTCACTATCAATTAAAGGTGTATACACATATCATCTACATCCTTCCTCTACCAAAACAAACAGTGAGTGACAGGGCGACCACGTCTCATGCGCTAGGGTAAATGCAAACAGTAAAGCACGGGAATACAGAATCACACGTAATCGCCGTAACGGACCGGCGGCCTGACCAGGTGACCAGACCGGGTCCGCACCTCGCCATCACCTCCTTCCCCGACGGGAACAAGCGGGGACGACGCCGGGGCATGGTGGGGGCTATGTACAGGAGAATCCCTGGGCGACAAAGGCATCGGGTGGGACGGCGAAGAGAAGGGCGAGGAAGCCGGAGAAAGCGGGACCGCAGCCGGGAGGCGGACAGGAGAAGGATGAGGGGGGGGGTGACCCCAGAGGAACGGGCCAAGCACTGGGCCGCGACAGTGGCAGCGGGGGGGCATACGAAGCCGCTGGGGGAGGGAGAGGCTCGTTCACGAGCCGGAGATGCTGGCGGTGCCGGCGGTACACCCTGCCATCGTGGTTGACAAGGTACGAACGAGGGGAACCGGCAGAACCGACGACCACGGCCAGCTTGGAACGGCCAGAAGTGGACCTCATACGGATGACCTGGCCGGGGAGAAGAGGGCGGAGGACACGGCAGGACCTGTCGTGGGAACGCTTCTGTATACCGTGTTTTTGGGCAATGCGTTTCCGGACCAAGGCAGGTTTAAAGACAGAGGGGGACAGGGACTGTTGAGACACCAGGACCGTGGGCCTCGTGACTCGGGACATGAGGCGCTGAGCCGGGGAGCCCAGGGCATGGTCGCGGGAGATATTGCGGAGGTTCAGCAGGGCCAGGTAGATGTCGGAGCGGAATAGGCGGCAACGTTCCAACAATCCTTTAGCACTGCGGACTGCGCGCTCGGCCAGTCCGTTACTCTGCGGGTATTCCGTGTAATGACGAAAGTTCCATCGTTCGGCAAAAGCGCGGAACTCGGCACTGGTGAACTGGCTGCCGTTGTCCGACTGAAGGCTGGCCGGGGACCCGAAGGTGGCAAAGTGGCGGCGCAACTTCTCGATGACCGTGGAGGAAGAGAGGGAATGGAGCTGGTCAACTTCAAACCAGCTGGAGTAAGAGTCGACAAGCACCAGGAAGTGCTTTCCGTGCCACTCGAAGATGTCCGTTGCTAGCGCAGACCAGGGCAGGTTAGCAGCTGGCTGCTGCAGGAGCGGCTGCCGCTGTTGCTGCGGAGCGAGGCTGTTGCAGGTAGGGCACGCGGAGACTCTATCCCGGAAGTAGCGAGGCATGTCAGGTTTACGACAGGCAGAAGCCATCACGGCACAGGGAGGGGATACTGGGACTAAGAAAATAAAACGTGATAAACTGAAGACGCAGGAAGAAGCACTTCTGACGCCATGTACAGAAGGTACACAGACACCTTAAGGTCTTCACTACTTTATTAATCATACATCATATAGCCCTAGCTGTACGTGGTCTGTCACGATCACCAGAGAGAGAGCTAGGGTCGTGTGGGTTACAATTATACTAACTGGTGGGGGAGTGGTTAGCATGGATATTGTCACTATCAATTAAAGGTGTATACACATATCATCTACAGTTACTCCAGCTTTTTGTGTCTATCTTCGGTTTAAACCAGCATCCTTCCTACCCCATTCATGAGAGGAATGGATAGGGTAAATGCACAGAGTCTTTTACACAAAGTAGGAGAACAAAACGGGAGATATAAGTTTAAGCTGAAAGGGAAAAGATTGAATAGGAACCTGAGGGGCAACATTTTCGCAGAGTGTGGTCGGTATAGGGAATAAGCTGCCAAAGGAGGTAGTTGAGATAGGTACTATAACAACATTTAAAATACATTTGGACATATACGTGGATAGGAATGGTTTAGAGCGATAGGGGCCAATCATGGGCAGGTGTGACTGGAGTAGATGGGTATTTTGGCCGACATGGAAAAGTTGGGCTGAAGGGCCTGTTTCTATGCAGTATGACTCTTTAAATCCACGATATGGTGTCAAGGCTGGGCTTATATTCCTTGAAACAAGAGTCTGAGAAAATTCAACTGACAGGTACAAATCATGAGACGTCTAATCGCGGTAAATAGAACAATAATTAGGAAGCATTGATTGATGTTAATTAATTGTAGCAATCGAAGAATTGTTGTTTTGGATCAATGAGTAGTGGGTTTCTGAAACTCACTTCTTGAAACGGTGTTGAGGCAGAAATATTTATCATACCTGAACAACAACTTGAAGAGCCGTAACCTAGTTCATTGGACAAGAACTGACTGAGAATCGGATGGACGGTCTGAAGTTGACCAGCATTACTACAATGGTCCAAATCACCTCATTCTACATTATCAATGCCTAACTTCCTTTTAATGTTGTGGAGTGCTCATTCAAACTTTCTGTGCTTAAGCAGTGTTGCTCATTCCTGGGCGAACCAGGGAGTTCGGAAAAGTTGAATTTGGATCTGTCAACAAGGGTGAAGTCCTGCAATTTAGTAGAAGGTCGTGAAAACTATTTTCCTTCTGCATACTTTTCCTAAAATAATTTAGTATATTTATCATTGCATGCAAATAAAACAGCTTCCTCCTCCTCAAAGTTTCTCCACTTATTTAGGCGAATTCCGACAGAGAGTCTGCGATGAATTCTCCATTCCGTGCCTGGATCCAGCAGCTGGTAGTGGGAAAATTTGAAAAAGGAAGAGATAAGATGGCAATGAGGAGTAAAGCTCAGAGATCCCACAACATGATTCTCAGACTGCATTGTAACACCCATTGCAGTGAGAATGCTGAGCTTTGCCCACAAACATTTTCAGAGACTTTGTAGCTAAATCGGAGAATAGTTTTGGTCATGGAAATCTTAATAACAATAATGTGAAACTTTGATATAACTGTTTGTAAATGAAGCAAGAAGATTAAGAAGAGGCAGCGCAATTCAGTTTTTTGTAGCTCCTACTTGGATAGAGTAATTGTACCCTAAACACCAATATTTACAGGCTATTTTGCACTTTAGTTTGGCTGCCGTACAGTTCTGCGATTCACTCCTTCATACCCTTTGCCTTTTTCCACCTGCTGTAAAGCAATTGTTAAATCCAATTCCCTGATATCTTCTTACATGGCTCTATGTCAAAGTCTGTTTGGCAACGTTAAAAATGCTGCAAAAACTAAAATAACTTATTGAGGTCCTGTTATTCAGTCACATTTTACATTGATAAAACAACTGAAAATGTTCTGCATTTTGATGCAATTGACCACTCTGACAGTGGCAGGTTAAGAGCAACGATTACGAATTGACAAAATAGCTTGTCCTTCCTGACATGCTCCTTTTCCCATCAGTGCTCTGCCTTGTATTAATTCCCTCTTTTCCATATGTTCCTGTTGTACAATTATCTCATTCAACCATGTACCCTCTCAGGGCTTTGACAATCCACTGGAAAGTCAATCTTACAAATTCCAGATACGCAACAGCCATCTCCTGTGAGAGTCAGACTTCCATTTTCTTGGGAATGTTCAAAACTGATGCCAAAAATGGATGTAAATACGTTTAAAAATGAGAGTAGAGAAGGTCGGGTCAGGCTTTATTTCTACTTTCAATAGCGGAAAGAATAGTAAAATAGCAACGTTTCTGTGAAACATTGTGCACCGAGTATATTCTCACAGTGTGGCTAATCCCAACGTGTAAACATTCCCTTATTCTCAAAGGCAGTTGGAATTTACAGGGGAATGTGATGAAACAGTACAGGAACAGGACCTTTGGCCCACAATGTCTATGCCCAACATGATGTCCAGACCAAGTCTTATCTGCCTGCACATTAATCACTATCTGTCCATTCCCTGCATATCAATGTGCCAATCCAAAAGTCCCCTAAATGCTACAGTTGTATCTGCCTTAACCATCTTCCCCAGCACTGCATTTCAGGTACTCACCAACCTCTGTGTAAAAAAAATGCCCTGCAGATCTCCTCTAAATTGCCCCTCTCATCTTAAACTATCCCCTCAAGTATTTGATGTTTCCACCCTGGGAAAATGGTTCTGACTGTTTTTCCTATCTATGCCTCTCATAATTTTATGCATCTCCACCAGATTTCACTGCAACCTCCGGCATTCTGGTGAAAACAATCCAAGTCTGTCCAACCTCTCCCTGTAGCTAATACCCACTAATCCAGACATCATTCCGGCAAACCTCCTTTCCAATCCTACCCCTCCAAGATTATCCCTACCTCCAACTTACCACCCCACGATCCCACCAACACATCCAAAGCATTGGGACCTTGTCTCTTCATACTATGGTTGAGATGCAGACAGGCAGAGACTTCCATACGGAACTCATATACTGACCTTTGAGAAGTTAGTGTGGAGTTAATTCCAAGCTGTTGGAGCAGTCATTGAAACTATTACCTGAAATGCTGCACCTAACACCAGACAAGAGGGTTTCAGATAAGGAGAGGAATGGAATATAAAATCTGAGTCCTCTGAGACCTCAGCTGTATCCCTCCCGGTAGCTTTGCAATTCATTCCTCTTCTCAGTTTACCAGACACCCTTTTGTCTGTTTTTCATCTGTAGCCTTTGTCCACCACCTTCCAGTCAGACCCTTCACACCTGTATCCACCTTTACCAAATTCTTTACTCTTTTGCATATCTTTAATTCATTGTTCTTTATCTCTCTACATCATCTTCTATATCTCTCGTTTCCCCTTCCTGTGACTTCAGTCTGAAGAAGGGTCTTGACCCGAAACGTCACCCATTCCTTCTCTCCAGAGGTGCTGCCTGTCCCACTGAGTTTCTCCAGCTTTTTATGGCTATCTTCGGTTTAATCCAGCATCTGCAGTTCCTTCCGACACATTCCACTTATTAATTAGCAGGCTTCGTCCCCACCACCTTTTTTCTAGTTTCCCATGTGACCTTCCATGGCCTCCCTCCAGTTCTTTCGTCAAACAAATTGCATAAATAAATTGACAGAGGTTATGGGAAGAAGACAGGATAATGGGGTTGAGTGGGAAAGATAGATCAACCATGATTGAATGGCAGAGTAGACTTGATGAGCTGAATGGCCGAATTCTGGTCCTATCACATGAACTTATGAACCGATGACAATGAGTTAGGCTAATAAAGACACCTGTACTGATGCACAATTGTCGGGTTCTGAAATGAGCACAGCCGACCCCAGTTAATTGTTCTGAGTATTGTGGTAGAATGGTTTCCGGCATTGATTAATGTTGTCTTGAACTAATACATTATTTTACAATTATTGACATAATTGGATCTCTCCATTGTAGACAATAGACAATAGACAATAGGTGCAGGAGTAGGCCATTCGGCCATTAGGCTAATCATCCACAATCACCCAGTCAACATTTATCATCTAATTCAAGGCACAGGTTTTGACTTTGGGCATTTCCTTTATTCTCAGTATGTCGTGTGCAAAACTGTTAAAATAATGGGTGTGGAATTCCTGTAACAATGGAAACTCCCTAACCCTGTTTCCTGATGACAGATACAGTGGTTTGTTTTTGGCACAAACGTTCAGTATTTACTATGGGGAGATATTCTCCAACAAGTACTTAACGTTGTTTGAGCTGGCAGAGATCTCCTGCACATTTTGATTGAAAATAAAACAGATCTGTTTAAAAAGAAAGTGTGCAAGAGCTGCTTTCTTACTGCAGGTTTCGTTGATGCCATGTGGTTTTGGACAAGCACCAACATGAATGCAGGATGTGAGTCTGAAATCTGCTCAGTGATCTGACCCACAAATCCATTGAAGCAGGGAGGTGTTAAACCATTTTCCTACTTTCTGGCATTTATCTGGAACGGAACCAGGCTGTTTGCAACCTCAATGTTAGATCTGACCACAAGTTGAGGTTTGGAATGCATCTAATCCATCACTAAGAACATTAATTTCCAACGGTGCAATGCAGCTCGAATCCACCCCATTTTATTTCATCGCTGCTGAAATTCTCACCCCTGCTGGGGCAGTTAGTGGCACAACAGTTGAGTTACTGCCTAAAGACCGAGGTTCGATCCTGATTACGGATGTTATTTGTACAGAGTTTGCACATTCTTCCAGTGACCGCATGAGTTTTTTCCGGTTTCCTCCCTCATTCCAAAGACGTATCAGTTTGTAGGTGAATTGGCTTCTCTAAATTGCCCCTAGGGTGTAGGATGCAAAACCAGGATAACATAGAACTAGTGTACAGGTGATCGTTGGTCGGTGTGAACTTGGTGCGGTGAAGAGACAGTTTTTATGCTGTATCTCTAAACTAAACTAAACTAAACTAAACTAAACTAAACTAAACTAAACTAAACAAAACTAAGATAAGCTAAAACTAAACTAAACATTTATTTCCATCACCAAAAACACAGCTCAAATCCACCCCATCTTACTTTGTCTGCTGTTGAAATTCACACCTCTGCTCCAGACCCAACGTTTTGAAAGAAATCCTGCGTTTTGTGGTCCTCATTTCCAAAGACGTGAGATAATCCATGAATGCATCTGTTGTTCATGTTCGAACTCATATCAAATCCTATTCACCCCTGTGTTCACTGACCCATACTGGCCCCCAGTTAAACAACTACTCAATTTTAAAATTCCTCTCCTTGTCTTCCAATCCTCTTGCTACCTCTAATCTCTTCCAGGTCCACGATCATCAAAGACATCTGTACTCCTCTAATTTTTCTAATGTTAAAGATTTGATGTAAATGGAAATTGTTCTTGCTATTGGTGTACATTTTATATTCCATATTTCCTTATGAGAAAAGACGAGGTTACTTTGGCCCATCATGTCTATGCTGGCTCACCGAATAATTGCACTCCTTAATTATTTTTGCTGAAACCCATATTTCCATCATACAAATTCTACCACTCACCTAAACACTTGGGGAAAATTACAGTGATCAATTTGCCACCAACCTACACATATTTGGAATGTAGGAGGAAACAGAAGCAGCCAGAGGAAACAGAAGCAGCCAGAGGAAACCCACATGGTCATGGGAAGAGTGTGTAGACTCCACACAGACAGTACTTGAGAGCAGAGTTGAACCTAGGTCATGGGAGCTGTGAGACAGTAGCTCCACCAGCCACGCTCGAGCACCATCCACTTTTGCAACACAGCTAGTTTAACTCAGGTCAGATGCAAAACTATGTATAAAAAGTTTAGTTAGTTAAATTTAGAGTGTCTGTGATCTACTGGACCATTCATTCAAGAATTGTAAAGCTTACCATGGACTATTTTCAGAATGGTGGGGCTTGTTTTAAATGGAGCCAGTAGCATTGTTCAGTCTGCCCACTAAACCTTGTGTTTTGTTACTGAGGGGGGGGGGGTTCGGTATCAAAAATAATTTATTTAATTACGATTTACAATAATACTTACAAAACAAAACGGTGGTAACACACCCACTACCATAGTGCAAAATCACCAAATTATTTAAGACACTAAATTTTCAATAACTATAATACAATCCTTATTGACGATACCACAAAACCTTGTAGACTGCTGACCTCTGTAGTGTAATGACTGGTGAGTAGATTATTGGGGTAGGTGCAAGTTAAATGGGAACTCATACTCAGAATCAAAAGACACACTATGGCTGACACTGTCCTCCACCCAATGGTTTTATTGTTTAACGTCCTAAACATTCCTAAGACAAGCACACGATTAAGCAGCAGTGAACAGGGATAAAATCTCGGTTCAGGTCAAGTAAATTTAAAATTTGCCGATGACCACAAATCCCGTTGAACAGATGCAAGTGTCCATTAATGATATTTCAATCCTCTTCACAAAATGCTATGTTTTATTTTGCACTTCGGAGTCCGACTGGGTAAGTCATCAGTCGCAAGTCACAAATGATTCACAGTCAAGTCTCAAAAGAGCCTATGAAAGTGTATTTCAGGGGGGAAATACGATAACTCTGTTTCGCAATCACTGAGGCTCTCAAGTCCAAAGCCGTTCTTTAGAGAGTTTATGTTTGTGCTTTGGGAAGAGTACAAACCGTCAGATCCAATGTGATACTCTTAACAGTCCATATAAATATCAACATCAACCTGCTACTCTCTGTCCAACAGTGATTCATTAACCACATTAAATGGCCATTTGGTCTTTCTGCTTGTGCCAGGCCTTTGAAAGAGTAATTCACTTAATTTCACTTACCCTGTCCATTTCCCAATAGCCCTGAAAAATTGTTAACTTCCAAATATTTATCCAATTCCCTTTTGAAAATTGCCACAGAATCTGGTTACACCATCCTTCCAGGCAGTACACAATAGGTAAATTAATTTGCTGCTTAAAAAATCATTATCTTTACAGTTAGCGTTTATGCCAAGTACTGTACCTTGCACTAAGAAATAATGTTTGGTAACATGTGGATAATAAATGTTTAATAAATCTGAAATTCCTTTTGGCTAATTCAGTAGACATGCTAACCAGCTTAAAACAAATGGATTATTGCTGTCACTAAAACAGCTGAGAGAGGAATTTCAGCTCAATGTGTTAACCTCGTTCCAATTATGCTATGTAATTTCAGAAACTAGCTTCCATACATTTTGCACTTGTGTGATGCAACCACACTGCATATATAACTGGAGATACACTGCTCTTGAGGTACCTGAAATTAAATATTGAAAACAGGGGCAATACCTAGCAAGCCAGGCAGCATCTGTGGTAGGGGAAACAGAGTTAATGTGTCCGGCTAATTAATTTATATCAGACGTGAGAAAAGTTAGAAATGAAATATTTTAGATCAAGCAGAATGGGGGAGGTCAGGGAGAATAAAACAAAAGGTCCACGATAAGCAAGAAACCAGGAGGAACTGGATTACAGAAGATTGCGATAGTGTTGCCTGTGTGAGAGTGGTGAAAGTATATCTGGAGCAGGTGAGAGTTGGGAAGATGAATAACAAATGAAGCAGTAAGACAGAAACAAACAATAACTGAATGCTATGACAGTGATACTGGAATAGTATATGACCACCAGCAGACTCCCCTCCAAATCATACACAATCTTAATTTGGAAATGTATTGCTGTTCATTCATTATCACTGGGTCTAACTCCTGGAACTGCCTAACTAACAACATTGTGTGAGCATCTTCACCAGAGGGCTATAAGGTTCAAGGCCACTCACCACCATCTTCTATAGGGCAATTACAAATGGACATTAAACACTTGTCTTTGCCAGTGAAGCCCAAATCATGATGCATGGGATAAATATACATACATTGAAAGAAGTATAATTATCCTGAAGGAATGTTTGAGTCCCTGAACAATAAGAAGGGAAGAAGCAGAGGCTCATGAATTGCATCTTCCATTGTCCCACAGGAAATTGCCATGAAAAGGAGAATGGCTAGTTGGCCAATGTCATGGTGGAAGAGTGGACCACAGCGTGATGAGAAAAAATGCTCTCTTTGGAAAAGGAGGAATGGGGAACATATGGCTTGAGGTGATGTCATGTTGGAGATGTCAGAAATGATGGAGGATGAACCATTGAATATGGAGGCTGGCAGGGTAGGAGGTGAACAGAGAGAGAAAAATATCCTTCTGCTGACTGGGAGAGGAAGGGGCATGAGGCAAAGCGTGGGAAATGATGGAGGCACTTTTGAGAGTGCTCTGAACTATGGTGAAGGAGAAACCACTGTTAAGGGTCGAGGAACAGAAGGTACTATCAGATTTTATGCAACGGAAATAACTGGGAGATTAAAATGCAGTCTTTACAGGAAGCAAGATTGGAGAATGTGTAAATCAAAATAACTGTAAGGATCCATCAGCTTATAATGGATAATACATCATGGCCACTAACCTATCTCCTGAAACAAAGACAGAAAAGTCAGGAAGGAAAGATTTGGAAGGAAAAGTCAGGCAAGAGAAGAATTACAGATGGAGCAAGTGAAAGTGACAGCAGGGATGATATTGGTGGCAAAAGTTTAAAAACATTTGATTTTTTTTTATGAGAGTAGGAAGCAACACTGGTTCCAACATCGATGTATCAGAAAAGGGGTGAGGAAAGAGAACGTGAGTAGGACTGACCGAAGGGATGTTTGAATCTACCAAAACTAGTGCACATTTATCCATAATGGTTTGTTCTTGTCAGTTGTTCTAGGAAAGGGCAAGTGAAATAAGCACCAGAGTTAATAACTACTTCCCATTAATGTACACGCAAGAGCAACTTTGCATCAAAGCAATTCCAGGAACTGAACTGCACCCAAAAGGCTTTTAACTTCTTTTCCAGGAGTAATCATCAAAATGTGCTCATTCGTAGCTGCACAGCTCATTAAAAAAAACTGAAATATCACTTCAGATTACGTTTAGATCACAGGATGGTGTGATTTGAATTAGCAAATGTATGAAATGTGAATCAGGCAAGCAAGTAAGTAATCCGTAAGTAAGTAAGCAAACAGTAAGTAATCCTGTCTGTGGATAATGTGGCAATTTTTTAAACACTGCATCTGATGACATAAAAGTCTGTGTTTTTTTCCGTCCTTGCTTACTGAAAGTATAACCGGCATTATAATTCATTCGTGACTTCCCATCTCAAATCAGGAAATTGCATGAAGGGACAAAGGCCTCATTCACTGGCCCATAAAGACCTTGAGCTGCTACCCTTAACGCTGGAGTGTGAAGTGGAGGATCACTTCCATGTTCAGATGTAACACACATCGCTGAGAGAGCCTCCAGGCTGAGAGTTTCCACTTGGCAGCGTGCACTCTGTCTCAGAGGCCAAGGGTAAGAGGTCATTCAGCTTTTTTTTTTAACTGGACAAAAGATTAACTTGAAATTGTGATAAGAAACAAATTAAAGGTCAGTTTTAATTCTGTGTTCCGATGCACAGTTGCATTTATAATTGTATTAATAATATAAACTTCACTTTGTGGAAATAAAATATGATTTATGGTTTAAATATAAATGGTTTTGATGACAAAACAGGCAGTATTTAAAATGATTTTAAATAACGATGTACTTTTGAGTCATATAACCATATAACCATATAACAATTACAGCACGGAGACAGGCCCTCTCGGCCCTTCCAGTCCGTGCCGACCATTTGTTTTCCCCTAGTCCCATCTACCTGCACTCAGACCATACCCCTCCATTCCCTTCATGTCCATATACCTATCCACTTTACTTTTAAATGTTAAAAAAAAACATGATGTTTCAAATATATTTGTTCCATTGAAATAATTTTCAACATTTGTACATAACATTACAGTTAGGAAGATTCTTCTACTTGTCTACCAAGAAAAAAACTGAGATTTACTACAAACATAAATTGCTAGTTCATTTCTAAGCCTATTGTTCCTGTCTAATGTATTTTCAATCATCAGAAGTAAAAGGAATGTCAACCTTGAGCCGAACTTTCATAACTTTGTGCAGTCCTAAATCCTAGCTACGAGATGCAAATCATCCACTGAAAATCTCGGGGAGTAACATGAAGGTTCTGTCAAGTATCGCAGGTGGACACAAAGTATGTCCCACCAGCCAGCAATTATGGAACTAATTGTTCGTATTAATCAATTGGTTGGGTAAGAACATGGATGCCATGGAGGTATATGCTGCTAGACCAACCTGGTTAATCACCACTTCCATGGCTTGTAACATTTTGTACTTTGTAACTTCTGTACATACAACAGTGTATGAAATATTTAGTTCTGCTTGACATTTACAGTTTTCCCATCAATATTGAGAACTACCCCAGTAACATCATCTGATTGTTTCTGCATGTTAATAATTTCCCCACAGTTCTGCTCCTTTATTTATTTTTTGTTGTTGTTTGTTAGTGTATAGAATCCATCCAGTAACATCACAAACAAAATTGGAAATCTCCACACTAGGACAATGGTTCCCACTCTAGAACTGATGTCAATAAAGACCCTCCAGGTCTCGACCCGAAACGTCACCCATTCCTTCTCTCTTGCTGAGTTACTCCAGCTTTTTGAGTCCATCTTTGGCTTAAACCAGCATCTGCAGTTCCTTCCTACACACTCTCCCTCTTACTAGTTCTGAGATACGGATTAATCTGCTTGATCTTCCTATTTCTATTCTTCCTATTCACCGTGGTTATTCCAAAGCCTATTGCCTTGAAAAGTGCTGCCTTGATTGAACCATCCCTAACTTTAAAAAAAAACTAAGGCCTCATGTTAAAAAACAGTTTATTCTTTCAATCCTGACCAAATAGTTAGGAGATGCATCTTTCAGATCTATACTTAAAATCAAGACCGATATTCTGTGCACTTCTTAGTAAAGTAATCCTGGTTTTATTTTTGTTTAAATAATCAATGTGACAGCTCTTTCCCTCACTTTACTGAACGTTCGTACTTAGCATAATTAGTCCTAAATTTCAACTTTTATTGTCTATTAGAGCTTCATTCAATTGAAACTGCTTACACATTGTGCTTTGCATAAGTGAGCTAACTCTAGTATTATGGTCCAAATCTCAGTTGACCATAAGTAACAGGTGATTTTTGCCAACTCCTAAAAAACTGAGGAACTGCCATTTCCAGGTAATTTATCTACCACTGACCAAAGTTATAAATGAAATTAGAGGTTAAGACTAATTGAATGTATAAATTCAAACTTTCATTAAAATGTGATACACCATGCTTAACTAATTTCATTCACGACATTCTGTTGAATTTGTACAGTTGAAACCACACTAACAATATAACGTCATGCTCCAAGAAAATGGAATCCGATCGTCATAATTTATGGATGTTAATATTGACAGTAAACATAGTATGAAATATTAACCTGTGAAATGAACCTAAAGTGCTTTGAGCAACACCTTCGAGATCTTCAAACTTATTGGTATTCCTGCAGGGCAAACACTATCTCAGTTTTCAATATCAAATTTCTAGAGGAAAAATGAGCCAAAAATCTGTTGGCAAACTCTATGGATTTCACAGAAACATAATTCCTCTTCAAAAACTGAGGTGCATTATAATTGGAACTAGAGAACACTTAACTCATGGAGTCCAACAGAGCATGAAAGAATGAGTTGTAGTGCCTTGCCAAAGTGGTAGACACCAGGATTAGTTATTTCATATTACTTCTTCTGTCCTTTGGTAATTTTACTATTTAAGTTCCGATTAAGAAAGATAGAGCTAAAGATGTCTAAGTGTCATCTTGTCATTTTATGGAAGAAATCTTCCCAAGGTCTGTGCAGAGTGCCCTTCTGAGGAGTTACGTAGGTCATATAAAGAAAAAAAGCATGGAAACAGGCTATTCAGTTCAACATGTCTACAACAACTACTGGCACTCATCTCTACTAATCCCGTAAATTGGAGGAACAGTATCTCATATTTCGCTTGGGCAGCTTACAACCTAGAGGTATGAATATTGATTTCTCTAACTAAAAGTAACCCTAACATCCTCTCTTCCATCCCCTCCCCCACCCAAGTTATCCTACTTGTTTCACTGTGGTCCTGTTGAGTTTCACGTCTTAATAACTCGTTAACATCAAGCCCACGGCCAACAATGTACCATTGTGGACTCCACCTCTCCTTGATCATCATTACTTTTCCTCTCTCTCCATCCGTCCCCCTTCCCAGTTCTCCGACCAGTCTGACTGCCCCCGATTACATATTATCTGTTTGCTTTGTTGTTACCTTCTCCTCGCTAACAATGATCTATTCTACATTTTCCTTGATCCCCACACCCTTGGATGTCTCATATTCACACCTTACACTTCCTTGCCTCTGTCTTTCCCTCTCCCCTGACACTCAGTCTGAAGAAGGGTCAAAATGTCGCCCATTCCTTTTATCCAGAGATGCTGCCTGTCCCACTGAGTTACTCCAGCATGTTGTGTCTATCTTCGGTTTAAACCAGTATCTGCAGTTCCTTCCTACTCATCTCATCTACTGTGGCTGTTGTTACACTGCTCCCTTTTGCTTGGAGAGTGTGCAGATGTCTGACCACATGAAGAGCTAGCCTGCTGGCTTCAGACTGATGCGGTCTGCTGTGTGAAGCCACAATCTGACTCTAGGGCAAAGGTTGTTGCCTGTGATCCAGTGGTGGGAGAAAGCTATTGACCTTCTGAGTGCAGATGGCAATATCATGGTCCACACCACCACTAGACTTACCAGAAGATGCAAGTGGCCAATAGTGTCCCAATCTGCCATGATCCAAACAGAATCCCCACCGTTTCAACCTCTGGACATGGGCCAGATGTGGTTAACACATGCTGCATCCCAGCTGCGGACCATCAAAATTCTTCAGAAAGTCTGAGGAGGCCATTCTCTGCTCTACTAAACAGCAACTTACTCCTGATGAAGAACTGACTGCCATTGGGAGTTATTGCTGATCCCAAAGAAAGGAGTTTAAGTTGAGTTTTAGTTGAAAGGAGAACTGACTGCCATTGGGAGTTATTGCTGATCCCAAAGAAAGGAGTTTAAGTTGAGTTTTGAGTTTAGTTTATAGTCACGTGTACCGAGGTACAGTGAAAAGCTTTTGTTACGTGTTAACCAGTCGACAGAAACATAATACTTAACTACAAGCAAAATAATTACAAAATAAATATGCTCCTTAGGAACTCATCTCGGTTCCGACAGAACTGTCAAGTGTTCATGGCTAGAGTCACTTTATTCCCACAGAACAACAAACTACTGATGGACAACCAAAATCTGGTCCCAGGTAACTGAGGGCAGATCTCTGAGTGGGCAGAACTCTGGATGGCCTCTTCCTAAGCCTCTATCATACCTTGACCAGGTGGACACTGCACAAAGGGAGTGGCGTCAGACTCTTATGAAGACATTACTTACAGAGTGGAAGTGATGCTTCCCATGCTCCAAACATCATCCGATGAGAGGTGGGAAAAGGACTCCTCAATTCACCTCGCTATCTCCTTTAGCGGATGGGTAAGTAGTGCCTCGTTATATCTTGCAATAATCAAAGTATTGATGTTCCAGGAGGAAGTGAGAATGTGGGTATAATTGACAGAATCTTCACATGTGAAAGCTAAAAGCCCCTGTCCCACTCGAGAGCTCTCCCGAGTTAAAAAAATAATCAATCTCGTGGTATTCTACGAACTCCTACGACCTTCCACGAGTATGTTCACGAGCTGCTACGAGTAAAAAGTAACCATTTTTTTCATCACAAGTATTTTTTTACTCGTGGACATTTTTCACAGTTTTTTCAACACTGTGAAAAATGTCCACGAGTAAAAAAATACCCGTGATGAAAAAATTGTTACTTTTTACTCGTAGGAGCTCGTAGGAGCTCGTGAACATACTCGTGGAAGGTCGTAGGAGTTCGTAGAATACCACAAGTTTGATTTTTTTAACTCAGGAGAACTCTTGGGTAAACTCATATCGTGGGACAGGGGCTTTATGAAAACACTGCATAAGGGACATGCCTAACAGTGATTTAGTGGCTCTTTAACTCCGGACTCAGTTTGGGACTGTGTTGCCCCCCCAACGCACAAGGAAGAGGATTTTCTCCTTCAGGCTTGTTAAATGGTGAGCACAAGAGGGTCTTTACTGCCCTGGTAATTTATAGGTTTAAACTTTGTCTAAAATACAGAAGAGAAACCAATGACACACTTGATATAGTGGACACATATCGATGGGTGAATGTGGGCATGTAAGGATGGGGGGAAATCTTTGGGGTCTGTCAATGAATATTGGTTAGTGCGATGGAAAAAGGTCATATGTGCCAACAGGGGATTGGTGGGGTTATTTGATTGCAGCAGAGAGACACAAGCATTGAGAAGAGTTCATTACTGTGGCTCCCAATTTGACCTATGGTCATTGTACTAGTCTATATTGCTTTATATGGTGGAAGGTTCATTCCTGGGGCTTAAGATCTCTCTGGCCTTTTGGCGTCAGCATCTAGTGACTGCCTGTAGGACCTGCATCGCTGTTGACCAGTGCTTTGAAACCATGCCAGCAATAATTTTCCTTGATCATTTCCTGTTCTGCGGTGACCATAATGTTTGTTGCAAATGTTGGGTTGCATCTCCTTTCAGGGTCAAGCTTTCCTCAAATAATTGTGCAATAAGATGCTTGAAATTCAGAGTGCAACCTTTATGACCCACTCTCAAATCAAAACACACTTGTTCATTTTGCACCATTTTGAGCGGACTTCATTAAGTGCAGGGGCAAAATTGTAACAATTTTATAGTGCACCAAAAAGTGCAAGGGCGGCATCTCTCACCAGTGAAATTCCCCCTCTTTATGTGGCAGTTTAGGTTTTGTCATTTCTTCAGTTCACCAGCTCTGACATGGTCTCACCAACCCTTACCCTGGCCTGAAAAAGCTTCTAGCAAGTATGCAAGGGTGACTGAAAGGCCTCACAGATGATAAAACATGAATTCAAATGTCAAATACCCAAGGAAGGAATGATGTAGATGATTAGTGTTGACAGTTTCTGTATTAAAACGCTCCTTCCATTCCCCATAATCCACATCTGGCGACTTTCAGAGGAGAATCTCACATTGCACATCTGCTGTTTGACAAGCAAGTGCTATTATTCAGCTATGTCCAAGCTTATTGTTTCCACTTGTACTGATTGGATTTTATAGGCTAAATTGGATACACATTCAAATGGCAAGAAATGCTTATTTCTTCAGATCCTCTTTCCAAACGATTCACACAGAGATAAAGAGACCCTCACCCCATAATAAAGATCATTGTTTATATGAGGACAGAACTTTAATCTTTGCTTTGAATGGGACTGATTTCCCAGTATATTACTTCATTACAATAAGCGGCAAATACTCTTTCAAGTCAAAATTGACAAGTTGGACTGAAATCACTTTATTAAATTCTTGTGACATTGGAGTGCAGAGTTTCTGATGTGAACCTATGGCAGGAGTCCACAGACCCAGCACAAGTCTGGATGCTACCGGGTCATTTGAATTAGATTTCATTTGCAATGCCCATGTAAGAAACCTCCTATGAGAAAGTCCAGACGTTACTTTGACCAACACTATCTCTTTGCGGGTCAGACAACATCTATGGAGAAAAGGAATAGGTGACGTTTCAGGTCGAGACCCTTCTTCAGTCTGAGAATCAGGGATGAGGGAAACGAGCGATATGAAAATGTACAGAGAACAAATGAATGAAAGGTGTGAATAGGACAAATCAAAGCCAGCAATGATAATCAAGGAAAGGTGGAGCCCACAATGGTCCATTGTTGGCTGTGGAGCATGCCATTCATTAATTTGTTCTCTGCACCTTTTCATATCTCTTGTTTCGCTCTCCCGTGATTCTCAGTCTGAAGAAGGGTCTTGACCCGAAACGTCACCTATTCCTTTTCTCCACAGATATTGCCTGACCTGCTGTTACTCCATCTTTTTGTGTCTATCTTTGGTGTAAACTAGCATCTGCAGTTCCTTCCTACACTATCTATTTGCTTTTGGCCACAAAATGCAGCTCAATGTTGAATTTAAAGTAATACAAAGTGCCGGAGTAACTCAGCGGGTAAGGCAGCGTCTCTGAGGAACATGGATAGGTGATGTTTCTGGTCGGGACCCTTCTTTAGATTCATTTTGTTAGGGAGAGGGGCCTATGGGACAAAGCTGGAAGAGACGCAAGGCAAGAGAAAGCCTGGCGAGTTATTAGGTGGATACAGGCGAGTGGGGGAAGGGCGGCTCGATAAGCAGATGGTTGGCATAGGTCAGAGGTGAAAAATCAGGTGTGAGAAAAGGATAGAAGAGGTGTGAACTAAAGGAATCTATGGAAGGGGATCAGGTAAACTAGAAATGGGTGTTGGTCCGGGTGGAGTACAAGGTAGGGAAGAGGTAGAAATAAATGGTTGTTTGCAGATTAATCACCTAAAATTGGGGAAGTCAATGTTCATGATGTTAAGATTAAGATTACTTTAAAATGATTTTAGATGCAAGCTAACCAAGTGGAATATGAGGTGCTATTCCTTCCATTTGCACGTGGCCTCACTGGCAATCTTTTCAGTGGTAATGGGCACATTAATCCCATTTGCCTCATTTAATGACTATTTAATATCAGCAACCTTTGTTGCATTTTTGATCCTGAAATGAGATTGCATCACATACCTTTACCATCAGTCTATTTTCTCCTCTGTATTGTTGCTCAACTCCACATTTTCTGCTGAAACCCTAGCCATAGCTTTGGTATTTTGACAGAGTAATCCTAACATATTCCAAGCAAGCCTCCCTCTTTATACCCTGTATTAAGTTGAGCCATTTAAGCTCTTCTACCAGTCTTAAATCACCAGTACTTCCGTGCTCGCTAAATCACATTAGCTCTCGATTAATCAATGCTTAGGTTTTAAATTTCTCACCTCTGTTGTCAAACCTCTGTTGCCAAGGCCTCACTTCTCCCCCAGCTTTGCACATTCCTGTGCAACCTCACCTGTCTACACAACATTCCGTGATATCCAATAAGTTTAGACTTTAGAGATACAGCTCAGAAACAGACCCCACGGCCCACCAGGGTCACACCGACCAGCAATCACCCCGTACACTAACCTGTAGACCAGGGCCGGCCTTAGGAAGTGCGGAGCCCAATTGGGAACACTTTTCATAGAAATATAAATATATAATTATAAATGAGTCATATTCAGGCACGTGCCGTGAGTAATTACTCAGGGTAGGCAGTCAGTCGGCTTTTAAAAAATCTTAAACCGCGCATGCGCAGATTGTTCTCCACTCCGTAAAAATAAAAAATAAAAATAAAGAGAGTAACAATTCAATTTGCCCAAGGCTTCCAAATCTCCTTCTTTCTAAATTACTGAATGGGTGGGGGGTTGAGGGTGTCGGCAGGTGGAGAGATGGTGGGAAAAACAGGAACACACCGGGACAAGTTGAATCAGTTGTGAACTTATTGAATGACAATACTAGTTCAAAGGACCATTTGGGGGGACAGTTTCTTTTGCAGCGTGTGGGGAGTCTGGCCAGGGGTAAAGTTGCGGGGAAGGCAGCAGCGTTGAGAAGGAGGAGGTCGGGGATCATGCCAGTAACCCACTCACTCACCGCTGCCACGGCACTCCGGGCGCGGAGCCACCGCATTGTGGCCAGTGAGGGAAGCAGCACGCCGGGACCTCAGCGCCTTCTGCCAGCCCGCTCACCTCTGGCAGTGCTCTCTGTCTGAACAGTGAGGGGACCAGCTCAAGAGCAAAGATCATAGAGCGGAGTGGGTCAGCGGGCGATGGATAACAGGACAGCGGACAGTGCGAACAATAGACCAATTGACGTTACTCACACTAACATATGGAGTAAGCTCCACCGCCCGCTGTCCTGTTATCCATCGCCCGCTGACCCGCTCTTGAGCTGGTTGCTGGCATGATGCCCGACCCCCTCCTTCTCATCATTCCTGCCCTCATCGCAATTCTACCCCTGGCCAGACTCCCCACACGCTGTGAAAGGAACTCTTCCCCCCCCACCCCAGCGGCGCTGTCCTTTTACGGCCACTTCCTACTTTACAGCCGCTTCCCATCAGCTGCTACCAATGAGGGATAGACTTGGTTATCCCTCCGTACAGCAACATCGTTCTTGATCTATCTTTCTTTTTATTTATTTATTTATTTATTTTTATTTTTATTATAGAAACAAAATAATAACAAAGTACATTATTTTACAATAATAAAAATACATGATAATAATGATAAATTCATACTATTGATATTATTTGTATTATTATTAATTATAAATTTCAAGGTTGTATATTTTATATAATTGAGAATACATGGTATTAATGATACATTCATAGTATTAGCAATATACTCATACTATTAATAATATTTATATTGTCTCTGATTTTTAAATATAGGACCAAATTTTATGTAATTAATAATACGTAATACTAATAAAACTTTTATGATATTCATTATATTTCCATAATGTTAACAATATTTGTATTATCATTGATTTAAAATTTAAAATTATTATATAATTGAAAATACACAATTTTATATAATTGAAAATACACGATACTAATAATATTTTCATGGAGTTAGTAATATTTATATTCGTACTGATATTAAGAATTTAAGATAATGTGTTTCTATACTTTTTTCTAATTTTTTATATAAGTATAAGAAAATAGAAAAAAAGAGTATGAAAAGTTTGATGGAGAATGGAATATTACTCATTAATCCGTCCTTGGAGATATATTCATGATTTATTATATATATTTCTTCATCTATTCAAATATTCAGGTCTCAGTCAAGTCCTCGCGCCGAACCATTATGACCCTGTAAATATTTAATATATGGAGACCAAATCCCTCTGAAGAGATCTAACCTATCCATAAGGACAAGCCTCAATCTCTCCAAATGAAGTGTCTCCGACATTTCTGTATTCCACATTTTGATTGTTGGGGATGCAGGGCCTTTCCAAAATTTTAATATTAATTTTTTCCCAATTATTAAACAATAGTCGATAAAAATTATTTGGTTCATTGTTATTAGTTGGTCAGTTTCAAGTATTCCAAGTATTATTAACTTTGGATCAGAAGTCATAATTATATTGACAACATTCGAAATTATCTTAAATATTTCGTTCCAGTATTCTACAATTTTTATACAATTAGTAAATGAATGTGACAAATTTGCTTCTGAGATTTGACATTTATCACATATAGGAGATATTTTTGGAAAAATATTATGTAATTTAGATTTGGAATAATGTAATCTATGTAGTATTTTAAACTGTATAAGGGAATGTTTAGCATTTAACGAGCAATGATGTATATGTTGTAAGCTTTCATCCCATATTTCTGGTCTTATTATTTGGCCTAATTCATTTTCCCAAGACTGTCTATGTGTTTCTGTTGATGGGATATCACTTTCCAATAAAATATTGTATATATATGATATCATTTTTTCCGTATTTGGATATTTATTCAAGCATTCATCTAAAATTTCTGTCTTTCTATTTCTAAGTTCTTGTGTATTTTCAGAAACATAGTTTCTGATTTGTAAATATCTAAAAATATTCCTTATTGTGTAGTCCATAAGTTTGTTGTAACTCTTGAAATGAGAGAAAAGAGTTTTCCTTATAAAGATCACCCATCTTAAAAATTCCTTTATTTTTCCATTGTAAAAAAGCCTTATCCATCATTGAAGGTTTGAACGTAAAATTGTTGGCGATGGTAAGACCTAATGGTACAAATTTTAGTTTTAATGTTTTCTTTATTTGTTTCCAGATGCGGATTCCGTTTTCTATTATCGGATTTTCACTATAAATTTTCTTAGCTACGTTAGTGTTAGCAAATATTATAGAGCTAATTTCAAATGGAGAACAATCTTCTTTTTCCATATTTAACCAGTTTGGTTTATTATCTATTTCTTCTAGCCAAAAATTCATATTTTTAATATTAACTGCCCAGTAATAAAACATAAGATTTGGTAATGCTAATCCTCCATTTATTTTAGATTTACATAAATGTTTTTTATTTATTCTATGGCTCTTATAATCCCAGATAAAGTTAGTAATTAGAGAATCTACTTTTTTAAAAAAAAATTTTAGGGAGATATATCGGAATTAATTGAAATAAATATAATAATTGTGGGAGAAAAATCATTTTTATTGCATTAATTTTACCTAACATTGAAATAGGTAAGCTTTTCCAGTATAAAATATTCTTATTTAATTTATTCAGTAATGGAGGGAAATTAAATTTAAATAAAGAATCAAATCTTTTTGTAACGAAAATCCCAAGATATTTAATATTTTCATTTGTTATCTTGAAAGGGAATTGTTGTAATATATGTAAATTATTCATCGTTATTGGCATGTTCACTTTTATTCCAATTGATACTGTATCCTGAGATTGATCCGAATTCCGTTATTAGTTTTAACAAATTTCGGATACTTGTTTCCGGTTCAGTGATGTAAAGTAATACATCATCCGCATATAAGGAGATTTTATTCTTAGTATCTCTAGTATCATATCCATGTATTTCCGGGTGAGAGGTTCTATTGCTAGCGCAAACAATAAAGGTGATAGAGGACAACCTTGTCTACAACCTCGAGATAAACTAAATTTAGTTGATAGCATACGGTTTGTTGTTATTCTAGCTATTGGGTTTGCATATAGCAATTTAATCCAAGTAGTAAACTTTTCTCCCAATTTGAAAGCTTCCATCACCGAAAATAAATAAGGCCATTCCACTTGGTCAAAAGCTTTTTCTGCATCAAGCGAAATGACTACTAAATCTTTTTTATCACTTCTTTTCTATCTTTCTTGCCTATCGATCCACATTCCTCAGTAAACGTAATTGTGTTTTGACCAAGTATTAATGATGCCGCATTCCTTTGAATGGAACGCGGCGTCGTATGGAATGGCGCCGTATTAAAAGGAACGCGGCGTCATTAATACTTGGTCGAAACACAATTACATATACTGAGGAATGTGGATCGATGTATTGATGACACATTGTATAACTACATGTTAACTACTGGCTGTTAACAAGTGCTAACAGTGGTAGTTAACAAATCGTTTTTGTCTGATGGCCGATGCAGCGGTTTTTATCCATGTTTGTTTCTTTTTAAAATCCATATTTAACAAGGCAAATGTTTTTTTTTAATCTGTATTTAACAACGAAATATGGAAAATTAGCGCGGGGCCCCCTAAGGTGTGGAGCCCAATTGGGAGCAATCGGTCCAATTGGCTTAAGGCCGGCCCTACTATAGACACTAGGAACAATTTTATAACTTACTGAAGCCAATTAACCGACAAACCTGCACGTCTTTGGAGTGTAGGAGGGAACCGGAGAACCTGGAGAAAACCCATGCGGTCACAGGAAGAACGTACAAACTCCGTACAGACAGCACCCGTAGTCAGGATTGAAGCTGGCAGCAACTCTACTGAAGCACCACTGGAGTTCTGTAAACTCCTCTTTAAATTCAAGGTTATAAGTTGCATTCAGTCCCTTCAATGTAAGTCTGTGATGGAGGAAATATTTGGTTGTGTATTGTGACATTCGTGGATACAGGAAAAATGCTGGCAAAATATCAGATGAGAAAATGTGAATTACCATTTAAGGGCCTGTCCCACTACGCGACCTTTATAGGTGTCTGCCGGCACCAGTGATAAGTCGCCGAAATTTTCAAAATGTTGAAAATTCAGCAGCGACCAGAAAGGCGCCTTGACTCTTTGGAGACCTCTCACGACCATACAGGCGACCCCTGGAGACACGTTGCGGGTGACCTCTCACGACCATACAGGCGACCCCTGGAGACATGTTGCGGGTGACCTCTCACGACCATACAGCCTGTATGGTCGTGAGAGGTCTCCTATGGTCATGAGAGGTCTCCAAAGAGTCGTAGTGTCTTTCTGATCGCCGCTGAATTTTCAACGTTGATCCGTCACGGCTGCCGGCAGTCACCTGTAAAGGTTGTGTAAGTGGGACAGGCCCTTTAAGGTTCCATTCAGGCTATTAAGGAATCTCTCCCCATGACAGCCAAAGGTTCCCGAGGGAATGAGGGAAAATGCAAGGGGCAGGTTGTACCACTCTCCTATGTATTTGCAGGGAGGACAGCCCCCTCCCCCACCCCCACATGAGATGTTCTGCCCCAAGTGAATCCATGGCAGTGCAAAATAGAGGGTGATCAAACTGACAGAGATTTTGCAGGGCGCTTGGAGGTGAATTGCATAGTAAGGCTGTAAAGAGTGAATAGGCCAACTAACGACAATGTTTCTATAAGCCTGAGCAATGATAACTATTACTGGTGCATGCTGCATACTAGAAAGCAGCAACACTAATTGCCAAATCCCTAAGCTTCTGATTTTGCATTGAGTGTTTCATTGAACATTGTAGGTTGCACTCAATCTCACCAATGTGATTTGTGATAGAGGAACTATTATTAATGCCTGATGCCATTCAAAGAGATCAGTACAGCAATGGAACACAGGAAGAGAGCTTTCTAAACACCTCCTGACATGAAAAACTCAGGTCCTGGGTTAGTGCTTGATTCACCAGAGTTTGCCCAAACGTACTACTTCCTGAGGGATAACCTAGTTGAGCATTTGCACTAATTGCACACGTTTAGCACACCTTAGTCAAAATCCAATATCTAGCAGAGGTCAGCTGTGTAAATTGAATCTAAATTATTTTACACAATCACTGTGGATTGGTTTTAGCTGCATGGCTGAACACAAAGATTCAGCTCTTAGAGGAGAGTAGAGTTAATTTTCTAGGTAGGTGTTTTCTTGAAGGCTTGGAAAATTCCATTGGAAGTTGCGTTAAGAGTCTCTGGAGGTAATGAGGTAGTGTGAACTCTCAAGTCACACTTGATGCGATTTTTGTAATGAGAAATGATTTTATGACATACGACAAGCGCAATTATGGCACAAGTCTCCTCAATGGAATTGTTGCTCAAAGGTCTGTTTTTCTTTATTATTTCAAATGACTTTCACGTGCTGCCACACCGGAATGTAACTATAATATTTATTTTTTGATGTAATTTGTGCAATTAGAGGCCAGGAAGTACCCAGGGCAATTCAACCTTTGCTTCTCCCACCCTCCATTTGGAGCTAGTTCTAGTCATGCTGAGATGTCTGAGATCTTTCAGTGTCAACAGTCCCTCCCTGACAAATAACACCTTTACGAATTAGGTAGTTAGAAAGCTCTGCTACTTTTTTTTCCAAATTATGTTTGAACCTTTTATCTGGATCCAAAATCTCCGGCTTTATTTTTCAATCCTACTGTTAAGTACACATACAATATAATTGGCAGCAGAACAGTAGCAATTTGAAAGTGTGATGTTCCCTAAACAAAGCAGCCAAAACAGAAATCTAACCAGAAGGCTGGGTCATTTCTGTCTCTTCTGGTTCTTCTCTTCTCTCTTATTTCTCTCTGACAGAAAGTTATTCCCTGACGTCTCTTGCCTGGTGTAGGTCTACATATTTAGACATCTGAGGTCAAGACGCAGGTCAAGGGTAGCGGAATAAAATACAATTGCTGAATGCATTGCTCATTAGCTGCTGCTACTGCACTTATTTGGTCTTTAGTTCAAGTGTGGCATATATTTCCACGAAAATTTTCATTTGCTTAACAAGGATAATCCTCAGGGAAAGAGCACTTTGTGGACCGATGAAGTTGCATGCCCATTAGCATTGCGACTGAAGCATAATAGCAGCAACAACCTGGCACTGGGAAACCGTGCAGAGAGGCTGGCAATGTGCTGGTGTGAGTCTCCTAGTACTACGTTGTTTAACTGTGTAACGCAAGGCAGAACTCCGAGTAGGAATAGTCAGCAGGCAATTCACAAGAAGATTGTTCATGTCATTGGGTCACGGAGAACAGAAACAGGCCCACTAGCCCCACCATTCCCATGCTGATTATTTACACTGTGCCACAAAGCCTCACAGTTGTAACTGGACTCCAAGTGCTAAATTAGGAAGGAGAAGCACAATAATTAGTTTTATATTCAGTGGAATACAGAGAATTAAGGTAGAGCACTAAAGTGCCGGAGTTACTCTGGGGTCATACAGCAAATCAGGAGAACATGGATAGGTGATGTTTCAGGTTGGGATCCTTCTTAAGACTGATTCCAGAAAGAGGAGGAAAACTTCTTCAAACCAGGCATACCTTGCAGAAAATTCACAATGGAGCATTATAAAGCAGCCACAAGATGTTTGAATCTTGCATGGAACACCAAGTGCTGGAGGAGCAACTCAAGGAGGCCAGGCAGCATCTCTGGAAGCCATGGATAGGCATCATGGATCTGCAGTTCCTTGTGTCCACAGAGAATTAAGGGATGACTTCATTAGCATATGGAAAGAATTGATAAAAATAAATAAGGAGATTTATTTTCTATGGATGGTGGGCTAGGAAATATAACATTAAAATCAGAGCTGAGCCAATAGCAGGCGAAATTATGGTTTCCATGAGAAGGGTGGTAGAAGTTGTAATTCTCTCCAGCAAACATACTGCATGAAGCATTACCTGAAAGGGAGGTAGAGACTGAGAACTGTATCACATTTAAAAAAGTGGATGAGCACTTAAAGAGCTTTTAATCTACAAGGCTGTGGGATGAGATTAACCTAAACAGATCCTTTACTAGTGAGCACGGACATAATAGACTGAATGACCTTCTTTTGTGTTATGAATTTCTATGATTCTGCAAAGCAGCAATAGATGCTGGCCAATTAGTAACTAAATCTGAGATCAATGGCTTTCTATGGAAGGTGCATAAAAGACTATGGAGAAAAGATTTGGATGGAGTTAAGGCATTCGTAAGGGAGGTCAGGAAGTACTTTTCCATGCAAAGAATAATGAAAACCTGAAATTCTGCATCGCACACGTCTGCGGTTGCTGGAACATGTAGAGCTCCCTAAAATAAGGATGACAGCTAATGCTGTCATATAGGATCATAGAGGTCTCTCAGATGATCATGTTGATCAAGCCTTCCATGACTTGATATTCAAGTTTTCATGCAGATCCTTGTTAAACCTCCTCAGTGACCTGGTTCACAAGGTGGCTAAATAGAGAAACGGTTCAGGTGATCTCACTGTAAGAAGACAGAATGAGTTGAAGACTGGTACGTTCTGCCTGAGAACCTAAATGGAATTGCATTGAAGCATTTCGTACGGCAACGGACGTGGGTAAAACACACCGTTTTGTTTCACATTTGTGAGTTGGCTGCTTTTCAATTGTCAGGATCTGTCTTGCTGTGTGAATGTACCCATGATGGATAGTAGGGCGAGAACAATAAAGGCCAAGGGCAACGGGAAGTTCTCAGTCCCGTAACTGTGCTACTGTGTGGGTGACATGTTTACTTTAGAACGGGAGAACCTCTGCTAAAAATAATACGCAGCACGTTACTGGCAAAAAAAAATTCTCATGGGCAATGCTCCAAAACCTTTCATTTCAGAACAAGGCTGCATGATTCTCGTTGACACGATCCAAATTCTGTCAGAATTCGTTGAAGCAGGTGGGGGAGAGTGTCGTAGCACCAAATGACAAAAAAATACTACGTGCATCTGGGATTAATCTTTTCTGACCTTTCACGCAAGAATGCAAGGAAGTGTCACAACTTAACATTTGTAATAGTTAATGATTGTAACCAGGCTGCCAGTGACGCTTACACATGCCCTAGCAGCCAGCGCGGTCAGTATGTGAGCTTATCCTGAGACACTGTGCCACCATGTCAGGGGAATAGCCCTGTTTGCTTTCTTTGCTGTGATCAAACCATAATAGCAATTAATTCACTCTATTTGCCAGATAGAGTCAAAGGGAAATAGATAAAGGCCACACGGCGGTTTGCATAAGAATAACATATGAACTCAGTTCTTGTGCGTGGAACCAGCAGTGTTTCTAATGAAGAGATCATCCAGCAGGCAGCATCTGGTGGTCACTTTAATACAGTGGGCCCCAGGAAATATATTTTCCGTTCACTCTCCTTTGCAGCAAAACAGGCTATCAATAACATGCAACCCTATGAGCTCATATATTGCAATCACAAGTTTCAGTAAAGCGAGAGCATAGATCTTGTGATTTATTTGATTTAAATTGGTCATTTGAAATTTAAGATTATGATAAATGCTCTGTGTTTCCTTCAATACAAATGGATTAAGTGTGCGCTTTTGGAAAGAAAGGAAGGACAATGTGGAGAAATACAGAACGCAACTCAGAATGCCAAGGGAAGTGTTCTGACCTAGACCATCCGTGTACTGGTTTCCTCTCCAGTTTAGCAGAACAGAGGAAGGATTCGAAACCGAAGTGTTGACTGTTGTTTCCTTCCGCAGATGCTGCCTGACCCACCGAGTTCCTCCAGCAGTTCGTTTTTTACTACAGGTTTCCTGGGGTACCTTTTCCCACACCTGGAAAAACATCATCATCTGTTGCCCACCCCAATTGTCCTTAAGGAGTTGGGGAGGAGCCAATTTCTTGAACTGCCGCAGGGTGGCAGGGGTAGAGTTGCTGCCTTGCACAGATTCACCACCCTCTGACGAAAGAAATTTCTCTTTATCTCCTTCCTAAAAGAACGTCCTTTAATTCTGAGGGTATGACCTCTAGTCCTAGACTCGCACTAGTGGAAACATCCCCTGCTCTACTGTTCTATGTTCTGTGTTCTAACTGAGAATCAAAGGTTATTTTTGCCCACATTGTAATGCACAAATTGCAAAAGTAAGTGGAGCTGCCGTCAGCTCGGCAAAAAGTTCACCAAAGCGCAAACCTGCTGAAGGACTCTCCATGCAGGGAAGCAAGTCTTTTTAAGTTTGGACATTTAAGCTTCAATCCCGTCTTTATCTTTAAGTTCTGTAAAGTTTGGGTTTCGGAACACAACGATGAGTTTTGAGGCAGGCCTGATGTTTACTTAGGAAAGCAGCCCCCGCAGGGTGATGAAAGAGCAATGATATGTGATGAAAGGTGCAGAATCCGCAGTATATTCTGGTACCCATGAGCCCAAATGACAGCCTGAAAAACAGGTCCCAAACATTGGCCACATGGTGTCAATTGTGATGGAGGTTGACACCGAGTGTTTGTATAAAGTCTCTTAGCAGAATAGACTTGTCAATGTGGGAAACAAATCAAGCCCGAACTACTGAATATTTTCCATTTTATATCAGATTTCCAAGAGCTGCCAGAGTTTGCTTTTCAAAGTATCTAAATGGACAGCATATAGAAAATTAACACACTGATATTGTCTGTGTATTAAATATTCCAAAATTTCTTTCTGATGTCAATTTACAACTATGAAATGTTTTAGGGCTGAATTATATTACTTGCTATTTTAAAGAACGCCTTATCTAATTGGGGCACTGGGGATTGTCGATCGTCAGAATACCAGGGTGGCACAGTAGTACATCTACCGAGAGGCTGCCTCACAGCTTCAGGGACCCAGCTTCAATCCTTACAACCAGTGCTGTCTATGTGGAGTTTGCACATTCTCCTGTGACCACATGGGCTTTCCGGTTTCCTCCTCATCGCAGAGAAATGCAGGTTGGACCACTGTTAATTGCGTCACTTGAGTGTGAGCGAGCGGTTGACTCTGGGGAAGAGTTGATGGAAATGTGGGGAAAATATTGTGGGTAGGTGGGAGTAACGTAGTTGGGACACCTTGGATTAGTTGGGCCGAAGGACCAGTTTCCATACTATATGATTCTAATAAAATGGACATTGGAGAGGAATAAGTGACATTTTGGGTCCACACCCTTCTTCAGACTGAAACATCTCCCATTCCTTCTCTCCAGAGATGCTGCCTGTCCCGCTGAGTTACTCCAGCTTTTTATGTCTATCTTCGGTTTAAAGCAGCATCTGCAGTTCCTTCCCACACATTCCTGATTTCTCATAACTGTTTTGGAAATCAGGAAGCATCACGGCTATTTTCATGCAGCCATTTGCAATGAGTGAAGAGGGTCATACTATTCAATACGGCTAAGAATTGCTTTGTGTACCAAATACATGCATCTTAAAGAGTGTTGTAGTTTTCTGTATTCAATGTTCGATAGTTAAATTTGTCAGTTGAATGTTTGTAAATCAAGGAACAATTGGCAAATGCAATAAAATGAACAGGAATATCTCAGCATTACTGGAGATGCTTACAGCCTTGATTATTTTACTATGCAAAACCATGAAATTGAAAGTCAGATAGCCAACACGGCTGACTAATTGTCATTTCAAAAAAATATATTGGGGGTTGCAACATAGGCTTTTAGTTTCACAAATCACAAGTACTTAATGTTCTTCACATAAATGCAAACATTTGGCCTCAGATTGGCCTTCACTTACAATTGGAATGTAATTTATGGACTATGTACAACATGTTATCTTGAACATACAAGTCAGGCAAATGCAAAGGAACCCCACACAAATAAATGTTTTGCACTCCAATTTATATGGAAGAACTACAGAAACCCTCCAGCTTTCAAACATTACTCTGCCAAGCTAACCAATTGATTGAAAAATAACAGTCCATTAGCAAGGGTTACACTTGAACTTTTTCTAAGCTCAACATTGTTGAAACCTAGTTCCCTTTTGTATCTAAGCCCACTTTGAAGTAATCCTTGTTACGCTGGAAGGCTATGTCAGTGCCACAGTGTAATATTAGACTCACACGAGGTATATGCAATTTTCTACTGATGTGTTGATAGTTTTTCAGGAAATAGACAATAGCTCCAATTTGTAAAACCCAATTACTGAGTTGAATTGAACATAAATTTACTTAGAATGCTCCAAGTACAAACTGCAATGAAGATAAGATTTAAATTGACCTTAATTGTAATATTGCCTCAAGTCCAGGCTTTGAGAAGCACTTACTCAATCCCCAATCACTTTTGTGAAGCAGAGCGCATTATCCTTAATAAAACAAACCCACGGCTTGGAGAAACTCATTTCTAATCTGCAGAAGTGGGTGTGTGATGGCTGGATTGTGCTTCTGTCAAACATTCCTTTCAGAAGGCAGTCTTTACAATGACAAGTTTATAAACAAAATATCATCCTCACATGTCCCATCAGACAGCTTATTCTAGTGTGCTTTTCCTGGAAATGGGATCGCCAAGATTAAATACACAATTAATCTGAGGATTATTGTGTATTGTCAGTTCTAAATTAGTTGTTATTTGATGCATCACCAATGTTGCCATTTTAAGACAATATATTAACTCGACAAATGTGCTAAATGATCTATAAAAAATAATCACAATAGAGCTACGAGTTTTGAATTGTGTTACTCCAATATTTTTCCTCACAGGCTCTGGGGTTTGTTTGGTTTTGTGTTGATTTGTCAAAGTCAAAAGCATTTGAAATTACAAAAATAACGTATGAGAATGCAAGAAAATTCAAAGTGAGAAAATGAACATCCAGCGAGCAAGATCATTCCATCCAGTCGGGGACTTCAATCGGAGATCTCCTTATCAAAGCACATTCAGTTCTAAAAATAGTAGACACTTGACGAGATAATCACCTCCTTGCTTGGCCAAAAGTACCACTGACATCTGATGACTTTTCAACTAAGTTCAGTGTTGCAGGAGGTCCAGTACGAAAATCCTGTGCTGCCTTCATTGAATTTACATTTTTCCTTTATAACTAGGTTTTCACCGTGTGCTCTGATTTCCTCTCACATTCCAAGGACGTGCTAGTTGGAGGATTAATTGACTGCTGTAAATTACTCTGAGTGAAGGTGACTAGAAGGTGAATCAGGCAAAGTGGAGAGAGAATAGTTTACAGATAAATAATTGGAGTAATAGGACTGATGTACATTAAATGCTTTGAATGGCAACATGGACTTGATGGGGTGAATGACATCCTGCTGTATCGTGAAACATATGAAATAAATAAATACAATTCTGCTTTCCAATGTGGCCGTGCTGGATGCATCTACATATGACTCTAACGTTAACACTTAAATGCCCCAGCAACTCATTTCATTCAAGGCATTTAGAAATGGGCAGTAAATATTGTTCTAGCCTGTGGCATACAAATGCTAAAAAATGAATATGTAGAAGATGCCCAAACATACAATATTAAGAAATGGATGAATGAGAATTCATAGCTTCATTATCAATATACCAAGATCATTCATTCTGACCAAGTTTTTATCAAAAGTCAAGGACATAGGAACAACACCAAATTTTGATTCAAAACGATTGTCTGAAGAATTTCCTTCGCTCCATAGATGCTGCCTCACCCGCTGCGTTTCTCCAGCATTTTTGTCCACCTTCGATTCAAAACTATTATAACTTTGTACTTTGCTGATTTTGTCGATCATTGCTACTTAAGATGTTGTTTCAGATCACATCAATAGATAACCATAACATCAGTCTTAATACTGGTACCAATTGAATGACTGAGGCATCAAACGTTTAGTGATTTACATATAATCTACATAACTTATGGAACTGAGAGCTTGAAGTTGCTATCATAGCTTTTTAAACAACAATGAATATTCAAAAAGTAAGCCCACTTGTGTATGTGAAGCAGGGATAAGAGAAGTCACAAAAAGTGATCTAAAACATTAAAGGGCCTGTCCCACTTGGGCGTTATTTGCACGTAATTTACGCAATATCATATACGTGTCATGACGCACGATGTGCGCGTCGTGCCACGCATGATGTGCTTCACGCGCGCATGGTGCGTGGTGATGTAGGCAGTGACGCACGGTCGCGCGTGGTGCCCCAGGATTTTGGGATGTACAAAATCTTTGCGTGCCACCTGCGTGACGCGCAAATGATGCCCAAGTGGGACAGGCCCTTAACCATTTCTCTTTCCACAGATGCTGCCTGAACTATAGTGTGTTTCCAGCAAGTTTTATTTACTTCTGATTTCCGTCATTAGTAGATTTTTGATTCTCACTTGCATTGTGCTCAGATTTCGGAGTCTAGAAACTGAATTCACGTATTTATACTACAAAATTGTTTAACTAATTCTGATATTCTGATATTCCCCATTTCATGGAGCTCTGTTTCTTCTCCAAAGCCAGCTCCGCATATTGTTCTCTGCTAGTTGCTTATCTTATTCCCTGCCACTATGGTCAACACCCAAACTATAAGTGCCAGACATTCCCAATAAAATCTTCATACCACCATGAGCAAGTTATTCTTGTTTAAATAAAACAGCAGTTCACTCCAGATCCAATAGTGCAACATTCAGATTATTTTCACCAAGATACAGAGGTGATTTGCAATGGTGATATTTTCTAACCCATAAAATGTTTTTTTTTTCCCCCGAGAAAACCAACAAAATATTCATAATGTTACTTCTAATCCCCCAATGAAGTTTATTTTGTGTACTTTATGCAATTCTATTCCCCCAAACAACTTTGCAATAATTTTGCTATTGTATATCACACACACTAAATGATATGACGCAGCCTGTCAGTAGCTCTGAAAGTAGTAAGCATGATAAATACAATCTGACCATCACACAATTATAAATGTTTTATGACATTTTACAATGTTTTATGTTTTTTTCTAGTCTCTGTACAATTGGAATTAAAACTAAAATGGCCTAAATAATGTTGTATGTTTTCTTCCACTATATCCCTGTCGCAAGCAGCAAGCTATTCCTGACAGCAACAAAATGAAGCATCCTGTTATAAATCCCATGGCCACTAAAATTCTCCAAGACACCCATAAAAATATTGTAAATAATGTGGAGACTCTAAAAATGGCATGCTGCCAACAAGCGAACAGATCTGCGGTTCAAAACATTGTAGGTGCCTAAAACTTCCATTTTGTGAAGCTGAATGAGCAAGAGATAGAGCAAGATACCTATTTTACTGGCTTAAGTTGTCTAGTGTGAGAATATTCATGTGCATGTGTGCATGACACATAAATACCAACAGCAATCTGCAGGATTAAAGGGGGCTCCATCCCAGCACGCATTTATACCACCACTTGAGCTGATATTACCTCTGCACCTTGTTTCATATTTGTTAATCAACCATAAATCAGCTGAAAATTTAGGGGTATTAAGAGTCAAGAGAATCAAGAGTGTTTATTTGTCAGTTGCAGCTTTTCAGATACATTTGATGCAACAACAAGAATAATATACAATAAATCATCAGTTACTCTTAAGTAAACTAGACTTGGATACTCAAAGTACTAAAGTTTCTATTACAATTGTAGTAGTGCAAATATATGACGCAATCCCATTTTTCTCCATATGCCCGTGCAGAGAGTCAGATAAAGTAAGTACAGAAACAGGCCCTTTGGCCCACTGAATCTGTGCCAATTAACACTCTTTATATTCGACCTCAACTTGTTTTATTCTTCTATTATTTCCATGAACTCCCTTCAGATTCTATCATGTGCCTGTACTCAAGGGACAATTGACAATGGCCAATTAACAAACTAATCACATGTTTAATAACAAGGGAGGAACCAGAGCACCTCCGTAAATTCACATGGCCTCAAGGAGATCATGCAAACTCCACCCAGATGGCACTGGATTGAGCCCAGGGTGCGCGAGGCAGCAACTCTAATCGTTGAGCCACTGGGCCACATAGGTTACAACAGAATTTCAAAAAGCTGAATACATTTCTCCCAAAGAAAACGATTCTTGCAGAATAGGTTCTCCTGAGTAAAACAATTCTATTTCCTGATTCTGCTATTGACATACATCCGGGGTCTACATTGATACAACCCCAGGAGACTATGGTGTAAAGTCTTTCAACATTCACCCATTAATCTTCCTTGTGACAACATGCTAGTCACGTTTAGAACTTCTTTATTTTTCTTATAATCGTAATAATTTTTCAGGTTGTTTTCAATATCAGCATAGATGAAGACCATTCACCCCATCAAATCTATGCTGGCTCTCGGAGGAATTCCGTCATTCCTGTTCACTCACATGTGGGCTTGCACAGGGGAAAAATAATGTTTGACACTAGATAACATGGGTGACAGAAGACCCTCACCTGAAACTTTAACTGCTTCTTCCTTCAGAGATACTGCCTGACCTGCTGAGATTTTTCTATTTCTATTCTAGGCCTATCTTCTGTGAATCCATTGGGCCTAGGTTAACTTTATGACTACAGTTCATACTGTCTTTTGAAATAGAAAGAGATCCATCACCTCACCTAACCTGCTGATTCTTGGAGCAGCCGTATCAGTCCAAGCCCCTGATTGTTTTGCTGTAAACTTATTTTCCTCATGCGCATGGATGGTTTTGGCACTTTGGAACTAAAATGACTGGGGAGAATGAAATGATAATGTCATTATTTTAATGAACCACACCAAACTTCCCATCTTTAGGATTTATAATTATACTGACTGCAAGTGGGTGATATTTTCCAGTAATAGGCAAAACGTCTTTTCATTTTTTTAAACCTGTGTTTTGATCCACATCATCTGATGGTATTCAAAGAGGATTTTGACAAGTTGCATTAGCATCCAGTTTGGAAATAATGAGTTGAAAACCTGGACACAGTTCAATGCAACATGTTTGCTCATCTATGTCACGTATTAATTTTTTTCTTTTAATATGGCGTGTAGAAGTTTCACTAATGACACAAAACTTTTGGTTAAAGGTTAAAATAAACGATTGATGAAAATAATAGCTAAAAACTTAACACTGTCAAGTCCACTATTTTAATGACTATGTTAAGATTAAGGGGGTTAATATAGCTATTAAAATAGCAGAGAATTCTCAAACAAATTAACTGTGTTTCACTCCAACACTAATTTCTAGCCTTGTGTATTTTAAGGTTCTAAAAACAGAAAGTATTTGAAATGCACAGCAGGTTGGACAGCAATCTAAAAGAGGAAATAGCAGATTAATGTTTGGATCGACCTTCCATCCAAAGTCATTTTGCTTTTGATTCATTCATTCCCTGCTGTGCCTTCTTGGAAGTAAAAATAGCTCATTGAAAACAATTTAATCAGCAATTCAAGTAATTCTCCTGCTTCACTTTGGGCTCAGAACATGGGTAATTGCAATACAAAATTAGTTTTGTCCTTTATGTCTTGCTTTGGTTTGTCCCATAAAGAGCTAAACAGTTCCTCAACTAGTAATCAGATCAAAGCTCTGCATTCCTGCTTAATCCAGTCGTGTAACTGAGGGCTCATTAAACAACAAGGGAATCTCTATGAATGTGTCCATTCTCCATCCGCTCACACAATGTCAAGGATCAGCTGAATGCATTAAAAGACAAAGGTTATAGGCCTATGAACAACAGCTAATGGTGTGTGCATTTGAATCACCTCATTTCTATTAAAACTATTCCAGTGTGGTTCCAGTGTAGTTACAACTGACCTGCATCCAAAAATGTAAATCATAATTGATTTGATATAACTAATCCATAAAATTAGGACAAATCCAATTAGCCCTATACCACTCCAAGAGTAAATTGACAAAAAACATTGTTCCCTTACCATTTACCAGTGCCATGCTCAGATTGGGTTCCACCAGGTCCCTCAACTTTCGATCTCATTAAAACTTTGCGCCAAACATGGCCAAGGGAATTCAATTCCAGCCTCATTTGGGCAAGTGTGAGTTTAAGGGGTCCCAGTATCTGATCAATGGAAACAATGTAAAGTCTTTCCACTAGAGGGAGTCAGATATACCACAGAGCATGATTATTAATGTTGAAGCTAATTGTCTCAGACCACATTGCTGCTTATGGTCCCTGCTTCATCAACGACCCTCTTTTCACTCTATCACAAGTGGACGTATTCATTAATTATTACACAATATTCGGATCTACTCAGATTTCCTCAGTAACCCATGCCTGCATGCAGCAAGACTTGGGCAAACTTCAGGAATGGCTGAGAAGTGGCAGATAACATTTGTATCACAACCATCTTTGGTTCTTTCAGTAATAACGTTCCTTCCATCAAAAATCCCAAAGGTGTTGACAGAGGCTTATGTTTGCTTAGTATTCAATTCCCCAAATCATGAAACAATCTGTATGTGCCTGCAGCAAGATCTGGAGACATTTAGGCCCGGGACTACGAAGTGGTAAGTTATGTTTCCATCACACAATTTCAAGCTTCTCGCGAACAAGAATGAGATTAACCATCTTAGTTTGGTATCCAAGGACATTACGATGGTCAAATCTGCACTTTCAAGATGCTGATATCACCACTGAACAGAAGCTTAGCCTTGGCCACAAGAGTAGGTCAGAGGTTGTAAGTTCTTGGTTGCTGGCTCCCAATGAGTATTTTAATACCTGAAGTGTAATATATATTCATCTCTGGAAACCAAACAACATTGATCACATACATCCATCACTGCCCCGGGCTCTGAATTATCAAAACATTTTCATCGATAACTTTGCCTCCAGCATTGTATTCTTATGTAACTGGCTGATCTTCTGACTCCTAAAGCTTTGTGACTAACTATAATACACAAAGTGTGATGGAATATTCTTCACTTTCTTTAATAAACTCATCCAGAACTGTTTAGAAATCCATCAGTGTCTCTACTTCCTGAGAAAATTACGGAGAGTCGAAGAGGACTCTCTCGAACTTCTACAGGTGCACAGTAGAGAGCATGCTGACTGGTTGCATCATGGCTTGGTTCGGCAACTTGAGCGCCCAGGAGCGGAAAAGAATGCAGAAAGTTGTGACCACTGCCCAGTCCATCATCGGCTCTGACCTCCCCACCATCGAAGGGATCTATCCAGATCTGAGATCTGGAGTCACCAATCTATCTGGAGGAAAGGAGCACCTGTGATCATGATAACATTTAGCATAAAGTACTAGTGTGGTCTTGCAAATTAGTGTTGCATGTATTGGTCACCCTAATAAGAATAACAACTTTTTTTTTAATGCAAGATATTTCTGACCACAACATCTGCTGTCAAATGGCAAAGTTCTTTTTAAAGAAGAAAATTATTGCTTATATTTTTCCAAAAGTCTGTAAATTGAGTAGGATATCTATGTTGAAAATTATTTATTTGGAAGACTAATAAACATTTGCATCTGTTTGACTCTTTCCGGTTAATTTTCATCCTACAGCTAATACTTTATAAATTACAGCTGAACTAACAACTAAAGCAGGAATATAAACAGAACTTTATAACTCATAAAACGTATGGTGCACTGAAGATAGGGTTACATCGGAAACTCTGTGGAAACATTTTTGGTAAGAGTTACTGTGAGTATGGAGGTATTGGCTCTGTGGGACTCATAGTCCTGTAAACCAAATGGAACCAGGTTTCCACCTTACATCATGCTTCCCCACCCCGTCATAGGCTAAGAGGTAATTGGAATTCCATATTTCCACGTCTCATTGCAATGTAGGAGGAGGACACTTTAGTCTGTCCAAACTATGCGGGCTGAGAGATCCCACTAATTTTCCCTCCAATCTATTTTCCCCCACATTCCTTTCAACTCCCTCAGATTCCACCTTTCCCTGCACACTAGGGCCAATACAGATTGGCCTGTGAACGTACCAACTTGCGCGTCTTTGGAAGTAATTGAAAATTTAGGGGCGGCACAGTAGCTTAGCTGGTAGAGCCATTGCCTCACCGTGCCAGACCCTGGTTTGAGCCTGACCTTGGGTGCTCTCCCTGTGGAGTTTGCACGCTGTCAATAGACCATAGAAAATAGGTGCAGGAGTAGGCCATTTCGGCCCTTCAAGCTAGCACCGCCATTCAATGTGATCATGGCTCATCATCCACAATCAGTACCCCATTCCTGCCTTCTCCCCATATCCCTTGACTCCGCTATCTTTGCTTGGAAGTATTTATGGGAGGTAGTTCCAGAATTTGGTACCAACAATAATGAAGTAACAACAATATGCAACTAAGTCACGAATGTTAAGGATGCCTGCAACTGATGGCCTTATTGATAATCATGGAGATTGGGGAATCAGAGTTTGATGTTTACTAGCAATACCCTTAGCCAGGCCATTGCTGCTGCCACCGTCCTGTTCATCACCGGCTTTGACCTCCCCACCTTTGAAGGGATCTATCAAAGTCGCTGCCTCAAAAAGGCAGCCAATATCATCAGAGACCCGCACCATCCTGGCCACACAATCATTTCACCGCTTCCATCGTGAAGAAGGTACAAGAGCCTGAAAACTGTAACATCCAGGTTCAGCATCAGCTTCTTCCCTACCGCCATCAGGCTATTAAACACGACAACAAATAAGCTCTGAACTGCAACAGACTATTATTATTATTATTGCACTATATTTGTTATTTATTGAGTATGTTTGCATGTGTATATATACACACTGAATTTGTTTTCTTCTCTCGTTATGTACTATGTTTATATATTCTGTTGTGCTGTAGCAAGTAAGAATGTCATTGTTCTAATCTGGGACATAGGACAATAAAACACTCTTGACTCAAATGGTCTATGTCCTTTATCACCTTCTGGACTGGTATTTTAACAAGGACTGCTCGCTGCATTACATGGGGATATGATGAAGATAGATTAGTTGGATGTGTGACAGGATATCTTCTGACATTTATTCTTGTTTCCATACCACAAACTGTATATAATTAAATTAATCAATAAGAGAACACTATTGGTATAATGCAGGCTAAATTGGTGAAAACATGATTTCAATCAGGAATTAAAGAACCTTTTTAATGTTACTTTAGAAATGGAAAAATATGAAAAAAAAGCTGACTTGCAACTAAAACATCTCGGGGGGGAGAAAACTGTTGCCATGTATCCTCCCCACCATGGCAGTAATCAGGCACCATGCTCTTTAGAACACTGCTACTTCAACCATGAATGGTCATTGAAATTGACAGCAATCGTTTCTATTGATATTTGTTGTTCTATATGCACTGCCTCTCATATTTTTAGATTGCAGTAACAAAAATAAACTTACAGCTCTCAAAAAAGACCTTTATTTTGGAAAATTATGCCAGAATTAAAATATTTTCTTTATATGAGTCTGAAATTCTTGGCCCCTAAGCCTCTGTACTTCATTGACACAATTTGTTTTTATCACACAATATTCTGTAACACAAGGCTCCTTAAGAATGCAACTAATGTGTTGCAGCAGAACTACCTTACACAACTGTGCCAGATGAAAAAATTCCTCATAGTTCATGCTTCACTTGAGCAACAGCAACACAGTTCCATGTTACCTAAAACCTACAATCAAATCCTCATAAAATCCTTCCAAAACTATTAATAAAAGCTTGACAACTAAAAATATCCCTAACCATTACTTATGGATGAAGTCCACTTTCAATTTATCATTATTCAAAAAATATCAGGTTCCTTTTTAAATGGTGATTTCCCAGTGGCTAGTTTCCAAACCTTGGTTAACATCAATTTATTTTAGCTTCATTTAACCTAATTGCCAATTTTCTCTGAGAGCTTCAAATCCCACTTCAACTCCTCAGGATGTATTCAGTTGCTTCAGGATTGGGCAGAAGACTGATAATTGCGATGTTGGGGCAATTTCCTGTTATCCATCTACCTCCCTCACCACATTTTTTACTCCATCAGGAACCAACGATGGGCACTTTTAAACATAATGCCTGCGGCCATAATTTTTTTAATGTTCTATTTTAGTTTATACCACAAAGATTTTACTGAGGAAAAATAACTTTTAATGCCAGTGGATTCCTGGACAATACTGGAAAGTTTCCAATCCTCAGCTCTGACCAGTCATTACTACAGAGTTACACTTAAAACTGGAAATATTGTCTTTTGGCTATAGTAATGTTTCATTGTTTCGGACAGGATAGAGACATTCTGTTTATCAGCAGTCTCGCAAATAAGATACCCCACATCCGCTGCCGTGTCAAAAATTCCAACTGCAGCGATGTGTTTATTAACTAAAATAATTTCCTTTATAAAAGCGATAGCACCATATAATTTCAACCCCAATGGTTTTGCTTCAATCTACATTTTACCTAAAACCACAGCTGCTAATTGCAAAGGGTTGCATGTATTCCAGGAGCAGTTATTCATGTATTCTCATGGATCAATGGAACCATTCCAAGTCAATTTCTTTATCACAGAAAATAATAAATTAAAGTTTGTCCATTAACAGAAAACTGTGATCCATGCACTCTGCAACACCATTACTCCATTGACTACCAGTTTGATAAACTCGTGTTGTCCAGTCAAGATGGTGCGTAATAATGCCAGGTGGTCCTACTGTCTGGATCAATGCTGATTCCCAAGGAAGAATTTTGTTGGCAATGTAAACACGATGGAATAACTCAAGGTTTGATTTTGAGAATACGTCGCAGGTGAACTTTCACTGAATCTGATTGGCAGTCAGCAATGTCCCAACAATTTACAATCTGTACTGATGACATGGATTAAGAGACTGCATGCTGTTGAAACAAAGATAGGTGCATAAAATCACAAATAACATCTAAAGAATTGTACATTTCTTCTCCATGTTTAATCTCTATCCCTCTTTGCTGCAGACATACTGATTGCTCTTGTTCAAATTGATGCATATAATTCCAGCAGAGTTACATCAAAGGGGTTGTTTTTGTGCCTCTGAAAGCAATAAAAATCAAACTTTCTATTTTGCTTTCCAGATAGTACTTCAAAAGAATATTTGAGGATATTGGGCCCATATGAGCTGATTTTAAAAATAAACCATTTTAACATTTCCAATGAAACTGCAACTACAGCAAAATGATGACTTGAATATGGGCAGGTAGCCTGTTGTGATCTCACGCTGCAGTGTTGATGAATGCATGATGTGTCATCGTTTCATTTTATTGTGCAGCACATTGCAGTGCTATCCACCTGCCTCGTTTGCCTTGATCTCCATCATGAGCAGCACAGCTTCCTGCTGTATCTCTGACATGCATGCCCCCCCACAATTTGGCAGCTGTTGCACACCATATGCCCGTGTTAACACAGGTATTAAGTCACTGTTAAGTTTGTTCATTGTGTTAGTGCCTTGGCCAATGCCCGCACTTGATCATTGAGACATAGTCATAGAGCTGTATGGCCCAATTTCTCCTTGCGGATCAACAAGCATCATCTACAATAGTCCCACCTGCCCACGTTTAGCCCATATCCCTCTAAAGTTTCCTATCCATGTACCTGTCCAGATGTCTTTTAAATGTTATTGTAGTACCTGCCCCAACTACCTCCTCTGATAGCTTGTTCCACATACCCACCACCCTCAGTGTGAAATAAGTTGCCCTTTAGGTTCCAATTAAATATTTTCCTTCTCACCTTACACATGCCCTCCTGTTCTTGATTACCCTTTTCATTTAGTTTATTTTATTTTAGTTTAATTTAGAGATGCAGCATGGAAACAAGGTGACTGCCCTCCTCTGGGTAAAAGACACTGTGCATTCACCTTATCTATTTTAATCATGATCTTATACACCCCTATAAGGTCACCCCTCAGTCTCCTATGCTCCAAGGAATAAGGAATCCAACCTCTTCCCGTACCTCAGGCCCAGGAGTCCTGGCAACATCCTTGTATTTCTTCTCTGCACTCATTCCATCTTAACAACATCCTTTCTATGGCAGGGTGACCACAACTGGACACAATACTCCAAATGTTGCTTTACCAACATTCTGAACTGTAACATAACATTCCAACTTTAAGCTCAATACCCTGACTGATGATGGCCAATGTTCCAAAAGCCTCCTTGACCACTCTATTTACCTCTGATGCCACTTTCAAGGAACTATATACCTGCATTCGTTGATCTCCCTGCTCTGCAACACTATCCAGGGCTCTGCCATTCGCTGTGAAGGTCCAGCCCTTGTTTGATTGCCCAAATGCAAAACCTCACACTAATCTGCATTAAACTCAATTAACCATTCCTCCGTCCACTTGTTCAACTGATCAAGATCCTACTGTAAATTTTGATAACCATCTTCGCTATTTACCATACCACCCATTTTATTGTCATCTGCAAACTTACTAATTATCCCTTCTACGTTCTGATCCAAATAGTTGATTATGAACCACAAACAGCAATGGGTCCTCCACCGATCCCTGAAGTGCACCACTAGTCACAGGCCTTAGTCTGCAAACAACCTTCCATCATTACCCTCTGCTTCCTTCCATGAAGCCAATGTTTTATCCAGTCTCTAGCTCTCCCGGGACCCCATGCAATCTAACCTTCCAGGGCACCAAACAGAACCTTATCACGTGCCTTGTTGATGTCCTTATAGACACTGGCCTCATCAACATGCATGGATACTTCTTTAAAATACTCCGATTTGTAAGACATGATCTCCAATGTACAAAACCATGTTGACTATCCCTAATCAGCCCTCGTCTATCCAAATGCGTATGTATCTTATGCCTTAGACTATCTCCAGTAACTAGTCTTCCACATATATTAGGCTCACTGGTCTATAGTTCCCAAGTTTTTCCTTGCAATCCTTCTTAAATAGAGGCACCACATTAGGCACCATCCAGAGTTCCAGTACCTCACTGTTGTTGAATGATGATTCATACATCTCAGGCAGGATCTGCAATTTCTTCCCACAGATTCCCTGGATATATCTGATCAGGTCTGGAAGATTTATTTACTTTCATACATCTTAGGACATCCAGCACCTTCTTGACCATAATACGGGCAATGCTCAATATATCTCTATTAACTGTCCCAGGTTTCTCAGTCCATGTCTTTCTCCATGGTAAAAACAGAAGAGAAATATTTATTGAGGACCATGCCCATCTCCTATGGCTCCACACAGAAATGACCTGCTTTGGTTTCTCAAAGGCTTACTATCTCTCTAGTTACCCTCTTTCCCTTAAAGTACCTACAAATTCTCTCTGGATTTTATTCAATATTATCTGCCAGAGCCATCTCCTGCCCACTTTTTATCCCCCTTATATCTTTCTTAAGTACGCACCTCAGTCCCAGAAACTTATCTCGTGGAGAAGTGTCTATCCCCATCCGCAGACTACTAGGGTACATTAGGAGGTGGCTAGTTCCAGTGTATGTGTTGCAGTAGGTGAGCCACTGATGAATTTTGAATCGCTCAGGTTTGCATTTATTTTATCTCTTGTGAATCCGACAGAATCATCTCAGGACTGGAGGTCCTGCTTCCTTCCTCTCTCCACATGTATTTACTGTAGCTCCCTCGGTTAAAGCCCAGCTTCAGCCCAATCATGTTCAATGCACTATCCGATAATTCTAAATCTCTCTAGGTGATCTGGCTGGGGGATTCCCATTTTGTGCCAGCATTTAAAGAAATCCAGCCATTTACAATAAGGCAGGACCATAGACGAGAAAAATGGTTAAAACAGCTGTTACAAGAAGACAGTGGTAATTCTACAATTTGATGAAAAATTGCTCAACATCTTTATCCTCCAAAACACTGCACCGCACTCTGATGCTGCTACCGCCGTTTACTTTCTGTGTCTTTCCATTTCCATCCTTCATTTTCTTTTTTAACTTTCTGGCTGCAAATGCAATGAAGGAAATGCATCAGTTTCCAAATTCTCAGCACAAAAAATAACAGTTGCTAGGTTCGGTTTAGGCAAGGATCAACATTGCAGTCAATGGGAGGAGGTGGTTTAGAAAGACTGGCAATGACCTTCCCTGTGGCAGACAGCAATTTACCACATGAACTACTCTGCAGTTACCACAATTAGCGTTATCTCCTTTATTAAGATGGTGTTACAATGTCCCCCAGGGCCTCTGGAATATCCTCCTCTGCCCAGATGTGAGAGAATATCCTCCTCTGCCCAGATTGTGAATTAGTGGCTAGAGTTTCTCGTTGTTGAGCATTCAAACATCCGTTCCTGGGGCCTTGTTGTTTGCCAGGCATGGCCTTTTCAGCTTCTTGTTGCTCTGGACTAAGGCAAATGGTGAGCAGATAGGTTGCTATGGGATGAAGTCAAGGACATATGCAAAGGATGCAGTCAGATATGAAGATTTTCTAATTGCAGATTTCCACAAGAAGTGTGGTCTGTCGGAAAGAGATAGACAGTAATTTAAATTTCTTACCAAGAAGATGTCTGAGAATTTTCCCACAGAGAGTGGTGGGTGTCTGGTACACGCTGCCAGAGGTGGTGGTACAAAGCAGATGGGATAGCAACGTTTAAGAGGCATTACAGACAAGAGAACAGGCACGGAAGAGAGGGATATGGACCATGCACAGGCAAATGGGATTAGTTGAATTTGCAACCTGGTCTGTGCAAACATGGTGGGCCAAAGGGCATGTTCCTATGCTGTGTTGTTCTATGTTCTAAGGAATGAAGATCATGTTATTAAAATACCCATTTAAGTGCTAAATAACCTTACAATTAAGCTGGTTAATAGTAAGATTAAACGAGAACTTACCAAGTTTGAAGGTTGATCTGTATTTTAACGAGGAGTCGCGGTGAGGGATTTCGTGAAGACCCCGCCAGCACGCATGCGCGGCATCCTTCAAAGCAGCGGTGTGGAATCACAGAAACAAATCATGACTAAAAATAGTAAGATGAAAAACGTAGAACTTCCTGGTTGACCTTATGATAGAGGGTGGGAGCGGTGGGCACGAAATCCCTCACCGCGACTCCTCGTAAAATACAGATCAACCTTCAAACTTGGTAAGATCTCATTTAATTTTACTATTTTACTTCGGAGTCACGTGAGTGACTTCGTGAAGATTTCAAAGCTCTGTGATTTCACGCCCTGGACAACGTCCATGCTTATCACACTGCCGCCAGTCTGATGGAGGAAGGCTGTTAATGCAGTTCAGTCGAAACTGGCTGAAAAATCAACACAATTTATTAATCAAATAAACAACAAATAACCCCTAATTCAGGGACAGACATTCACTGAGCGGTTCCCAGGATAGCTTCTGCAAATGTCGCAGGGGCGACCAGTGGCTTGTTGTAGAACCGTTGAAAGGTTTCTTCACTGGCCCAGCCCGCGGTGGCGAGGATGTGGTCCATGGCCACCTCCATGGCCCTCGCCGCTGATGTAGACGCAGCCCTGGTGGAATAAGACTTAAAAATGTCAGTAGCAACTCCTGCTGCATCCAGCACCACCCTGAGCCACCTGGCGATAGTCTGTGTAGTCACCCGATGATGCGGAGGTTTATGACTGATGAGGAGCCCCTGTTCCTTCATCCTGATAACTCCGGTAACTCGGATGTAGTGGTGGAGATGGGTGACTATGCGGAGAGTGGCATCTACAGGGTACGCCCGAAATTCCAACTGCAGCCCATGCGCCTCTGGCCTGTGCTGCTTCAATAATTCTTTGACAAAGAAATTTAGTGACCAGGGGTGGCCACCATGCTGTCCAGTCGCAGTATTTGTAACGTTTAGACTCGTTGGGCTGTATTCAGTGCCATCAGCATCACCACCTTGAGGGTGAGCTGTTTCAGTGGTAGCTCATTCATTGGAGCCCAGCTCCTCAGTAGGGTCAGCACGATCCCCACATCCCACGTTACTGTATATCTGGGTCGCGGAGGGTTGGTGTTGAACACTCCCCTCATTAGTTTAGACACCAGGTGGTTGGAGCTGATACCTATATCCAGGTATGAGGACAGCGCACTCCTGGGGCTGTTAATGGCACTGTAGCTGAGGCCAGCATCGAAATGGAGGCCCGCTAGAAACTCCAACACATCAGGTATTGTTGCCGAGTTTGAAGACTTGTTGGTCCGGGCACAGAATGCCTCCCACTTTCTGATTTGGGTGAGGTACTGTTTCCGAGTTGATTCTCGGCATGATGCAGCGATAAGTTCTATGGCTCTTGATGAGATGTCTGCCCGGACGAGTGGTCTTTTCAGAACCTGCAGGCCAACAAGTTCAAATGGCCATGGCAAGGATGACTAACCCCCATAATGGGGTGAGTAATCAATTTGGGGTGTTTCCCAATCGCCATCCATGGTTGTTTTAAAATTTTAACGACCATCGGGTACCATGGTTGTGTAGGCCAGTCGGGAATGATCAATATGCCAGTTGCAGAGTCTAGTTTAATTTTCTGCAATACCCGACTGATGAGGCAAAATGGGGGAAAAGCGTAGCAAAACCATTTCCCGCAATGGATAGAAAACGCATCCATTTCTATTGCCCCAGGGTCTGGTTCCCATGACACATACGTTGGTATCTGATGGTTCAGCCTGGACGAAAATAGGTCAATATCTGGTGTCCCAAAGTGAGTTATAATATCTCCAAAAATTTGGGGGTTCAACATCCACTCGATGTTGTCATTGAAGACTCGTGACCTGGTGTCAGCCACTGTATTAAGCTTCCCAGGCAAATAGGTCGCAGTAATCCAAATATTTCTTTCAATGCACCAGTGCCAAATTGTATTAGCCAATTCATCACAAGATAGCGACCTGATACCACCCATATGATTGATGTAAGCCACCACTGTAGTATTATCTATTTGAAGGCAGACATGTAAATCCCGTGAATTAGTACAGTAAGCCCGCAGTCCATGAAATGCCCCCAGCATTTCTATATAGTTTATCCCATGTGATTCCAGGTAGGTAGCCTCATGAGAGTTCCATCTGCCACCACAACTGGACATCGTATCAGTTGCTCCCCAGCCTTGTGCACTTGCGTCAGTTTGTAGCACAACATCAGGGTTGCTCACTATGATGGGTCTATGACACTCTCTAATATTGTCAACCCACCATTGTAGCTCGTTTCTAGCTTCGGTGGTAGCCGAATTGGCCGATCAAAGTGCCCAGCATTTGTTTTTAATGCGGTGATTTTTGATCTTTGTAAATTTCGGTAGTGTAGCGGTCCGAATCGTGCAGCTGGGAATGTAGCTACCAATTTGCCTATAACTTTTGCTGTTTGCCGAATGGTCGGTACCCTGGCGCAAGCAAGATTGCGGCACTCTTCTATTATAGCAGTAGCTTTATGAGTTGGGATGGTAATCTTCATTAAATTGGTGTCTAGGGTGAACCCTAAATAATCCATAACCCGTACCGGGTGCACTTTTGATTTGTCTGGATGGATTACAAACCCCAGGTTCTCGAACAGAGCCTTGGTTGCAGCCACTCCTTGAATTGCCAATTGGAGGGTCTGACCCACTATAAGGATATCATCCAAATATGCCATTACCATATAATTTTGTTGTCGGAGAAGAGCCAATATAGGTTTTACCAATTTGGTAAACAGCCTGGGGGCTGTGGTGATTCCATTGGGCAATGCCTTGTATTCCCATAATTGACCCTTCCAGACAAACTTCAGAAATTTCCTGTGAGCCTCAGCGATGGGCACCGTATAGTATGCATCTTTCACATCGGTGCATGCCATAAAGTACCCTGGATAAAGCATCTGCCTAGCTGTTTCAAAAGTATCCATTTTGAAATGGGTATATTGTACAAAAGTGTTCAACTCAGTTAAGTCTATTATAATCCGACATCCCCCATCTTTTTTAATTCTGGTGAAGATGTTAGACACAAACTCAACAGGTTCATGCTCGGTTTTGCCAATTACCCCTTATTCTGCTAGCCGTATAATTTCAGCATGTCCTGCCTCCACCTCTTTTTGGGATAGAGAAAAATTTCTATGAGGCGAATGCTGAGTAGGGGGATTTATACCTCCAATAAATTCTATAGCATACCCTTGAACACTTTGTAAAATAAACTCATCTGTGGTGACAAGTTTTCCATATGTCCAAGAAAGCCCGCAATCGCCCACCTATTCGTGCAGGAGGGGATGCTACGGCGTGAGAGGAACCAGACCCCCTTACCTCCATGGTTAACGGCGGTTCCGTACGTACGGTGTTTTGGCTGGACGTTGTGGAGGTTGACGGGACGGCGGCCGCATTTTCCATGCAGGCCGCTGTTGGCCTTGCCCTAAAAAAGGTGTTGAGTTTGATGAGATGGAGGTAGGTAGGATCTTTGTGCCCTGTCCGGTAGCCGTGGTTTCCAAGTTGTATTAGGCTGTTGCCGGTGATATGGGTGAAGTCTGGCCGACGGAGGTTTCATGAGGCCCGCTGTTTTGGCCTCCTCGTCCAGTTCCTTCACCTGTTTGGACAGGTCTCCGAATAACTGATGCGGCGGTGGAGTGGTTGATGGTCGGCACAACCCCGCGAATTTAGGGTTGTTTGTGGGCTTTATGGAGCTCTTACGCTGGCAGTTTATCTCATATTGGGCGTTGCATAGGAGTGCCAGTGCATCTTGCTGTTCACTGGACACATTATCCCCGTCCAGGGTCCTAGCAAATGCCGTTATGCCCGTGGAGAGAACCTTTAAGATAAGCTGGAGGCGGACATCCTGCATCCTGGTGGCCGTACTCAAGTGTCCCCAGATCTGGGCATTAACCAAGGGCACACTGAGGTTGATGCAGTTCTCGGGCGGTTTTATTTTCTCCAAGGTATCATTGAGAATCCGACTCTCAAAGTTGGTGCGTAGTCAGGTAATCAATGGTGCCCGCCAATTTGTGGTGCGGAGGTTCACCTGTTCTGGGTGGTAGCGGCAAACTTACTCACCACTTCCAGCATATCCTCCTCATGCTCTGGCTCAGCGGTCACTGGCTGTCCCGGGTCGTCTTCAAACACAGCAGCTGGGCAATCACTCACGCTTCTGGCTGGAGACGATGAGATGCTGAATGGGGTCCTCGCACGGCTAGTGGATGCCCGCGAGTCCCGCTCTTCTCGTTCCCGGTCCCGCTGGAGGAGTTGCTCCACTAAGAGCTCCAACCGCTCAATGCGACCGTCCCTGCTATCTGCAGCGGACAAGCCGACTTCCCCAGGCCCTGCGAACTCACTGGGGCTTCCACCATCGGACCACACCCCCTTAGGGTGCTGTCTAGGTTCCAATGGCAGGTTGTCATGACCTACAGCCCAAGTAGGATCATACAACTCCCGCACGGACTCTCCGCTACTCTGTCTTCTCCCAGACTATAGCGGCCCACCTGTCTGATATGAAGGCAGGTGAGTTGAATCGGCGCCGGCCCCCGGAACCTGGCTCCCCGGAGTCCGTGCAGGCTTACCTCCACACTTGCCCATCTTTTGGCATGGAGGCGCATGGTCAGCCGCTCCCAGAGCTGAGCTGACCGACCGCCTCCTGCTGCCACCTCCGCCCTTGACCACAGCCTGACGGGGTGTGTTGTTGGCGGTATCTGCTCCAGCAGGCCTACTCGACGCAGCAGTGGTGTTGCCAGACTGCACTACGGCAGATCTCCCTGGCAGTGGTACGTTTTGCACATTTGCAGGGCTCCCCTGTCGTGCAGCTGTCCCCCGGCCCAGCCCCCTTGGGTCTTATGGAGCTCGGGGAGGGTTTGCTTGTAGAAAGCGAGACCCCTTGCCACGTACCTCTTTTCCCCCTCTTTTCTTGGGGGAAGGGGGCTCGAAGTCTGGATCCGTTGCATCCAGCTCCGGGGCGGTAAACCATTCGAGTGAGTCAGCCCCTAAATCAGCGGGAGCGCCCGACCTCCGCATTCCTGCCCCCACATGCCTCGAAGCTGCCGGTGTTGCTTGCAGCTCCGGGGACAAGGGCCGTTGGCTGGTCGAAGCTCGGCTCCTCGACAGCGTCGCCTTCCTTTTGCCCTTGTCCATCCTGTGGAGTAAAGGTAAGTACGTACCTGCCGGCCTTATGAAGGAGCCCGAGGAGAGAGCGCACTACCCCCCCCCCCCCCAGCCTGCCGATGCAAATGCGCGCGACGATATGCCGCACATGCGTGCTGGCGGGGTCTTCACGAAGTCACTCACGTGACTCCGAAGTAAAATCCATTCCTTTATTTTCTTAGCTGACAACACATCAGCAGGTCAGACAAATTACACTCCTGCAGAGCAAGTAATGGGTTAAAGCAATCAGAAATATGTCTGTCCATTAGACCGAGATATACAGAAGTGACCCAACCCACAAATATCCTTTGAGAGTAGTGAATTAACCCCAAATTATATGCTTCCTTTTCGGTCTGTAAATAGAGCCTCCCACAGGTATATTCCATTCTATTTACAGAAAATCCTAAAATTCCTTGCATATGGTCTTTAATCTCTAAACACTTGCAGGTTTTCTTATTTCAACATACAATTATTTAATTTCTTGAAGTTAGATATGAAAGCAAAATATTTTTTTTTTTTTGTACTTTCCGAGAATGCGTGGGGGGAATGGTTTTAATAAAGGATCTGAAATATCTTTCTGGGAAATTAAATTCCCCTCTCTGATTTTACCAAAACTATAACCCATTTATTTTAATCAAATGTACGTTTCTGCAATATCGTTCCCAGGTAACCAATGGCCAACCTATGCACAGCCCTTACATATGAAGCACCATTTGGGAGATGCAAGGAATGGATTTGTCGACCACTGCAGGGCTTCAGGCATCTTCTGCTGTGTGTGAGCTGGGACATTCCTGTGTGCCTCCTCATTCCCCCCACCCACCGCCCTCATCACACGCGAGCCACAACAATCGGGGGGCTGGGTCAGACTGAGCCCCACTTGGAGCACTGAGCACTCAGAGCAGAGCTGGGTGGAGGAATGAGGTGATAGAAAAAAAGACTAGATGGACAGAGGTTAAGACAGATCAGATGATAAAGAGCAGGAGTATTGACTGTTAGCAAAGTATGTCAAAGAAATGAGGTGGAACAGGAATGATCAGGGGAAACAATGCGAGAACAGGTTTTCTGAAGATGGAAAATTCAATGTTCACTCCAGAAGTTTGCAAAGTGTCCAGGCATAAGATATTGTTCGGAGACACAAGAGGCTGGGGATGCTGGGATCGTGAGGAAAAGAAAGTGCTTGAGGAAATCAGTGGGTCAGCTAGTATCTGGGGAGGGAATGGACAGGCGATGATTCAAGTTGGGACCCATCAGTGTGAAACGTCGCCTATCCATTCCGTCCCCAGTTGCTAACTGAGTTCCTCCAGAATCTTATGGTCTACAGAAGATTCCACAAGTTTACATTGGGTCCCACTATGGGATTGGAGAAGGTTGCAGACAGACAGATCGGAATAGGGGTAGGAATGGGAATTAAAGTGGCCTGCAACAGGTACATTTGATGGGTAACAAAACTAATTCTATTGCTTGTTAAATATGTGGATCATGAAGAATTACCACTGTGAGCATTGATGGCAATTTAGAAGTGCATGTTTTTATAATCAACATAAATTTTACTTGAAATTTTGGAGTAACTCATCGGGACAGCCAGCATCTCTGGAGAGAAGGAATGGGTGGCGTTTCGAGGATCTTGGCCCGAAACATCACTATTCCTTCCCTACAGAGATGCTGCCTGTCCCACTGAGTTACTCCAGCATTTTGTGTCCATCTTCAGTTTAAACCAGCATCTGCAGTTCCTTCCTACACATTTCCTATGAATTTTACTTGAAATGTGGAGATACTGTCAAAGGAGGCTGAGGTCAGCAGGTACAAGTAAATGGATTTAAATTCAGGGGCTCTTCTATTCACATCAGTCATTTGTATGCTTCTCTGCTGGCTTAGTCCTGCACTGTGTGAAGAGAAAGAAATATGTGTGTTTGAACTGAAAGGATACCCACTGCAGACGAGACTTCCTGCAGACTTTTCTTTTGTTCCGGTCTATGAGAAAGTACCAAAGAACATCGTAACCCATGCAGAACATGTGGTCACGCAATTATGTGTGATGGTTTGCTAATGATAACAGGAGGTGAAATAATGAAACGTATAGGAAGGGATTCTTCACATAGTGTCATCCACTAAAGTACTGTTGTTTAATAGAAAGTAACTGGATCAGTTTTCTCCTTGTGAGGTGGGAAACTGAAATAAACCTCAGGTTTGACCAGCAGTAGAATTGTGAATGAACACAATGCATTTCACACACATAAAAGGGATGACAGAAAAAAACAGGCTGGATTATGAATTCACCAGCTGTGTTCCTAAGAGAAACACAGAAAGATGAGTTTATGTCTGTAAGCAGGAATCATGTTGAGGAACATTATCTTCTGTCTGGGAACAGCGGGGTCTTTGTGACTCCAAATCAAATTCAATGACTTCAGATAACTCTTTTTCTCTTTTTAGCAGAACTGATCGGTTCTGCAGTAAGTGGTACAGGTGGAGGAGTTGTTGTTCAATCCTGACCCCGGGTCATGTCTATGCGGAGTTTCTATGTTCTCTCTGCGACCATATAGGTTCCCCCTGGATGCTCTCGTTTCCACACACATCCCAAAGATGTGTGGGTAGGTAGGTTAAGTAGCCATTGTACATTGCCCCTGATGTGTCAGTGATTGGGGAGAGTTGATGGGAATTGGGAAGAATAAAAGAAACAGGTGCTTGTCCATACAGAGTTTGTACGTTCTCCCCGAAACCTGCGTGGGTTTTTTTCCGAGATCTTCATTTCCTCCCACTCTCCAAAGACGTATAGGTTTGTATATAAATGGTTTGGTATAAATGTAAATTGTCCCTAGTGTGTGTACGATAATGTTAGTGTGCTGGGATCACCGGTCGGCGCAGACTCGGTGAATCGAAGGGCTGGTTTCCATGCTGTATCTCTAAACTGAACTAAACCAGCACCAGTTTATCAACATAATTATGGACCCCCATTGAAGTAATCCTTTCACCCTCAGCTACCTCCGCTGAATCTACAGGTGAATGGAAGATTTAGGCCAGCCCCTCTGCAGTTTCCTCCCTTCCATCCTTCAGCAATTATGATGCATCTTATCTGAACCAGGCCAAGATTAGACTTTACAGAGACTCGAAAGTTGCAAGATGGTGCCGGACTCTCTGTTTACTGTTCCAGAAGATCTCATGTATGTGTAACTTGATGGAAACCATGCAGAACAAGGCAGATTATTAACTGAATGGTGTCAGATTAGGAAAAGGGGAGGTGCAATGAGACCTAGGTGTCCTTGTACACAATCATTGAAAGTAAGCATGGAGGTCCAGCTGACAGTGAAAAAAGCAAATGGCATGTTGGCCTTCATAGCGAGAGAATTTGAGTAGAGGAGCAAGGAGGTCCTACTGCAGTTGTACAGGGCCATGGTGAAACCACACCTGGAGTATTGTGTGCAATTTTGGTCTCCTAATTTGTGGAAGGATATTCTTGCCATTGAGGTAGTGCAGTGTAGGTTCACCAGATTAATTCCCAGGATAGCATGGTAAATGGTAGGGAATTGAGGAATGCTGTGGAACAGAGGGATCTAGGAATAACTGTGCATAGTTCCCTGAAGGTGGAATCGCATGTAGATAGGGTGGTAAAGAAAGCCTTTGGTGTGCTGGCCTTTATAAATCAGAGCATTGAATATAGGAGTAGGGAAGTAATGTTAAAATTGTACAAGGCATTGGTAAGACCAATTCCGGAGTATGGTGTACAATTTTGGTCGCCTAGTTATAGGAAGGATGTCAACAAAATAGAGAGAGTACAGAGGAGATTTACTAGAATGTTGCCAGGGTTCCAGCAACTATGTTACAGAGAAAGGTTGAACAAGTTAGGTCTTTATTCTTTGGAGCGCAGAAGGTTAAGGGGGGACTTGATTGAGGTCTTTAAAATGATGAAAGGGATAGACAGAGTTGACGTGGATACGTTTTTTCCCATTGAGGGTAGGGAAGATTCAAACAAGAGGGCATGACATGAGAATTAAGGGACAGAGGTTTCGGGGTAACGTGAGGGGGAACTTCTTTACTCAGAGGGTGGTGGCTGTGTGGAATCAGCTTCCAGCAGAAGTGGTGGAGGCAGGATCGATTTTAACATTTAAGAGTAAAGGGGATAGGTATATGGACGTGAAGGGAATGGAGGGGTATGGTCTGAGTGCAGGTAGATGGGACTAGGGGAAAACAAATGGTCGGCACGGACTGGAAGGGCCGAGAGGGCCTGTTTCCGTGCTGTAATTGTTATATGGTTATATGGTTATAGCGGGACTGACGTAAGATAACAGAATTGATCAACTGGGCTTATATTCACTGGAATTTAGAAGGATGAGAGGAGATCTTATAGAAACATCTAAACTTCTTAAGGGATTGGACAGGCTAGATGCAGAAATAATGTTCCTGATGTTGGGGGAGTTCAGAACCAAGGGTCACAGTTTAAGAATAATGGGTAGGCCATTTAGGACTGAGATGGGGGAAAAACGTTTTCACCCAGAGAATTATGAATCTGTGGAATTCTCTGCCACAGAAGGCAGTGGTGGCCAATTAATTGGATGTATTCAAGAGAGAGTTAGATATAGCTCTTAGGGCTAACAGAATCAAGGGATATGGGAAAAAGATGGAACAGGGTACTGATTCTGGATGATCAACCATGATCATATTTAATGGCGGAGCTTGCTCGAAGAGCCGAATGGCCTACTCCTGCACCTACTTTAGATGTTTCTATGTTTCACTGGAGCTCCATATATGCAACAATAGAGAGATCATTGAACCATTGGGCTAACAGATGTGTGCATGATGTTGCCGCTATTTTAAACGCAGCTGCTCCAATTCTAATATTTATTATTTACATTTGAGAATAAATAATAACCAGAAGTGGATTTCAAATTACAAATTCAGTAAAGACAATTTGCATGATGTCAAATGAATCATCAGCACTTCATGTGGGCTTGGAAAAACAAGAGTATTTTACGGCCTTGTAGATATTCCCACAGAATACTTCTGATGCATAGATCTGCAACATTTTCTCTATTGCATTTTACTGCTGAAATGTCAATAGTTTTTTTTAAATGTAATTTCATCTATGTTCGAAGGCTAAGAATGCAACAAGGTCAATTAACATGATAAAAAGCTTTTGCAATCATATCTTATGATGATAGTTATCCTATTATTTGTAACGGATCTCATGAGAGCTGGGGCAAAAAGGCAAGTCAATAGTTAAGTCACAGATCAGTCACGGTCTCATTGAGTGGAGGGGTAGACCATGTGATTAAATGGCCACCTCTTTCCAAAGGCACTGTAGAAAGCTTACTACCGGGTTGCATCACTACCTGAGTTGGGAACTGTTCTGCCCAAGACTGTAAGAAATTGCGTAGAGTTGTAGATATAACTCAAACCCCTGTCCCATGGTAAGAGTTAATTCCAAGAGTTCTCCCGAATTTGCCCTGATTCGAACTCGGAGATTTACGGTAATGGCCACTCGTCGGTACTCGGGGCTCTCGTGGACATTTTTCATCATGTTGAAAAATCTTCACGAGTCTTCCCGTGCTGACCTGCTGTTAGCGAGTCTTTCCGAGTACCTACCGTTAGCGCTAAGAGACGTCCCCGAGCTCCGACGTACCCGCTCCGTTCATTCTCCGTGCTTATCACGAGTTTGATTTTTTTTAAACCCTCGGGAGAGCTCTTGGAATGAACTCGCACTGTGGGACAGGGCTGTCAGTCTAGCACACAGACCAGGCTCCCCACCATTGATTCCATCTACATTACATGCTGCCTCGGACAAGCAGCCAACATAATCAAACTCTTGTTCCATCATACTCATTCCTTCTTCTCCCTGCTGCAACCTGGCAGAAGATACAGAAGCTTGAAAGTGTCCATCTCCAGACTCAGGAACCGTTTCTACCCCTCTGTTATCAGGCTTCTGAACAGTCCTTCAATAAGCTAGAATACTGACCTATTCACTGCCACCCCATTGTGGACTGAACTTTGTCTATGGAACTGATGTGCTGCAATGCTGAGAACTATATTCTGCACTCTGTATCTTCCCCTTTGCTCTACCTATTGTAGTTGAGTTTGATTTAATTGTACAGTAAACCCTTGTTAAAGCAGACAGTACCATGGGGAGTGGAGTCCGTTATTGGCGATTGTCTTCTGTGACCGAGTGAGGTATTATCATTGTATGTCATACACAAAAGGACACAAATTGCTGGAGTAACTCAGCGGGTCAGACAGCATCTCTAAAGAACATGGATAGGTGATGTTCAGACCCTTCTTCAGACTGATTACTCTGGGTTACTCCAGCTCTTTGTGTCATTTCACTTTAAAAGTAGGCGACGATGCCACTGGTTGGCACCAGCAAGCTCCTTGCCATCGGCTACCTTACCATCTGGCCATCGCAGCCCCTGGCCATCACCTCCTCCCTCAGGCCTCCACCAATGATGATATCCACCAGGCCACCAAGGACCAGGGGACACAGGTTCAAGGTGAAGGGGAAAATATTTAATAGGAATCCGAGGGGTAACTTTTTCACACGAATGGTGGTGGATGTATGGAACAAGCTGCCAGAGGAGGTAGTTGAGGCTGGAACTATCCCATCATTTAAGAAACAGTTAAGGGCCTGTCCCACTTCTGCGTCATTTGCGCGCCACATCCCAAAATCCTGGGGCGCCCCGCGCGATCGCGCATCACTGCCTACGTCACCACGCACCATGCGCGCGTAATACGCACCATGCGCGTGTGATGTGCGTAAATGATGTTGAGTAAATTACGCGCAAATGACATCCAAGTGGGACAGGCCCTTTAGACAGGTACATGGATAGGACAGGTTTGGAGGGATATGGACCAAGCACGGGCAAATGGGACTAGTGTAGCTGGGACTTTGTTGGTCGGTGTGGGCGAGTTAGGCCGCACGGCCAGTTTCCACACTGTATCACTCTATGACTCTCTGACTCTAAGGGCTCACTGGTGCACCTTGCGAGTTCGAGGTAGCCTCAGAAGCCGGAGCTGGGGAGGTCCATGTGTGTTGGGAGGGTGTTGGCAGGACCATCTGCTATAAGCCAAATCCGTTATTGAGAGGTCAGTTAAAATGAGGGTTTATTGTATTTAACTTTAGTATATTTGATGTGATTGGATAGCAGGCGTAAACAAAACGTTTCACTGTACCTCGGTGCACATGACAATAAAAAATCTAAAGCTAAACCAACCAACAGGAAGGTGCCTCCATCTGCCCTACATCCTGGGTTTTGGAATTCCATCCAGAAAACTCTGCACCTCCTTTCAGAAACATCACAGGAAAGACTGGCATTGGTTTGTGAGACAATAACATGCAAGGTTGTTGGCAAAGGAAAATATATTCGGACATAAGTCGCAATTGCAAGATTGGAAAGGTTTTTGACAGTCATATTGATGCTTTCATAAAGAAGAGAAACACTAGCCAAAGAAAAGAACCATTTGAAAGGATTTCTAATAATTCATTATCTTTCTTCCCCATCAGAACCAGACACAGCTGATCCATCTGTGTTTCTCATTTCTGTGCAAGAAGCCCAGGTTTTATTCCTGACTTTGCCGGGTTACTTGTACAAAACCTACAGCTACAGATGTTTTTAATAATAATAATGAGCTCTTCCCGATCCCCTTAGAAATGAACAAAGGAATGGTTTTACTCACTGCACAGTGAACCATCCTCTCCCCCACCAAAGCTTTACACAAAACATTGAACTTGACATTTTGCAAACACACGATACATAAAGTATTTTAAGCTGATGTATTTTCAAATCTTGCTGTTAAGCAGTGACCGCAACTACATTCAGACACATTCCAAGCGTGTATTCCAATGTAGTAAATCACTTATCCAACGGGATCCCACTACTGGCCACATCTTCCCATCTCCACCGTTTTCTGCTTTCCGCAGAGACCGTTCCCTCTGCAGCTCCCTGGCCAATTCGTCCCTTCCCACCCAAACCACCCTCTCCCCAGGTACTTTCCCCTGCAGCCGCAGGAGATGCAATACCTGTCCCTTTACCTCCACCCTCGACTCCATCCAAGGACCCAAACAGTCTTTCCAGGTGAGGCAGAGGTTCACTTGCACCTCCTCCAACCTCATCTACTGTATCCTCTGTTCCAGGTGTCCAATCTTGTACATCGGCGAGACCAAGCACAGGCTCGGCGATCATTTTGCTGAACACCTCCGCTCAGTCCGCCTTAACCTACCTGATCTCCCCGTTGCTCAGCACTTTAACTCCCCCTCTCTTTCCCAATCTGACCTTTCTATCCTGGGTCAGAGTGAGGCCCAGCTCAAATTGGAGGAACAGCACCTCATATTTTGCTTGGGTAGCTTACACCCCAGCAGTATGAACATTGACTTCTCTAACTTCAAATAGCCCTTGCTCTCCCTCTATCCCCTCCCCTTTCTGGTTCTCCCACCAGTCTTACTGTCTCCGACTACATTCTATCTCTGTCCTGCCCCCTACCCTGACATTAGTCTGAAGAAGGGTCTCAACCCTAAACGTCACCCATTCCTTCTTTCTACTGATGCTGCCTATCCTGCTGAGTTACTCCAGCATTTTGTGTCTACCTTCATACAAAATCACTTCCCATTCTCCACCATTGAATAAATTCCCTTACCTATGCACAATGCTTATTCCTTTATCACATTCATTCCTGTTCAAAACATGCTTGATGTCACCACAATAATATTGAATATTGAGGTTAGTTTGTTGTCATGTGTATTGAGGTACAGTGACAAGCTATTGTTGCGGGCTAACCAGTCAGCGGAAAGACAATACGTGAGTACAATTGAGACATCCACAGTGCACAGATACACGATAAAGGGAATATCATAAATAACCTTTAGTGCAAGATAATATAATTTTCTCTCTCTTGTTCTATCCATTGAAATCTGGAAGGGTGATTCACAAAGATGCACCTCTGCTAAATCATTGATCATTCAGCCAGCAACCCCAAACCATCCAGCTATGACAAGCCTGGAAATGTTTCTCTTACCCACCCTTGTTAAGTCTATATAGACTAACATAAGTATGGACATAAATCAAAACACGATTTCAACTCCAGCATTAGACACAAAATCCTGTGAATTTGTGTTGAGGGGTGTTGTTCAGATGAAGTGTTCTTAAATGAATAATGTGTATACTATCTACCTTTGTACATAGAATAAGAAAGGGCCAGGCCTTCACTAATGTTAATTCCTCTTCAGTTGCCTGCAGTTGTACATAATAGTCTGTGACTGGGTTAAAAAGCAAACAGTCTGCCGCACAACCCCTTAACTTATTAAATCAAATATACAAGAGTCATTCCGGCTATTCAAGGTTACGATGAACTGCAGATTGAATGGAAGTGTTTCCCCAGGAGCAATTTCTACCCTTTTTTCCCCCACTGGTCCACTTAATGTGTAGCATATTTTATCAAATACTTTGTTTTGGTTACCTTCGTACAGTGTGGCTGTGGAAGGTTTGCTTAAATACCCAAGGACCGCGCACCGCAACTTGGCAAGTCATTTAACATTTATTTGTCTCAATCAAAAGTGAAAGGATTTGTGTGGCAACTGAGTAATAACTAGCTGAATTCCAACACAAGTATGTGTCAAAGAAACCTGCAGGGTTCTTACAGAATGCAACAGATTTTGACTTAAAAAACAATATCAATCATGTGGAAAAATGTAACTTGAGAAACAAGTTCTGCATATAACCATGGCCAAGTGTAAATATATTCCATCCTCGAATACTTTAGCAATGTTGAACAGTTATTTGGGAGTAATTTAAAGAGTGGTGTTTTTCATAGCAGAACAAGATTACACCTGAGACTGCTGTGACAAAACTAAATCATTTTAAACTGGTTTCAGCATAGAAATGGTCCCTTTAATTAGACACAATAGTTACACACAAAAGTGTTTGAAAAAACAGCTGCTTTTAAAATTAAGTCCCAGACCAACTCAGTACAGATGTTACCAAGATGTGCTCAGTTGCCTTCCAAGGCTACAAGGGAGAAAGCAAGACACATTAAAACAATATAATGTGTGAATTGTATAATTATGTGTGTGAAAAGCGGTGATATTTGCATCTTGCAGGAAGTTATGATACCACAAAATTGATGGAAGGATTTTCGTTTTACTTATTACAATACAGAAGGGTAATTTACAGTTGCCAATAACATACCAGCACATCATTTGGGACGTGGGGGGAGATCAGTGCACACCCAGATGCTCACAGAGGGAACGTGCGAACTTCACACACTCAGCACACTGGTTCACGATTAAACCCGGGTTCCTACAGCTGTGAGGCTGCAGCATTCTGAAATGTGCAAAAATCATTGCTTTAGTTTGAGACTGAACAAAATAAGTCTGGCCACTTAAATTCTTAAAATGCTAAGACTAAATGCTAGTAAAAATGGGAATACAAATTCAGTTGAAAGTATGTAAAGATTGCACTGGAATGACTAACTCGCCTTGTTAGAATAGGTTCTGCAGACTGGAGAAAATGGAGATGAGCTTTTGATCCACATCAATGGTGGGTGGCATGGTTGTGCAGCAGTAGTGTTGCAGCCAGAGACCCGGGTTAGATCCTGACTATGGGTGCTGTCTGTATGGGAGATCAGGTAGGTCCTGGTCCAGGTCCAGGTAGGACCTACCTGATCTTTAATTCTCCTTCCCATTCCCACTCTGACCTTTCTGTTCCAGGTCTCCTTCATTGTCAGAGTGAGGCTAAACACAAATTGGAGGAACAGCACCTCATATTTCATTTGGGCAGCTTACAGCCCAGTGGTATGAATATTGATTTCACTAACTGCAAGAAACCCCGGCATTCCCTCTCTCTCCATCCCTCCCCCATCCAAGTCGCACCAGCTTCTCGTTTTCACCCAACAAACAGCTAACAATGGCCTGTTTCCTTCATCATCATTACTTTTTTGCATACTTTAATTCATTGTTCTATATCTCTCTGCATCATCGTCTATATCTCTCGTTTCCCTTTACCCTGACTTGTCTGAAGAAGGGTCTCGACCCGAAACATCACCCATTCCTTCTCTCCAGAGATGCTGGCCGTCCCGATGAGTTACTCAAGTTTTTTGTGTCTATCTTCAGTTTAAACCAGCATCTGCAGTTCCTTCCCACACAGAGACCAGAGGCTGACAGAATGGATGGGAAACCAAAATGTAAAGAGGAAGTAACAAGACATCATTATGGAGGAATTTGTAGATGGGGAAGGTGATTTTGTTGGATATAAAGCTAATTTATCCTCAAGAGCAAAATAAAAATCTATTAGAGTGACAGACTCATACAGAGTAGAAACAGGCCCTTCGGCCCGACTTGTCCATGCCGACCAACATGCCTCATCTACACTAAACCCACCTGCCTACTTTTGGCCCATATCTCTCTAAACCAATCCTATCCATGTACATGTCTAAATGTTTTTGAAACATTGTGATAGTACGTGCCTCAATTACCTTCTCCTGTAGCTCGTTCCATATACCCACTACACTTTGGTTAAAAAAGTTGCCCTTCAGATTTCCATTAAATCTCTCCTCCTTCACCTTAAGCCTATAAATCTCAGATACAAGGTTAATAATTGATCGTGCACTTCAAGCTTTCTTTGCGAAAGAGTTCAATACTTCTGCCATACTTTGCAAAAGGTAAAACGTCATACATTTCCTCCTGAATGGTTCGACTTTGTCTTTGTTAAGTCCGTCGTTATTCCCAAGAATAATTATTTCCAAGAAGCAGTATTCAAAACTTGGTGCAATGCAGCAGATGTTGTCTAAACAGGGCTTTGACTAGCTGTCGGAAAAGCTCCTGCTAATATTAAACCCTCCGGTTATAAAAAACAAAATTCCATTAGCTCTGCTGTTTATTTTGTTTTATACCTGACCGCTGCATTTTTTAGTGAGCTGAACATGGACCTCTAAATCTCTTTGAAAACCTCAACTTGTGAGCTATTTTTCTCTGAGCAAACTACTATACCAATCTATTCCCACACCTCGATCTTCATCACCGAAAACATGTTTGCCTGCTGTGCATGTTGTACTTGTTTTTCCTGTGTCCGTACAAGTGTAGATTTAATACATTTCTAATGTTTCAATATCTGCAAATTAATCCCATAGGGTGTTTTTTTTATTAAATATGAGTTGGTTAAGGGAGAAAGTTGTGTGTTATTGAATGTGTTTTTACAGTTGGCTGAAGGACCCAGTTTCCTCTACATGAGGTGGGTCAACTTTGCTATTTTTTTTTCAAAGAACAAGACAATCTAGTGACCTGCTGCATGATCATATTATGATGGAAAAACAAGCAAAAGACAAGGAACATGAAAGGCTGCTGGACCTCCTGCTGCCCTTGTATCTGTTGTTTATCATTATCAAAAGAAATATCTTTAAAAAGAATTTCAACTTGTGACCCTCTCTGGAGCGATTTGCAAAAGCGATTTCCCAGTCTCTGGGACATCTCATAAACTAAAACAAAACTTATTTTCATTGTGCTTCAGCAGATTGGAAGAACTATTATTTCATTCCTATTATATCAGTACTATACATCTTTAGAATGAGAAAAGGGAAATGAGAAAAGAGAATTTTGATACTTTAAACATATTAATGCATTAGGCTTGGGTATGCAATGCAAAGTCTGCAGATAGTACAACATCTAGGTAACAATTTGGATTTTCATGAGGATAGAGAGGGATTGGTGATATGGGAAAACTCATGATTCTCATAGATTCTCATTGAAAATAGGTGCAGGAGGAGGCCATTTGGCCCTTCGAGGCTACACCGCCATTCATTGTGATCATGGCTGATCATCCACAATCAGTAACCCGTGCCTGCCTTCTCCCCATATCCCTTGATTCCGCTAGCCCCTCAAGCTCCATCTAATGGCCCTGTCCCATGGTAAGAGTTAATTCCAAGAGCTCTCCCGACTTTAAAAAAAATCAAACTCGTGGTAAGCATGGAGAATGAACGTAACGGGCACGTCGGAGCTCGGGGACGTCTCTTAGCAGCTCGTAACGCTAACGGCAGGTACGCGGGAAGACTAACTAACGGCCGGTAAGCTCGGGAAGACCCGTGAAGATTTTTCAACATGTTGAAAAATGTCCACGAGAGCCCCGAGTACCGACGAGCGGCCATTACCGTAAATCTCCGAGTTTGAATCAGGGCAAACTCGGGAGAGTTCTTGGAATGAACTCGTACCGTGGGACAGGGCCATTACTCTCTTTTAAATTCATCCAGTGAATTGGCCTCTGTTGCCTTCTGTGGCAGAGAATTCCACAAATTCACAACTCTCTGGGTGAAAAAGATTTTTCTCATCTCAGTTTTAAATGGCCTCCCCTTTATTCTTAGACTGTGGCCCCTGGTTCTGGACTCCCCCAACATTGGGAACATTTTTCCTGCATCCAGCTTGTCCAGTCCTTTTATAATTGTATACGTTTCTACAAGATCCCCTCTCATCCGTCTCCTTAGGCCCCCTTCAGTCATGGCTGACCATGGGTGTCTCAAGGGTGCTATTCCCTATATGGAGGACACCTGTGCGTGACTTTGTTTAGCGTGGGGAGACTGGTGCACAGACAGCCACCCCACGGTCCTTGACAGATCTGGGTCAGGATCCAATGGCATGGAGTCCAAGACGACCGGAGATCCTTTTCTGCTGTAGCATTCATCCGCCTTCCTAGCTGTTGTGACACTTCATTAAGGTCAGCCATCGTCCTCCGCCTGTTCCACTGTTGAGGCCTTGGTTGGATTGCTCTTTGTCAGAGACCTCCCCCTAGACCTTACCGCCGTGAATGGCCCTACCAGGAGCATAGCTCCAGACAGCATCGCTCTCCGGATCTCAGGACCACACAAGCTTCTCCACCGCGACATGGTGACAATCTACGAAGAAGTGATCTTTCTAAATTATTCTAAATTCCAGTGAATTCACTAAATTCAAGTAACCCCACCATTCCCCCTCTCTCCATCCCTCCCTCACCCAATGATTGATGAGAGAACACAATGAAGTCTAAAGTAATATAGATTGGATGGGGAATAGCATGCAGCAATGAGAACAAAAACTGTACAGTTTTGCGGAGGCCATTGGACCTGATGAATAGTTGAAAATAACTTAGGAATGTGCATGACAAGTTGAGAAAGCTGTTCTAACAGCACCAGGGGATTCTCAGCTTCAATTGTCAGAGGCATAAACCAGCAAAGAAAAGAAATTACACTAGAACTTTTATAAAACACTGTTTTAGCCACAGTTGAGGCATTCAGTTCAATTCGAGGCACCGCACTAGGAAGGATGTCAATTTTTTCTAAAGGATGAAAAAAAAAGACCAGATTGGGGCCGAGATGAGAGGTTTCAGTTATGTGGGAAAATGTCGGAATCAGGGCTCATTTCCTTTGCTGCACAGAAGGTTAAAGAATGTTTCAAAATCATCAACAGGTTTGATTGAATAAATAATAAATAACGAGAAACTGTTCCCACTGGCAACAGGGTCGTTAATCAGAGGCCACCAGTTTAAGGGTTTTAGCAAAGAACCAAGTGTGACAGCAGGCACCATTGTTAGTTGGTGATCTCTCTGAAGGGATAAGGGAAGTGGGTTGAAATAAAGTTATAGGAGGGAATAGGGTAAATATTTGAAGGCTCTGGGAGACGTACAGTGGAGTGGAACTGATTGATTTTTCAAAGAGCCAAGTTGGGCCAAAGGGCCACCTGTGTCATTAGATCATTAGACTGCCGCATCAATTGAAGTACTCATGGAAATTTGTGGGTAATTTGCAGAGCCATCCATGCTGTTAAAGTAACAGAAACACAGAGTGCGATGGCACAGTGGAAGAGTTTCTGCCACACAGCGCCAGAGACCTGGGTTCAATCCTGACTGCCTGTATGCAGTTTTTCCTTCTCCCTTGACTGTGTGGCTTTTCTCCGGGTGCTCCGGTTTCCTCCACACTCCAAAGACATACAGGTTTGTAGGTTGTTGCCTCTTCCATTGTCAGGGTGAGGCCCAGCACCTCATATTAGCGGAACAGCACCTCATATTTTGCTTGGGTAGTTTACACCCCAGCGGTTTGAACATTGACTTCTCTAACTTCAGATATAGCCCTTGCTTCCTCTCTCCATCCCCTTACCCTTCCCAGTTCTCCCACTAGTCTTGCTGTCTCCGACTACATTCTATCTTGGTCCCAACCCCTCCAGTCTGAAGAAGGGTCTCGACCTGAAACGTCGCCCATTCCTTCTCTCCATTCCTGCCTCACTGGCTGGGTTACTCCAGCAGGTGAGCTGGCAAGACTCAATGCACAGAGTGTTGTAAGAAATATGAGAACATTAAAGATCTGCAAAAATAATCAATGGCATACGGTGCAACAAGCAGAGAGCCTGTAGCTGTAATACTGCAATGCTTTCTGCATTCTGGCTATTTTTTCTGTTTGCATTATCTGTTGTGCTTGTGTACAGCTTGATTGTACTCATGTATGGTAGAATTTGACTGGATAGCATGTGAACAAAGTTTCTTACTGCATCTCGATACCTGTGGAGAGTCGGTATGTCAAGGAGGACTCTCTCAAACTTCTACAGGTGCACAGTAGAGAGCAAGCTGACCGGTTGCATCGTGGCTTGGTAGGGCAACCTGAGCATCCATGAGCAGAAAAAGCTGCATAAAGTCATAACCACTGCCCAGTCCATCATCGGTGCTGACCTCCCCACCATCGAGGGGATCTATCGCAGTCGCTGCCTCAAAAAGGCTGCCACACCATCCTGGCCACACACTCATCTCTCCGCTGCCATCGGGTAGAAGGTACAGGAGCCTGAAATCTGCAACATCCAGATTCAGGAACAGCTTCTTCCGCACAGCCATCAGACTATTAAACACAACTTCAAACAAACTATGAACTATAACAACCTATTGCACTTTACCTGTTTACTGGTGTGTGCATCTATATATATATATATGCTATGGTATATGGACACACTGATCTGATCTGTATTTATGACTACAATATCCTGTTGTTCTGCAGCAAGCAAGAATTTCATTGTCCTATCTGGGACACATGACAATAAACTCTCTTGACTTGACTGTGACAATGTTAAACCAATACCATTTTGGGCATCCAACTCAACAGCACTTCGCACTAACCAGGTAGCATAATTACAACATTTTACATTAGGAAGTTTAGTTTAGTTTGGTCTGCAGCATGGAAACAGGCTCTTCAGCCCACCAAGTGCACGCCAACCATAGAGCAATTTATAGAAGAAAATTAACCTACAAACGTGCACATCTTTGGAATGTGGGAGGAAGCTGGAGCACCAGGAAAAAAAAAACACGCAATCACAGGGAGAATGTACAAACTGCACACAGACACCACCTGCAGTCAGGATCAAACTGCACCCAGGTCTCTGGCACCGTGAGGCAGCAGCTCCACTGCTGTGCCACTGAAGTGTTTGGCACCTGGTATCAATTGGCAGAGCACTGCAGCTCTGCACCTCGCCTATAAATATTGCTGTACTGTAGATTTTGACAGAGTAAATCACCCTTTTCATCACATTTAACTCTCTCCCCAGTTGGAAATACTCCTGAACATTTTATGCATGAAAAGAGCAAAAGTTATATACAATCGGTTTAGATCTTGTATGGTCAGCACCCTGATAATAAAATGGTGCCAAATGCTACACTTAGTTTTTCGAGTCGTCAAGTTGAAGTTATTATCATGTGCATCAGTACAGCTACAATGAACATTTTGCTTGCAGCAGCAACGCAGGCTCAAGACAACACACTAAAATACATGAATTATGCAAAAATTCTGCAAAATGGTAAAAACAAAGAGACTGTGCAAAAAAAAACAAGACATCTGGGCGGCATAGTGGTGCAGCGGTAGAGTTGTTGCCTCGCTGCACCAGCGACCTGGGTTCGATCCTGAATATGGGTGTTGTCTATGTGGAGTTTGTACACTCTCCCCGTGACCAGCATGGATTTTCCCCGGAAGCGTCAGTTTCCTCCCACACTCCAAAGACATCCAGGTTTGTACGTGAATTGGCTTTGGTAAAGATTGTAAATTGTCCCTAGTGTGTGTGGGATCGTGCTAGAGTGCGGGGTTCGCTGGGTGGCGCTGACTCGGTGGGCCAAAGGGCCTGTTTCCACACTGTATCGCTGAACTACACTAAATTAGTAAGATTAAACGAGAACTTACCAAGTTTGAAGGTTGATCTGTATTTTACGAGGAGTCGCGGTGAGGGATTTCGTGAAGACCCCGCCAGCAGGCCTGCGCAGCATCCTTCAAAGCAGCGGTGTGGAATCACAGAACCAACCATGACTAAAAATAGTAAGATGAAAACCGTAGAACTACCTGTTTGACCTGATGATAGAGGGTGGGAGCGGTGGGCACGAAATCCCTCACCGCGACTCCTCGTAAAATACAGATCAACCTTCAAACTTGGTAAGTTCTCGTTTAATCTTACTATTTTACTTCGGAGTCACGTGAGTGACTTCGTGAAGATTTCAAAGCTCTGTGATTTCACGCCCTGAACAACGTCCATGCTTATCACACTGCCGCCATTCTGATGGAGTAAGACTGTTAATGGAGTTCAGTTGACAGTGGCTGAAAAATCAACACAATTTATTAATCAAATAAACAACAACCCCTAAACCGGGCCAGACATTTACTGAGCGGTACCCAGGATAGCTTCTGCGAATGTCGCAGGAACGGCCAGAGGCTTGTTATAGTACCGTTGAAAGGTTTTTTCCCCACTGGCCCAGCACGCGGTGGCGAGAATGTGGTCCATGGGCACCTCCATGGGCTCTCGCTGCAGCCCTGGTGGAATGAGACTTAAAAAATGTTAGTAGCAACTCCTGCTGCACCCAGCACCACCCTGAGCCACCTGGCGATCGTCTGTGTAGTCACCCGATGATGCGGAGGTTTTATGACTGAAGAGGAGCCCCTGTTCCTTCATCCTGATAACTCCAGTAACTCGGATGTGGTGGTGGAGATGGGTGACTATGCAGAGTGTGGCATCTACAGGGTACGCCCGACATTCCAGCTGCAGCCCATGCGCCCCTGGCCTGTGCTGTGTTAATAACTCTTTAACAAAGAATTTTATTTGACCAGGGTTGGCCCCCATGCTGTCCAGTCGCAGTTTTTGTAACGTCTGGACTCGTTGGGCTGTCGTCAGTGCCATGAGCATCACCACCTTAAGGGTGAGCTGTTTCAAATGGTAGCTCATCTATTGGAGCCCAGCTCCTCAGTAGGGTCAGCACGATCCCCACATCCCACGTTACTGTATATCTGGGATTGGTATTGAATACTCCCCTCATTAGTTTAGACACCAGGTGGTGGGAGCTGATACCTATATCCAGGTATGAATACAGCGTACTCCTGTCGCTGTTGATGGCACTGTAGCTGAGGCCAGCATCAAAATGGAGGCCTGCTAGAAACTCCAACACATCCGGTATTGTTGCCGAGTTGGAGGACTTGTTGTTCCGGGCACAGAAAACCTCCCACTTTCTGATTTGAGTGAGGCATTGTTTCCGGATTGATTCCCGACTCGATGCTGCAATAAGGTTCATGGCTCTTGACGAGATGCCTGCCCGGATGAGCGGTCTTTTCAGAACCTGCAAGCCAACAAGTTTAATGACCATGGCAAGGATGACTGACCCCCCTGTAATGGAGTGAGTAATCAATTTGGGATGTTTCCCAATCGCCATCCATGGTTGTTGTACATTTCTACAACCATCGGGTACCATGGTTGTGCCCTCTTCTTTTTTACTGCTGGTGAACATATTAGGCTCAACTCAATAGGTCCATGCTTGGTTATGCCAATTACCACTTTTCCCTGCTCGCCATATAATTTCAGCATGCCCTGCCTCCACCTCTTTTTGGGATAGAGTAAATTCCTACGAGGCGAATGCTGGGTATGGGAATCTATACCTCCCACGAATTATATACCCTTGAACACTTTGTAAAATAAACTAATCTGTGGTTACAGTTTTCCCCATATGTCCAAGGCCGCCCGCAATCGCCCACCTATTCGTACAGGAGGGATACTACGGCGTGAGAGGAGCCAGACCCCCTTACCTCCATAGTGAACGGCGGTTCCATACATACGGTGCTTCGGGTGGACGTTATGGAGGTTGACGGCCCGGCGGCCGCATTTCCCATGCAGGCCGCTGTTGGCCTTGCCCTAAACGGTCGTTGTATTTATTGAGATGGAGGTAGGTAGAATCTTTGTGCCCTATCCGGCAGCCTTGGTTCACAGGTTGTATTAGGCTGTTGCCGGTGATATGGGTGAACTCTGGCCGATGGAGTTTCATGAGGCCCACTGTTTTGGCCTCCTTTGTCCAGTCCCTTCACCTGTTTGTACAGGTCTCCAAGCAACTGATGCGGCGGTGGAGCGGTAATGGTCGGCACAACCCCGCGAATTTGGGGTTTAGTGTGGGCTATATGGAGCTCTTACGCAGGCAATTTATCTCATACTGGGCGTTGCATAGGAGTGCCAGTGCATCATGCTATTTACTGGACACATTATCCCCGATCAGGGTTTAGCAAACGCCGTTATGCCCGTGGAGAAACTTTCTCCAAGGTATTATTGTGAATCTGACTCCAAAGTTGGTGCATACGTAGGCAATCAATGGTGCCCGCCAATTCGTGGTGCAGGGTTCACCTGTCTGGGTAGAAACGGCAAACTTCACTCACCACATCCAGCATCCTCCTCATGCTCTGGTTCAGCGGTCACTGGCTGTCCCTGGTCGTCGTCAAACTCAGCAGCTGGGCAATCATTAATGCTTCTGGCTGGAGACGATGAGGAGCTGAGCGGAGTCCTTGCACGGCTAGTGGATGCCGTTCTTCTCGTTCTCGGTCCCGCTGGAGATGTTGGACCATTTAAGAGCTCCAACCGCTCAATGCGACCGTCCCTGCTATATGCAGCGGACAAGCCGACTTCCCCAGGCCCTGCGAATTCACTGGGGCTTCCACCATCGGACCTCACCCCCTTAGGGTCTATGGTCCAATGGCAGGTCGTCGTGGCCTACAGCCCAAGTAGGGTCATACGACTCCCGCACGGACTCTCCGCTAGTCTCTCTTCTCCCAGACTGTGGCGGCCCACCTGGCTGATAAGAAGGCAGGTGAGTTGACTCGGCGCCAGCCCCCGGAACCTGGCTCCCCGGAGTCCGTGCAGGCTTACCTCCACACTTACACCATTACTTGGCGTGGAGGCGCATGGTCGGCCGCTCGCAGCGCTGAGCTGACCGACCGCTTCCTGCTGCCACCTCTGCCCTTGACCGCAGCCTGACGGGGTGTGTTGTCGGCGGTATCTGCTCCAGCAGGCCTACACGACGCAGCAGTGTTATGCCCGGGCTGCACGATGGCAGATATCCCTGGCTGCGGTACGTAATGCACTTTGCAGGGCTCCCCTGTCGTGCGGCTGTCCCCCGGCCCAGCCCCCTCGGGTCTACTGGAGCTCGGGGAGAGGTTGCCTGTGAAGAACAAGACCCCTTGCCACGTACCTGTATCCCCCCTTATTCTCTTGGGGGACGGGGGCTCGGAGTCTGGACCTGTTGCTTGCAGCTCCGTAGCGGTAACCCATTCGGGTGAGTCGGCCCCTGTATCAGCGGGAGCGCCCGACTTCCGCATTCCTGCCCCCACCGTTGCGTTAAAGCTGCCGGCGTTCCTTGCAGCTCCGGGGACAAGGCCGTCGGCTGGCCGCAGCTCAGCTCAGCTCCTCGACAGCGTCGTCCTGCGGCCCTTGTCCATGCTGTAAGGGAAAGGTAATACTCACCTGCCGGTCTTGTGAAGGAGCCGGAGGAGAGAGCGCACTCCCCCCCCCAGCTGCCGCTGCAGATGTACGCGACGATATGCTGCGCAGGCGTGCTGGCGGGGTCTTCATGAAGTCACTCACGTGACTCCGAAGTAAAATAAACTAAACTAAACAAGACAGGATAAGGAGGAGTTTATTTTGTGCTCTTTCAATTGAGGCAATATGTTAGTCTGGTACAGTGGTTGCAAAAAAACGGAGTGGGAAGAATATTTAGGTCTTGACAAAGGCTATTGTGTTGGAGAAAATGACAGACAAAATGGCCACCGCCATACGCTGTTCCTCACTAGTCTGTGTATGCAATATCCATATTTATCGTAGTAACAAATGCATAAATATGTACCCCATCACCCTCGTGCTGTTTTGCCGAAGTGTAGTTACATCATTGTTTTATCTAAAAAGGCAACGGGAAAATGCCTTGAAATTAATTCAGTAATTTTAAACAAAAGCAAAAAGTGCTCCAAATACCCAGCAGAAGGTGCCACATCTGTGGGAAGAGAAACAGAATCAATGTTTCAGTTTGACAACCCTTTGTCAGAACTGGGAAGGAGACAAAAGAAGCTGTGGGGAGGGTGGGGAGAAGCATGGGGATATGTGTAAACACGATTAAAATGGAACATAGTACAGTACAGCATAGGAATGAAGAGTCTCCTGCACAGTTGAAGTACCAGGGAACTGGAGAGTAGCTAATGTTGTTCCTTTGTTTAAAAGGGAAGTAGGGAAAATCCAGGGATTTATAGGCTGGTCAGTGGTAGGGAAGCCTTTGGAAAGTATTCATCAGATAGGTTTTATTCCCATTTGGAGGAGAATGGGTTAATTAGGAACAGTCAGCATGCTTTTGTATCTGGCAGGATGTGCCTCAGTGACTTCATTGAGTTTTTTGAGGAGGTGATGAAGGTGATCAATGAGGGTTGGTGGTGGATGTTAACTACATGGCATTTGATAAAGTCCCCATGGTAGTGATCTAGAAGATTAGGAGTTGTTTAAGAAAAAACTGCAGGTGGTGGAAAAATCGAAGGTAGACAAAAATGCTGGAGAAACTCAGCGGGTGAGTCTCAGCGACCCTTCTCTCGACCCGAAACGTCGCCTATTCCTTCACTCCAAAGATGCTGCCTCACCCGCTGAGTTTCTCCAGCATTTTTGTCTACCTTAGAAGATTAAGATGCATGGGATTAACAGTGACTTGGTCGCATAGATTCAGAACTGATGTGTTCCAGGCCCCCACTACCTCCTGTGTAAAAACAACTTGTGCCGCACATCTTCAGTAAACTTCCCCTCCCCAATCTTATAGCTATGCCCTCTACTGTTGGATATTTACACCCTGTGGAAAAGGTTCTGCCTGTCCACCCTATCTAAGCCTCTCATAAACCTATATACTTCTATCAACCTCCTCTCAACGTCCGACATTGCAGAGAAAACAATCCAAGGTTATCCACCTTTTTCAACTGGAGCTGAGATGTTCTATTCCAGGCAGTGTTCTGATAAGGTAATGATGGGTTGGAAGATCAGGACCAGGGGAACTACTCTATCCTTGTTCTGATCTGGAGGAGAGGCATTGAGGGCAAAAGTGAAGGGAATGGTTGAGATGCAGTCAAGCGGTTTGTGATGGGAAAGTGACGGTTCAGGAAGAAGGAAAACATTTCAGAACCACATGTTCGGAAATTATAAATGCCAATATGAAATCAGAGTGTTGAAATGTTCAGCAGTTCAGTCAGTGTCTATTGATAGAGAATCAGAGTTAGCAACTCAGATCTTTTCCAACATCCTCAGAATTCTGCAGCATTAAATCCTGCCTTCTGACATTGATAGAGGCAAATGCACACGCATAAAACATACAGGCTGATGTAGATTTATTTGACACCCAATCTTTCAATAGTAAATTATTCTGCTGCTATCATTCCCTTCACCTCCGTGGGATTACATTAAAGTTATGACTGCAATACATCATTGCTGAAAATAACCACGAAAAAAAAGGTTGCCTTATAAATCATTACAATTATTATACTATAAATGGGTTTTTTTAAATTCACAAAATGTTCAAATATCCTTGTAAAATTTTCTGCAAAATGACTACATCTACAGAAAGAAACTGGCACAGTTCCTTTAAATGTATTTAAGAAATGCAGCCAATGTAAACAGACTTGATACACTTTGGAAATAAGGTAATGACATTTATTAAGGGCAGTAGTATGTAATATGAAAGAATGAACGAGAAATAGCTTAGTATCCATTTAGGGTCTATAACATTTCAATGGGAAACTGTTGCATTAATGTCAAGTACTTATTCCTTTGCTTATTGAAGGAAGTAACAACGGTCTCTCCACAGACTTGCTGTAGTACATATAATAATATTATTCCGCTGTCTTCTACTATTCCATGGCCCTTTTTGAAATCAGCCTGCTCCGTACAAAGTCTGTGCTTTTCAAGCTGAGGAATGTAGACAGGCCTCCTGAATGTTAATCTGATAACTACTGACATTTAACCCACTTAGATTGACATTGGGAGCTCTGTACCATGTCAAGAAATTGTCATGGCTTATCATTTTTCACGTTGTTTATAAATTGCAATGTGGTCCGTGTATTTCTGAATTACAGATAAATGGCTGGAAAAATCTGGGCAGATTTCAGTCTCTGTGTTCAATGCTGCCTCAGGCATCATGCTGTTATAACCCAGAATCTGAGCCAACCTGGTACAACATAATTTAGCAACTCTTTGCACTGTGGGATCTGGAAAGTTGGCTAAAATCGGGGGCCAACTGATAAAGGAAATCCAGAAGAGTTTTTTGTGCGGAACTTAAGAGGAAATGCTGGCAGTACCATGCCAAACTCCTGTCATTTGCTTCTGGATATTTTGCTTCTGCATATTTTTCGATCTATGACAATGAGGGGATTGTGATCTGATAGTAGTTTAGTTTAGTTTATTGACATGTGCAGTGATGGAAATGGGGGGGTACGCAGGGGGAGGGCGTTCCCCTACTTTTCAGTTTCCAGTTTATGTCCAATTTCTGTACTAGAAGGGAGTCATAGACGTTTATTAGCTATCCTCATAGCTGCCAAGTAGTACGGATTTTCCGTATTTCGTACGGAAATGCAATACGAATACGGAAATACAAATTCACGTTGTTAAATACGGAATTAAAAAAAAACATTTGCGTTGTTAAATACGGATTTTTTTTTAAACGACCATGGATAATCGTTACAACGAGTCACCACAGCACCGGCCTGAGACGAAAATGATTTGTTAACTACCACTGTTAGCACTTGTTAACAGCCAGTAGTTAACACGTAGTTATACAATGTGTCATCAATACATCGATCCACATTCCACAGTAAATGTAATTGTGTTTTGACCAAGTATTAATGACGCTGTATTCCTTTGAATATGCTACCAAGGTTTAGTGAAAATCTTTTGTTGTTGCGTGTTATCCAGTCAGCGGAAAGACTATACATGGTTACAATGATGCCGCCCACAGTGTACCGATTCAGGATAAGGGAATAATGTTTAGTGCAAGATAAAGTCCATGAAATCCGATCAAAGAAAGTCCAAGGGTCACCAATGAGGTATATGCTGTAGTAGTTCAGGACTGCTCTCTAGTTGCGGTAGGATTGTTCAGTTGCCTGATAACAGTTGGGAAGAAACTGTCCCTGAATCTGGAGATATTTGTTTTCACGCTTCTGTCCCTCTTGCCTGATGGGAGAGGGGAGAAGAGAAGAGGAGCTTTAATCATAGCATGGCCATTAGTGGATGTAGGAAGGGGTGTGTTGGTGACTTGGTAACCATAGTTGCAAATAATGGCATGCAGCTGAAATGTCAGTAGTAACAGAAGACCATTGAGTTCTGACCCACATCTATCTCATAAGGTCATAATACTTCTTCCTAGCCTTCCCTTATTTATTTGTATGCGGCTACCAACAATCACTTCAGTTCCTGTTGTTGCAATGTTGCGCTTGGTACCCTTCATGCTTCTGATACAAAGGACTTTGCTCCTGTGGATAATCCCCTCCATAGATATTTCCATTTCTTTGCATTGGGATTTGAAAACGCACTTCCTCGCCAATTCCCGCCAAGCTGTACAATATTTTTGAAGCAGGAAGAATTCTGAAGTTGCAGCAATGGTGGGTATGTGTTGAGCAGGTTCCTTTCCACACGGCAACACAGCTCACAGAACTACTGCCTCGCAGCTCCAGCGACCTGGGTTCAATCCTGACCATGAGTGCTGTCGTTTGTACTTTTTATGTTCTCCCGGTTATTGCATGGGTTTTCTCCGGGTGCTCTCGTTTTCTCCAGCATTCCAGGTTGGCAATTTAGTGCATCACATTAAATTATCACTGGTATGTAAGAGTGATGGAATCCATGGGAATGTGGGGAGAATAATATGAGATTAGGGTTAGATTAATGTAAATGGGTGTTTGTTAGGTGACATTGACTCGGTTGGCCAAAGGTACATGCTCTGTACCTCTCGGAATTTATGATAAGAAATAATATCTCATGTTATGGAAACATTTCCAGTGACAGGTTTAAACAGATTCTCACTTTCATTTCGGCAACTAACATTGATGTTCATTGCATCCTCAGCATTTTCTGTTTATTATCACATTCAGTTGTTACATATATTTATCAGGGCCAATCTTATTTGGCACTCCACTTCTGAAATATCTGGTCATAATATCTTTATGGAGACTTGTGGAGATTGGGCAGCGGTAGAGCTGCTGCCTTTCAGCGCTTACAGTGCCAGAGACCCGGGTTCGACAGGGTGCTGTCTGTACAAAGTTTGTACGTTCTCCCCGTGACCGTGAAGGGCCTGGTTCCACACTGTATCTCTAAACTAAACTAAACTTAGTAAATATAAAGAGTGAACTGATTTCCATAAGAACTCCAGTACTTGTCTGCTTCTGATGAATTTGTAGGTGCGCCATCAATTTCACTAAGGTGCAATTCTATTGCAAGTGTCTTGAGAGGCAAAATGTAGATAAATTGCATCTCAGTGACAAACATGTTTTCACCCAGGAAACTAGAGTAAGGAGTTCATAAGGTAGCAGGAAGCAGAGGTTATCTGATCACGTTGCAGGCAGAAAATGGTTTTTAAAAGGTTTATTTACCTTTTGGGGATCTGTGATCACTGGCATTGCCAACATTTTTTTTGTCCTTGGGAAGGTGATGGTGAAACATTGTCTTGAATCTTTGCTGCAATTCTCTGGTGAAACTACCTGATCTGAAGTTCCAGAATTTAAGACCCAGTTGCCTTGAAAGACCTATGATTATATATTTCAAAGTCAGACAAGTGTGAGTGTTGGAGAGGAGCTTGTGGGTAGTAGTGTTCCCAGGTGCCTGAAAATCTTGCCTTGGTTTGTAATAAAGGTCATATATTTTGGATGTATTGTCATAGTTCACTGGACAAGTAACTGCTAAAGGGCCTGTCCCACTTTCCCGAGTTATTCACTAATTCTCCCGAGTTATTCACGAATTCTCCCGAGTTTTCCACTTGATTCAAACTCGCAGAATGTTTGTAACGGGTCCATAGGAGGCCCTAGGAGTCCGTACATATATTGTAGCGGCTCGTTATGCCAGCTGTAGGTACTTGGGGCATCAGGTAAGTCGGGATGTTTTTTCCAGCCTGATAAAAAATGTCCACAAGTAAAAAAATAGTCGGGAGGATGCCCCGAGTACCTACGGCTGGCATAACGAGCCGCTATGATATATCTATGGACTCCTACGGACCCATTATGAACATTCTGCAAGTTTGAATCAAGGGGAAATCTCGGGAGAATTCGTGAATAACTCGGGAAAATTTGTGAATAACTCGGGAAAGTGGGACAAGCCCTTAATCATTTTGTAGGTGGTACACACTGCAGCCAGACTTTGCCAGTGAAAGAGAGAATTAATGTGATAGACGAGTGCCAGTGAAACAGGCTACTTTGTCCTGAATGGTATTAAGTTCCTTCACAATGCAATTTCAAATGCATAATGCTGAAAAAACTGTGATATCCAATTGAATTTCCAGGCACATATTAAAAGAATGATAAATGTACATGTTCCAAATTATGAATTTCATTTGGTTTATAAGGAAGGTGAGAGTTTAAGTGGGGAAATATTTGAAACCACCCTTGAGTGCTGGGTTCGATACTTCCTGACAGATGTTATGCTCCTGCGTAAATTGACTTTAGCCTGACTCAAGCCAATTATTACCACAAATCTGCAGCAGAGTGCTACAAATAACTTGGCACAAAACTGAAAATATAACTTAAAAACGTTGTAATGGAGCCACAATAGAAATGTAGTAGTAGTCCAGTAGGCACACTTTTTGAAACACCATAAAGGGGCCTAGACCAAGATATCTGTGACCTGTGAGTGTTTGATGTTATAATGAATCAGTCTACAGTATTTAAATCTTGAAGAAAACACAATCTTCTAAATAAGGAGCATCTTTGAACAAATATATTTGAACATCCTTCACTGTTTTGAGATTTTTACTTAGAAAATCCATAGCAATTGGCTTCAATGTAATGTCAATGTACTGTATTAATACTGTACCTACCAGCTATGGAAACTCAATCAATAACATTCTCTCTATAATACATATGTTTCACGGAGAAAATGCCTTTCTATGATTACGCTACTCCAGAGAGTAGAATTATAGCCTGTAACTTACATCCAAGTCACGTTTAATATTTGTCAGTTTGTTGTTACTTAAGTTTTATTTCCTTTCAAATTTTAAATTATGTGCTTCCAATAAGTACAACTTTTAGAGGAAACTGCCTTCATTTTCCTGTGTGATTTCTGTCCTCCTGAAGAGTCAGAAGAGTCAGAAATTGAAAGCGTTTAATTATATACAGTGTGCTGGTCCTTATAAACTGGAGGCAGCAGGAAACCCATTGTTGTACCTATGAGAGAGAATAAAAAATGATACACCTACTTTAAATTTGTTTGACTGAAATTACAGTTAGCGACCCAATAGTATTGATAGGGACTGCGTGGAAGGTACACAGTGAGCAGGGTGGGGGAGAGTTTTCAACTTGGCATCAAATTACAATAAAAGCCTATTTTAAAGGTATCCGCTTTGATCATCGGGATCATTATCCCAGCTTACCTGTGACTAAAAGATCTAATACGTCAAATTGCTTTTGAGGTTCATGGGGACAATACATTCATATATGAAGCATATTTCACAAAGATGTGGCTGTAGATTGAAATGATCATGACCAAGATATCCAGCTTATCTATGTTTCCAATTTAAATGCAGATTTTTGTCTTGGTTTTTGGATGAGGAAGTTCCTTTTAATCAGTCCAACTGTAATTTCAGTCAAACAAATTTAAAGTAGGTGTATCATTTTTTATTCTCTCTCATATGTACTACAATTCCAAGCATTCAGAGAAATTGTTTTATTTCCACTGAAAATTGCATTCATTCCTGGAATCCAGGAAGCCTTCATTTACCCCTTCATGTAATCTGTAATTGAAGAGCATCTTAATTTTATAGATAGATCAGGATTACATTCATGAAGAAACATGTACACTAGGTGTTCACTTTAGGTTCTGAAGTGTAACTGGAATACTGAAGATGCCAATCATAAGAATAATCCCAAAATTCTATTGGTTTTAATGGGAAATTCCACAACACGGAGGAGCAGCTGGGAATTCTCCAATGATCAGGATCTACTGTTCATTGGCGACACAATTTTTGATACCACTGCCATCCATTACCCCACACCCAATCAAACGGTTAGAGAGTAAGATTGCAAGCACAAGACAGTTACCCTCTTGTGTTTGTTAATCCTGAGACTCTTAGTTTCACTGGTACCTCCCACTTTGATTTGGCCCACGCTCTTCATTGTCCAACTCCACATGTTCATCTGCACCCTCAACTAGGATTACTTTGGAGGTTTTGGGGTAAATATTCAGAACCCTATGAAGAGAGTACATGCTATTGAAGGAGCATCATGATAAGGACCTAACCCTAGAATTAACAATGTATTATTGTTCATCAAAATGCCACATGGAAAGTTCCTCAGTTGTCTCTTCCCAATGGCCAAAGAACAGCACCCAAAGTTATATTGTGTGGGTTCTTCACATGAATACTCACAATGAACTCCATCAGCATTGACCATTTAATGTGACTGAATTTGACCTCACAATAGCCTTTAATCAAGTTGACTGAGGGGGATTATGGAGGATCACTCTCAGCCTTCCTTGTAATACTTTACCTCACTGCCAACAAGCTTCCCATTAAGGTTAAACTAACTTACTGGATTAGTGGTTTTGTTACTTCAAATCCAGAATTAAGACATCTGCAACCTCAGCATCATGTTACAGAACTCAGATGATGTTTGCATAACTGCACAATTAAACCATTTTTGATCCTTTCAGCAAAGTGTACGAGGAAATGAGCCATGTTAAATTTATTGAGGATGAAGGACCTTTGCCAAGCACACAGCTTCCCTACAATCAAGATCTATGACAAGATCCCAGTCCACGAGGATAACTTCCCATATCTTGGTAGCCACCTTCTATCGAGGGCAGATATTGCTCAAATCCATGACAACGTCCAGTGCACCAGCACAGCCTGCATTGTCCTGAGGGTAGCAGAGGACCAAGACTTCAATCCAGCCACCACATTCAGTTTGTGGAGCAGCAGTGATTCCTGCCCACCTGAACACTTTAGAAACATGGATAACTTATCACTGGCAATTCAAAGCACTGGGGGATTTCTACCGATGTGGCCCATGAAGCATTCTCCAAAGCAACTGACAGGACAGGTAAACCAGTGTTAGGGTCCTCACCCACACTAGCATCTCCTGCATGGATGGATTGCTCACACTCAGCCAGCTGATACACAAGCCACATCATCCATCAGATTCCCAAAACTCGCTGTTCTGTCACTACTTCCAGGAGTGATGGAAAACTATTTCAAGGATGTTCTCAATGCCTCCTTGAAAGAAAATAACATGCACTTCTGGAAATCTCTGGTGCAAAACCACTGAGTCCTGTGGCGAAGTATATGGGAGGGCAGTGAGCACAAAATCTCTGATGGGGAAAACAATGGACAAAACTTCAAACAATCCATTCACCAGACCCTTCAAGCTCCGTCTGCCCTGTGTGTCAGTCTGTTGATCCTGCAGAGAATTTATTAGTCCCCATGGAAAACAACGAAGTGTCTTGGAAGCTGGTTCCCTCGACCGCAAAGAACTGCATCAGATGATATTTAGCATGTAGACTGGGCCAGGCAAAGGACTAAAAAGAATAAAACTCTACAAACTATTCTGCAAAAAATAACATCTGTGAACTACCATTGTAGATACTGGAGTTTGCTGGATCTTAGCAAACATTAAATTACTCTCAGATTTTCCAGCGCGGCAACTTTAAAAGATAACATTTTAATTCAATAGCATCTCGAGGCAGTCCTGAGATGTATAACAAGCACTTTATAAATTCTTCCCAGTGTTATCCAGGTTATTTTGGGTGGTCAATAGTTCCTGGAGTTTCACTTTGGATTAGTTAAGATTCCTCCAACAGAGAGCACATATAAACCGGTGTGGTTTGTAAGATAAACAGGAGTGACAACTTTATCTTCTCCAGCTGTGTTAGGCTGAATGGCAGCTTCCCCTTGTGAAAGCTGAACCATTCAACGTTAGTATTCACCAGAGACAGTGAATCACTTCATAGGCAACTTGCTTTAGGGTCCCTTTCATTAGCAAACGAGACACACACTTCCTTGATCCGACAAAATGTGCAGAGGAAACTCCTTCTGTAACATAAGGTTAAGAGAGCATTGTGTAGACATTCAATGGTGTGTTGTTACACACGTAAAAATCTTCTATTTTTCTGGAAGGATCTGTGAAAGCAACTATTTTTGAATTATTTCCATCACTCCAAAAATTGCAACAACAAGCTTCTTGCCATGAGACCTTGTCTTGAGCCCTCTATTTTCACATCGAGATGTAGAGTAAGAAGCATCTTTACATTGCATGCTCTTCTTATAGACATAAGGTGAATCTTGGACGAGATTGTTCCAGGTGTAAATACTGTTCGTCATCCACATTCCCACATACCACTGAACTGGGAACAACATCAGATGAACTCTCACCTGCATTGCAATCTTTTTGGGGGGTGTGGTGGGGGGGGAAATTAAGTGAACTGTCGACCACCCCCATCATCCCTGACATCCATCCTGACTATATGGGGAGAAAGCAGGAACGGGGTACTGATTATGGATGATCAGCCATGATCACATTGAATGGCAATGCTGGCTCGAGGGGCCGAATGGCCTACTCCTGCTGTCTGATGTCTGCTATCTTCTGAGGCCAGGCCCTAAATGCCCACACTCCTGCTATCCTAGCTTCTGTCAAGGGGGACATCTGAGGTAGTGGAAATTTACGATCCCTCAATAAATGAAGATCCTTGCTGGAGATATACGAGATATCCAACTCAATTTCTTCCCTCATTTACCACTTCCTTGACCTGAATCTCGCTGTAAGTCCTCTCCTTCCACCCTCCCAACCTTCACAGCAAAAATGACCATAGTGCCTTCCTCACTGAAGAGCATAGCAATAGTTTCCCCAAAACTCTCCACACAACCATCATAACACAGTCCCCTCAGCCCAAAGACCACTAGATTTCAATGGCCATCATCACCTCCCTGTATTCCCAAATCTTTTTCGTGCAGTGCCTAAGGGATGGATAGGTTGCAGGTGCCCTGACAATGGGAAACAACATCTATAAAGGACAATGTTCTGGCTTAGTAACTTTAAATTGTCCTAAAATCCTACTCACCAATTTATGAAAATGTAAAGTATTCAGGAATTATTACAGATTTCAGCAGCAAATTGGAATAGAAAAAAGTAGAAGGCACATGAACAGGATGGATGTCAGTCACGATTTGTGCAGATGCAGAGAGAATCTCAAGTTTTTAACCAATCTTAGTTGGTGTCTTTGCACATGAACACGATGGATGTCAGTAAGACTGTCATCGTGAAATAACTTAACAGGCTTACTTTCCATTGAAGATCTGTGAAACTGGTTTGCAGCTGTATTCTACAATTGAATTGAAGGTTTGAAACTCATCGCTGTTTCGATCTTACACAACCGGCTTTATGACCCAGAATTTCTATGTAGACACAAAATGCTGGAGTAACTCAGCGGAACAGGCAGCATCTCTGGAGAGAAGGAATGGGTGACGTTTCGGGTCGAGGCCCTTTTTCAGATCAGATCAGTCTGAAGAAGGGTCTCAACCCGAAACGTCACCTCTCTCCGGAGATGCTGCCTGTCCTGCCGAGTTACTCCAGCATTTTGTGTCTACCTTCAATTTAAACCAGCATCTGCAGTTCTTTCCTACACAGAATTTCTATATATTAGGTTTTCTATAGAAATATATATATACTATTGGCAAGCAGAGCTATGCCGCAATCATGATTAATTAGATTTGGTGATCCATACACAGCCAACTTTGAAGCAACGACATAAACTGGTTATCCACTGTTGTGCAGCCCTCAGTGATTGTTCTCTAGGAACAAGGCAGCAAAGAAAGTGATAGAGCCAGGCAATGCTGGATATTTCCATATTTTTGATAGAGGTCTAATTTTTCATCAATGGCCCTTGGGCACTTTGGACAGATGGAATTATCAAGAGAACTGGAAATAAAGTGGGCGAGATAATCCTGCTCTCTGCCTAATTTTTGAGTCTTCAATTGACAAGGGTGCGAATAGACTGACAGTTAGTGGAACTTACTGCTTGAAAGTACTGCAAAGCCAATCCCAAACACATAATTACGCACAGTACACCCTCAATACCAATTTTCTCCAGCATGTTTTCTTTCCCCCTATGATGCAGAGGCACCAACTAAGATTGTAGTTAAAAACTTCAGATTCTCTCTGCAGCAGCACAAATCATTACTGACATCCATGCTGTTCGTGTGCCTTATTTTTTCTATTCCAATTTGCTGCTGAAATCTATAAAAATTCCTGAATATTTTACATTGTCATAACTTGGTGAGTAGGATTTTGGAACAATCTAAAGTTACTAATCCAGAACATTGTCATTTTTAGATGTTCATTTCTACTGTCAGGGCACCTGCAACCTATCTATCCCATAGGCACTGCACTAAAAATGGAAATCAAGGTCACCACTGTTCTACTTGTTTATGACTCTAGATTAATCCAATTCAATTTTATTGTATTATCTAACGTGCTGGCCAGCCCTTCTGTCTCCTTGTCCACAGGAAAGCAGCATGACCTTGATAACGTGCAATGATGATACTAATTTGATGATCCACATTCTCGTGAAGCAAGGTTCAATGAAAAGTTACGTTATTTTGAGAACGACCAAGGAATAGCTATCAAAGTTCATCATCGATCAATCTATGTGATATTTTGTTTTGATTTGATCTACTGGCACGCATGTGTTAAACAAGTGCACACTTTCAAATGTTACACCTAAGGGGATCTTAATTGCTATTTGTAGTGATATCATAAATGTATTTAAAAAGAAAGTGTTAATAATACTATTATGAACAATGTGCATCCTTAAGGGTCCCGGTCAAACTGGGAAATTTAAATGTCTTGAACGTTTTTTTGTAACTTTAAGCACTGGCAGTGTTTTGAATATTTCTTGATCACATGAAATACTGCGTGTTTGTTAGATAAGACAGTCCATTTACCAGTGCACATAGTGAGATTTATTATTCAATCCACTGGTCGCTCTTCTATTTCTGCACCGAATCATATTTATGGCCTCCATCTAATTTCATGTCATGGAAGGGGCCGTTAAATCATACTACACCCAGGAGTTGCTTAAAAACATAAAATTTAATCTCACATGATGGGAGCATGTTCATAGAAATATCTTATGTAGCTGGTATCTTGTTACTTAATGGCTAGAAACTTAACAACTACAAATTCTTCACTAGGAATGATTAAAAAGCATGTGTGGAATTGAACATGGGGGAAAATCTCTGATCAATCACCTGGCATTCAGTCCAGTTTATTACAATGGAACCAAGCATCAGGTTTGTCGAATGATTTGCTGTTCCTGTTATAGGTTCCTGCCTACATATATTCAATTTAATCCCCAAACATGTTCAAAACAAATTTTAAAAATAAATGATGTGCAATGAAAAATATATTTTACTGTTATTTCCAATCCTATGGTTTGAACTTGTTATTCAAATATAATGAGTAGGAAGGAACTACAGATGCTGGTTTAAACCAAAGATAGACACAGAATGCTGGAGTAACTCAACGGGAGAGGCAGCATCTCTGGAGAGAAGGAATGAGTGATGTTTCGGGTCGAGACCATTCTTCAGACTAGAGTTTGTATGTTGGCAATGTTGGCAAAGTGGCTGCCATTTGTCATCGTGCTATCATCTGGACAAGGGGTCACCCTCCACCAATGGGTGACTTTTCGGGTCAAGATCCTCTTGAATTGTTTGAATTTCACTCTTGCAGTAGTTGGAGCCTTAACTGTACATCCTGAATCATGTAAGAATCCTGAAAATACTAAATCTTGTGTTAAGTTGGCCATGATTCTAGTTTGGCATTTAATTAACCTCACTGAGATAGTTATGTGCATATCTCAGGTGCCAGTCTGAACTGCGATGCCCTCTTGATCCCAGCATTTATGGTCCAGATTCACACAAAAATAGTCACTTAGACAGGAACTGGGGAACTATCTGCATTAAAGTATAAATCATGGCATTCAGGAAATGAGGGCAAGATACTGAGAAGATAAAAGGTTTGTGGTGGTATAAAGTTCACTGTAGGCAAGTTTTTTGTCTATAAAGTACTTGCTGGTCCTTTGTGGTTTTACTGAATCCCTATATCATTCTTGAAAAGCATGCAATCTGACCTGTCACAGAGGTTACCTTTTGATCATCTGTCCATATCAGTCACCTCATCTAATTCTCAGCAGACCTTTGCCTATTCATGAAGCACTAAAACCGGCTGATGGAGGCCAGCTGTTCACAGCTGTTGTAGTTGGTGTCCACATGTTGGGTAGGAAATAAAAGTGGAGGCAGAACAGATTACAGTACATAGATATGCCAAAAAAAGCTCTGCTCTAGAAATGTTTTGGTGTTGCAAATCTTTTCCTCCGCAGGGCTTGCTGTTTTCTCCATCAAGTCATCACCACATCCCAACAATCATTGCTAACCCACTGTGACCAGAGATCTACTTAGTAAACCAGTCACGTTTTCTGTTTGTTTTTAATTTTCTTCCCCTTCTTTTATGTCTGCCTTGGTCACATTCCCACGCCAGGAACTACTGCTGATCCCACTCTTCACAAGATATCCAAAGTTTGGTTTGTTAAAGAAGGAACTGCAGATGCTGGAGAATCGAGGGTACACAAAAGGCTGGAGAAACTCAGTGGGTGCAGCAGCATCTAAGGAGCGAAGGAGATAGGCGACGGTTCGGGTCGAGATGTGGAGAGATAAAGAACAATGAATGAAAGATATGCAAAAAAGTATCGATGATAAAGGGAACAAGCCATTGTAGGCTGTTTGTAGTGTGAAAATGGGAAGCTAGTGCGACCAGGGTGAGGGAGAGATAAAGAGAGAGGGAATGCCAGGGCCCGTGGGCTGAGGGAGAGGTGGGAAGGGGAGGAGACAGCAAGGGTTAACAGAATTGAGAAAATTCAATGTTCAAGCCCAGAGGATGCAGACTCCCCAAGCGGAATATGAGGTGCTGTTCCTCCAACCTGCGGTGTTGCTCACTCTGGCCGTGGAGGAGGCCCAGGACCGAGAGGTCGGATACGGAATAGGAGGGGGAGTTGAAGTGCTGAGCCACCGGGAGGTCGGGTTGGTTAATGCCGGCTGGTGGGGTGAAAGGTGAGGACCAGGGGGACTCTGCCCTTGTTGCGAGTGGGGGAATGGGGAGAGAGGGCAGTGTTGCGGGGTATGGAGGAGACCCTGGTGCAAGCCTCATCTATAGTGGGGGAGGGGAATCCCTGTTCTCTGAAGAATGAGGACATTTGTGATGACCTGGTGTGAAACACCTCATCCTGGGAGCAGACGCGGCGTAGACGGAGGAATTGGGAATAGGGGATGGAGTCCTAACAGGAAGCAGGGTGGGAGGAAGGAAGAGTAGTCCAGGTAGCTGTGGAGTCAGTTGGTTTGTAGTGGATGTCGGTCAGGAGTGTATCACCTGCAATAGAGATGGTGAGGTCAAGGAATGGTAGGGAAATGTCGGAAATGGTCGAAGTGTATTTAAGTGCCGGATGGAAGTTGGTGGTGAAATGGATGAAGTCAGTCAGTTGTGTGTGGGTGCAGGACACCAAAGCAGTCGTCGATGTAACGGAGGTAGAGGTCGGGGATGGGGCCCTGGTACGCCGAGAACAAGGATAGTTCGACGTACCCGACAAAGAGGCAAGTGTTGGTTGGACTGGTTTGCTTTGATTGTTCCCACTTGTTGGAAAAGACACATACCTCTCTCAGAACAAACCTTGAACAAACACATATCTCCCTCAGAACAAACCCTTTGTCTTTGTCAATTATTACCCTGTATAAATGTATTCCAAGCTTGAAGTGTAAGGAACACCATTTATTTTTTACCCCCCCAAGATGAACGTTCCTGTCCCATTTAAGATGGGGACCTGGGACTATAATATAGAAAATTCAGGCTAAGTTAACAGGGAAAAATCTAAAAAATTATGCTGTCAAACTAATGAAATGTGATTATAGATAATGAAATAACTTGTTCATTCTGCTCCTTATGAATAAATGACTGGTGATGTATTGTTTGGTGGTGGTCAGCTGCAACTATCACTGTTAAAACCTGTGCTAATCAGTACAACTCATCAGTACTACGGGAGACAAATCCATATCATTTCTCCCAGTTGCCGAACATTTTAACTGCCCTTCCCATTCCCTCACTGACTTTTCTGTCCTGGACCTCCTCCTTTGACAGAGTGAGGCCAAACGCAAATTGGAAGAACCGCCACTCATATTTCATTTGGGCAGCTTCCACCCCAGTGGTATGAATATTGATTTCTCTAACTTCAAGTAATTCTTGTATTCCCTCTCCGTCCGTCCCTCCCGCACCCTAGTCGTTGTACTAGTTCACCGTCATCCTGTTGAGTTTCATTGTCTGTAACTCATTTTCACATCGCCCACAGCTAACAATGGCCTGTTTCCTTGATCATTGATACTTTTTTTCATTTCTTTCATTCATTTGTTCTATATTTCTCTATATCACCGTCTATATATTGCGTTTCCCTTCCCCCTGACTCTCAGTCTGAAGAAGGATCTTGACTCGAAACTTCACTTATTCCTTTTCTCCAGAGATGTTGTCTGACCCGCTGAGTTACTCCAGCATTTTGGTGTCTATCTTCTATATAATTTTAAGTTTGATAACATTTCAGCTTTCTCATGACGGCGAATGTTTGGGATTTATCTGCATAAAAGAATCGTTCTTTAAAGGTCAAGAACAGGATAACAAATATGGATTAAGGCTTTGAAACACTAGAGACTGCAGATGATGGAATCTGGAACAAAACAATCAAAGCACTATAGAAACTCAGTGGGTCAGGCAACATTTGTGGAAGTAATGAGCAGACAACATTTTGGGTCAAAACCCTTCTTCAGTCTGAACCATCATCTGTCTATTTCCTCCACAGAGCAGCCTGACTAATTAAGACCTGTTAGAAGGATTGCCACAACTCCATTCAAGTGATAATTTCCACAGAAGCATTTTTGATTCCATAACAGTAGTTTGTTACCAGTTCCAACTTGAAATTATTACTCATGGACCAGATGGAAAATTGCGAATTCCCTGAACCACAGAAGGAAATGAAGACAACCCAATGGTGTAGTGCACATCTGTGGACAGGGTGGTATTTTTTACTAATTGTGCAAATGAAAATGCTCAAAAAAAATATTAAAATATTTTCAGCAAGAATTGCTATGACTCACTACTTTTTCCGAGGAATCATAATCAATGTGGTATAGTTACTTAAATCACAAGTAAGGTTTTGTAAATGCCATTATGATTGAAATGATGACAGACTCTCAGGTTATCAGCCAAATTCTAACATAATATGTTTGTATGCTTCCAACGTGCTCCTTATCAAGATTTTTTTCTAATTCACTCCTACATTCATGAATGTCACAGGCAAGGCCAACACTTATCATTTATCTCATGTTGTCCTTGTGAAAGCAGCGCTGGCTACTCATTTAAAGTACTGGTGTTTGTATGATGAAGGTGCTCCTGCAACACAGTTCGATAGGCATGATGTTTGTTAAAGAAGGAACTGCAGATGCTGGAAAATCGAGGGTACACAAAAGGCTGGAGAAACTCAGTGGGTGCAGCAGCATCGAAGGAGCGAAGGAGAGATCCTTCTTCAGACTGGTTAGGGATCGGGGAAACGAGAGATATAGACGGTGATGTGGAGAGATAAAGAACAATGAATGAAAGATATGCAAAAAAGTAATGATGATAAAGGAAATAGGCCATTGTAAGCTGTTTGTAGTGTGAAAATGGGAAGCTAGTGCGCCTTGAGTGGGGGAGAGATAGAGAGAGAGGGAATGCCAGGGCCCGAGGGATGAGGGAGAGGTGGGAAGGGGAGGAGACAGCAAGGGTTAACAGAATTGAGAAAATTCAATGTTCAAGCCCAGAGGATGCAAACTCCCCAAGCGGAATATGAGGTGCTGTTCCTCCAACTTGCGGCGTTGCTCACTCTGTCCATGGCGGAGGCCCAGGACCGAGAGGTCGGATACGGAATGGGAGGGGGAGTTGAAGTGCTGAGCCACCGGGAGGTCGGGTTGGTTATTGCGGACCGAGCGAAGGTGTTCAGCGAAACGATCGCCAAACCTCCGCTTGGTCTCACCGATATAGATCAGCTGGCATCTGGAGCAGCGAATGCAGTAGATGAGGTTGGAGGAGGTGCAGGTGAACCTCTGTCAGACCTGGAAGGACTGCTTGGGTCCCTGAAAGGAGTGGAGGGGCAAGTGTAGCATCTCTTGCGGTTGCAAGGGCAAGTGCCCGGGGAAGGGGTGGTGCGGGAGGGAAGGGAAGAATTGACAAGGGAGTTGCGGAGGAAGCGGTCTTTGCGGAAGGCAGACAGGGCGAGAGATGGGAAGATGTGGCGAGTGGAGGGGTCATGTTGGAGGTGGCGAAACTGGCGGAGGACTATCTGTTGTATGTGCCGGCTGGTGGGATGAAAGGTGAGGACCAGGGGGACTCTGCCCTTGTTGTGAGTGGGGGAATGGGGAGAGAGGGCAGTGTTGCGGGGTATGGAGGAGATCCTGGTGCGAGCCTCATCTATAGTGGGGGAGGGGAATCCCCGTTCTCTGAAGAATGAGGACATTTGTGATGACCTGGTGTGGAACACCTCATCCTGGGAGCAGATGTGGCGTAGACGGAGGAAATGGAATAGGGGATGGAGTCCTTACAGGAAGCAGGGTGGGAGGAAGAGTAGTCCAGGTAGCTGTGGGAGTCAGTTGGTTTGTAGTGGATGTCGGTCAGGAGTGTATCACCTGCAATTGAGATGGTGAGGTCAAGGAATGGTAGGGAAATGTTGGAAATGGTCCAAGTGTATTTGAGTGCCGGATGGAAGTTGGTGGTGAAATGGATGAAGTCAGTCAGTTGTGTGTGGGTGCAGGAGGTGACTCCAAAGTAGTCGTCGATCGTTTCACCGAACACCTTCGCTCGGTCCGCAATAACCAACCCGACCTCCCGGTGGCTCAGCACTTCAACTCCCCCTCCCATTCTGTATCCAACCTCTCGGTCCTGGGCCTCCTCCACGGCCAGAGTGAGCAACACCGCAAGTTGGAGGAACAGCACCTCATATTCCGCTTGGGGAGTTTGCATCCTCTTTGCTTGAACATTGAATTTTCTCAATTCTGTTAACCCTTGCTGTCTTCCCCCCTTCCCACCACTCCATCAGCCCTCGGGCCCTGGCATTCCCTCTCTCTCTATCTCTCCCCCACCCAAGTCGCACTAGCTTCCCATTTTCACACTACAAACAGCTTACAATGGCCTATTTCCTTTATCATCATTACTTTTTTGCATATCTTTCATTCATTTTTATCTCTCCACATCACCGTTTATACCTCTCGTTTCCCCGATCCCTAATCAGTCTGAAGAAGTGTCTCGACCCGAAACGTCGCCTATCTCCTTCGCTCCTTAGATGCTGCTGCACCCGCTGAGTTTCTCCAGCCTTTTGTGTACCCTCGATAGGCATGATCCTTTTATCAAACATGAATGGAAGATGTATATTTTCTATTCATAAACTTTATTACTTTAAAAGAGATTTGGCGACAATGGTGATTTTATTTGTCTGGAGAGAACAGTGGACTTGGAAGTGTTATTGTAGAAGTGTTTGTAAGTATGTAATGCATATTCTGGACAATGCTGTAAAGGAGCTTCAAGAAGAGCTGAGCATGGCAGTAAAAGTTGCCTGAACATTGAGAATGAATATTATAGAAAATCTTGTGTGATGTTCAGTGCACAGGAAGCAATAGTTCACATATTCCAAAGACTTTCCATTGCAAATATCAAATTCGAGAAGATGCTTGAAAATTATATATACAACTTGCTTGCTAATAGACAATAGACAGATAGGTGAAGGAGTAGGCCATTCGGCCCTTCGAGCCAGCACCGGCATTTAATGTGATCATGGCTGATCATCCCCAATCAGTACCCCGTTCCTGCCTTCTCCGCATATCCCCTGACTCCGCTATTTTTAAGAGCCCTATCTAGCTCTCTCTTGAAAGCATCCAGAGAAACTGCCTCCACCGCCCTCTGAGGCAGAGAATTCCACAGACTAAATTGGCCTCCAACTTGAGAAATACCTCATCTTTGTTTACCGATTTGGCATATCAGGTTATACAGGACCACTTTATATGCTTATAAAATTCGAGTAACACTTTAAATTAAACTGAGATATTTTCTTACAATCCAGATACTGAGTCTTTAATATATCAGGGGGCATGCTCATTTTATTGTCTATTGTTTACCTGTCCTATGTTAATCCTCGAAATCTAGATACTGTAATCTGTGTGACACACATCAGCCTCTTTGCATGTAGATGTCCCTGCATTAAATGATCAGTGTTCTGACAAATAGAAGCTGCCTACCAAGAGGTCTTAAATACTCAGTCAGACAGTAATGAATTTCTAGGTCATCACATTTATCTTTGACACCTGGATTTATCTTCCAGTTTTATAGGTATACAGTACATCATGATATAAGTGGAAATTCCTGTTTGCATAATAATATTCCCTTGGAGATGGGCATAATTCCTACCCTCGATGTGGCGCATTTCATATATATGTAATCTAAACATATATATTAAATCTCTCCCGTAAATTCACCTTGATAGCACAATTCTCAAAGGCAGTTGTTGGAGTGTAACATTTCTACACCGAAGATTCTAACTTAATGATTTATCTACATTTTAACTGTTTTGGACATGTCAGTTATATAAATCCTTCTCTTCATCTCCATCCCAGGACCTACATTTTAACAAGCAGTTAGAGAGTAAACAAGGGAGTTAGCCTTATGAGCACAGACATGGTCTAATAGAGAACATTTTGAAGACAGGGGGAATTAATTCTATTGAGGGACTTAAAGTGGAACTCCAGAAAATATAACCAACTACCTAAAAGCTCTGAAATGAAATCTGAAGTGAAGGTAGGAAAATTGGCAAATTAAGAGCATGATCACGAAACTACTTAAAGGACATTTTGAAGATAATATTTATTTTCGGAATAGCTAATTCTGCCAAAAAGATTCAATGTCTCTTTATTTAGTATGTCTGGAATATAGCCTATGTACAAAAGAAACGGCTCTCATGCTCAGAAGATGTACTATTCAGGATGAGATACATATTCCAAAGTCAGGTGAGAATAAAAGAAAAATAGACTAAAATTCCTATCTGCATTTTCTTGTGTGAATTATAAGTATAGCGTAGTTATGCTTACTCCTTTTTGTCATAACTGGAATTTTGGCCCCGAGAAGGGTTAAACAAAAACAGACTTCTATAACTATAATGTTCTTTGAAAAACAGTATTTATAGATGTGTGGCAAGGGAAGTGCACCATTCTGCCTGATGCTTTCTGGCCGCCTAATATGATTTATAAGCCCCATGGATGTTAACTATTCTTTGTAGCTTTCCACATAAAGTTCCAAAGTTCTTCACCATAAAAATGTATCAAAAACTTATTCTCATGTAGAAGTCAGACCAAAAAGCTGTCTCCATGATTAGTCAGAACATGAATCCAAAGACACATTAAAAATCTGGAATAAAACCCCCAACGTTCTGTATCCACAAGTTCATGAAATGTCAATAATTTTCATAATGGTGTTGCTTTTTGCTGCACTAGCATGGAAATCTGTTTGCTTCCAATGGGAATAATGTTGCTCAAAATACGCTCTTTATAATGTAGAATATAACATATAATGATGATGAACTGTGTGCAGTGTTCCAATAACGGCCATAAATAAATCAGGGCTTTATTCATTTGGGTACTGAAGATTAAATGATGTCTTAAAATAAAAACGTCCACAATTGCGAAACATTTCAGCATGTGTTTGTTTTAACCTCAAAACATCTCAAAGCACCAGGAGCAAATAACACATTTTATTTGTTATGGGTCTGAAGAAGGGTCTCAACCTGAAACGTCGCCTATCTCCTTCGCTCCTTAGATGCTGCTGCACCCGTTGAGTTTCTCCAGCCTTTTGTGTACCCTCAACACATTTTAAGCACAGTTTTGGTTGTAAAGTTGGAAATCCTACAGCTAATTTATACAGAGCATGGTTGGACAAAAATCAATAAAATAATGACAAGATCATCAATTTTGCTTTAATGATGCTCAATAAATATTGGATAAGAATGAGGGAGGATTTCCTGCTTCCCTTCACAGGAGATTTTAGGGCCATTTTAGAGGGCAGATATGGTGTCTTATTTTAACATGTTAGAAATAGTGTGAATGCTATTGTATTAATTTTTAGGATAAAAGAAACAACAGTTGTGGACTCACCATCATCTTACACAACTGTAACACAACCTTGCTATTCTTAAGCTCCAGGTTCAGTCTTTACAATAAAGGGCAAAATATAATTTGCTAGGCCCTGTCCCACTGTACGAGTTCATTCAAGAGCTCTCCCGAGTTAAAAAAAAACAGGACTCACCAGGACTCTGACCCCAGCATGGTGCAGGTGAGGCCCATCCCAATGTTACAGCTCTCAACTTCCTCTATATATTGAAGTCATCCCCTATTTGTGGTGTACATGCATGGTGACTTGGTAATGGGATTTTGACTCACTCAGATCCCATGGTTGACCCAGTAAAGGTAACTATGGGATGGTGGATAACAAATACAAGCCTTTATACTTTGACTTCATACATTTGTCTTTATGCCTGAATATCACCAGAATGCAGAAGGATATCATGTAGCTATTGGCCAGCATGAAATACACAATGAACCACTTTGATCCAGGTTCAAAATGAACAGAAGCATTTGAAGGCTTTCCACTCAAGAAAGAGAGCATCCATGTTGATTTACATGTAGATACAATTTGAAGAGTTCTGTCCTTTAAGAGTGAGAAAAGCAATTAATGATGCTCAGATTAGTCAGATGCACTTCTGATTTTCCTAAAACAAACAGATCAACATGATGAGTAGTGGATTATCTCTTTTTTTTTCTAACTTGAATGTTACCATTCGCAAATGAAAGCAAATGGAAAATTATGCAACTTAGAAATTACATGGGAACCAAAGTCTTTGAAGTTCACCTTTAGAGTGCATTGACCGTTAAAAATTACAGATAACTTTATGAATTTGGGAACTCAGAGGTCTACATGCATTGCAAGGAAATATGATGTGCTTCCACAGGCCACAGAAATAAATGAATGATTCCAATGTAAAACTAAATGAAATTTGAGACATTAAATTGGAGACGCACGAGAGAAACGTGACATGAGTTGATCTGACACAGGGTGGGTCACCTGATTTTGGAACAGTTGATCTCCACCATACTGATCATGTTAAGCTCAGTTGTATATAGACTATCCAACAACATACTTGCACTTTATTTCCCTTAAAAGGGTGTATCCAGCAGGAAGTAGCCAGGAAGATTAACAGAATGCTTTATTGCATGCTCAGGGTTCAACAACCGTTCACAACACATCACTCTTTACGTGTGAAAGGAGCCGTAGGTTACTTAGTGGCAACTGTGATTATGTCACCGCAGATGTCCTTCAAGTCAAATTATTCCATCAGATTTACAATAATGCCAAAAATAACTTGTATTATTGACAATGTTTTGATCTTTCATGGAACAAAAGTTGGGCAAAGAGCACTGAGGCAACGGTGCTGCTTCCTGCCTCTTTATCAAATATTAAAGTTGTTATTTTCTGCACTGTTGCCAACAAGTTACAAGTTGTTGGCAACAGTCACATTCACAATCAGTCCAAGAAGGCTCCCAACCCAAAACATCACCTATCCATGATCTCCAGGGATGTTGCCTGACCCACTCAGTTACTCCAGAATTTTGTGTCTTTTTCTGTAATCCAGCTTCTGCAGTTCCTGGTCTCTAAAGTTACGTATCTAATTGTTTCTACATTGCATACTGTCATACACCTCATTGTTTATCAAAAGAGCCAGAGGCAACATTTCATGACAATATCCTTTTGTGTTATTTCCATGATTGGAAACATGAAAATATCGAAATATCTGAATTTTGTATGTTAAAAGTCCTTTCTTTCAACAAAACCTGCATGAACTATGTTATAGAGAATAGTTTGGAGCATTAAAGATTTCACTGACAGCTTACTGTATGTTCTAGAGTAGTCCATATCTGGAATGAACTGCCAGAGAAGCTATAAAAGTGGGTACAATTATGAATTTCAAAAGACATTTGGACAGCTTTATGGATATGAAGGGCTTGGAGGGATATGGTCAACTGCAGGCAAATGGGACAACCCAGCATGCCAACTTAGTCAGCATGGACAACTTGGGCCAAATAGCTTGTTTCAATGCTATATGACTCTAGCTCCTGTTGCAGCAACAGGGGGTACATTCATTAGAACAGGGAGGAATAGCTGCAAGGAAAAGAGTACGCAGGTGGTAATGTATGTTTGTGATAAGTATCCGAGTTTGCTTTAGTTTTTCTTATTGTTTAAAGCAGTTTAATTTATATAACTTTAATATATTTGAAACGATTCATTTAATTTTTTGTTTTTTTTTAATGATTCTGTTTGTCAGGTGCTTTCAGAAGCATCAGTTGTCCTGAGCTAGCATATCCTGAGCAGACACCACTGTTTTGTTAGTTTTCTCAGCTTTTTCATTGGCAGGGCTCGATCTGAGCTGCTCAGATGACAGCATAACAGTGCATCAGATTTGTGCACAACATTACAATTTCAGACTGGAATAGCGTTAGTTAGTATAATGATAATGGGTATTTACAAAATTTAAAGCTGTAAGAATCAAAAGAGCTTATATATATATAATGACAATTATATATATATAATTGTCACCATTAAGTACTTATTATTTTTTTATTTCAAAAATAAAATTTATCCATAAATTTAAAAAGATACCAATGAAAAGCGTGCAATGCTCTTTACATTCTTTGTGTCAATCTCTAAATACAGCGTTGTTAGTTTAAGCATAGCTGTGCTAGAACATCATTCTTTTCTTTATCGGTGGCACCATTGCCACTCATGTGGTCTCCAGAGTTGATAGCCTCTTCCTTTATGTGAGGGGCGTCGACACCAGTTTCAACCGCTCAATGTTCAATAACAGAAGGTAGACTGCGGTCCTCACTACGCACCCTTTGCATTGCTTCATCGACCTTCAGGGCATCCCTCCGTATGCACTTCTGAAGTCAGCAACAATCCCTTACTGGCATCAAGTAACACTCCAATGTGCTGAAGGTGCACACAGAGACAACTCTTCGGCTTTCGCCGTCGGATACTCTCGTGTTCAATCAGTGAAAGCAGTTCCACTTTCAATTGTCGCTGCCCCTACACCAACCACCCCCCCCCCCGTCCAGTCACCTCACTTTAAAGCTTCACCTCGCCACCATCATGCTTAAAATCACACAGATTACTCATCTATATAACCATGAACTCTGTCATTCCAATGAGACCTCTGCCCACAATCACAAAATTGGAATGAGTTGACTGCTGGCCTGATAATCACAGGCCCTTTTAAAATGTCTGCAGTTACTTCCTCTTAAATGTTTTGTTAATTAAGTATGAACAGCTCCACAATAAAGTAGGTCTAATTTCAAGTCCATACTGATTGTTATCTAGAATAATTCAGAGTGTAAAAGAGCAGTTTTGTTAAAAGCACATAAAAAGCCCATAGCCTTTGTCTGGGGAAGTGATGTCCCAAGAGACTATAAAAGGTTGTTTTAATAACCCAGTCTAAATGAAACTAAAGGTGAATATGTTCAGGCTAAAGAAACTACAGGGGAGGTATTTCAGCAGTAGATTAATGAATATTTCCTTGCAGAAAATAAATCTCATCTATCCTGTTGTGCATAGATGTCAGTGGTTAAATTTGTAATGCATGAAGCCAGAAGATTATGTCTCACAGCTAACACGGATACCACAGTTCAGTGTTGAATCAGAGTGCTGCCACTGTCCTTTGAAGCAACTGATGCCATAACCTCCCATCCTAAATTACTTTGCTTAAAGAAATCCTTTCCCGGGGATCCAATTGCAAACAAAATGAGCAATCTCGTAAACTGCCACGGTTAAATTACACGAGACCTTGGCATGCTTACCATTTTTCATCAATTATTAGAAATAAGCTTGCTTAGAAGAAAGATTTTTGACACAACTCCCAAAATAATAAGTTTAAATAATATTGCTTGGCAGCAACACATAATTATTAGAAATAAGTTTGCTTAGAAGAAAACAATTTGTCAAATCTCCCAAACTTAAAATAATATTGTTTGGCAGCAACACACAATGTTCTAATAATAGTTGCAGTTTCACCCTAACTGATACGGTGGTTGGGAACAACCATGTTTGGCTACAGAATGAGTTTGGGTCTGACTGCAACATAGGGTAGGAATGCTACCTAAACAAGCGACAAAGTACATGGTCCAGTCGAGGAGTTTTTAAATCCTGTTCCCCATATTCTGTGGAATTCTCTGCGTCTGTGGAATTCTCTGCCTCAGAGGGCGGTGGAGGCCGGTTCTCTGGATACTTTCAAGAGAGAGCTAGATAGGGCTCTTAAAGATAGCGATCAGGGGATATGAGGAGAAGGCAGGAACAGGGTACTGATTGGGGATGATCAGCCATGATCACATTGAATGGAGGTGCTGACTCGAAGGGCCTATTGTCTATTGTCTATATTCATATGGTTGTGACTCCTCCCTGTATCCAAGCACAGAAGGTGAAGCAAAGTGATGTGAGATAAAAATACCAGCAGGGATATAAGCAAGGAAAATGGGGACGAAGGAAAGGAAATCAACAAGATCTTGTTTGGAGAGTTGGGAAGGTCACTGTAAGTGGGACAGAGAACACAAGAACATCTGCTCTTCTTGGCATGCAAGGAACCTTTACATTGAAGAAAAAAAAACAAATGATGTATCGTTGCTCAGAGCACAAGAAGAGAGAACAGGAGTAGGCCATTCAGCCCCTCAGGCCTAACTATCTATTCAGTAATGTCATGCTGATCTGACTTTCCTTACATCTACATTCATCCCCTTTCCCCCATAACATTACTGGTTTGAAGTCTCTCCATCTCAGCTTATAAATAAGTCTTTTCATGGCAATGAGATCACCACATTCTGAGAAAAGTAATTCTACCTCTTCAGTCTTAAACGTGTGTCCCCTTTGTCTGAGACCATGAGACGAATCATCCCCTCAGCATTTACCCCGTCGAACCACCTAAGACTTTTATATAGAGTCATCGAGTGATACAGTGTGGAAACAGGCCATTCGGCCCAACTTGCCCACACCAGCCAACATGTCCCAGCTACACTAGTTCCACCTGCTCGTGTTTGGTCTATATCCCACCAAACCTGTCCCACCAAACCATCCATGTATCTGTCTAACTGTTTCTTAAATGTTGCCTCAACTACCTCCTCTGGCAGCTTGTTCTATACACCCTTTGTGTGAAAAGGTCACCCCTCAGATCCCAATTAAATATTTTCCCCTTCACTTTAAACCTATGTCCCCTGGTCCTCGATTCACCTACTCTCAGCTAGAGACTCTGTGCATCTACCCGATCTATTCCTCTCATAATTTTATACACCTCAATAAGATCACCCCTTATCCTCCGGTGCTCCAAGGAATAGAGTCCCAGCCTACTCAACCCCTCCTTATATTGTAGCTCAGACTCTCTAGCCCTGGAAACATCCTTGTAAATCATCTCTGTACCCTTTCCAGCTTGACAACATCTTTTCTATAACATGGTGATAATATTTTATAAGATATGTTTTAATAAGATCGATTCCATTCTTCCAAACTTCAATGAATTGAGTCCTAACATGCTGAGGTTCTCAGAGGGGTGGGAGATTGCAACCTTCACGTGGTCCGCCCTGTTTCAACGAATGCAATCAACCCGGCGTGCACAATCAAATAAGATCAAATAGAACAAGTACAACTTTAGGCTGTGCACGTCATATGCAAGAAGAAGAAGAGGTTCTCAGAGACTAACCTCTGAACCATTTCAGTGAACCTTGTCAGAACTGCTTCCAATGAGATAATATCTTTCCTTAAAAAGGAGAGGAAGAAAGGTCCACAGTACTCCAGTTGTTGTCTCACTGGTCCTTAGTTGCAGTAAGACTTCCTTACTTCCTTTCCTACCCCAAAACCCTTGATATATGGGCCAATATTCCATTAAATTTTACTATATCTTCTGCATTGTATGCTCACTTTCTGTGTTTATGCACATGGTAGCCTAAATCCCTTAGTACTATGGGTTTCTATGAATTTACAGATTTTAAACAATCCTCCGGTTTTTTTTTTTGTTCTTCCTTCTCAACTGAACACATTTTCCCGCATTGCACTCCATTTGCCGACCTTTGCCCATTCACCTACCCTGTCAATACCTCCCTGTGGACTCTTTGTTTCTGCCTCATGTTATCTTCCCAAATATTTCTATGCCACCACCAATACCATGGGTTCTTATCTTGTGACTTTCCTTCCAGGCAAAACCTTGTTAAATTCCTTCTGGAAATCAAAATACAATGGAGCACATTGGACTGGAATTTGCATGGAGACAAAATAAAAGTAACATCCTTGCTTGATGAACTCAGGACATTTCAAGTTACGTCCTTATATATCGAAAGGTAGATGTATAAATGACAGGATGGGATCATGAGGGGACAGAGCTTAAACACCTTTTGCACTATTAGTACTTGGCAGTTGGATTAAAATCATCTTTTTAGAGTCCAGTGTTTCCATTATCAAATATAGTATTATTTAGTAACGATTATGGTAAAGACTTTGAGAAATGTGCTGATGGGTCCAGGTACCTGAGTCATGAAGCATCCGATGTTTTCAATTGATTGCTTTCCAAGAGTTCCTGGGTTTGAGATTTCACCATTCAATTCACACTGATGAAATTGTCAACAATTTCTGTCACGAGTCTGTTTCCTGTAAGGAGAACGGAACAGAGTTCAGCAAATGAAAACAAAAGGATTAAGCTATCATCCAACAGAAGGGAAAAGGTATAGGAATACTGCGTAAAACACTGAACATTTATTCACGATCATGCTCCTTCTCGCAGCAAACCAGACTCAGAACTTCCGGTGCCAAGAAAATGGAGACAAAGTGAATGAGTCATGCCCTAATCATGGGCAGTCAATGGCCGTATTTGCGATAATACTTTTGGCATTGAAAGAATTGCATTCACAGAATGAAATCCTTTCCTGCTGTGGGCATGATTTCCCGCTATACACATGTCAGTGGAGTAACTCATGTTCAATCAATGATATCAGGACCTTGTGAAATTGCCACGACTCTCTCTGATTGTCTGGCTCTGCTTTCGTATAATAACTTTCTCTGTCAAAAATCCAAGTATTACCTGAATGAAATGTACACCGATTGAATGATATCATGCCTCTTGCAGAAGTCTGAAATTGCTTTGACATGTATAAGTGAAAGGAATTGTCTCTTCTCAATCCATTGATGAGACACAGCTTGTCTGTTACTGCTATCTGTCTGGGACAGGCACCTTACATAGATCAAGCTTTCTGGGCAAATTTAAATCGGCCCCAATATGTGTGAAGGGATTAAAAAATGTGGAACCAACACATGGCTATTGATCGCACTGCAGGTAGCACACTACTAATTAGTACTGCTGCTCATTAGAATGACCCAGGTTTGCAGCTGATATTAACTGCACTGTTGATTGAATGGATGCATGAATTCTTACACTTTGTGCAAAACTTTTACACAAAAATCTGTCGCGCTAGTTAAAGCAAACCTGCACTTCTTCAAAAAAAGGCGCAAATTGCTGGAACAACTCAGTAGGTCAGACAGCATCTCTGGAGCACATGGATAGGTGATATTTCAGGTCGGGACCCTTCCTCAGACTAATTGTGGTGGTGAGCAGGACAAAGCCTGGTAAGTGACAGGTGGATACAGATAGATGAGACGGGTTTCTGATAGGCAGATGTTTAGACAAAGGCCAGAAATAAAAGTACAAAAAGTGCGAGATAGGAATAGAAAAGGTCCACCTATGGTTTGCCAGACATTGAACAAGTTCCATCTCTCTTTCAGCTTGCTCCACCACAATCAGTCAGAAAAAGGGTCCTGGCCCAAAACATCACCTATCCATGTTCTCCAGAGATGCTGCCTGACTCGCTGAGTTACTCAAGCACTTTGTGTCTTTTCTAGTAAACCAGCATCTGCATATCCTTGTGTCTGCATTGCTTCAATCTAGTCTGCAGTTCATAAAGGAGTGCATTGTGGACGATGAGCTTCTGCAAATAGGAAGTGACTGCATCCCGTAACGCAATGAAAAGCAATATAATTTGGGAGTGGCAGCTCCGTGGAGAGTGTCCTCATGTCCAGATGATGGCACGATGGCAAATGGCAGCCATTTGAAATGACATTGTGTCATTGCAAACATACAAACTCTAGTCTGAAGAAGGGTCTCTACCCGAAATGTCACCCATTCCTTCTCTCCAGAGATGCTGCCTGTCCCACTGAGTTACTCCAGCATTCTGTGTCTATCTTTGGTTAAAACCAGCATCTGCAGTTCCTTCCTACACGTACAATTTACCCTTTACTGACTGAGAATGAAGCTGCAATGTCTAGGTAAATGTGGATGATGAGGTTCCACATGAGGAGTGGAGCTAGCTGGATGGCTCATGCATAGGATTATGGACTTCCTAAATGTGTTTGATAAAGTTTCACAAAACAAATATCATCAGGCTTCAAATCCACTCAATATAAAGGTCTATAACAGCTTGAATGGACCAGAACTAGTAGTGAAAAGTTTTTTTATCAGAGAAGTGTCCGCTGGAGTCGGTACTACCAGTACTGCTTTACTTAATTTATATGAATGACATAGACCTAGGGCACTATTTCCAAATTTTCATACAAAACTTGGAGACATTGTGAATTATGCTATAAGGCAACATATTAATTGCTTAACAAAATGGGCAGATAGGTGGAAGATGAAATTTAATACAGAGTAAAGACAACACAAATTAGTGGGCATAATTCAAAAAGGGGTGCATGAAGAGAGAGATCTGGGGGAACATTGATTTCTGTGGATTGATGAAAGTGGCAGTACAGGTTGGGAGAGTGATTAAGAGAAGCGTACAGGATCTGTTACTTTATCAATTAATTAATTAATCTAATTAATTTTAAAAAGATTCAAAACTTAAAGCAAAGTTAAAATCATTAAATATATATAAGTATATTTATTTAATTAAATAAAATGTAAATTATCTCTCTCCCTTGCAGCCATTCTTCTCCATCGGAACAAATAGTCATTAGAAGTGCGCCATGATTATCCAGACCCATATTTGGCTGGCAGATTCCATCCCTGTAATTAATGTGGTTGATGCTCTGCCACTGCAGCTCAGGAGAAATTCTCTAAACACAGTCAGGAAATGAGAAGCAAACATCTTTCAGAACATTACATTGGTGACAGATATATAGGGAACAGTAATGCTTTTCAAGAAAATCAAGCTCATTTAGATATACGAAGAAACCATTCAAATTCTTGATAGAATTAATTTCAACTTTGAAAGAAAGTAAATACAGGAAATTCTGCATTCATTTGTACAGAGTTGATTATCTTAAGTGCTTCACTCCACATTAGTGTGGCATCTCTAACTTTCTAAACTATCAATTTTCAATAAGAAATAAAGGTGAAACAACCCTACAAAATAGTCCAGTCTGAAGAAGGGTCTCGACCCGAAACGTCGCCTATCTCTGCTCCTTAGATGCTGCTGCACCCACTGAGTTTCTCCAGCCTTTTGTGTACCTACAAAATAGTAATTTCAGTTAAATAAGCAAATTGAAATGCCAATAGATATGTAATTTTGATCAATGTAATGTTGGACTGAGAAGTTTGAAGACATGAAACGTCGTCTGTCCAATTTCTCCACTAGATGCTGCCTGACCCAAGATAAAAGATACATTTATTTGTCACATGTGCCAGTTGGCACAGTGAAATGTGTGTTCACCTTACAGCCATACAATTAAAAGTACACAACACACGATAGAGTCCAACATAAAACATCCCCACACAGCAGAATCAAAGTTTCCCACCGTGAGGAAAGGTACCAAAGTCAGTCCTCGTCCTCTGTTGTTCTTAAACCCCTGTCTCACTGTGCGAGTTGGCCCACGAGTGACCCCGAGTTTTCACTCGTGGTGATCACGTAGCGGGAACGTCGGAACTCGCACGAGCAACTTATCGACTCGTGGCGCTAACGGCAGGTACTCGGGAAACTTGTTAACTCGTGAAAAAAATCAAACATGTTTGATTTTTTCCACGAGTCAAATTAACTGTTCAAGTTAAAAATGGAAACATTTAAACTCGTTGTAATAACGTAATGGCCCGTGCGTTTATCTTAGTGACTCGTGAGTCTACCGTGGGAACTTTAATAATCTGTTCTTTCGCTCGAGTAAAGACTGAACCAAAGATAGACACAAAATGCTGGAGTAACTCAGCGGACCAGGCAGCATCTCTGGAGAGAAGGAATGGAGTCGAGACCCTTCTTCAGACTTACCCGAAATGCCACCCATTCCTTCTCTCCAGAGATGCGGCCTGTCCCGCCGAGTTACTCCAGCATTTTGTGTCTATCTTCGGCCTTTCTGCGATGATCTGCCACTTGTCCTTTATTACTGAGGCGCCTGCCCCGTGGCTTCGTATTCGTCACTCTGTCTCATGAGGACGCGGTTAAAGACCTGCCGAAGGGGCAAGTCTGGGGTGGTGGGTGGGATGTGTCCACGTGTGATGCTCCATCCACCCCCCGGGGCCGAGAGTGTGGGATTGGGAAGGAACTGCAGATGCTGGTTTACACCGAAGATAGACACACACAATGCTGGAGTAACTCCGAGGGACAGGCAGCATCTCTGGAGAGATGGGATGGGTGAGATTTCGGGTCGAGACCCTACTTCAGACTTCTCCAGAGATCCCGCTGAGTTTACTCCAGTAGTTGGTGTCTATCCCGGTGGCAGGGAGCCCGGCTTGGCCGACCCGCCGCCTCTACTTGCCGGTCAGTCCGGTGATCATCGCCCTCCGCCCGGGATGCAGCGGAGGTTTGCACCCGGTGAGTTGTCCAGCGCTCACGGTGGACGAGGGAGGACAGCAATAGGCCAGGTGAATGAATACAGCACATAAATGAGTAGATCTTTAATATTTCTTGATTTTATGTTTTAATTTACAAGCTGCTTCAAGCGAGGCAAGTTTTATTTTCAGTCCGAAGAAGGGTCTCAACCCGAAACGTCACCCATTCAACGATAGACACAAAAAAGCTGGAGTAACTCAGCGGGTCAGGCAGCAACTCTGGAGCGAAGGAATAGGTGACTTTTCGGCTCGAGATCCTTCTTCAGAAGCCGAGCCCTTATCCAAAACGTCACCTTCTCCAGAGATGTTACCTGGCCCGCATTGTTACTCCAGCTTGTTGCGTCTGCCTTCCATCCAAAGCCTTGGGATCGTCGCCAACATGAAGACGGTGCGAAGCCCCCGCGCCCGGTGCAATGGACGGGGAGCTGGAGAGGGGAGGGAAGGGGTCACACACATGGCCGGGAAGCAGAGGGGTGGGGGTGGGGCTGGTGACAGTCAGGGCCAACAATGAGATGGAGAAATACAGAAACACCGACGTGCAAAGAAGACCTACAATAGCGCATGATCTCTCTCGCGTTATGGCGGGTGATTGTCGCCTGTCCGCTGTTTCTGCCCCTAAAGCCTTGGGATCGTTGCCCTTTGTGTTGGCGTGAAGGGGGAGGGGGCTATTGTGCTGCTTGATTGCCCCCTGCTATCATAGGGACAGGGAGACACAGCGGCTTTTGAGACTGGTGGGCAATCACAACCAAAGTGTCTGCCTGCAGTCAGCACACCTCTCCTACACATGTCTCCCGCACTAAAACCATCCCGCAGAGAATGATCCCAGCACCCAAGAGCCTTGTCTGTCACCCCCCACCCCCCACCACCCTCCACCTCAACTTACGCCTGGGCATCAAAGTAGCTCAGGAGGCGAACCCTGAGCTCCGTCTCCCAACAATCTGATGTGCAACTGATGTGAAAGAACAGCGGCTGCGGCCGGCACCCGGCATGGACTTCTCACACCCTCACACACTTACCTTCATTCACGATTGGCTCAAGAGTAACGGGAGAGGAACTTGGTAACTCGGGAGAGGAACTTGGAACATCGCAGCAATGACATACCCGTGGGAACTCGGTTCAACACTTGATCATAAACTTGAAATCTCGTACATAACCACGAGTCTGTTTTTTTTCTTTCACTTGGGGTCACTCGTGGGATGACTCTCACCGTGAGACAGGGCCATTAATGTTCTTCCTCTTAATGTTCAGTCCTCTTCCTCTATTGTTCTTAAGACCCATTGAGTTGCTCCAGCACTTTGTTTGTGACTGCCTCCAGCACCTTGTTTTTTTTGCTCAAAATTCCAGCATCTGATTTTCTCGTGCCTTTTTGGAGAAATTTGGTTCACTTAAGCTGATTTTAATGACAGTTTGTCAGCATCGACCAACTTGGACACACTAAGGCTCTGGTTAGTTTACTGCCTAAATCTCTGCAATTGCTTCAAACAAAGTTGCATTTGATGACACTGGTGATGATAATTAAAATTTCAAAGTTACTCAGCGAAATCAAGAAGGTAAAACAAAACATTTCTAAAAGCTTGACATATGAAAGACTCCCAGTTGTGAAAAATTAACTGCTTCTAGTTCCATTGATGCTGCTTAACCTGCTGTGCTTCCGGTATTTTCTGTTTTTATTTCTGTTACGTCAGTATATAACGTTCATTTCATGGACAATTTCACCAAATATTGCCTTTTCAACTGTTTTGATGATGCAAAGAACAGGCAAGGCCTGTAACACTCTTGTCATTAAGTTCGAATTCATGGATTCAATTTCCATTGGAAACATGTGTACAAAATTTGTTATGTCATTCCAGTGTTGGTACATGGAACATATTTTCAGGTCATTATAACCGAAGATAGACACAAAAAGCTGGAGTAACTCAGCGGGACAGGCCACAAAAAGCTGAAGTAACTGTCTGACTCTTCCCTGACTCTCACTCAAGAAGGGACTCAACCCGAAACGTCACTCATTCCTTCTTTGCAAAGATGCTGCCTGTCCCGCTGTGTTACTCCAGCTTTTTGTGTCTATCTTCTTATTGTTTACTGGACTTGGTCTGTGAAAACTGACTATCATTTTTCTCCATTCCATCAGTGCCTATACTTCAAAGGTACTCATTCAATATAAAACGTTTGGGGACATCTTAAAGTCATGAAAGCTGGTGCAGATATTAAGCTTTTTTGTCTTGGTGAACCAACTGAAAATGTGTTTCTTTGTTTGAAGTTGATGCAATGGTATATTTTGTGATCATATTTAAATAGATTTGAAGCATGTTGGAGATTTCTGGCCAGGGAGAAATTATTAATATCTAAGTTGAGTTTCTAACCTTTTTTTCACATCTAGCATCTGGTAGTTAGTACGAGGCAAAATACTTTAAAATGATAAGTAACAACAGCTGGTCTCCCAGGAATAAAACACTGAAATGACAATATCCGTCCACCTAAGTAAATGAAAAACTATTAAAGCCCCAATTTTATCAGATGCCACAATGTGTGAGATGTATATGTCTGATGGAACAATATATATCTGATCATGGGCACAGGACACTTAACTTTCCAAGGGGAAAAGTTAAATTCAGTTTACCAATACATAGAGATTGAGTTTAATATTTAAATACATTGTTAACCAGTTATATTATGAATTTAATGTATTTTAGACAAGGTTTCAATCACAGAAATGGGTTTGCTTCTTAAGTCAAGGTGCCTATTTGAGTATTGAAATAAGCCCACACTTGTTAATATTGGAGCAGCCTGGCCAGAGGGGAGTGCCTGGTTGCAGTATCGTAGCACCAGCTGGCTCTTCCTGAGATGCTGCCTGCCCCTTTAACAGAAAAGTACGTCACCGAAACATGTGCCATAGCAGTTAATATTTGTGAAATATTAGCTCCCTAAGAACATACTTTTCTCATCTTGTCTATGACGTGCTTCATGCATCACAAAGTATGTGTGAAAAGGTGAGAGAGATGATTCCTTCAACTTACTCCTCATTACATCAGACTTCCCCTCCACTTGCTCTCTGGTATGAAGGGTGGTTTGGAATGTGGTCAGAAATCAAACGGTGGACTTTGACTGTACAGAGGTACTCATTTCCAGAAAACGATCTCTCCATTGCTGCATTTCCTGCAATCCCACCTCCATACTTTTCCAGTTTAAAGGAAGTGCAGTTGTCTTCAATATGTGACTCCAAATATTTTAATGGTTTATTGTTCTATTTGATTTCTTTTCAAAGGAAACTATATCCCCTGTCAGAGTTGCTGCCTGGCCAAATACTACATTCCAAGCACAGTGGGCAAACGTGTATGTCAAAATCCAAGCAAAGTTCAGAGATGCCTAATGACTGAACTGTTGCCAGAGCTTCTACAATGGATCAGGTCAACCTAATTGTTCACATTCTTGCGAGTGTTGTGCTTAAATTTACGTGCAGTGCAAAACGGCTCGATGACACTCTGTTACTCTGTGTCATGTTCCCTTTAATGTTGGAAGGCATCTGCATACTTCTCTGAAGGAAAGTAGTTTTCAATTGTTCCATTGAACTGGAATGAACAATGCAATAAATAAAGCCACAGCATACATAAGTGGCACTGGAAGTAATTTCTCTCCTGTCCAGGTGTCAATTCTAATTCTGCCTTCCCAACAAGCTCCCATAGGGAATTTACAGCTCTAGTAGCTAGTATCTACTTATAGGATTTACATCTGGATTGGCTTGAGAATGGAAGACTGTGCGTTCAATGCCCAGCTGAAACTAGTTTGCTGAAAGTCATTGGAAACTCTGCATACTTACAGAGGAGGCTGTGGAGGCTCAATGGTGGATTGTATGCAAAACAAATATATGGATGTTAAAGAAATTCAGGGCATAGGGCAGGAAAACGGTGATTGAGATGAAGATCAGCTATTTACGTGGTTGACTAGTGGATGACGCAGAGCTGAATGGTGTCCTCCTGCTCCTGTTTCTTATGTTCCTACATAAGTAGTTGAAACCTAGCTCAATATTACAAATATAGTCGTCCTCCATTGCCTAGAAATTGGATCCAATCCATTTTTCAGGTGCTAAAACATGGTAGTAATTAGTGCTCACACCCAATCAGGATCTGTATAAAAAATAGCAAAACTGATCAACATCCAATTTGAAATGGTATTGAACCTTCTGAATTTTGTAGTCGGCAGGGCAGTACTCTGCATATCGACAACTTGGACAATTTAACATTTTTATCAAGCCAATGAACCTACAAACCTGTACATCATTGGAGTGTGGGAGGAAACCGAAGATCTCGGAGAAAACCCACGCAGATCACGGGGAGAACGTACAAACTCCATACAGATAGCACCCGTAGTCGGGTTCGAACCCAGGTCTCTGGCGCTGCACATTGCTGTAAGGCAGCAACTCTACCGCTGTGCCACCGTGACTGCCCGATTGAAGTGTTTAACATCTAGAAACAAGCACTAAAACGACACCTGAGGATCCCTGGTAGAACCAGCAGACATTTTCATGCATCTTTCTAATCCTTGCTGCACAACATTCAGAGAAAGGCTTCAACATAAAAGACACACTTCTCTGGCTGTCAAAGAGGAAAGGTAAGAGGGTGATCATCTCTAAAATCACTCAAAGGGACATTCCAGACCTAGTCAATGAGATGCTGTAGATCAGTGAAGGAGTAAGTTACAAAAAGCTGGGCACATCATAAGAAGTTGCTATATTATGGTTGCTGTGGTATTCACCTTTACAATTATCCCTTTATAGTAGAGCAATGCTGAAGGATATTTCATGATCTCACAAGGCGTGACTACCCAAGTGTTTGCTTCAGTCTACCTCAGACAATGGAAAGGGTTGATGGAATCAGCAAGCAATGCCAAAATGAACATAAAGTTTGGGTCGGAAGATAAGAACCTACCCACTCCATTTGCTGATCACTCACACATTTCTCACACTGGGCTCCTCCTTCCCAGCTGTTCCCATGTTCCCACTCTACCTCCCTTATTTTGACTCACACTCCATCTTTCTTTCCAATCAGCTTCCGTCATCTGCCGCCAATTATTTCCTCAATCAACCACAGCCCAGCCTCTTTCGCTATCTCCACCCTTTCCTCCCCACCCTGATTCCATTCACAAATCCACACGTCCTCTCCTGGATCGAAATATTGCTTGCCAGATATCCACCCCACTCTCTTCATTATATTAACAATCTCACCTCAACTCCATCAGTCCTGAAGGGTCTCAACCTCAGACATCTACTGCCCATTTACTCACTCAGTGGTTCAAGATCTAGATCTAGTGACAATAAAAGAATGGCTCTGTGCATCCGTCCTAGTCAGTTCGTCGCCTATGTTCTCCATTGATATTGCCTGACCCACTGAATTACTCCAGCACTTTGTGTCTTTTGAGGTAAACCAGCATCTGCAGTTTCTTGTATCTCAGTTCATGTTGAATGTTTTCTGAACTCAGGTGCAAACTGACTTATTTGCGGAGGAGTTGCAAATGGAATTGAAAATTGCACAATCATCAGCAAAACTCTCCACTTTTAACCTTTTGATGGTAAATTGTCAATGATGAAGCTGCTGAAGGTTGAGTCTAGGATGCTGACCTCCAACACTCATAATTGTGCAAGGGATGACACCAACCACTGTGCTGTTCCCCTCTTCATACATATTTACTATAGAACTGAGCCAGACTAAATATTGTCTGATGTAGGTCTCACCTCACTTCCGGAATTCACCTTTGTTTGGATAATGTCTGGGGTCAAGTCCGGGGATGAATTTTCCTGATGAAACCCACTTTCATCAAAAGAATTATGATATAAACTGAATGACAAGCTCGGCCATTTAACAGTCAAACACGTACAAAATACAGACTGCCAAAATGCACACAAATATAATTAATTTTGGAATGATACAGAGAACCCAGGGAATAGCAGATGTTCAAAACACTTTTATCCTTCCAGTAACCCTGGCATATGTTGAACTATTACAGAGCAGGATGTTGAATCTGATATTCAATTATACTCTGTTTAAACTTGGTTTATATCTCCTCTAAGCTACTGGTTGTGGTAAAAATTACTGGCAAACTTGCCGTGCACTATAATTTGCAAGTTATTCTTTTCAGTTCATAACAAGATACTTATTGTGTAGGAAAGAACTGCAGGTGCTGGTTTAAATCGACGATAGACGCAAAATGCTGGAGTAACTCAGCGGGATAGGCAGCATCTGTGGAGAGAAGGAATGGGTGACGTTTTGGGTCGAGACCCTTCATCAGACTGATGTCAGGAGAGTGGGTGGGACAGAGATAGAATGTAGTCGGAGACAGTAAGACTGGTGGGAGAACCGGGAAGGGGAGTGGATGGAGAGAGAGGGAAAGCAAGGGCTATTTGAAGTTAGAGAAGTCGATGTTCATACCGCTGGGGTGTAAGCTTCCTAAGCAAAATATGAGGTGCTGTTCCTCCAATTTACGCTGAGCCTCACTCTGACAATGGAGGATCCCAGGATAGAAAGGTCAAATTGGGTATGGGAGGGGGAATTAAAGTGCTGAGCAACTGGGAGATCAGGTAGGTTAAGGCAGACTGAACTGAGGTGTTCAGCGAAACGATTGCCGAGCCTGCGCTTGATCTAGAAGAGCGGATACAGTTGATGTTGGAGGAGGTGCAAGTGAACCTCTGCCTCACCTGGAAAGACTCCTTTGATTGAGTCGAGGGGGGAGCTAAAAGTAATTCCAGTTTTTTTTATCTCACACCAACAACAATAATAGACCATTATTTTCTCTCACAACTGGTGAAATCTGATAGGTTTGTCTTTCCTCATAAGCACCTGATCCAGACCTTTCTTTTAGTACCATTATGCTTTACCGTACTCGTTTATTCTTTTGCCTTTTAACCCCTCCTGCCCTGCATATGATCACTGATTTTCTTTTGTGTTTTCTCACACCTACCCACATTCTTTTCATCTTAAAGCTTCTGAAGTTAGAAGTTACCTCTCACTTCACAGTTACCTCTCACTTGTGATTGAAACCTAACAAGTTGGAACATTGCCCGTTTCCCTATTTTCTCTCTTATTAAATGTTGCCTGACCACTGAGTATTTGCTGCATTTTCATCATTGACCATATAACTCTTTTATAATTGCAACCATTCTCCCTTCTTTCTTTCCTTTTTCTTTCTTCCCAACAACTTTCCCAGCCTCTACATCTGCTTAATACATGTTAGATCTTAACTTTCCATTGTTCTAATGAAAGGTCATCAATTTGAAATATCAACTATGTTTCTCTCTCCAGAGCACTGCTGGTTTCGCAATTTATTTTAAGACTTGTCTCTTTAGATGTTCACCAACCAGAAAGACCTATTTATATGCAAAACACTGTGGATATCAACGGGTGATGTTCTAGCAACACCTGTAAGACATCTGTGAAAATGGCACTTCCCAGCTACAAAGATTATCAAAAACCTTTTGCTGAATTTATAAGCAGCTTCATAATCCCAGAGAAGTCCGAGTTGTCATGGTACTGATTCTTTGCACTAATATATACAATACAAAACAATACCAAACAAACCCACCACCACTTGGCCAGGCCAAGATTCTCAGCCTTTCGTGCATCATTCCACTCTGTGGCAGTGAAGTAACTTCATTCAGCTGTATAAAAGTGTGATTACGTAATGAAGGATGCGGCAGGCATTGCATCTATCGAAAAAAAAATTGACAAAGGATCTTTAACTCTGTTTCTCTTTTCACAGATGCTGTGCGATTTCAGCATTTTCTGATTTTGCGTCAGAATTCCAACATCTGCTTCATTTGCATTTGCATTGCAGTTTTCCAACCCTAGTAAATACAGATAGCAAAATGATGCAAAGTTTGTCCCTCTGGCCATTAGCTTGCTATATTGGTAAAAATGAAAGCAGTCTTGTTTATGGAAGATTTAGTAATGATGACAGACATCAAGTCTACTTTTTTGATCCAGCATATAATTATTAGGATGATCTGTTCTAATGAAAGCCCTGAAGCTCTGCCAGGAAAGTCTTAAGAGTCATATAGACATAGGACCTTTGGCCCAACTTGGTCATGCCAAGTAATTGAACTAATTTCATTTGCCTGCATTACACTTATATCCCTCTAAAACTTGAGTAGGAAAGAACTGCAGATGCTGGTTTAAATCGAAGATAGACACAAAATGCTGGAGTAACTCAGCGGGACAGGCAGCATCTCTGGAGAGAAGGAATGGGTGACATTTTGCTTGCTCCAAATTAGGACTTTGACTAGTGGACCAGTCCTATTATTTTCTACAACTACTTTAAAACCAAAGGTAGACACTAAATGCTGGAGTAACTCAGCGTGACAGGCAGCATCTCTGGAGAGAAGGAATGAGTGACGTTTCGTATCGAGCCCTTCTTCAGATCTTCTTCTCCAGAGAGGGAGAACTAGGAGGGATAAAGACAATGACTTAAGACTTTTGCCTTCCACAGTGAGGAGGTGCCTGGCCAACTCACTGTGGTGGATGTTAAATATGTGTTTATTGTGTGTTTTGTTTTTTAATCATATGTTATGACTGCATGGTAACAATTTCATTCAGACCGAAAGGAATGACAATAAAGGAATTTAATCTAATCTAATCTAGATGCTGCTTGTCCCGCGGAGTTACTCCAGCATTTTGTGTCTACCTTCGATTTAAACCAACATCTGCAGTTCTTTCCTATGCTTTAAAACCAATAGAGTTGTGGCTTTCCCGAGCACCTTCCTACCAAGCACAAATGATATAATGGCCATAGGAGCTCGCAGGTCCCAAAGACTGATCTCGTTGTCTTCCTCATGAGGCCAAGAAAATGTAAGATGAACATTTCACATTGAGTACAGGTCAAGGTCTGTTCAAGAGTGGGATATCAGTTACATCATTCTCTGTCGATTCTTGCCAAATGTTTTGCTTTAAATCTTCTATTAGATCAAATATATTTAATTAAAAATAACCTATGGATCATGTGTCTGTGTTTCCTTGTTCCTGAGCTTGCCAGCTTTTTTTTCCCACTAAAGGGAAAGGTTAGGCGAGTACAGAGGCAGACAGCGTGGCCTTATGTTTAAATAGCCTATTAGCTGGGGTACAATAAAGTGTGGTTTCACCTGATGGGAATTTGCAAAGGAAAATTGAAAGGAAAGAACCAGTATTTCTGTTTCACCTTTAATGACCTCAGTGTGCTTTCCAGCCAACAAACATGTTCCTTTGAAGTCTGGTCACTGCTGTAATGTAACAAATATAGCAGCCAAGTTGTGCACAGCTAAGTCCCACAAACAACAAAGTGGCAATGAGCAGATAATGTATTGATTTTAACAATTGGCCCATGGACAGGAGAAATTGCCCTCTAATTGCACCACAGATTATTCAGCATCAGTCCTAAGAGGGTATATGGGCCCTAACTTTAACATCATGTTTAATACTCAACACCTCTGACAGGTTTCCAAGGTTTCGTTTGAACCCACATTTCATAGCAGACGCTGTCACCCACTGACCCCAAAATGAATATCTTTTCTTCAAATAGTCATACAGCACAGAAATAGCACCTTCATCCCAATTTGCCCATGCCGACCAAAATGCCACATCTACACTAGTCCTACCTACCCGCGTATAGCCCATATCCCCCTAAACCTTTCCAATCCATGTACCTGTAGAAATGTTTCTTAAGTGTTGTTATAGAACCTGTCTCAATTACTTCCTCTGGCAGCTCGATCCATATACCCATGTATGTGTAAAATGTGTCCCTCAGGTTCCTATTAAATGGTAAAAGTTATAAGAAAAGGGCAGATTAAAAATCCTATACGGTTGGGGGTAGTCATGAGTAATAAATTTTAAAGAAATATTCTGCTGTAGGAAGATGCGTTTGTGCTGCCTTCTTTTTCAGGGAATTCTGCATAAATGTCCAGGGAATGTCCAGGTAGCTGAGAAGGATAACCCTGCAGAAGGAGTGAACACAAAGATTAAGTGACAAAATAAACCAAAGTACTCAAATTAACAGTAAATAAACAAAGTGCTTGAAATGTGCATCATTGTATTTCTTCAATGGCTGCAGGATTTAGGAGGAACTATATTGAGAAAGTGATTGCATAACGAGTGTGTGAATCTGAATAATCACATGGAATAATCACTGATATGGTTATTTAAAAAAAATAATGAAAATATAAAATTTAAAAAAAATTAAAAATAAATTCAACTTACAGACTGGGTTTTATCAGAGTCAAGCCTTAAAATGTATGCCTAAATTAATATCAGTCCTCACAACTGCTACAGAAGAACCTCATTCATCTGTCATTCCATATCAGCTCTCCTCGAAAGCATCTGCTGAAGTCAGGGGGTACACAAAAGGCTGGAGAAACTCAGCAGGTGCAGCAGCATCCAAGGAGCGAAGGAGATAGGCGACGTTTCGGGTCGAGACCCTTCTTCAGACTGCTGAAGTCAGGGTTTTGTGCTGAGAGTCCAGCAACCACCAGGACTGCTACCACTTGTCAATGGAGTAAAGGATCTTAACGTTCAAATTGAAGTTACTTTAAAAAAAACTCCTTGAATGGATATGTCATTCAAGTTTCGAAAATGTGTCTTTCAGTGTGCAGATGCCAAAAATAAATTGCTGAACTGAATTACTCTGCAGTTAGCTCATGTTAGGTAAAAAGTGTCTTAGCCATGTCGCTCAGGGACTTCCACTTCTGATTAGTGCTGAGTTAGCTAATCAAAGCCAAAAGAATGTTTTGTTAACCAAGCTTAATTTTTGCCAGCTTGGGATTTGTCTGATTTTCATCCCTGTAAGCTATAGGAAGGAAGGAGGGGGGGGACAGTTGATGGGTCGAAATTGGGCTCTGGTCCAAGGCTGAGTATGGCTGTGATAGTCCCTGGATTGAATAGAACTCTGCACTTGTAGTCCAAACTGTGGATAGCCATTTAGGTGAAATGCAAGTCTGGAACTAGATATCTGCTGGGGTGTAAAATTAAAAATAGACTCAAACCCAACACATCTATAGCTGATCTGAATGCCCGAAGGCATAATTATTTTTATAAGTCTGCACCCAATACTGACACCACCATCCACAAGAATTTCTTGGGTGGGGTAACCAGCACAAGACACCCACTTCCAGCATTACAGAGCCCTATATGTGCCCCACTACATGTATTAATGAACTTACTTATTTAGTGTGTTTATTTATAATATCTTTAGCATTATTGCGTATAGTTATAATGAGCCAGCTTGACTTGATTCCAGATAAGTTTCAAAACTTGTAATACTTTTAAAATATTTTTAATATTTTAAATATTTTTAATAAGTTTTAATATTTTTAAAACTTGTAATACTTTTAAAATATTATTCAACCCAAACCTTACACATAATCATGAGTCACAAGGAATTGTAGACGCTGGAATCTTGAGTGCGGGAGTAACTCAATGGGCCAGGTATTTTCTTCAGAGTACTTTGTGTGTTACATGTAGTCAGGTCCTGTCGGTTTGGCACTGGGTAACAAAGCATCACCTTGGAAAGCAAGGATCACGATGAGTCAGATTTTAACTGTATTTTTAAGTGGACAAGTGAGAAGATAGTGGGTTAAAATCCAAATTTCTGAATCTGATCTTGGTTACCTTCAGTGCTGAATCGAGGAAGTGAAGCACCAATGGAAATGTCCGACAATAGTAGCTCATAATTAAAAGCTCAAAATATGGAAATGCGACGAATGGCTGATGCTGCAAACTGTCAAAACAATCCAAGCTTTGTGTATCTCCAAAATGAGGCCCAATGCGTCATGCATTACAGGAGCAGCAACCTGGGGTGGAAGATTGCAACCTTCACGTGGTCCACCCTGTTTCGACTGATGCAATCAACTCGACGTGCACAAACGGAAGATCAAATAGAACAAGTTGTCCAACAACTTTAGGCTGTGCAGGCCACACAAAAGAAGAAGAATAAGAGCAGCAACCTTACATTTTTATCTTCAGATGCTGCAGGGTTCATTAAGGAAAATGCCCCATATGGAACCAGGTATGGATGAGATGTGGGCAGTAAAGTGGGCAGTAAAGGATGGAAGAAGGGTCTGGATGTGTGACGATGGCGATGATGGGTGCAATGATCAGCCATCAGAGGACCATGATCAGGGGAATGAGGGGTGGCTATCAGAGGTTTCAAAATTGATTAGGGGTGTATGTGGTTTGAAGGTTTTGGTCTTCACCGAGGAAATTGGAAGGTCACGGTATCCATGCGAAGGTGAGGGTCAGGCAGTCAGAATATTCGAGGTTGGCTATTTGGAACTGGGTAATGATTACATCAGAGGATCATATGCTAAGGATATTTGAATATTGGAACTTTTTGATCAGAGAATTAGGCAATCAGGAGATATGAACGTCAGGCAATAGGACATTGGAAAGTTGGTTCGTGAGAACATCAAAGGCTCAAGCAATTAGGATTCTGGAGAATCACATCAATGAAAGTCAATCGGGATATCAAAATGTCAAATGATTAGAAGGGTTGGGGCAACAGGGAGACGGGCTCAGATAATTATAGATCTGGAATTGATGGGCAAGATATTCTAGGTATTGTGGCATGGTCAGGGTTGATTGTGGATAGTGGGGGGCAAATGGTGGGAAGTTAAAAGAGGAGGCCTTAGCAGGGACGACAGCCACCTCTGTACAATGGAATGTCTGACTCACGACTGATCAGTGATGACAGTACCTGGTGTAATTTTCTCCACAATTCTTCTGAAGGGAGTAATGCAACTTAATGCAGGTCTGTTATGTGAAATTGCATTAGATGCTAGGGGGCGCTGGACTGCCAGCAGCCTCTGCCTGCAGCCCGTTTGTTTCTCTATCTTTTTTTTTTAGTCCGTTTAAAGTTTGTTTGTGGGGAAACTTTAACTTTTTTTATGTGGGGGAGGGGGACAGGGTAAGGGGGAAACGAGCTCCCTGTCACTTCCTGGCGGGGACGCAACTATTTCTCCGAGTTGCGTCCTCGCCCCCCCACCTCACGGCCTACCACCTGGATCCGAGCAGCCTTTCCTGCCGGGGACCGGGAACCGGACCAGAGCTACAACAGCGGCGGCGGTGCTGGAGTCATCACGCAGCGGGCGATACCTACCTGGGTCGCCGTTGGAGCTCCGCAGCGTTGGGCCGCTGCTCCAACATCATGGAGCTCTGGTTTAGAGAGCGCCCAACGCTCTCTGGCGGCGCTGACTGTCATCGTGGAGTCCTGGGGCCCTTTGCCGAGGGCCTCCAGCGTTGCATCTCCACCCGGCGCGGCCAGTGGACTTTGGGAGCCGCGGACTCCGGTAAGAGGGGGCCGACTCGGGGTCCAGGCCGCTGAGGACGTCCCCCAGCCCCGACGTCGGACGTACATCACCCTGGCGAGCGGGCCTGAACATCGGGCCGCCCGTAGCAACGACTGCAGGGAGCTCGGGGAGGCCCCGACCATGGGGGAACATTGGGGAACATCAGGGGAAGAGACTGACTTTGGTGACCCCTCACAGTAGGAAATGGTGATCCTGTTGTGGGGGATGTTTTATGTTGAATCCTATCTACTCCATGTTGTGTTCCTTATTTTTAATGTATGGCTGTATGGTGTAATTTAATTTCGCTGTGCCAATTGGCACATGTGACAAATAAACGCATCTTATCTTATCTTAGATGCACAAACAGACCCGGAATAACAGAAGCACAAAGCATGTTATGGGTCTGTCCCACTTAGGCGATTTTTCAGCGGACTGCCGGCGACTGTCAAGCTGCCGGCATTTGCCTGAAAAACCAGGAACTGGAACGGCAACTGTCAGAGTGGAACACACACACACAAACACATCGCAAAGGCCAGGGCAAGCGGGGGGAACGCTGGCTGAAATTCACACGGTGTAAAGCCAAGGTGATACAGAAACACACCGCGATTAACAGGAAGGTGAAGATGGCTAGCACAGTTCAAGTTCAAGTTCAAGTGAGTTTATTGTCATGTGTCCCTGATAGGACAATGAAATTCTTGCTTTGCACCAGCACACAGAACATAGAAGGCATTTACTACAAAACAGATCAGTGTCTCCATATACCATATATACAGTGGCTTGCAGAAGTATTCATACCCCTTCAACTTTTCCACTACACAATTATGTGCCACTTTGTGATGGTCTATCACATAAAATCCCAATAAAATACATTTACGTTTGTGGTTGTAACGTGACAAAATGTGGAAAAGTTCAAGGGCTATGAATACTTTTGCAAGCCACTGTAAATATATACACACATGAATAAATAAACTAATAAAGTGCAAATAACAGATAGAGGAGTATTAATGTTCAGAGTTTTGTCCGAGCCAAGTTTAATAGCCTGATGGCTGTGGAGAAGTAGCTATTCCTGAACCTGGTCGTTGCAGTCTTCAGGCTCCTGTACCTCCTACAGGTAGCAGGGAGATGCGTGTGTGGCCAGGATGGTAGAAACATAGAAACATAGAAACATAGAAACATAGAAATTAGGTGCAGGAGTAGGCCATTCAGCCCTTCGAGCCTGCACCGCCATTCAATATGATCATGGCTGATCATCCAACTCAGTATCCCGTACCTGCCTTCTCTCCATACCCTCTGATCCCCTTAGCCACAAGGGCCACATCCAACTCACTCTTAAATATAGCCAATGAACTGGCCTCAACTACCCTCTGTGGCAGAGAGTTCCAGAGACTCACCACTCTCTGTGTGAAGAAAGTCTTTCTCATCTCGGTCTTAAAGGATTTCCCCCTTATCCTTAAGCTGTGACCCCTTGTCCTGGACTTCCCCAACATCGGGAACAATCTTCCTGCATCTAGCCTGTCCAACCCCTTAAGAATTTTGTAAGTTTCTATAAGACCCCTCTTAATCTCCTAAATTCCAGAGAGTATAAACCGAGTCTATCCAGTCTTTCTTCATAAGACAGTCCTGACATCCCAGGAATCAGTCTGGTGAACCTTCTCTGCACTCCCTCTATGGCAATAATGTCCTTCCTCAGATTTGGAGACCAAAACTGCACGCAATACTCCAGGTGTGGTCTCACCAAGACCCTGTACAACTGAAGTAGAACCTCCCTGCTCCTGTACTCAAATCCTTTTGCTATGAAAGCTAACATACCATTCGCTTTTTTCACTGCCTGCTGCACCTGCATGCCTACTTTCAATGACTGGTGTACCAGACACCCAGGTCTCGCTGCATCTCCCCTTGCAGATGGTGTGGGTCTTTGATGATACTGCCAGCTTTTTGAGGCAGCGACTGCGGTAAATCCCCTCGATGGAAGGAAGGTCAGAGCCGATGATGGACTGGGCAGTGTTTACTACTTTTTGAAGTCTTTTCCTCTCCAGGGCACTCAAGTTGTAGAACCAAGCCACGATGCAACCGGTCAGCAAGCTCTCTACTGTGCACCTGTAGAAGTTAGAGAGAGTCCTCCTTGACAAACCGACTCTCCATAACCTTCTCAGGAAATAGAGGCGCTGGTGAGCTTTCTTGATAATTGCATCAGTGTTCTCGGACCAGGAGAAATCTTCAGAGATGTGCACGCCCAGGAATTTGAAGCTCTTGACCCTTTCAACCATCGACCCGTTGATATAAACAGGACTGTGGGTCCCCATCCTACTCCTTCCAAAGTCCACAATCAGTTCCTTGGTTTTGCTGGTGTTGAGGGCCAGGTTATTGTGCTGGCACCATATGGACAGTCGCTCGATCTCTCTTCTGTACTCCGTGTACAGTGTACGGTAAGTCCTTTAAAAGAGGGGGGAGGGGGGAAGGGGGGAGAAGGAGTGGAGACACTTTTAAGAAGCCAGACAACTTTTAATAAGCCAGAGATACACAGCTGTGAAGTTCGGTGGGCGTTTAACACTACCGATCGGTTATCCTTGGTTCTGAAAACTCGTGCTTACCTTTTTTTTCCCCAATGAGCCAATGAAAATGACCGGTCAGCAAAGGCGATTAACTAAAACTACCTACGACTACCTCGACTAAGTATAACTACATGGTGACCCCACTGCACCTATGACTACAGGATTACCAATTTTCTCCATGGCAACCAATTTTTGGTCGCAGAAAATTTTTCAACATGTTGAAACATTTGCGGCGACCATACTGAGGCCGCGACTAGTTCCCAGAATGTGGGAACTCCTCGTGACCATGAAGGAGACTCACCAAAGACCATCAGCGAACATGTGGCGACCATGTGGCGAGTGTAGAGTCTCTTGCACTCGCCTAAAAAGTCGCCTAAGTGGGACAGGCCCTTTAGAAACTTTATTGAATTTCACCATTATAATGGCAAGGAGCTGTAATAAACATGATGACATTTCTAGTATTCAAATGCAATGTTAAATAATTCTGCTGCTGGAATCCAATGACTTTTTTTAAACATTTATATTTTTCAGAAATTTTTAAAACGTGTTTAAATCCATTGAAACTATCAAACATCTTAAGGTAGTCAGGTTCTTCCGCCTGACACCTAGTTGCCACTGTCAGCCCACTGGGTCTTGGAAGGAGAACCTCCAATACAATGGATCCCATGAGGCCAGGAAAGGTTAGTGCATCCTCTGCAACTGTATTGGGTGGGAGGTGTTTTATATTTCTAAACTATGTTCAGTTTTTTTTAATAAAATGTGGATATTAGATCAAATATTTGGTCAAACTTTGAGAAGCTGACTTTAGTTTCCAATGATATTTCAGCTGGAGACCTACTTAAAGGCTGTACATCTGGCAACTTTAGCGGCATTGGTAAGCTACTGTTGTGCACTTGCCTCTGAAAAGCCAAAGATCAAGTGCATGATAAGTAGATTTTGTCTTCTCATTCAAAACTTTGCTTTCCACAAATGTGGAGTCCAACACTAAAATGCTTTACTTGTGAAAAGATTACATTAGCAAACAACAGTGAGATTGAATGCAGAAGCAGTAGAAAATTGTCGTGATTGGACAATATGCACTTATTGAGATAAATTAAGTACAAATTGCTCAATTTTTTAAACATGCAAGTCTATTTTGATGACAGTAAACTTATATGGACTGATTACAAACTTGCAATTTAAAGAATGGGATCAGATAATATCATAAACCATGAGAGCAAAGCACAGGTTGACTATGTGTGATTATCTTAACCTCATGATTTGTGGACATGTCTCATGTCATTAATCGCCAGCTGTCCATTTGCCATGATGTTGTCTTGTTAAGCCTAAAAATACTTCCTCAGTCACTGCACTGAAATACTGGCAGTGGCTATTTGAGAATAAAATACAGGAATCTTCAGAATCACACTTAGTCCAATTTTGATCTTGTTCTGGAACCATCACACTTGCCATATAATACATTTGCAAGAATTTTCATTCTCTCATTTTACAACAGGTGTTGAGTTTACCTTGGAACGGTTAATGCCTCTCTTAAAATAGTCAGGAATAAATTCTACATTCATGCAATATAGCTTTATTTACACAATTAACTAAGTGTGTTGGAGTTTGGGAAAATGCAGGAGATGTGGGTAGAATCTGGGCCCACTTGATTTATAAAGGAAAGTTAATAACTGGAAATGAAGATAAGTCTAGAAGGCAACTGGGATGCAGGTGGTTTAGGTTTTGACTACAAGCCCTTTTATCAAAAAAAATGTGACCTCTGTACTGCTGAACAGTAATTGTGGTTGTAGCTTTTGCGTAACTAAATCCTTTCCTATTTTCCTCACAGGAGTATATGATAATCCAAATTATTTTTGACTTTACAACATTTAAAACAACATCATCTTCAAAAGCTTTGTTTTCAGTCTGACCCTGCGTCCAAAAGTCATGTTGCCTTTCATTTTTCCTTAGCAATTAGAGAGAATTTGACATTTGCGGAAAAAGTTTTTCAAGCAAGTTTTTGCAAATAGTAAAATGTAAAAAAGAATGAAGTAAAAATGAGAAACCCCAGAGGACCACTAGTCTAAATAAAATTACATTACACTGAAGTACAATTTCTTTCTATGGATATTTTAAAAGATATATAAACTTTCTAAGGTAAACTCAACACCCGTTCTGGAATGGATGAACAAAAAGTTTTGTAAATGTATTGCTTGACCATTGTGATCTTTCAAAAGCAATATAAAAACTGACATGCATAGTGAATGGATAGCAAAGCACTGACTCAGGAAATGTATAAATTGTTTAAAATGTTGTACTGAAAAAAATAGTTCCCATGTTAAATCCTGCACATTTCTTAGTCAGCAATATTTTGGATTATAAATTATATCAACATTTACCATTGAATTTGGTTCGGTTACATGTCACAAAATAGCTATTGGGGGTAGCGTTTAATGAATTCTACGTTTTCAAAGTTTAGCTGCCATTGAGTTTAGTTCTTCAATTGAGTTAATTAGTTTTAAATGCCATCGCCTTTGCCTGTTATCTTTTTAATGGTTCTTGTTGACACTCTTTTCAATACCTTTTGATTTTGCTTTTGCTTTTTACAATGTCAGGAACCCATTCCAACTAGTCTGCCTAGTTATATAAGAAATGTGACAACTGGCTGCCCCTTCTCTTTAGCCTTAAAGTCTTAGCCCTCTGTATAAACAGGCTGCAGCCGGAAGTTCCCCACTGTTTTTGCCAAGCCTGTGACTCTATTCTCAGGCCATTTCCTTTATTTGGCCTCAAGTGTAACTCTTAGCTAAACAAAAAAAAAAATTCCATACCGCTACTCCACGGTTTTCACCCTTGCAGTATCAAGCTGTGCGTAACAAAGGTATTACATGCTTCCCTATTATTTGCCCAGCTGAGTTCTGGTTTCCTTTTTTAAATGGTAGAAGTCAAAACTGAATGAATATCACTTCCAGAACATTTAAAGAAATATTCCCAATGTTAAATCAGACTTGTTTTATCTAAGCAGCAAACTGCACCAGAATTGATTTAATGATCCACCATTTTGCAAGAATTAAACTGCCTCTGCAACCCAAACAATTGCAATGGTGGAGTGCCAATGTAAGTGCGCTTGAGGGGGTAAAGGGTTGGATGATTCTTTGGTGCAAAAGCCTGCTGATAGTTGTTCTTTAATCTTGCAAAACAATAGCCACCCAAGTGAAATACCAATGGACAACTAAGATATTTCTGGAGACACAGCAAGGGGAAGTCAGCACGTTCATGCCTTAGGCTAACATTGTACTTTGCTCAAAATCTCCCATTTGCTATTTACAAAACCAGTCTTGAATGTTTTCCCAATAAATTAGTAAGATTAAACGAGAACTTACCAAGTTTGAAGGTTGATCTGTATTTTACGAGGAGTCGCGGTAAGGGATTTCGTGAAGACCCCGCCAGCACGCATGCGCGGCATCCTTCAAAGCAGCGGTGTGGAATCACAGAAACAAATCATGACTAAAAATAGTAAGATGAAAAACGTAGAACTTCCTAGTTGACCCTATGATAGAGGGTGGGAGCGGTGGGCACGAAATCCCTCACCGCGACTCCTCGTAAAATACAGATCAACCTTCAAACTTGGTAAGTTCTCGTTTAATCTTACTATTTTACTTCGGAGTCACGTGAGGGACTTCATGAAGATTTCAAAGCTCTGTGATTTCACGCCCTGGACAACGTCCATGCTTATCACACTGCCGCCAGTCTGATGGAGGAAGGCTGTTAATGGAGTTCAGTCGAAACTGGCTGAAAAATCAACACAATTTATTAATCAAATAAACAACAAATAACCCCTAATTCGGGGACAGACATTCACTGAGCGGTTCCCAGGATAGCTTCTGCGAATGTCGCAGGGACGAACAGTGGCTTGTTGTAGAACCGTTGAAAGGTTTCTTCACTGGCCCAGCCCGCGGTGGCGAGAATGTGGTCCATGGGCACCTCCATGGCTCTCGCCGCTGATGTGGATGCAGCCCTGGTGGAATGAGACTTAAAAATGTCAGTAGCAACTCCTGCTGCATCCAGCACCACCCTGAGCCACCTGGCGATAGTCTGTGCAGTCACCCGATGATGCGGAGGTTTATGACTGATGAGGAGCCCCTGTTCCTTCATCCTGATAACTCCTGTAACTCGGATGTAGTGGTGGAGATGGGTGACTATGCAGAGAGTGGCATCTACAGGGTACGCCCGAAATTCCAACTGCAGCCCATGCGCCCCTGGCCTGTGCTGCTTCAATAATTCTTCGACAAAGAAATTTATTCGTCCAGAGGTGGCCACCATGCTGTCCAGTCGTAGTTTTTGTAAAGTCTGGACTCGTTGTGCTGTAGTCAGTGCCATCAGCATCACCACCTTGAGGGTGAGCTGTTTCAGTGGTAGCTCATTCATTGGAGCCCAGCTCCTTAGTAGGGTCAGCACAATCCACACATCCCACGTTACTGTATATCTGGGTCGCGGAGGGTTGGTGTTGAACACTCCCCTCATTAGTTTAGACACCAGGTGGTTGGAGCTGATACCTATATCCAGGTATGAGGACAGCGCACTCCTGGCGCTGTTGACGGCACTGTAGCTGAGGCCAGCATCGAAATGGAGGCCAGCTAGAAACTCCAGGACATCAGGTATCGTTGCCGAGTTGGAAGACTTGTTGGTCCGGGCACAGAATGCCTCCCACTTCCTGATTTGGGTGAGGTACTGTTTCCGAGTTGATTCTCGGCATGATGCGGCGATAAGGTCTATGGCTCGTGATGAGATGCCCGGATGAGTGGTCTTTTCAGAACCTGCAGGCCAACAAGTTTAAATGACCATGGCAAGGATGACTAACCCCCGTAATGGGGTGAGTAATCAATTTGGGGTGTTTCCCAATCGCCATCCATGGTTGTTTTAAAATTTTAACGACCATCGGGTACCATGGTTGTGTAGGCCAGTCGGAAATGATCAATATGCCAGTTGCAGAGTCTAATTTAATTGTCTGCAATACCCGACTGATGAGGCAAAATGGGGGAAAAGCGTAGCAAAACCATTTCCCCCAATGGATAGGGAACGCATCCATTGCTATTGCCGCCAAGGTCTGGTTCCCACGACACATACGTTGGTATCTGATGATTCAGCCTGGGCGCAAATAGGTCAATATCTGGTGTCCCATAGTGAGCTATAATATCTCCAAAAATTTGGGGGTTCAACATCCACTCGATGTTATCATTGAAGACTCGTGACCTGGTGTCCGCCACTGTATTAAGCTTCCCAGGCAAATAGGTTGCAGTAATCCAAATATTTCTTTCAATGCACCAGTGCCAAATTGTATTAGCCAATTCATCACAAGATAGCGACCTGATACCACCCATATGATTGATGTAAGCCACCACTGTAGTATTATCTATTTGAAGGCGGACATGTAAATCCCGTGAATTAGTACAGTAAGCCCGCAGTCCATGAAATGCCCCCAGCATTTCTATATAGTTTATCCCGTGTGACTCCAGGAATGTAGACTCATGAGAGTTCCATCTGCCACCACAACTGGACATCGTATCAGTTGCTCCCCAGCCTTGTGCGCTTGCGTCAGTTTGTAGCACAACATCAGGGTTGCTCACTATGATGGGTCTATGACACTCTCTAATATTGTCAACCCACCATTGTAGCTCGTTTCTAGCTTCCGGTGGTAACCGAATTGGCCGATCAAAGTGCCCAGCATTTGTTTTTAATGCGGTGATTTTTGATCTTTGTAAATTTCGGTAGTGTAGCGGTCCGAATCGTGCAGCTGGGAATGTAGCTACCAATTTGCCTATAACTTTTGCTGTTTGCCGAATGGTCGGTACCCTGGCGCAAGCAAGATTGCGGCACTCTTCTATTATAGCAGTAGCTTTATTAGTTGGGATGGTAATCTTAATTAAATTGGTGTCTAGGGTGAACCCTAAATAATCAATAACCCGTACCGGGTGCAGTTTTGATTTGTCTGGATGGATTACAAACCTAAGCTTCTCGAACAGAGCCTTGGTTGCAGCCACTCCTTGAATTGCCAATTGGAGGGTCTGACCCACTATAAGGATATCATCCAAATATGCCATTACCATATAATTTTGTTGTCGGAGAAGAGCCAATATAGGTTTTACCAATTTGGTAAACAGCCTAGGGGCTGTGGTGATTCCATTGGGCAATGCCTTGTACTCCCATAATTGACCCTTCCAGACAAACTTCAGAAATTTCCTGTGAGCCTCAGCGATGGGCACCGTATAGTATGCATCTTTCAAATCGATGCATGCCATAAAGTACCCTGGGTAAAGCATCTGCCTAGCTGTTTCAAAAGTATGCATTTTGAAATGGTTATGTTGTACAAAAGTGTTCAACTCAGTTAAGTCTATTATAATCCGACATCCCCCATCTTTTTTAATTCTGGTGAAGATGTTAGACACAAACTCAATAGGTTCATGCTTGCTTTTGCCAATTACCCCTTTTGCTGCTAGCCGTATAATTTCAGCATGTCCTGCCTCCACCTCTTTTTGGGATAGAGTAAAATTCCTATGAGGCGAATGCTGGGTAGGGGGATTTATACCTCCAATAAATTCTATAACATACCCTTGAACACTTTGTAAAATAAACTCATCTGTGGTGACAATTTTCCATATGTCCAAGAAAGCCCGCAATCGCCCACCTATTCGTGCAGGAGGGGATGCTACGGCGTGAGAGGAACCAGACCCCCTTATCTCCATGGTTAACGGCGGTTCCGTACGTACGGTGTTTTGGGTGGACGTTGTGGAGGTTGACGGGGCGGCGGCCGCATCTTCCATGCAGGCCGTTGTTGGCCTTGCCCTAAAAAAGGTCGTTGTGTTTGTTGAGATGGAGGTAGGTAGGATCTTTGTGACCTGTCCGGCAGCCGTGGTTTCCAAGTTGTATTAGGCTGTTGCCGGTGATATGGGTGAAGTCTGGCCGATGGAGGTTTCATGAGGCCAGCAGTTTTGGCCTCCTCGTCCAGTTCCTTCACCTGTTTGGACAGGTCTCCAAACAACTGATGCGGCGGTGGAGCGGTTGATGGTCGGCACAACCCCGCGAATTTGGGGTTGAGTGTGGGCTTTATGGAGCTCTTACGCAGGCAATTTATCTCATACTGGGCGTTGCATAGGAGTGCCAGTGCATCTTGCTGTTCACTGGACACATTATCCCCGTCCAGGGTCCTAGCAAATGCCGTTATGCCCGTTGGGAGAACCTTTAAGATACGCTGGAGGCGGACATCCTGCATCCTGGTGGCCATACTCAAGTGTCCCCAGATCTGGGCATTAACCAAGGGCACACTGAGGTTGATGCAGTTCTCGGGCGGTTTTATTTTCTCCAAGGTATCATTGAGAACCTGACTCTGAAGTTGGTGCGTAGTCAGGTAATCAATGGTGCCCGCCAATTTGTGGTGCAGAGGTTCACCTGTCTGGGTGGTAGCGGCAAACTTACTCACCACATCCAGCATATCCTCCTCATGCTCTGGCTCAGCGGTCACTGGCTGTCCCGGGTCGTCTTCAAACACAGCAGCTGGGCAATCACTCACACTTCTGGCTGGAGGCGATGAGATGCTGAGTGGGGTCCTCGCACGGCTAGTGGATGCCCGCGAGTCCCGCTCTTCTCGTTCCCGGTCCCGCTGGAGGAGTTGCTCCACTAAGAGCTCCAACCGCTCAATGCGACCGTCCCTGCTATGTGCAGCGGACAAGCCGACTTCCCCAGGCCCTGCGAACTCACTGGGGCTTCCACCATCGGACCACACCTCCGTAAGGTGCTGTCTACGGTCCAATGGCAGGTTGTCGTGACCTACAGCCCAAGTAGGATCATACGACTCACGCACGGACTCTCCGCTAGTCTGTCTTCTCCCAGACTGTGACGGCCCCCACCTGTCTGATATGAAGGCAGGTGAGTTGAATCGGCGCCGGCCCCCGGAACCTGGCTCCCCGGAGTCCGTGCAGGCTTACCTCCACACTTGCCCATCTTTTGGCGTGGAGGCGCATGGTCGGCCGCTCCCAGAGCTGAGCTGACCGACCGCCTCCTGCTGCCACCTCCGCCCTTGACCACAGCCTGACGGGGTGTGTTGTCGGCGGTATCTGCTCCAGCAGGCCTACTCGACGCAGCAGTGGTGTTGCCAGACTGCACTACGGCAGATCTCCCTGGCAGTGGTATGTTTTGCACTTTTGCAGGGCTCCCCTGTCGTGCAGCTGTCCCCGAGCCCAGCCCCTTCGGGTCTTCTGGAACTCGGGGAGAGGTTGCTTGTGAAAAGCGAGACCCCTTGCCACGTACCTGTTTCCCCCCTCTTTTCTTGGGGGAAGGGGGCTCGAAGTCTGGATCCGTTGCATCCAGCTCCGGAGCGGTAAACCATTCGGGTGAGTCGGCCCCTAAAGTAGCGGGAGCGCCCGACTTCCGCATTCCTGCCCCCACATGCCTCGAAGCTGCCGGTGTTGCTTGCAGCTCCGGGGACAAGGGCCGTTGGCTGGTCGAAGCTCGGCTCCTTGACAGCGTCGCCTTCCTCTTGCCCTTGTCCATCCTGTGGAGTAAAGGTAAGTACTCTCCTACCGGCCTTATGAAGGAGCCCGAGGAGAGAGCGCACTCCCCCCCCCCCAGCCTGCCGATGCAAATGCGCGCGACGATATGCCGCGCATGCGTGCTGGCGGGGTCTTCACGAAGTCACTCACGTGACTCCGAAGTAAAATAAGTTTTATTTCAATCAAAAGCAAAACATCATGAAAACCCCAGCATCAGCCAAAATGTTTTCCAAAACCACTTTGGAATTTGAGTCCACAATGACATAATTATTTTGCTCTCTAATTGTAACAATGCACCTGTCCCTGCTGAAAATCATCAGTACTATCTGGTTACAGAATCCTCAAGTGCAATCCTCTTTGTAAAGTGTGCTGCCTAGAAATTCAAATGCAAATAAATACAAATAAATAGAATGACATTAACATGGCAGTGTAACAATTATTATGATTGCTCTCCACTGTGTCAAAATGAATTGCAGCTGAGACCCCAGGATCTGGGTTGCAAGATAGTTGGAAATCTGCTGCCTATTCCTCCTCTCCAAATTCAGCTTGATGCCAAGTCTGAAGCTTGGAATTAGCAACAGATGCCTGTGGCATTCCATGCCACATGGGATTTGCGGTTCCGGTGGGGACAATCAGGGAGGAGATTAGTACATGTAGAGCAGAACAGTACATAGTGGGGAAGGGGGAAAGAACAGCACATAGTGGGAAGAGAATTGAATCAGTGCTGTATGATGTTGGGTGGGAGGCTTGGATCAAGATTAGTTCCATACTAGAAAGAGGTGACAAAAAACTGGATTGGGAACATTAGGCAATCAATACAATCAGTATTCAGGTACATTAACGTACTTGCAGACCTCCCAGTTCAGCACTGTGCAATTATGATCATGTTGTCCCCATCCTACAGATGTCTTCCAAGTTCCCACTGGTATTGATAGAGCTCAGGTTTTGTTCTTTAGACGTTAAGTTTGGTCTAATTCCACGATTGCTGTGATTTGACCCTGAAAATGTCATAAATGTGATTTATTTAATGTTAAAATTGCTTGCAATGCTAGTCAATCGAATTTCTAGGCATGCGTGCCCTCCCATAGGGTGTCAGTTTTTGCCACTGTCAAATAAATGGCCCCATTGATTTTCTGGAACCTCTTAAACTTATTCACTTTCCAGTGTACTATTATTTTTCTTGATGAGCAGGGTCAAAGGTAGGCTGATCTATTTTCATTTTATGATATGCGCTTTACAAATATCTGTCATGACCTACTAGCAGCCGTTGGGTCTGCATCTTAAAGGACTGTCTCTCATATCTATCCAGACACTGTCAAAATGAACACCACTTAGTTTGATAAATGGCACAAGTTTTCTTAGTTAAGTATAGAGAACAGGTGCATTAAGTGTTGAAAATTTCCAACTGCAGGTTCTTGGAGTAGATTACAGCGGAGTAACCCCAGTTGATTGAATACGAAACTAACACATGCATATGGCTTCTTAATTACCTGTATATATGGCACACTGCAGGTGCACAGTCTACAGTTGCCTGATAATCCCACGGTACAAAAATATTAGCTGTGCTGCTAAGTTTGTACAAGCCCTCATTTTTTTAACCATTGCCTGATCCTTGCTGTACTGTTGAGTGCTACTGTACACAGTTTAACTTATGATGTATTTACCATATATATATTACCAGAAATTTCCACCAAAATGTTAATGTTAATTTATTGATCCACAATGAGAAATGACCTTGATATTTGCTTGGTCATGCCCACAGAAAATAATTCTCCCATTGAAATTGTTTGTACTCTCCTGAAAACATTGACTCCTGCCAAAGTTCACTTCCATGGTTGTGTAGTTCCCTTCTGCTCCTTGGACAATAAAGGTCCAGTGATCTCACTTCATCCAGCAAACAACTATTTGGGGTTAGGAGGGAAGATAAATCAGCCATGATTGAATGGTGGAATAGACTTGATGGGCCAAATGGCATAATTCTACTCCTATCACTTTTGAACTTACGAACTTATTTGTGGATCCTAGCAGGCCAACCAGCGGTTGATCAGGAAACAAAAGAGATTTCTTTGCTCGATTATGCTTTGGTTAACGCTCAAGCCTTTCCTTCCTCCCCTACAATTTCCTATGTCATTAACGTAACTTCACTTCAAAAGCTTACCTTTCATTTATTGTCTTTCCCCAGTTGCCCTCTGAGCTGAGCAGCTTGCTAGGTCATACCAGAGGGTGGCTAAGAGTTAACCATGTTGATTGGTCTGGAGTCACATACAGGGCCAGACGGTAAAAGAATGGCAGGTTTCCTCCCCTGAAGGATATTTGCAACCAGATGGAATGTTAGAACAAAGCAGAAGTTTCATGGTTCCCATTACTGATGCTAGCTATTTATTCCAGGTTTATTTAATTACTTGAATTTAAATTTCCCAACTGCAATGACTGTTAACATGTGTTGAATTCATTTGAGCATGAAGGAATATAAAGAACAGTATAACTAAGAAACAAATATACCATATATCATCTTTAAAAAAATTGTTATGGTCTGGTCTTTCTTTAATGAAGGATATACTTGCAATAAAGGGAATGCAGTGAAGGTTCACCGGGCTGATTTCTGGGATGGGGAATTATCTTATGAGGCGAGACTAAGCCCACTGGGTCTATACTTTCCAGGATTTAAACAAATTATCCCACTGAAATGGTGGCTCTCCAAGTTGAGCTGTATAGAACCGGAAATCACAGTAGCAAAATAAGAGGTTGAACAATGAGATGAGGAATTTTCTTCATCCAGTGGATGGTGAATTGGATCTCTGGGATTGTCCATCCAAGAAGACTTCTAAGACTTAAATGCTGTGTATATTCAAAAAGGAAATTGATAGTTTTTAAGATGACAAGAAAATCAAGGGATATGAGGTTAGTGCAGGAGAATAGCACCAAACTAGAAGATCAGCTGTGAACTTATTAAATGGTAGGACAGATGCAAAAAACCAACTAGAATATTCCTGCTTCTGTTTTTCAACTATTATACCACAGGGGATTTGAATTCACATCACCAGCTCGCTCGTTCATGCCTTTCTTTTTCTTGCATATGGCGTGCTCAGCCTAAAGTTGTAGGACATCTTGTCCTATTTGATTGTGCATGCCTGGTTGATTGCATTCGTCGAAACAGGGCGGACCACGTGAAGGTTGCAATCTTCCACCCCAGTCCATGCCTTTAATAACACACCACTTTATTACATGCTTCACAGTGGGTTTTTTTTGTTGCAAATTCCAGATTTGCAAAGTGGTTTATTGTCAATCTGAACAGGAACGCCACTGACATAGGCACAAATTGGTGAATTTTTAATTCTTTGAGTCCTTCAATACATTCTGCTCCAACTGTTCCTTTCTCATACTATGACATAATTGAAGTAAGTCCATTTGAATTTGCTAGTGGGTGTAAGGTTACAATAGTTTTTGCAGCCACATTGATATGCGCAGAGTATGCTTCAGCAACCAGCCGCATGCACTGTGTGTGACTCATAGTTTAAGATCCCATAATTATTTTAGTAAACCAGAGTTGCAACAGCCGTCAATAGGTGAAACTGTCAAACTTGGATTACACCAGCAACTCCTCCAAGGTATGATGGGAATGGTGCATCTGCTAGAATCGTGCCTTGGTTGGATGACAGTTTATTGATGTAATATGAACCCTGTAACACAGTTCAGAACAATGAAGCCAATGTACGCATGGGCCATTGTTAACTATGCAGCCTCCATGGTGCAGAGTAAATGTGCAAAGTTTAGAGCTTATGGAGTTAGCATATGGAGCTGGCATCATGAATAGCTTTGCAGAACCAGTTATTTAAAGGATTGAAATACTTCTATGTTCTTTGTAGAATCCATAAGGTGGAGACAACAATGGCATATTCTACTTGGAGACAACAATGGCATATTATATACAATAGACGATAGGTGCAGGAGTAGGCCATTCGGCCCTTCGAGCCAGCACCGCCATTCAATGTGATCATGGCTGATCATCCCCAATCAGTACCCCGTTCCTGCCTTCTCCCCATATCCCCTGACTCCACTATTTTTAAGAGCCCTATCTAGCTCTCTCTTGAAAGCATCCAGAGAACCTGCCTCCATCGCACTCTGAAGCAGAGAATTCCTCAGACTCACCACCGTAAAAAACCTTTTCACTGTACCACAATGCACACGACAATAATAAACTAAACTAAACTAAACTAATAATGCATATACCTGCATCCCACAAATGAGTACATATCTATGTGTAGGAAAGAACTGCAGATGCTGATTTAAACCGAAGATAGACACAAAAAGCTGGAGTAACTCAACGGGACAGGCAGCATCTCTGGAGAGAAAGAATGGATGAGAGAAAGAAAGATGCTGCCTGTCCCACTGAGTTACTCCAGCATTTGGTTTCTTGGACACACAGGGCTAAATCAAGATCAATTAATTTTCTCTCTTAATATTGACTCACCCCTCCTGAATTTCCATGTTATCCCATGGCCATGCTTACATATGGTGGTCCCACGGGTCTGGGTGTTCTGGGTGCTTGACTAGTGCAATTATCTCATGAGGTGATTCACCTGAGAGTTTCTCATAGGCCAGCAAAAGATAAAACTATCTTGGATCTATAAACCTATTAGCTTGCCTCTCTGTGTTGTGTTAGGGGTAACAAGAATATAATTTTCTCAAGCAAATTATAGACATCAGAATTATTACTGCAAGAACGGGAATGTATTAGTATCTGGATGAGAGCAATATTGCAAACACTGCATGTTATTCATCCTTATCTGGCTCTGAGAAAATGCTGATGATACTGTCACTTCTTTGAGCCACTGTATTCATTTTGGTGATGCTACTCTCACAGTTGTTGTCCAGACTGAGCCAGGATCTAGAAGAGATAGAAATGTATTTCTAAGTCAGAATGATGAGTAGTTTGGACGGGATGTGGAACATGCAGTTTCAACCTTAGCCTTCCTGGTGATAGAGGTCAGGAATAGGTTTTGGAGTGCTAGCAAAATAACAAAGGTAAGTAGCTACAATCACAATATGGGTGAAGGAATTAATATTTTAGATCTTGGATGGAATATTTTGGTTTGAATATCCCAATCTGCAGTTACCACTTGCTTGTGTCCCTGTAATATTAAAATATAACAATGTGAAATAATGTTTAACACACAGGATCTGAACATTACTGATAGGTTGTATATTGTCCCCTTATTGCCCCATCAACTGATCTTCTGGGCATTTCAGAGGGCAGGTGTGAGTCATCCTCATGGAGTCACATGTTTGCCATGGCAGCTAAGGATGGCAGATTCACCTGAAGGGAATAAGGCAAATTTTTATTGAAATTCTGGTCGTTTACTGACAGCCAATGCTGATAATAGCTTTTTTAAATTCCAGATTTATTTTATTTAGTGAGTTCAAATGCCACACCTGTCATGGTGGAATTTGAACCCATAGCCTCAAATGGATTTTCATCTCGGAGTTGAACAACTCTGCATCTGGGTCTCAGCAGCAGTTTTTAGCTTGCCTTATTTTCTTGGATGATGGAATGGTAATAATAACTTGGAAATGCTATGAATGACTTCCTATCGATTGGACCGATGGCTTTAATCTTCCTCCTTCTCCCCATTACTCAGCACACTCAGGAGATCTTAATAATACACCCCTGCAAGGGAAATAAAATATATCTTTAGTTGATTTTCACCAAATTGGAAACATTTTCCAAATTTGAAGGAATTATTGTTTCAGAACTCATTTTTTGCTTCAATATTTTGATTTATCTCACTTTTTTTTTAGTCTGACCACGTCATCCTGTTCTGCTTTATCCACATCCTTTCCTATGTCTCTCCCTACTCTCTCAACTTTTCACTTTTGCGTCCCTGGTGTCTTGTACCTTTGTCAGTTTTAATTTCAAACTACTTCTCCTCATTTAGTGACAGGAAGAAATGATGTTCAGGTTCCCATACATCTGACAGTGGCACCCAGGGGAGGGGAAGTCAGAAGGTTGAGGGATGGGGAAGGGATTCAAAGAGAGCACTAGTCATTCTGCAGTTTATTTCCTATCAGACCACCAGCTGAAATATACATTCACACTTGTCTGCTTATCTGACAGCCATAAAGTACTGGGTCAGACATTGCTATATAGAGTAGCATAAGTGACAGTGTATGTATGGGGCTAATGAGAGTGTCACTGTAACAAGATACAAATTGACTGGTAACAGAGATAGATTTAATCCACTGGAGTTTTTGTATATCCTTGTTAATGGTTCCCTTGTGCAAATTGTACACTTGAATATGGAATGTGTGGGACCAATTACCTTAAAGTAATTATTTTATATAAACAGAAATGCCAATGTCACCAGTGTTCAAAAAAGTTTTAACGAAATTGTTTTAAAGACATCAAAGGCCTCATTTTCTTTTCCATGCCGATGTTGATATAGGGAAGTACTTTAAAATTAAGAAACTTATCATCATTAACACCAATAGTGAATAATCCGGTATTTAAACCATCTTCTATGGATAAAACATATAGACAATGGGAAAGATTGGGAATTAAAAAGGTGGGTGTCATGTATGAAATGGGAAATTTATTATCATTTCAACAATTAAAATCAAAATGTAATCTGAATAATAACCAATTCTTTAAATATTTACAGATATGTGACATTATAAAAAAAATATACCAAGATTACAGAATATAACGAAAGACCCACTGGAAGAAGCAATGAATATTAAGGCGGATTCACAAAAAATAATATCATATCTATATAACAGTATTCTTAATAGAGAATTGCCATCAACAGAGGCAATTAGAGAAGACTGGGAAAAAGATTTAATGGTAAAAATTTCTAAAGAAACATGGGAAAGGTATTTGATATATATACATAAATGTTCGATTAACACTAGACATAATTTAATTCAATTTAAAATATTACACAGATTATATTATTCAAAAGTTAGGTTGAATAAATTTTATTCAAATATTTCTCCCATCTGTGATAAAAGCCTTTCTCAAAATGCCAACTTCACACATTCTTTCGTTTCTTGCACAAAACTTCAAAGATTTTGGTGTGATATATTTGATATATTCACTAGTTTATTTAAGATAAAAATGGAACCTAGCATGGAAATGATTATCTTTGGAGTATTAGGAGATGGAAACAAATTAAATATATCCCAAATCTCATTTTTTAATTATGGTTTAATAATAGCGAAAAATCTCATACTCAAATTCTGGAAAAAGGCTACTATACCAACACTCAAAATGTGGATTGGTAATATGTTGGAAACGGCCCATTTGGAAGAAATGAGACTCCTCCTAATAGTAAAAAAAGACCAATTCTTAACGAGTTGGTCTCCATTTATTGATCTTGTGGATTCATGGGGTGTAATAACATCGTAAAATTAAAAGCTCGGGGTTTGAGTGAAAAATGATTAAGAACAAAAATTACATATATATATCGACTTGTGGCGTGTGAGAATCTCCTTTCTGCTTCATTTTCTCACTTATTTCTTTCTTTACACGACACTCACTAGATTATTCTTTACTCTTCGATACTTCTTTCTTTCTCATTTCTTTCGAAAAAAAAAAGGAAGTTCTACAAAGAATGTTTTAATAAATCTGGGAACCTGTAAAAAGGTACCATTAAAATGTAATGTACTTACTTCTAATAAATAAATTTAAAAAAACAACAAAAAAACAGAAATGCCAATGTCACCAGTGTTCAAAAAAGTTTTAACAAAATTGTTTTAAAGACATCAAAGGCCTCATTTTCTTTTCCATGCCGATGCTGATATAGGGAAGTACAGTACTGGAATGGGAAATGCTCATGTTGGGCGCCTGGCTAAATCGCAATTACGTAAGCCTGCACATGTGCTCTCTGCATTATTTTACTATAAACCCATGAACCCCCACAGTTATTTGCATTATACCTCCTCCTACCCTGCCTGTTACAAATACACCATCCACTACTCTCAATTTCTCCATTTCCACTGCATCTGCTCCAAGTCGAGGGTTTCCATTCTAGGAATTCTGAGATGTCCGCTTTGTTTAGTAATTGTGGGTTCCCCCTATTGTCAAAAATGGACCCCTCACCGTGTTAACTCTACATCCCGTAGTTCTGCTCTCGCTCCCCCCCCCCCCCCCCCCCCCCCCGGACAGAACAAAGATAAAATTTCCTGGTCCTTATCTTTCACGCTAGCAGCCTCCGCGTCCAACACATCATTCTCCAACATTTACGCCACCTCCAACGTGATCCCTCCACTAGTCACATCTACCCATCCCCACCTTTTTTTCACCCAGTTTTATTCCAGTTTTATACCAAACCATTGCGCAGTGTGCACTACAGGAGATAACTTATGAGAAGAATGAAGAGTCTTTCAAATTTAAGAAACAAAGGGTACATCTGCACATTGGGCTTCCTTTGGAAAAGTCTTTGAACCTTCCAAGCTTGATATTTCCTGACCAATTTCTGTCAGCTCACCAGCCAGCTTAAATCTGAACAACAAAACATAAAATAAAACATCCTGGTATACTCAGACAAGGCACCTGAATCATTATGACAGAGGGATCCTTTGCCATGAGACAGCCGACTTCTGAAGACATTGTTTCAAAAGATCAAAGATTTAGCATGTAATACAAAATAATCCTGTTTATCTGCTCACCTTGCACTTTACCAACGTCAATCGCAGTGTGATTCTCTGATGCCCAAATCCAAAAATAGTTGGGTCAAACAGTCTAAAATGGAATAAATTAATTTTACATTAAAAAAAAATGTTTTAAAAATTGATGTTTTTCAGCATATTTTCTTTCAGCCATTATAATTTGAGGTTAGAGAGTCACGAAACTCCAGGGTATAAAGATTACAATAATCAATTCTAGCAATAAGGGAAGAATACACAGTGTTTATATTGCTCAGTAAAGGATAAAGTAACCAAGGTAAACTCTCCACTTGAAACTGAGAGGGATGTTGCTTAACTTCATTTGTATTGACAAGACACAATGATTAAACAGCCTTTCTGCTGCTTTGATGGCAGTTTCTGATGTGGGCAACAATGCTTTACCACCACTTAAAACATTGCACGCATAGAATCTTTAAAGTTTTGTTGTGACTTGCTGAGGAACGGCAGTCCTTGACCCTGTCTACTTAGCCAATTAACGCATCAATGAACAACAATATATTAATGAATGGCATTAATTCCTTCAAACCACGGTTGTTATAGATATAAACACTGACTCTACAAATTTAGGAAGGTTAATTGATTGATTCCATTTCTGGAATGATTATCCAGTTCCGTTTGTTTAACTTGACCTCTGTTTCATACCAAACTAACCCATACTAAGTACCTTGACAAGCTAGTGCAAAAAAGCTAACTCAAATGGCTGGGTGATTATCAAGGGAACACAGTCATTATCCAATAAACAGAACAAATGGGTCAATACACCACACATGTTAATCAATATTTAGAACGTGTCTGTCCACTGTATCATTTGCTGGGTTTCTGTACATGTCTACCCCCATTACCTCAACTATAACTTCATCATTTCCACCCATAGTCATTTCTGGACTCAGTCACATATTATTTCAGATTAACTGAATCTGATATTTTTCACACATCTCCTAAATTTTAATGCCAGACCTGTTATTTGAAAGTTAAGAGGAGATGCAGGTGGTTTAAGTTAAGGACCAGTTTAATTCTTCAGCTTCCATTAGGGTAAATGGGGGTAGTGTGGCATTAATGGGCAAGATATGTCCATTCTGTGGCATGCCCACCTCCTTTTTTGTTTGTTCAGGCTGCCGGTATTTTAAGGCGGCAGCAATTGGGGCCAGGTAGTACAAGGTGTCGAAACCAGGGCTGGAGTAACTTGTGGGGAGAGGGTTGTAAAGTCAAAACTAAGGGTAGGGAATAATGGGTTATACAAAAGGCTGGAGAAACTCAGCGGGTGCAGCAGCATCTAAGGAGCGAAGGAGATAGGCGACGTTTCGGGTCGAGACCCTTCTTCAGACTGGTCAGGGATCAGGGAAACGAGAGATATAGACGGTGATGTGGAGAGATAAAGAACAATGAATGAAAGATATGCAAAAAAGTATCGATGATAAAGGGAACAAGCCATTGTAAGCTGTTTGTGGTGTGAAAATGAGAAGCTAGTGCGACTAGGGTGGGGGAGGGAGATAGAGATAGAGGGAATGCCAGGGCCCGTGGGCTGAGGGAGAGGTGGGAAGGGGAGGAGACAGCAAGGATTAACAGAATTCAGAAAATTCAATGCTTGTGTAGGTTATGTAACTATCAGTCTAAAAAAGGGCCTCGACCAGAAACATCACCTATCCATATTCTCCAGAGATGCTGCCTGGCCCGTTGAGTTATTCTAGAATTTAGTGTCTTTCTGAAGTAATGTAACTTGCCTTAGTAAGGACCAGTGCAACTATTGAATTCCCGATCTTCCAATTTAACATGTAGCAGTTTTAACACTTTTTTTTCTCAGTACTTTCTCCATAGTTGTAACATTATTCTGTTTTCAATTTAATTTCTCTTTTGCTCCACCTGACAAACTCATGTATCGTATGATTCACCTGGTCAGGCTAAACAACGTTTTTCACTGTATCTCGGTACGTGACAATAGTAACCTAATATTAATAAAACCTGTATAGGTTTTATCAACAGTCTGATGAAGGGTCTCGACCCAAAACGTCACCCATTCCTTCTCTCCAGAGATGCTGCCTGTCCTGCTGAGTTACTCCAGTATTTTGTGTCTATCTTTGATTTAAACCAATTTTTAGTCTGAAGAAGGGTCTCGACCCGAAACGTCGCCTATCTCCTTCGCTCCTTAGATGCTGCTGCACCCGCTGAGTTTCTCCAGCTTTTTGTGTACCATTATTAAAACCTATGTGTAGGAAAGAACTGCAGACGCTGGTTTAAATCAAAGATAGACACAAAATACTGGAGTAACTCAGCAGGGCAGCATCTCTGGAGAGAAGGAATGGGTGACGTTTTGGGTCGAGACCCTTCATCAGACTGTTGATAAAACCTATACAGTATATCCTGAGATTACCCAACAACAGACCTTCTGGAAAACATTTGCTTCTTTTCTCTCTTAATGTTTCAGTAGAAATGCTGCAGGGAAATTACATTATTTCATAAGCATCAGATAAAGACAGCAGATATATGTAAATGAAACATGCACAAGAACTGGCTGATCCAATGTTCCAGTGTAATGTGAAATGACTCAGAAGCGATTTTACTTTTTACCGGCAAGAGCTTTTGATCATGCAACAATGCAAATAAAAATCACGACATGTTCAAAATTCTAGACTGGAAGATCCTCCTATGATCAAAATATTTTATTGTTAACTCTACCTTTCCTTCCCTTTTGGTCATAGGCTAGCAGCTGTTTATTTCAGCAGCCTTGAAAACCCAAACATGATGAGAACCCAGCCTTGTGAATCTGCAGTATAGGGCTAGGTGTGGGCTGAACAGCAAAAACAGCATGCAGTAGACAGAGCTAAATAATCACACAATTCGAAGATCAGATCTAAGTTACCATATTATGTTCTAAATAGTGGTGAACATAGTGGTGGTATACATCAGTGAGACCAAACGCAGATTGGGTGATCATCTCGAGGAGCACCTTTTCTCAGCCAGCCTGAACCAACCTGATCTCCCAATGGCTGGACACAGACCTAGGTCTACTCCATTGTCAGAGTGAGGCTAAAAGCAAATTGGAGGGAGAGCATTTCATATTTCGCTTGGGCAACTTACAGCCCAGTGATATGAATATTAATTTCTCTCTCTTCAGGTAGCCCCAGCATTCCCTCTCTCTATCCCTCCCCCACCCAAGTCACACTAGCTTCTCATTTTCACCCTACAAACATCTTACAATGGTCCGTTTCCTTTATCATTGTTACTTTTTTGTATATCTTTTATTCATTGTTCTTTATCTCTTCACATCATTGTCCATATCTCTCGTTTCCCTTATTCATAACCAGTCTGAAGAAGGGTCCCGAACCGAAACATCACCCATTCCTTCTCTCCATAAATGCTGCCTGTCCCGTTAAATTGCTCCAGCTATTTGTGTCTTTCTTTGGTTTAAACCAGCATCTACAGTTCCTTCTTACACAACAATAGGTCGTCTGATTGATAATGTGGAAAATTGTCCAGGATTATCACAAAATGCAGGACAAATCTAATCTGGTTGCTTACCACACAATCAGCCTCCTCTTAATCACCTGCAAAATGGTAAAATTTGTTCACACCAGTGATTTCAAGTCGCAGTTACTCAACAATTACGTACTCAGTAGTGCCCAATTAGTAGTTCACCTTGACCAGTTTGCTTCAGACCTCACCACAACCTTGGTCCAAAAATGGATAGCTGCCAGTCTATGAGCAAAGGGGAAGGAATGGAAGAGGTAACATTTGGAGATGTTTAACAGGAAAATGTTCAGCCCTGTGTCAAACTGGATAAAATATGAGAAGTTAAAAAATCATAAATTATGTAGTTTTCACATGGCAACTTTTTCCAACTAATGTTGCTTATCATGTTTTACTCATGGTCAAATCATCCCATTTGCAAAATGACGCCTCTTTCCATTTACCCCTTGCCAGTGGCTCTGTAGATGGTGCCCTCATTGTACAGCCATGGCAGAGAAGCAATTCATTCCATAAGAACACGTAAAGTAATGAATGTCAGTCATTATGAGCCACATCAAGCACAATCTGGCCCATTAATTAACCCACAGCTCATCACTGTGTAGTTATCAAGTGCCGGAAAGAATCCATCATTTCCAGTTAAAATAGTTAAAATGTAAATACCATTACTGTCTGAATGTGTATTTCCAAAGCTGACAAGTTCCTAAACAACTTCATGTCACAGAGATAAGTATTGAATTCCAATTGCTAACAAAAACATTTTTAAAATTCGAAAGATGTAATTAGGTACCAATTTGAAAGTCAAATATAGTTTTTCAAGCAAGGACATCTAATTCCTTTTCAACTTTTAATTATTTAATCCATGATTTAAATTCTACTGATGCTGATCATAGTCCATTTACAGTGTCATTGCTGAACTACTGAGTCAGATGCCTTGTGGAATATAAGTTACATCTCATGGGTCATCATCATGCATCCTGTGAAGGTTTAGATGGAGACCACAGCTGTGTCCTTTCATGTTTTATTCAGAAACATAGCCCTTACTGCTGCTTTTGTTAAAAAAAAGTTCAACCTTTTACCGTGATATCTGTCACTACTCCTTCTCACATTCCCTTTCACAAGTTTATGCATCTGATGAACTGGACCAAATTTCTGATAAAACTTTAGAGGAAGAATGAAAAAAAACTAACACTATGATTTATTGCACACAAACAACAATTCATACCATTATTTTTTTCTCTTATGATTTAATGGGTTTAATACTAACATTTCATCAAAGACTGTTTCTTGGAAATATTCTACTTTTGGATCCTTTTATGTGATAGATTTATAATTCATTGAATGTGAAAATTAGAATTTCAGCTACATTGTGCTGATATAGATTTGATAACACTATACAACACAACTTTAATAATTACTCCTGGCTTTCTTTAGGCTAATGTTCAGAAAGACCAGAGTTAGTGAGTATGGCAAATGACCTTAACTAAAGCACTTGGCTGCTAATTCACAATTTTCAAGGCAACTCTTTGATCTTCACCCATTTTTCTCTCGATCTGTTTATTTCAATGTCCCAGCTTCTATCGTTATTGGCATCTCAAATAACAAGAAAATTTCAACATAGAATTAGGATTCTGGATCTATTTTCATCTTGAAAATGAATTGAGGACAGTCCCTTTTCTCCAATGCACAACCTAACAGCTATTTAACACAATCATAGAGATAATATATAATGTATGACCTAATGCTCCCATCTTGGATCAAATGTTAATTACATCTCAGTTTAGGAAATACATATTCAGACAGTAATTATATTTACCTTTTAAGTATATTTGTAAGTGTAGTTTTATCTAAAACATGTTCTCAAATTAATTGTATGTCCCATGTCCTGTGTTTTTTTTTTGTAAAAGTGTCTTATCCAATACTTTGATAATAATTTTCAGAAGAAACAATGACTCTGAAATTCCTGGAGGTCTCTGCCAGGGAGAGCAGCGGAGACCACCTTGAAAATGGCAAAGACCAGTTTACATCAATCCACTTGACGCACAGCAACTGGCAGCCCAGAGCTGGGAATTGGTTTAAGTAAAACCTCATGCTACATTCCCACACATACTTCGAATAGGCAGGAAAATATAATATGCAAGCAGAGACTTGCCAGGCTAAAACAGCAAATCAAATGTATTTGCAAGATCAAGGTAAATTATAAAACCTCAGGCATTGGAACAATACTGGACCACAGGACAACAATAGCTTGCAGCACACAATTCATCAGTCACTTCACCATTCCTCGTTCAACATTTGAAAAATCTCTTGAAACACAGACTAAATCTTTGGTATGATGCAGTGCTTCAGCACAGTTAAAAAATAGTTTGCAGATTTATTACACTCCTCATCTATGCAACCTTCAGGTAGAACGTTTCACTTGGAATAGTCGACCTCACTGGTCATAAATCTCTATTGACCAAACATGCTTTAGAATTAATCAAAGTCAAGGCATGCCGTGAGATCCTGTTTGTAATCACTTCATCTCTTTGAAAAAGGAAAGCAGATGAATCTTAAAAGACATGACAAAACAAAAATATAGGTATTATATTGCAGTTCCAAGACACTTTGTGACCATTTCCATCCACTCTCCTGGGCAGTTTCAAGGCAAAAATCCAATTCAACTTTTCACTTTGTATTGAACAAAAATAATCAAATTATTATGATCTGATCTAATCTGATTTGAAATAAATAATACAAAAAGGAACCAAAATCACAAGATGTTTCAAGCATTTATTAGAAGATATTTATAATTTAATAATTTTCCTTTAAAACCAGAAATAGAATATTAAGCAATCTAATTTATTGATCCTATCTAAATGAAGAAAATAATGATCAGGTTTTAACTTTTATTTGAAATAGAACTAGCTTAAAGCAATTTTTCACCCTGTAGCATAATATTAAGTATGGTTAATTATTTGTATATAGACTTATACAATGACAAATTTATCTCTCTTAAAATGAACCGCAATAATAACTAATCTTGGATTACTTTATGTTATTCAACTTCCTAGAGTATTTTGGCTTGCACGGATGCCATTACATATTTAGTGATGCCAATCCTTATTTATTTTAAAATAATGCATCAAATTCGCTCATGTTTTATTGAAGCTCCCCTGGTCACTCACATTTCAGCCAGCTATTCATAAAACTGTGCATTTTAATGGTACACTTACGCTCTTATTTGGATATTTTGTATCATGCTCTACAACACTCTGGAGGTAATCACTCAATATGAAAACTATTCACAAACCCTATTAAGAACAACTGATCTCTACTGCTAATTCAGCACTTGGTGCTTGGGCAATTTTGCTGCTTGAATAGATGGGAAGATTTGGTATTGTATTCAATGCAATTGAAGGAACTGTAAGCATGTACAGGAAATGGGAAAGGTGAAAGAAAGAATAACCACCAAACTCCCATCACCAGGTAAGCAAAACCTCCTGCTCCTATCTTTTTATGTCAGATCGGTTATGGGTGGGGGCCTCCGATTGCTGCTGCTCTGTGATGTTGCGCAGACTCCATAGATAAAGATAGGAACAGGAATTTTTGCTAAAACGAACAAAATGGCTGGACAAAAACCTCAGAAGGTCAGGCAGCACCAGTAAAAAGAAAAACAGAGTCTGAAGAAGGGTCGATCCGAAACGTCACCTATTCCTTTTCTCCAGAGATGCTGTCTGACCCGTTGAGTTACTCCAGCTTTTTGTGTCTATCTTCGGTTCAAACCAACATCTGCAGTTCCTTCCTATACATTGTAAGTTTGCCGCCCCTTGTCAGGACTGGGAAAGGAAGGAATTGATCTATTTTTTATATCTCCTTCTCAAAACATTTCAAACTCCTGGTCTATGAATCTGTGCACAGACTGCCTCCTCTCTCCCGCAGCACCCCCAAGATCACAGCTGCAGGTCAAAATACCAGTAGCTGGGCGAACCTTAACTTAATATTTTTTAATACATACTAGTTGCTTAAAATGCAAATACAAGTCATATCAAAATATGAAAAGGTGGTGTAAATAAGCTCTTTCTAAGCTTCTCCCCAGTCTAGTTCAGTCAATAAAACACTGATTCAAGCACTGGAACAACTAAACTTTATTTTTGTATAGCACAACAAATTCCCCTATACGATACCTAAACCACCGCGGGTTCAATCCTTGTATCAGCCTGGCCATGCCCTTCAGCCTCGTGCAAACAGAGATATTCCAAAAGGTCACGCAATCCCAAGCGCTCTTCCAGAAGATCGATAAAAGGACCTCGTGGCGGCTGCCTTTTATAGGTCCCCGAACCATGAGGGGTCGAACTACATAGAGGTGGTCTCTTTACCATCCAATCAAAAATATTAATCACATCAATACATAACAGACAGTTCCCCAACCCAATAACATAATCTCAAACACATTATATCTGGAAAAGGCTTCCAGAAGGAAGCCAACATAAATGAATAATGCAACATGTGCCCTGGGATTCTAACAAACCAGACAGGGCTTAACATTTCAACTAATCAACAATTAATAGGGTAAACGGTCTCGCACCATTATTTACAATATGTACACTTAGTTTGCATTAATCCAATCAACTCTATGCATTTTACACCTTATTGTAATAACTCTGCAGATGTCTCATTCATTCTCTGCAACACTGAACCAGGCCCCAGACTTGCTGGCACCATTCAGCAGCTTGTCTTATTTCTGCAGAGTACATCAGACTTGACCAAAATGGCCTTTCTGTACATAAGTCCTTACTATATTTTGGTAATATTACTGTTCAGTTTTAGCCAGGATTTACAGTGGAAGATTACTACCCAGCACTGATACTACACATTGCAAGGTTTTAATATTCCAATATCAGCCTAATTAAGCTCTTAACTCTCTTTGTTACAATAGAAATTGCCTTGTGCCTAATAAATGTATTAATGTCAGATCATGTTCTGACATTCACATCGCTCAATGTCTCATCTGAAGAGTTGTTATGGTTATATTTGTTTCCATCTATAAGTATGCCAGCCTTGCTTGCTGCCTCTGTGAACTCACAATGATTGTAATTTAAAGATGCATGGTTGATGCTTGCCTTCTTCTAATGAGTTCTTCCTTTGAAGCTAGCCTGCTGGGACAGAGACTTTAGTTGGAATCCATTATCAGTTGGCAATGTACTGACTAACAATTGGTGATAATGTTGCTTCATATGCACAACACAGGGGTGCCCCATGCTTTTGTTGACACTCCACAAGAGCCCCTTCCCACCCTTCACCATCTACCCCAATTAGGATATTTATCTTTTCTTTTCATCCTTAGGTGTAAGTGTCTTAAAATCAATCTTCTCCTTTAATGCAGCCAATGTAGTCACTTCAACTGCCCCATGTGATACTGCATTCCACTTTCCAACACAATTAGTATAATCCTCTGGGGTACACAAAAGGCTGGAGAAACTCAGCGGGTGCAGCAGCATCTAAGGAGCGAAGGAGATAGGTGACGTTTCGGGTCGAGACCCTTCTTCAGACTGGTCAGGGATCAGGGAAACGAGAGATATAGACGGTGATGTGGAGAGACACAGAACAATGAATGAAAGATATGCAAAAAAGTATCGATGATAAAGGGAACAAGCCATTGTAAGCTGTTTGTGGTGTGAAAATGAGAAGCTAGTGCGACTAGGGTGGGGGAGAGAGATAGAGAGAGGGGGAATGCCAGGGCCCAAGGGCTGTGGGAGAGGTGGGATGGGGAGGAGACAGCAAGGGTTAACAGAATTGAGAAAATTCAATGTTCAAGCCCAGAGGATGCAGACTCCTCAAGCGGAATATGAGGTGCTGTTCCTCCAACTTGCGGTGTTGCTCACTCTGGCCGTGGAGGAGGCCCTGGACCGAGAGGTCAGATACGGAATGGGAGGGGGAGTTGAAGTGCTGAGCCACCGGGAGGTCGGGTTGGTTATTGCGGACCGAGCGGAGGTGTTCAGCGAAACGATCGCCAAGCCTCCGCTTGGTCTCACCGAATATAGATCATCTGGCATCTGGAGCAGCGGATGCAGTAGATGAGGTTGGGGGAGGTGCAGGTGAACCTCTGTCAGACCTGAAAGGACTGCTTGGGTCCCTGAAAGGAGTGGAGGGAGGAGGTGAAGGGACAAGTGTAGCATTTCTTGCGGTTGCAAGGGAAAGTGCCCTGGGGAAGGGGTAGAGCGGGAGGGAAGGGAAGAATTGACATATAATCCTCTATTCATTTCACCTTCAGGTGTAATTATTCTTCTCCTTCAATGCATACAACCGAGTCACTTCGACCACACCACCTGGTACTGCATTCCATTTTCTAACCACCTTCTGGATAAAATTCTCTTCAATACTCTATTACATTTGCTACCATATATCTTATATAGATGGCATCTTTTTCTGGTCTTATAACATAGAATGGGGTGGGAGATTGCAACCTTCACGTGGTCCGCCCTGTTTCGACTAATGCAATCAACCCAATGTGCACAATCAAATAAGATCAAATAGAACAAGTTGTCCAACAACTTTAGACTGTGCACGCCATACGCAAGAAGAAGAAGATAACATAGAACATAGAACAGTACAACATGAGAATAGGCCTTTCAGTCCACAATGTGTGTGCCAAACATGATGCCAAGACCCTCTCTTTTACACTGCCACATAATCCATTTCCCTCCATTCACTGAATATCTATACGCCTATCCAAAAGTTTCTTAAATGCCACGATCGTATCTGCCTCAACCACCATCCCTAGCACAACGTTCCAGACACTCACCATCCTCTGTGTAAAAAAATTGCCCTGGACATCTCCTTGAAGGAAAAGGTTCTGACTGTCTACCCTACCTGTGCCTCTCATCATTTTATATTCATCTATCGGGTCTCCCCGCAACCTCTGTTCCAGAAAAAACAATCCAACTCTGTCCAATCTTTCCCTGTAGCTAATACCCCAGGGCATCATTCTAGTGCACCACCTCTGCACCCTCTCCAAAGACACCACATCCTTTCTGTAATGGGGTGACCAAGACTGCACACAATGCTCTAGATGCAGTCTAAACAAAGTCCTATACTCTTATTCTCAATGCTCCGACTTGTGAAAGCATACCATATGTCTTCTTTACCACTCTGTCTACTTGTTTTACCACTTTCAGGTAGTTAACGGCCTGTCCCACTGCGAGGACCTGATTTACGAGTTTAGAAGAGTTTAGGAGAGCTTAAAAAAAGTGTCATGGTATTGTTTTATCGCCGAAGTACGTCCTCCTTCGACTACGTACAGAACCTCCTACGAATATGTAGAAGACCTCCTTTGACTATGTAGAAGACCTCGTTCGATCTCCTTCGACCTCCTTAGACTATGTTGAAGACTTGCTTCGACTAGCTTCGGGAAAATTGGACACCGAATAATGGAGAGTGAAGACGATCACCTTCAACTACCTTCGACTATACTAACACTATCTACGACTACCTTTGACTGCCTTTGATTGCCTTCGATTACCTACGAATAACATGCCGACCTACTACGACCTACTTCGACTAAACCTATGAGCAAATCTTTTCGATTTTTTCCATGCCGAACAATTGTTACTCGCGGACAATTTTCAGCATGTTGAAAAATACTCCCCGACCAAACTGAGGCCTCGAGTATGCGGAAACCCTCGAGTATGCAGAAACTCTCGAGCATTAAGGAGAGTTATGTAGACCTCCTGGGACCACATGTCGACCATGCTGCGAGGTTGAGTCGAGCGCAAACTCTTCTATACTCGCAAATTAGATCCCCGCAGTGGGACAGGCCCTTTATCGACTTGGACCCCAATCCATTTGCGCATCAATGCTATTAAGGGTCATGTCATGAAATGTATATTTTCCCCTTACGTTTGACCTCCCAAAGGGCAACACCTCATATTTGCTCAGATTAAATCCCATCTGCCATTTCTACGCTGATTTCTCCTGTAATTAGAAATATTTACTCCCTTTGTGGTTAGCCAATGGTCCTACGGAAAACACCAGCTACTGCAGTCCATGTCATCATGTCCCAATCTACTGTGCGTGCACTGCAGTGCAGAAGGATGGAATGCACCAAAGTTCAGGTGCTAGTGCATCTGACTTCCCACTGCCCTCATACTCAACTGTGAGCACAGATGTATTCTGTAATTTGCTGAGTTTAAGGGATGAATAAACTTATAGTTCTTAGTTTAGAGATACAGTGCGGAAACTGGCCCTTCGGCCCACCAAGTCCTTGCCGACCAACGATCCCAACACACTAACACTATCCTACACACGCCAGGGCCAATTTACAATTATACCAAGGCAATTGACCTACAAACCTGCACATCTTTGGAGTGGGGGAGGAAACTGGAGATCCCGGAGAAAACCCACGCAGGTCACCGGGAGAACATATAAACTCAGTACTGATAGCACCCGTGGTCAGGATAAAACCTGGGTCTCTGGCGCTGTAAGACAACAACTCTACTGTTGCGCCACTGTGCCTCCCCAAAATTTGGTTAAGGCTCCTCATCTGTACACAAGATTAGCTGGGTTACTTAAAGCAGCTATGTTCACTTGAATGGGACCAACCAACCTTTAACAAAAAGATAGGTGAACATGATGAATCACTCAACAGATGCTGCCTGAACTGCTGGGTTGCTCCAGCAGCGTGCTTGCAGCTTTGTTTTCTTTTATAGGCAACACAGTGGAGGAGACAATGGAGCGGCTTCCTCACAGCTCCAGCAACGTATGTTCAATCTGAATCTCCAGTGTGGTTTGTGTAGCATTTGAACGTTCCCCGAGTGATCATGTGAGTTTCCCCAGGATACTCTGGTTTCGTGCCATATTCTAAAGACCGGGGGAATTGCAGGTTAATTAACCATTATAAATGGCCCTGGTGTGTTGATGAGCGGTAGAATCATGGAGAGTCTGTGGGAATGGGAGAAGGGGGTGGGAAAGAATAAAATGGGATTAGTTTAAATCGGCACAGAATTGGCAATCTGAAAGCCTGGCTTCTGTGCTGTTTGAGCCTATTATTTGAAAAAAACATAAAAGTCACATCTCAAATCTTACCACTATCAGTGGTCATGTTGTCAGCCTCTAAGGTTTGAAGCTCAGGAATTCTCTCCAACGATCTTTCTTTCTTAAAACCTACCACTTTCAACAAACTTTAAGACATTTCTTTATGCAGTCTGGCCTCAGTTTATGTTTGATAATATTTGAGGGAAACCCTTGGGATGTTTTATTACACTTAAAGTGCTATTTACAGTTGTTATTACTTTTTTTTGTGTCTAGCTGTCTCATTTTCTCTCCCTCTTCCTCTACGTCTTTCCGAGGACAACTGGGCACAACCTACCATTTAGTCTCTAAGACCTGTTCCATCATTCAAGACTAAATTGTAACTCAACTATGTGGACCCATCTTTGATCCAAATCCTCTGATGTACTTGCCTTTCAAAAATCTGTTTCAACTTGAAAATGTAATTTATTCTCCAGCTTAGGTGGTGGAGGGTGGGTGGTTAGAAAAGAGATCTCCGGACTCATTCAACACTGTGTGAAGAATAGATTTTTAATATAACTTCCGAATGCCTTAACTAATTTTATAACTGCTCTTTGTTCTGGATCGTCCACCAGAGAAAATAGTTTCTCCATCTTTTCCCTATTGAACCCTTTTAAATACCTGATTAAATCAGGAATAAGCAAGCCACATTTATGCAACACCCAAAAAAATAACCCTATACATGCCAGCATAACTGTAGTGAATCTATACTAAGTGTAAAGTTAATATATTATTTTTAGAATGTGGCATTTAAGGTCACATTCCCCATGGCAATTAGGCAACAGCAACAATTATGGCTACCATCAAAGGGAAAAAAACTGTGATGGAAAGTAGAGTCCATAAATTTAATGTTTGCATCCTGGAATTCTCGTTAGTGAGATAAAAGCTGGGTGGAAGGATGTGTGGAGTGCCACCACAAGAGCAGCACAGCAAGAGATGGTTCCTGGAAATATTTCCGAGTGTGGGAATCACTATTCTTCCAACAATACACATCAATTTCACCTGCAGATGTAGATTTACATGGGGGGGGGGGGGGGGGGCACACACGCCCCCCCCATGCTTTGAGAAGTGGGAGACAATCCCCCCCCCCCCATGTTTTGTAATCCATGCTCTTCAAGAGTGTGTGAACAAAGGTCCTCCCAAGGCTTCTCAAGGATTCTCATTGTCCCCGACCACACTCATTGACCATTGACCGGCAAAAAGACATCTCGAATAATGGAAGGTGCCAATGATGTCGTCACTGAGGCATCCATTAGCAACCAAATGATTGTCAAAAAACACCCTTGGCTAGATTGACTGCACACCACGTACTCTAGGAGGTGTTGAGAGCACAGCTTTAAATAGTCACAAATGCAATGAGGTAGCACAGCACACCCTTTGTTGTACTAGGAATGTTTAATGGTGGCCATAGCATTCACCATAAAGCTGCAAGTTATGTTGGTATGGGAGGAAATGTGTGATGCACAACTGGCATCATCATTAGATACAAATCTAACCTTGGGAAAACGTCAGAGATAATAATATAAATGATTCAAAGAAGTGCCCAGTTCAGTTTTACCGATATTGCTTTTATCTTCAAAATGATTACTAGGCTTATCTAGTCACCTAGGATTACTAGGTAACTAAATGGAATGGTGGAAGAGGGTTGGGGAAGGGGGGGGGGGGGGGGGGGGGGGGGGTGAAGCTGGAAAAATGGAGGGGCAGGACCAAGATTAGGTGCATATGGGAGAGGGGGGGGGGGTGTTGAAAGGCAGAGAGTTGGACAAAGGCCAGAGATAAAAAAGATAGAAGGTGTGAGAGGAATGATTTGTACAGTTGGAAATTGTGAAACCAGAGTGCGTACTACAGAGTTGATATAGTGTTCTTAAAAGGTGATTTTATTTTTCTGTTCTATTAGAATCTTTCACTGGGCAGTAAATGAAACTGTCTGTTGTGCTGCATCATGTTCCACATTCCAAAAGTCTAAGTTCAGGGAGGAAGTGAACATGTGCAGGAAATTCTACTTTGAAGTTTGGTACTTGATAGTGGTGGAATTTGTAACATCAACCAGCTAAGTACAGCCAAAGACACCAAGGTCACTCTACATTACTGCAAGTTTTCTAACGTACATTGCAACTTCCTGATGTGGCTTCTTTTCATTCTGATTAAAAATGTAAAAATCCCAGGACAAAAAAAGAACTATAAACTCTCAGAATTTACCATTAATAAGTGGTGAATTTTAGAATCTCTACTTACATGTTTATCATGAATATCCTGAGGTCATTGTCAGTGAGTCTGTCTTCTTTTGCAGACTACACTATTTGCAGTCTTCTCTAAGAGAAACATAGGAGAATTACAATTCATGAACGTTCTATTACAAGATACCTCGGAAGTCTTACATTTCTATTACAAGCGTGCCGAATGAGGTTTTTAATGACTTTGAAATATAATTGCAATTTGGCAAGCTATTTAGCTCAAGAAACAGTGATTATACATATGTAGAATTGAGTTTCAAATGAACATTTCAAAATATATTGATTTTGTTATTTTGTTATTTTATCTTATTCAATTATATGATCTCATCTTTAATGAACACTGCTGTATATTTCTTAAACAGTAAATTAAAGAAAACATGTTCATTGCTTCCCAATATGTTATGAGATGTCACAGCTACTGGATGCCAGACATTTTCTATGAGTGATCGTCAGCAGCAGCAGGTATTGTTAAAAGTAAAGTCTTACGGTTAGATCTTTAGATCCTTGTCAGGGAGCTTTCATAAGATCATCAAACACCATTTGGCCGCAATGATCCCAAATTTCAGGTCATAAGAACATAAGTAGAAGCAACAGTGATTTGGCACATCATGCCTGCCTTATCATTCAATTCAAGCTCCTTTATTCTCCTCACCCCACCCCCGCCCCCCCACCCTACATCACTCTGAAGAAGGGTTTCGGCCCGAAACGTTGCCTCCATAGATGCTGCTGCACCCGCTGAGTTTCTCCAGCACTTCTGTCTACCTTGTCATTAAATAAGATCCTTTTACTAACGCATCATTTTCCTGTACCTTCTCCATACCCTTTACACCACTAATATCTACAAAACAGATTTAATATCACAAAACTCTTCCCTGCAGATGCAATTTTTGATGAAATAGGGTTAGGGTTAGGGATAGAATTTTCACTAATAATATCTTTATGCTAATTGCGGTCCAATATCATCAGTCAGGATGCATACCCTGGAAACCAACAGGAATTGAATTAAGATCTCATCTGGAGAACCTCAACCAATATAATTATTCCTACAACTGTGTCTATATTAGGTTATAATTGCCTCTATCGCATCAGAAAAAGGGGCAAATTTGAAATTCCAGTAGGGGTAGAAAATAAGGCTGGAGTTCTAAGTGTGAAACGGAAACACTGGTCATAGGAGGAAGTGTTCTCAAGGTGTAGTAGTACATTTACCAATGGAAGCCCTACACCAAGTGGTAAATATTTCATATTCATCAATGCGGAAGTTCCTCATTTTGATCTAACGAAAATCACACTTGCGTCAAAAGAGAAACAACGAGGAGGTCGGGGTTGTAAAGGGTCTTGTTGGTCCAGATCGCACTACATACACCTGCCTGCCTCTACCTACTGGAATTCCTGCCCATGCATTCACCTGGTCTGAAGCCATGCATGCCATACCAAGGACTCAGTGACCAGTAAAGAATTAGGGGCAGGGGTTTTGTTTCCTGTCAACGTCTGTAAGACTTTTTGGGTTACAGGTTTTAAATGCCTTTTATATTCAAACATTTAAAAAAATTACAATTATTCAAAATCGTTTTTTTTTAAATATAAAATGAATTAACAACTTATTACAACACTAAGTATAGAAAAAAAAGTAGTACCTTGATTTACTTATTTCCTCCTAAGCTCCAGGCCAAAATCCCTATTGAAATGAAGGGGCTCCTTAACCCTATGCCAGATTTGCCTGTCATGGGGCCAGAAAGATAGATCCCATTGTGCTGTGGCATCCCAGCTAAAATGGGGCTCTGCCATTATACTCCATGTGAGCCTCTGATAGATTGGTGTGACAAATGCTGCCAGCCACAGCAAGCGCCTGAGAATAGCAGTAATAGAAGCCATTTATGCCCTCACACCTGCTCCATCATGCAATAAAATTGCAGCTGATCTTTCACATAGTGTCACTTTCCTCCACTAACCCCATATCCTTGATTCCTTTAATATACCAAAATCTATCCATCTCTTTCTCAAATATACTCAGTGTTTGTGTTGCCACATCTCTCTCGCATAGAGAATTCTGAAGATTTACCATTCTCCAGTTAAAGAAAATTGATCAATTTTCAAGCATTTTTTCATGGGTGCCTGCAATTCAAAGTCCGATTGTGAATACTGGGAAGTGACTTTGGAAATTGGGATTAACTCAGTCACCTGCTCATAAACAAAAAAGCTACTCAGCCGAATATCTGGAACGACGCTTTTACTTCGTAATGAGTCTTGGCAGCAATTCAGAAAAGCATGCCAACCAATCATTTTAATTCACTTAATTTGATTTTCAGAAAACCTAATTGAGTTGCAATGAAATGATTGGAGGAAGCATTAGAAGTCCTGTAAAATTAATATGTAGTAATATTAGAATAAAGCAGAAGCTTATTTGGTAAATTTGAGTGATGGAAGTATGTAGAGGCCATCTCTAGACACCTATTTGTGCTCGCTGGTAGGAAGTAGATTTTACTAACATCCACCCACCACAAAATCTATAGATAGATTTAGTGATGCAGGAAATAAATTTCCAATTCCCATGATCTGCAGATAAATAGGGGGAACAGCATTGACCTTCCTCATTCTGAAGGATGCAGCTTTCCTTCACAAACTATAATCTGTTGCTGCACAGATTTCCATGTTTGATAACCTTTTAATTTGTGCTTTTGGCCATGATTAGTCCTGAGCCTTGTTAGAACATGCGCCTAATCGCTTGGTAAACAGTGTTAAACAATTTATTGTGTCTGTGAAATTTAAGTTTATGTTTACAAATAAATTTCTCAGTTATTAAGAGATTCATCATTTAGCCATCAGTCTGTCTGGGTTAAACACACTCATTACATAGTAATGGATGCTTTTTTGTGCTTTTAGGCATCTCAGAAAGAAAAAGTATAGGAAAGTATGATGTCAAAACATGACCATTGAATAAATCAGCCACCAGCATAATATTGGTAGCATTTCAATAAAATTAATATATCATATAGGCATTGAAAAGCGTGCTCATTTTTATTCCAAGATAACTAACACAACTTTAATAATATTTTTATTTTTACATAAGAAGTTAATAATCACAATCAAGATTTGGAGCACTGATTATGATATGTAGTCCCAGATGTTAATTGTATTTCGAATTTGGTGGCCTAATATTTTATAGGAATCATCACAGAGTTCCCGTGACAATCAAATGTATTTTCTTTCTGTCTTTTGATTTAGTAGCACATTAGGGAGGAATTTCCTGTGAGGAAATTGCTCCCATTGGTGAGCCCAGTTTGCATATGGCAACCTGTGGCCTAAATCTTGTGCAAAGTTCATTACCTTATATGGAAATATGTAAAGTGGTTTAAAGTTGCAAAATTAAATAACTGAAACCTAAAGAAAATGTGAATCGCAAACCATATGGGGGTTTCTGATAAATAACACATAATGTTTCAAGGCATGCAGCGATCATTCATACAGAATGGACAACCAATGTAGAGAAATTGTGTAGGAAGGAACTGTAGATGCTGGTTTACACCAAAGATAGCTGCAAAATGCTAGAGTAACTCAGCGGGATAGAGAGCAATTTGGAGAAAAGAAACGCGTGACATTTCGGGTCTGAAGGATATCGACCCGTAATGTCACCCATTTCTTCTCTCCAGAAATGGTTCCAGTCCTGCTAGTTACTCTGGGGTACACAAAAAGCTGGAGAAACTCAGCGGGTGCAGCAGCATCTAAGGAGCGAAGGAGATAGGCGACGTTTCGGGTCGAGACCCTTCTCTCCTCTCTAACTGCTAGTTACTCTAGCATTTTGTGTCTATCTTCCAACGTAGAGACCCAAGTTAAACTCCTACCAAGGCAGTTGTAGAACTTAAATCCAGGGACCAATCGGGAATGAAAACAAATACAAATTTGTAATGATGACCACAAAACTTAGAATGTCATGAAAACCTCTTTGGTTCCATCAATGGAGGAAACCTGCCATTCTTACCCAGTTTGTCCAGGAAGCTGATTACAGACCACCAGCAATATGATTCATATTTAAAATGTTCTCAGTGGCGTAGCGGTAGAGTTGATGCCTTACACTGAATGCAGTGCCGGAGACCCGGGTTCGATCCCGACTACGGGTGCTGTCTGTACGGAGTTTGTACGATCTCCCTGTGACCTGCATGGGTTTTCTCCGAGTTCTTCAGTTTCCTCCAATACTCCAAAGACGCACAGGTTTGTAGGTTAATTGGCTTGGTAAATGTAAAAATTGTTCCTAGTGGGTGTAGGATAATGTTAATGTGCGGGGATCACTGATCGGCGCAGATCCGGTGGGCCCGAAGGGCCTGTTTCCGCGCTGTAACTCTAAACTAAACTAAACTACTTTGCTCAGGAACAATGAAGGGCAAGGGACCTACATCCTGAAAAAGATGGTAGTATACAAATTAAGAACCAGAGGAACCATAGGATTAAGATGAGTGGAATAAGATTTAATAGAAACCCGAGAGGCAAGTTTTTTACACAAAGGGTGATGGTTTTATGGAAAGACCTACCAGTGGAGGTAGTTGAGGTAGGTACTATTACAACATTTAAAAGACATTTGGACAGGTACATGTAAAGGATAGGTTTAAAAGCATACGGGTCAAACGCAGGCAGGTGGGACTAGTGTAGATGGGGCATGTTGGTAGGCATGGGCAAGTTGGGCCAAAAGGCCTGTTTCCATCCTGTATTGCTTCATGACTCTATGACTCTAAGCACAGTGGCCCGTCCATTCAATGGCACTGGGCTCAATTTACAAGCATAAAATATGTGCAAGAGCATCCAATCCAACAGGATGAGAATGCCTAAGGCAATATTGCACCAACCATCTTATGGAAATAGTATCCAGTGGCTTGACTCATGCATGAGATGGGTACTACCCATTGGATATTCATATATGGTCTCTGTTTTTATCAGTCCTTTACCAGTAAAGTTGTTTTGGATATGGACATGGATAATTGTGCTCAGGACCACGAGGTTACACGTGGTTTGGCTGATAGGCCTTAAGTAGACCCTTGCTGTCTGCATGCTTGTGTCTCACATCATTTGCATTTGTATCCACCAATCCAACAACACCCAACCATCATCATGGTTCACTATCTTTTACAGTGGTGCTGTGCCTCAGAGAATAGCTTAAGGATATCAGTAACTACAGATAATCATCTAGTATGTTTGACATCACAAAATGCCAGGTGCACAGAAAATAAGGATGCTCATACTTATATAATGGGTAATTTTTTTCAGAGAATGTTTAAGGAAAGAGATATGCAAGGTGGAAAGATTGAAGAAGACGATCCAAGAATGTTCGGCTCATTGCAACTGATGGCAAAGCCACCAAGAGTGGTGTAACAATGCTCAAGGGCTAAGATGTTCCTCCTTCCCCACTCATCTGGTTCCACCTTTCACCTGCAAAGTATCTGATTTGGCCGGATATGTGAAAGAGAATATGTTACAGGGAATTAAGTGGACAATTATAGTTCTGATGGGTATGCACTGAGAGATGACATAGACTCAATGGGCCAAATGGCATTCTACTGCATTGTAAAGAAATATGAGAATATGACTGAACAATAAGGAAGAGGTAGAAAACTGTAATCTATTTTACTTCGGAGTCACATGAGTGACTACGTGAAGAAGACCCCGCCTGGCGCATGCTTGGCATTACGTCGACGCGTGTGAAGCTCCGACAGTGTGGAGAGCGCAGCTCCCACCAGCGTAAGTTTAACCCGCAGGTAAGTCGCTGTTGAACTTTCTTGCTAGTGGGTTTAAACTCCGTAAGTCTGCAGAGCCAGCTAGAGTGCTGATGTATTTTGAAAAATTTTTAAAAACTCTGTAACTCTGGCTCAAAATACGGAGCCAGCTAGAGTGAATGTATTTTTAAACTGCGGTAATTGAATAGAACGCGCTGGAACCGCAGTTTCCGATTTAGATCGGATCGGGAGATAAGGGTTGCTTTAAAAGCCGGCTCCCGCTATTTAGATCAGGTTTGGAGATAACGGCTGCGCTAAATGTCGGCTCCAAATACCCAGTGATTGTAAAATAAAGTCTGCTCTGAGTATATGTTACCAGATGCAGTTTTCTTTATGGAAATGTACAGTGGCTTGCAAAAGTATTCATACTTTTCCACATTTTGTCACATAACAACCACAAACGTAAATGTATTTTATTAGGATTTTATGTGATAGACCAACACAAAGTGGCGCATAATTGTGAAGTGGAAGGAAAATGATACATGGTTTTCAAATCTTTTTACAAATAAGTGGCGTGCAAAAGTATTCAGCCCCCTTTACTCTGATACCCCTAAATTAAATCCAGTGCAACCAATTGCCTTCAGAAGTCACCTAATTAGTAAATAGAGTCCACTTGTGTGTAATCTAATCTCAGTATAAATACAGCTGTTCTGTGAAGGCCTCAGAGGTTTGTTAGAGAACATTAGTGAACAAACAATGTTCCTTGCATCATACAGGTCAGGGATAAAGTTGTGGAGAAGTTTAAAGCAGGGTTAGGTTATAAAAAAATATCCCAAGCTTTGAACATCTCACGGAGCACTGTTCAATCCATCATCCGAAAATGGAAAGAGTATGGCACAACTGCAAACCTACTGAGACATGGCCGTCCACCTAAACTATTGATCAGAGAAGCAGCCATGAGGCCCATGGTAACTCTGGAGGAGCTGCAGAGATCCACAGCTCAGGTGGGAGAATCTGTCCACAGGACAACTATTATGCATCCACAAATCGGGCCTTTATGGAAGAGTGGCAAGACGTAAGCCATTGTTGAAACAAAACCATAAGAAGTCCGTTTGCAGTTTGCCACAAGCCATGTGGGGGACACAGCAAACAGACCAAAATTGAAGTTTTTGGCCTAAATGCAAAACGCTGGTGTGTGGTGGAAAACTAACACTGCACATTGAACACACCATTGTATGGTGGTAATGTTACAGAGTTGATGGAAGATGGATGGAAAATGTCATAGTAAGTCCAAAAGAATTGCAGCCCTCCATCTGGTGATACCCTGGGAATGTGGGGAGGCTGGAAATGGAGAAAATGCTCCACACTTGACTTAGTCAAGGGTTCTTGACCCAGGTATGTCTTCCTGTAAGGCAGGCTCCAAAGGAGTTTCCATACACTGAGTATGGTGCCTATAAAAAATGAGAATCTCATTCACCAGTGCCTTACATAGGTCTGGATGAAGTATTTAGAGCAAGATAAAATGCTCAAAATTCTAAACAATTAAGGGTTTTAAGACCCATGAGATTCTAAGGCAAGCTCCAAAAGGAGTTTCCATACACTGAGTATGGTGCCTATGAAAAATGAGAATCTCATTCACCAGTGCCTTGTTTAGGTCTGGATGAAGTCTCCTAGAGCAAAGACTCGGGAGTACCAGGGCAGGATGAAACTGACCCTGAAGCTGGTGTCCCTACTTATGTGTATACACCAGAGCACAATAGAAACGCTCCAGGTGTTCCCGATGTAGCACCAAGTTTTGCTATATCGGTATGGACTGGTGAGGCTATGGATGAACCCTGGCGCCAACATTATTTGGTTGTCTCACCTACTCCAAGAAACTGTTATGACTGAAACAGTGAAAAATATATAAAACACCCGTCTATTGTGCCTCGCTCAGGGTGCCAACAGTAACTCAGTAATTGGGCACCCATGAGTGTAACAATGCGAGGACAGGAAATGTGTTCCAGCATGTTCTCTAGCTGATATTCAGTTGGCATCACTGCATTTGGGGAAGACATACATGGGTCGATAATGTCCAATACTTTTAAGACATGCTTGCGTTACTCTGCAATGCATATTCGAACCCAATTGTATGATGAAAATTGCCATTTGGCTAACATTATACCTAAAAAATGCAGGATTATGTGGGCAAGCTATAACCAGATTTATGATTGATGAAAAACTGCCCAAACAATTAAGGATATTTGCCTAATAAAACTTCTCATCCCTGCTTTGAGAAAACAAACAGGTTGAATACGAACCCCTATATTAAGAGAAGGAGATCTTCTGGTTCATTTACGGAAGTACAGAAACGTCATTCCATCACACGTGGAATTTCTGGGAAACAACCTCTGGTTGGTTGTAAAATTACAATTGTTTTGTAATTCTGCATTAAATCTGATCGGCTTGGTGTTTGAATGTACCAGGAACTCATCAGGTAGAGATAATAAATCCCAGACACAAGTATGGGGGTTGTAGAGTCATTCTGGGACTCACAAACTTAAATTTATAGTTCAGTATAGGCATTTTAAAAAAGTACACTTCAACACTGTAACGAAGTTGTTATCACAAGGCTGCTATATGGCTATTATTAGACCTAAAAAAGATGCCTTATTATTCAGGTACTTAAATTAATTGGATGGGTCAGCTGAAGGAATTACCTAATGGGTTAAATTCAGCCCTCAGATTGCTCACACAGTTATTGAAACCAGCACTGGTGTTAATGAGGGCTCAGAATCACATTGTAATGACTTATCTAGAGGATATGTTAATTATAAATGGGAGACAGCTGAAAAACTGGGTTCAGCAACCATAAGCCTATTGAAAGGCTAAGGTTCTGTACATCCAAACAACATGTAAGTTACAGGCATCCAAAACAATTGATTATTTGGGGTTTGTCATTAATACAGTTGATATGTCAGGAACTTTACCAACAATTAAGGTCGGGTATGTTACAAATGCCTGTACTTGTCTTGGTAATTTTTTTTAAATAAATAAATAAATAAATAAATAAATAACATTATCCCACCATCCAAGAAGTAGCTATGGTTACTGGTAAAGTGATAGTCGTAAAGTAAAGTGATCAAAGTCTGCAAAGACCAGAGAATAAGCATAAAAAGCATACAGGTCATTGATTAGGTCCATGCAGTTACCAACTAAAAAGGTTGAGCTGAATTCCAATGATGTATTCTCAATGTTGCACAAGTTACTAGAAGTAAAAATGTGCTAGTTCAGTAGTCTTCAGTGGTATTACAGACTGATGGGAGTGCTCTCGGATGGGGAATCAAGGACAGCGACACCAGTTGTGGTGGTCGATGGACTGTCCAAGACGAATAATTCTCCAAACACATGGTATGAATTATTTAGAGTTATTGGTGGTGTTTTATGCATTGATAGCTGTTTGTTCTACAATAAAGAACTTACATGTTCAATTACGAGTAGACGATACCACAGCTGTGGGAGAAGACAATATTGTAGTAAGACAACAGATCACGAAAGTTCAATGACAATACAGAATGAATGTTAAAATTCAAAAAGTTTAAAACAGATTGTCAGACAGTATGAGTACCAAGTGTTTATCTGTTGTGTCTGGATTAAATCTCCAGTGGTCTAAATGTGTCTCATGAGAGCCAGACCCAGGAGCATTAGCAGTGGATGCATTCTCGCTACATTGGGGAAGTATAGTCTTTTATGTTTTCGCCATTTTGCCTGATTAGGCAATGTGTCACCAAAATAGAGCAAGTCTCCGCCGCAGCAAACTGGTATTGCTTCTCGGCCTTTTGGCTAAGATCAAGTGTAGTATCTGTTCTTTCAGTTTAATATCTGATACGTCCCTTATCTAGGGACCATTACTACACAGCCATTGTTCCCATTGGAGCTGAGAATGATGATTCAGACATTCATGACAAATCCCAGGTGCAGTAATTGTTGGTACATCCAGTAACAGCAGAAGTCATCCATTACATGACCATATTAATTGTTAATCTGCAGGTTCTGATGGAATATCAGATAGGACCATGGATGTCATAACTGCAGCTTGGAGATATAGCACTAAGAAACAATATATGTTTCATATAAGGAATGGGAAATCTTTTGTATACAGTCAGATATATTTTATCATACTGCAAACATATCGGATGTATCGGAGTTCCTTGCTATGTTGCACCTGAGTTATAGTACCATTAATGGAGCTCGGAGTGCTTTGTCCTCCTATTTAGGACAATTTTCAGAACGACAATTTATCGGGTCTCATCCGTTAATATCCCGATTTATGAGAGGAATTTTAATAAAATCCTACCAAATCCAGATATACAGAAATCTGGGATGGCAGTATAGTTCTCACATTGCTTCGGCAATGGACTCCAATTACGTCACTGTCTGTTCAGAAGTTAATATTTAAAGTGGTTGTGCTGATGACATTAATATCAGCAAAATGAGTACAAACATTACAAATGTTGCGGTTACATTGTATGCAGTTGTCTGTAGATAAAATGACGTTTTATGTCAATGATCTAAGCAAGCAAAGCAAGCCAAGAAAGGCTGGAACCAATGTAATCTTTAAGACATACTCTGTCAACTAAACATTGTGTGTGGTTAAGCATCTGATTTAATATATATTGAATTAAGAGTCTCTGAGATTGTGAGACACCAATGTTCATTACCCACAAGAAACATATAAAAAAGTGACAGTACAAACTATTTCTAGATGGATAAACAGGTTCTGGATTAACTGGAGTAGACACTGATGTGTTTAAATCTCACTCCACAAGGGCGGTATCAATGTCCGCGGCAAGGGTGCAGGACATGCCGCTCGACCAAATTCTGGAGACCGCAGGATGATCTAAAGAGGAACTTTTCTAGATTTTATGATAAACCTGTTGTCACAGTGCCAGGGTTGCACATGCTGTGTTGGGATATGTTCAAATTGTTTGCTTTGTTGCATATCATTTGTTGTAATTTCCCCAGGGATAGAGGGGTTATTACTTTTCTTTTTATTATTATTATTAAAATATTAAAATATTTATTGCATAATTTCAAGCAATATATATTATTTACTCACTACTGTGTAAACTCAAGCAGTGTGTCGTATGGAATGATCTACGGCATGAAAATCACAGAGCTTCAAAATCTTCACGTAGTCACTCACGTGACTCCGAAGTAAACTAATAAGATTAAATGAGAACTTACCAGTTTGAAGTTTGATCGTTATTTTATGAGGAGTTACGATGAGGGATTACGTGCCCTCCACTCCCAACCTTCATAATATAAATGATCATCTGGTAGTTCTAGTCTATGTAAGCCTTACTATCTTACTCCGCCTATTGGTTCTGTGTTTTTCACGCCGCTGCTTTGAAGTATGCCGAGCATGCGCCTGGCGGGGTCTTCTTCACGTAATTCCTCATTGTAACTCCTCATAAAATAACGATCAAACTTCAAACTGGTAAGTTCTCATTTAATCTTATTATTTTACTGCAAACCTAGCTGGAAATAATCAGCACAAGTCTGCAGTTTCCAAACCAACCATAAGTGAAGCCAAATTCCCTCGGACATAATATTTGAGAGAAAGTAAATATACCAAGCCAACATGCATTTAGATACAGATCAATAGTGGGCAAAAAAGATTGTAGGAATTCAGGCACAGAATATTACTTACATAATGCTCCAGATTCTGAGCTTCCTGGGGCTGCTGCAACTTATATTTGCTTTACATCATGATTACATGCATTCCTGCACAGAAACCAAAAGGAAATCCAATCCCATCCTTTTTGTTCCTGTATATGCGTAAGCATCTTTGCTACAGCGATCATATTGAGACTGTCTTGCAGACATTCGGGGAGTGGGCTGAGGCGGGGGTGGTGAAAGTATCTGGAAATTCAGTAATGCTTTCAGTGGCACCTGGGAATTTGTCAATATTCTTAGAAGGAGCAGGGAGTGTGCAAATATTTGCTGGGGATTTTCTAAGCATAAAGGTTTGAAAGATCCGTATACTGCTGTGAATCCAGGTTCAAATCTTAGCATCCTGGGTTGGGATCAAAACTGCAATTTAAAACAGAAAGACGCGGGTGGCTAATCCATGAAGACCAAAGGGCATGTTCATGCTGTTCAAGCACATTTTGAGCTACAGGAGGTAGAGGCAGCATCTGTTTCTCATGGATTTATTTAATTTTTACTCCTGCATTATAGACCATCCTGAACTTTCTTTTTCCCCTCCCCAGGACCATTCTGAATTTTTAGATTTACGAATTCATGTTCTGATAATCAAGGTATTTAAACGAATGGGATGATTACTTTTTAGGTCAGAGAATATCGGACAGAAATTGGCCTAAGAACACATTAATACATATTTCATTTCATTTTCAATTCTATATCCAGAACCATTTACCACTGAGGTAGTTAGAACGATTACTGCAGCTCCAGTTACTGCTGCATCTGTTTTATATGGTTCCTGGATCAGAATTTTTTCACTGTAGTTACAGCAAGAATATCATATTCATCAAGCTCATGACCTGTTACAACTGCTGGTGAGATGAATGTAGTGTTCTTATTTATCTGGAGAAAGACACAAAAAGAGCAAATTTTCAGCTTATTCCAAATCAAATTCTTCAAAACAAAGCCCGTGTCAATAGTTTCAAATGTGGTATTTTAATGACTTTTTGATAGCAATTTTAAAGAGCTTATGTAACAAATGGTCATGGCACTAGACCTATATCCCTCTACTCCTTTCTACCCAAGTACCTGCTCAAATGTTTTTTTAAACTTTGAAATTGTATCTGCCTCTACCACATCCTCTGTCAGTTGGTTATATATACCACACTTTGTGTAAAAAAAATTGCCCCTTAGATCTCCTTAAAATGTTTCCCTCTCACCTTAAATCTATGCCCTTTTAGTTTCCCCCACCCTGGAAAAAATGACTGACTATCTATCACATCTATGCCCCTCAAAATCTTACAAACCTCTATAAAGTTGCTCCTCGGCCTGTTACGTTCCAGTCAGAATAAATCCGTCATATCCAATCTTTCCTTCTGACTAAAGCCACACATTCCAAGCAACATTCTGGTGATTCTCCTCTGTACTTTTTCTAATGACACCAAATCCCTCCTGCAGTGTGGTGACCAGAACTGTACAGAATACTTCAAGTACAGTTTATCTAATATTTTGTACAGCTGCAACATGATCTCACAACTCGTATACGTAATACCCTGGTCTATAAAGGCAAGCATGCTGAATGCCACTTCACAAACCTATCCACCTGTGTTGCCATTTTCAGTGAACTGGTATTACATGGATTGTCTCTGTGCATCAACAATCCTTAAGGGTCTGTCCCACTTGGGCGACCTAATCCGCGAGTTCTGGCGAGTTTGCCCTCGACTCATACTCACAGCATGGTCGACACGAGGTCGTAGGAGGTCTTCGTAACTCTCCTTCATGCTCAAGAGTGGTCTCCACGTACTCGAGGCCTCAGCTAGGTTGCAGCGTTTTTTTCAATAAGTTAAAAAATGCCCGCGAGTAAAAAAAGGTCGCCATGGAAAAAATCGATACTTTTTTTACTTGTAGGTTTAGTCGTAGTAGGTCGTAGTGGGTCGACATGTTAGTTGTAGGCAATCGAGGGTAGTCTAACGTAGTCGAAGGTATTCATAGATAGTCTTCATCATAGTCGAAGGGAGGTCGAAGGAGACCGCAGGAGGTCGTCTTCACTCTCCACTATTCGGTGTCCAATTTTCCCAAAGTTAGTCGTAGCTAGTTGTAGCTAGTCGACGCTGGTCTTCAACATAGATGAAGGAGGTGGAAGGAGGTCTTCTACATAGTCGAAGGAGGTCTTCGGAGGTCTTCAACATGTCATTTTTTCAAACTCTTCTAAACTCGCCAATTAGGTCGCCCAAGTGGGACAGCCCCCTAACATCCTTGCCATTTACTCGGTATGTCCTGGCAGTATTTGACATCCCAAAGTGCATTACCCCACACTTGTCCAGATTAAATTCCATCTGCTACTGTCCTGCCCACTATTCCAGCTGATATATGTCTCTCCGAATCTTCAGACAACCTTCTTTGCTATCTATGCCTTCCCCAAACTTCATGTCATCGGCAAATCTATGAATCAAACCACCTACATCCTCCTTCGTGTAATTTGTGTATACTACAAACAAGAATACTAATGCTTAAAGACTTCCAGTAAAAATAAACATGTACCACTACCTTGCGCCTCCTATCACCAAGCAAATTTTGGATTAATTTTAGTAACACAGATCCCACATATTACAATAACCTTCTGGACCAGCCTACCATGTATGAACTTGCTAAAATCCATGAATATCACTTTTCCTTCAACAATTTCCTTACTTATTTCCTAACAAAATAATCAGAATTATAATACAAGTTTTCCAGTGCATAAAACCTTGCTGACTCCTCCTAGTCAGTCCCTCCCCTCCCAGACATATCCTATTCACATATGTCAGGCTGTTGTTCATTGACTATAGCTCATCATTCAACACAATCATCCCATCCAAACATCACCAAGCTCCAAGACCTAGGCCCCCTGGACCTCCCTTTGCAACTGTGAGCTTGACTTCCTCATTGTCCTACCTCAATCAGTGTGGATCAATAACAGCTCCTCCTCACTTACCATGAACCCAGGATGCTTAGCCCCCTTACTCTGCTCACTTTACCTGTGACTCTGTGCCAAGTACAGCTCCAACGCCATCTATAAATTCACCCTGCAGTTGGACGAAACCCAGGAGATGAGTCAGTGTGCAGGAGGGAGATAGACCACCTGGCTGAGTGGTGCTATAACACCAATCCCTTGCTTAACATCAAGGACCTAATTGTTCATCAGAAAGTTTAAGTCAGGAGATAACATGTGAGTTTTCATTGGTGGGTTGGTGGTGGAGAGGGCTTGCAGCTTCAAATTCCTAGCCATTAACATCTTGGATGACCTGTCCTGAGCCTAGCAATAGGTGGAATCACAGGAAGAAGTGCTAACAACTCTACCTCCTTAGGAGTTTAAAAAGATTCAGCATGTCATCGACATAACAAATATCTACAGATGCATTGTAGAACGTTTCCTGGCTGATTGCATCCTGATCTAGTTTGACAATTCCAATGCACAGGAATGCACAAGGTTGCAGAGAATCATGGACTCACCCAGTCCATCACTGGCACAGATCCTCCCAACCATCAAAACATTTGCAAGAGGCACTGGTTCAAGAAAACAGCATTTATTATCAAGGATCTGACGAACTGGGTCATGCGCTCTTCTCGCTGCTATCATTGTGCGGGAGATACAGAAGTCTGAAGTCGCACACTATCAGGTACAAAACAGCTAGTTTCCTAAAAACTGTCAGGTTCTTCAATTGACCTGCATAATCATAATCCTTCCTTGGAAACAACACCATGGACCACCTCTTGCATTAGCATGGTCTTGTTTTCTAATTATGTATTTCTGCACTAATGTCTTGATTTTTTGCACAATCCATTTTTACTAAATTCATGTGTAATTTATATATAATACATACATAATTTAGTTTATTGTGTGATGTTTATGTGCTGGTGATGCTGATGCAAGCAAGATTTTCACAGTACGTGCAATAATTTGGATTGACTTGACCTGACTTGGAATTTTAGCAATATTTTCCCTAATAATGAGGTAAGGTGCACAGACCTGTAATTTCCTAGTTTGTCCCATTTGCCTCTTTTGAATCAGGGAACAACATTTGCTAATCTGCCGCCTTCTGGTTCATCAACCAAAACTAACAAAGATACACAAGTCTACATCAGAGCCCCAGCAATCTCCTTTCCATCTTCCCTTGGTATCCTGGAATAGATCCCATCAGTCCCTGGGGATATGTCTACCTTAAAACATCTTTAACCTATTCTCCTTCTTGATGCAAACATGTTTCAAAATATCAGAATATTAACCCTTCTCTAACTCTCCACACTCCACATCCTTTCCCTATGGAATTCATGGTGCCAATAGCTAATTGCATTTTAAATATAATTTCATTGTGGATAGAAACACTTACCTTTGATGATACGTCACTTAAATGGCTATGTAATTAATCAATGGATTTTTTTTTTTTAAAGGATTGAAATGGCATTAATAAATTAGTTGAGTTCAGCTATTTTACCTTATATCATAATCAGTGCCAATACCAAATTATAGGTACCAAACAATGTGCTGCCCTAAATGTTACGGAAGGAAAACTACACACTTAACCAAACCGCAAAACAGATGAAAAACTGATTTGAACTTTCAGGCTCATTGACTTGAATGAGCTTTGTCTCTCTGCCCATAGTTGCAGCCTGACCTTTGGAGTATTACATGTGTTTTCTGTTGCCTTTCAAATTTCCAGTTCAGCTGTATTTTGCTTAAAGTTCATTAGCCAAGAATGATCTAATTTGTGGAATTGCATAAAATAAGTTGCTTCTAATGAACATAATTACACCCACTGCTTGAAAATGTTTAGAATTAACATTCAACATCCACACACAGGCAGCAAAATAAATGTTATGTGAACTTTTATGTTATTTATACACCAGTTTTGTTGAGCTGGAGTAAAACATGAGATCCATCTTCACGGGTAGCTTTCCTTTTCTCCTATTTTATGATTTACATGATTCATATCCAGACATGAGCCAAGTTTCACAGTATAACTTGTGCATGAGTAGCTGCAGTCATCTCACTGCCTCATACAGCTTCAATGTGAAAATAATGACCACCATTAATTTTATTACCTGGGCTATTACAGACAACAGTGAGTGTGATGAGGCTGGAGATGATGGGGTAGCTGATGGGGTTAGCTGATGGAATTGGTGTGTTCTGAAAGATCAGTCAGGCTAAAGCACGGGCACTTCGAAGGTTAGGGGTTAAGGGACAAAAGTTTAGGGGTAACACGAGGGGGAACTTCTTTACTCAGAGAGTGGTAGCTGTGTGGAATGAGCTTCCAGTGGAAGTGGTGGAGGCAAGTTTGATTTTATCATTTAAAAATAAATTGGATAGGTATATGGATGGGAAAGGAATGGAGGGTTATGGTCTGAGTGCAGGTAGATGGGACTAGGTGAGAGTAAGTATTCGGCACGGACTAGAAGGGCCGAGATGGCCTGTTTCCGTGCTGTAATTGTTATATGGTTATATTGGAACCTGAAAGAATAATGGGGAATTCATCTGTCTTCACCTGAGGTTTTCACATGATGTGGAAATAGTGTCAGGTGCACAAGGGTGACTTCATTGAATTTCTGGAATGATGAGAATGGTCATTGTCGTTCTTCATTCCATAAAATATTTAATATGATTTCCAGAAAAATGAATTTTATTAATCCTCATGTTATACAATTGAATATTCAATTGAAGGCATATCACTGGTAAAACCCAGGGACAGCACGATAAATAAGGCACCCAAAAGCTTCAGCAAAACAAGATGAATTCTCTTTTCTCCCGTCTGCTATTATTGACAGGGTGCCAGCTATAAAGCCACATTAGCTCTATATAACTCTACAGATGATGACAGCTCTATCACATTGTACCCGTACATTTGGAACATTTGAAGAGAAGTAAAAATTCCTGCTCTTTATACCTGTATTAAAATTATGATTGTTAAGCTAACCGATAATTTAAGGAAATACATGTTTTTCCTCTTTTCTAATCGTTCACTGAACTCAACTGAGATATTGTTCATGCAATAAAATTCAAAGAGCGAAGACAAAGAGGAATGCCTCTGTTTCCAGTGTAGGTAATATAACTTTGTAACGAGTGCATTATATGGGTCCTGGTGCTGTTGTGATATCTCTTTCCATATCCAATAAACAGTTTACATTTTTGCATTGAATCGTGAGTGAAATGATCTGGAATAAATCAATTTCAAAGTATGGATGTGAGGGGATGATGGATGATATTGAAATAGTAACGGAGAAAATATACTCTTGTAAGAAACTAGATTATTCTACACAGTCATGCGGAAAAAATGTAGTGTGGTTAGATTTTACAGTGAATGGATATAGTTAAAAGTTTTTTTCTTAACTGGAAATTGTTGAACACTAAACAATTTATATACTAAATCTGCTCATAAGAGATTACAGAAATAATATTTTCGTTGGAAGTTTTAAAGTATTATAGACAGGAAAATGTCAAACTTTTCCACTTTAAATCAGAAATAAATGGAAAAGATATCCTTGTACGGAGGTTAGACCTATCTAAAATGAAGAGCTGTATGATTATTTAGTACAGAATATATATATGGATAAACACAGCTTATCGTAGGGTAAAGAACTGGTTCTTGTTGGATCAAAAACTTGAACTTTTAAGATGTTACAAGAGTTTTAAAAATGATCTAGCAATTTCTGTTGACAGATACATAAATACCAATGATCCATCCCTGAATTTTAAACTATTAAAGTCTTAGTTTTCCTTGACATCAATCCAAATAGAATTAAGCCTATTAATAAACTCCAGCTTTAGTATTTTTATATGACTAAGATATTAATATTGGGTTTTGCAGGGTTTAAAATAATAAAACATCTTAAATTTGTGTCCACAAGCACATAAGTTGGCCTATTCTCCAACAGAGTCCACACTGACTGTCATTAGTGGCCTGCGGATGAGACAAATGGGTAATCCTGTACTTCCTATATAATGGTTCTGCACTATTGCTTCAAACATTGAGAGGTTGCATTAAATAGCACAGTTAGTCAGGGTTAAGATAATAAGCCAATCATAGACTCTCAGTCTGAAGAAGGTTCTCGACCCGAAACATCACCTATTCCTTTTCTCCAGGGATGCTGTCTGATCCGCTGAGTTACTCCAGCTTTTTGTGTCTATCTTCGGTTTAAATCAGCATCTGCACTTCCTTCCTACACATTAAGATAATAAGCCATTTGATATACAGTTAAGTGACTGTTGGACACTTAAGCATTACAATAAACAAGCAACAAAGGTGTGAATAGGCTTGGCCATGGTAATGTATTACAGATATGTCATAAAGTGGTTATTTTACAGGAACAGGAGCAGAGTTCAGCAACATTGATGCAGTGGCATGATTTCAAATACCACCACGGCATTTCAAACATACAAATTCAAATAATTAAATTAATTTGGGATTTAAACATCAAAGCTAGTCTCAGTTAGAGTAACAATGGATTGTCTTTAAAAATCCATTTGCTTCACTAATGTCCTTTAGGGACGGCAATCTTCATTTCTACCCAGACTGGCCGTATTTGTGACACCAGACCCACAATTGCTTCCTCATTTAAGGAGCAATTAGATATAGACAATAAATACTGGCAATGAAAGTGCCATCCGTATCCTGTGAATAAATAAAAATATATTGTATAAATTTATATCAGAAGTTATGTAATTTAGCCCTGCGGGTTTCTTTGAAAGCTCTATAATGTAATAATTTATTTGGTTTGCTACCTATTTTTAACATTTGTTTCAAATTTCCAACATTTTCTGTTTTTTTCAGATAAGTAACTTCCAATGTTATTGGGATGCAGGTGAGAACATCCACTTTTTGCTCTTAGGGCTAAACGAATCAATGAATATGGGAAAAAAGCAGGAACGGGCTACTGATTTTGGGTGATTAGCCATGATCATATGGAATGGTGGTGCTGGCTCGAAGGGGCGAATGGCCTATTCCTTCACCTATTTTCTATGTTTCTCTGTTTGTCTGTTTCAACATTTAAAAAAAATCCCAAACCAAAATGTAAAAGATGGATTTACACTGGGTATCTCAATAGAAATTCTGGCTACTGCAAGATTTCCACGCGGACAGATTTTCATACAATTCAGTCCTCATGCATTCCAGAACTAGATGTAGTATACTGTCACTTTTCAACTTAATGGGGACTAAGATGATTGTATATTGACTGAAAATCTACATTCATAAAAGGGTCAGATGCAGATGAAAATCACTTAATTTTAAGAGTCATATATAAAATAGAAAAACTGTACATTCCTTTCATAATCTAGAAATTGTTTTTACACTGAGAGTGATGAGTGCCTGCATCATGCTCATGGGAGTGGTGGTTGAGGTAGATGTGATAGTGGCATTTAAGAATCTTTTGGATAGGCATATAGACATGCAGGAAATGGAGGCATATAGATTACATGCAAGTAGATAGGAGATGGCCTTGGCATCCTGTTTGGCACAGACATTGTGGGCCAAAAGGCCTGTTCTTGTGGTTTACTGTCCTATGTTCTATCAGTTCAAAGTCCTGGTTTTGAGGATAAAGGTGAAGTTATGTCAACAGAAAAACAGGAGGTTTATCTTGCATCCCCTCTCTCTCTCCATTCCTCCCCAGCCTAGTCATCGTACGGGTTTTACTGTTGCCCTGTTGAATTCCACTGTCTGTATTAACTCATTATCACCTATCCCACAGCCAACAATGAACCATTGTAGGCTCCACATTTCCTTGATTATCCTTGCTTTCTGCATATCTTCCTTTCATTTGTCCCAAGTACCGTCTTTCTCTCTCGATCCCCATTATCCTGACTCTCATTCTGAAGAAGGATTTCGACCCAAAACGTCACCTACTGTATTCCTTTTACTCCAGAGATGCTGTCTGACCCACTGAGTTACTCCAGCTTTTTCTGTCTGTCTTCGGTTTAACTAGCATCTGCAGTTCCTCCATAGACATTAGGTTTAAAATGGCCTATAAGATTCTGTGTACACAATTCACAACAGGGGGCAACTTATTTTCTATCCTACTTTACATGGAACCAGCAAGATAATACTCTCAAATATTTACTCTTTCAGTGAGGACAAGCACTAAACTGTGTAAACAACAAATAGTGGAGGAATGTGGCTTGGTCTGCCTAATTCAAATACCAATTTGTATATACATCACACCTCGCATTTTGACATTGTTATTTTGCAGAAGACTAAATACAATTTCAAGGGAGTTAGAACTTAAAATTAGGTGGGCTACATTTCCTTCAGATACTCAGTTTAAACCAGGCAGGTTTTGGCAGATGAAATGCCTGCAGGATTCATGAGAATTAATACTAACTGGGGTAACATGACGTCAGGTGTCCCCTGACAGCAAGAGTAGGGAATACCACTGAAGCTGCAAAAGATTATTATAAGAATGTTTTCAGATTTGAGTCATTTAGCAGGGTACACTGTGTGTCAAGGGAGAGAGAGAATGAATAACCAGGTGGCATTTTATTATGAAGTGTTGAGATCTTTTAAGGTTAAAACAACATTTTTTAATTATATTTTTAATATTAATTTAAATAAAGGTGGAAGTCAATTTTCAAACCAATAATAATGAACATTCTCCAGGATTATTCAGTGAGGGCAGGAAGAAAAGAAGCAAATTCTGCATTTCCATTATTTCACTATGAAGCATTTTCACATGTACATGCACTCATTCTATTTCCCAATGTTAAAGTAATTTCTTCATGATACAGGAAGTTAACTTCAACAAAAGGTCTGATTGTGATAACAAAACTAAAAGTTACTCATAAATGGAGTGATCTCTTTTACAGTAGCAAGACGCAACAGGCACAAAACTCTATACATCCTGAGTCGTTTCATTCTTCCTCATCACAGCAGCAAGATGTGTTTCTGTTTCATGGGTCTTTCCTGTCCCAGGACATAAGATACCAAAGAAATATTAGAGTTGCTGTGATATCCTCCTACCTATGCAAGTGGTATCATCATTACTACTTTCTGAGGACTGACAGGGAAGATATTTTGTGAATTCATAAGTCAAAGCAATGTTCGCACCTTGGGTTTCAGAGACATCAGAAAGCAGCTCTCAGCTGAAAAACTGCAGATAATGGAAAGGTAAAGGTCTCTACCCGAAACGTCACCAATTCTTTCTCTCTAGAGATGCTGCCTATCCTGCTGAGTTACTCCAGCACTTTGTGTCTGTCCAAAGCAAACAAATGTACTGGAAATGGTGCCAAACTGATTAGCATATGTGGGAAAGGCCAACGACTTCATGTTCCTGTTATAATTACTTCAATACCACTAAACAGTACTAAAGATTTTAAACTGCAGATGCTGGAAATCGGAAATAAAAGTAGAAAAGAAAGCATTTGAAGTCAGAGACATATTTGATGCTTCAGATGAAAGAATTTTCATTAGAATCGGAAAATGTAGAAACAAATTGCAGAATTATATTCCACCACTAAGTGGAACCTGTTGGCCGAGCACATCCCTCTGTGGATATCAATATTAGACTTTGTGATCAAACTGCATCAGTTAAGCATCTGATAAGTGAATGAGGACCAAGAATAGATTTCCATTTTAATTGATAGCAAGACCTAGTGAATGAGTCTCAAAGCATTTAACCATCTTCAGCTGCGTGCGAATGAATACAACATCATTAAATTGAGGGAAGTGTTATCACAGAAGATGGCCATTCAGCCCATTCTGTCCATTCTGGCTTATTGCCAGAGCAACTTACTAGTTCCACCCTCAGTGCTTTGTCTGTAGGCTTTAAACCATTTCTTCATCCAATTCACTTTTGAAGCCCACAATTGAACCTGATCCACCATATCTGTAAATAGTGCATTCCAGATTCTAACATATTTATAGATGCTGGAGTAACGCAACAGGTCAGGCAGCATCCCTGGATAAGCGACGTTTCAGAAGAACACTTCATAATAATGGTTCCGACCCAAAACATCGTCTATCTGTAAATCCTGGCTAAAATAGAGCCAATATAATGCAGAGGATTCATGCATTTACAAGGCCTGTTAGCCATTTCTGTATAAGAACCACAGATAGCTGGTGCCAGGAAATCTAGATCCCAGATCAATCTCAGATAAGGAAGGTCCAAGTATCTTTGTAATTGTTAGTATGTATGAGAATCTTGCAGAGGAACTCCAAGGTATTGTAAATGCATGAGTTTGATTGGATTACTGCACAGGGATTGTAAATAATGTAAATAATGTTGCAAGACTGTTACCCTGCTGTTTGTTGATTGGCCAAAGTGTTAAGCCCCAGCAGAATTGTTTTGTGTTTCAGGGTAAATGTTGCATTAGTCAGTTAACCTGACTTCCATCCAGAAGCTTCTGTAAGAAACATTGTTTAAGACTCTCTGTAATTGGGTTGGGGAACTGTCAATAATGTATTGATGTAATTGATATGTATGATTGGATTGTAAGGGAAACCACCTCTATGTAATTCGGCCCCTCAAGGTTCATGGGCCTATAAAAGGAAGCCCCCATTTAGATCGGTGTCGATCTTCTGGAAGGGCGTTTGGGACTGCATGACCTTTTGGGCAGTGTCTGCTTGCACGAAGCTGAAGGGCTTGGCCAGGCAGAGACAAGGGTCGAACCCACGGTGGTTAGGTATTGTATAGGGGAATTTGTGTTTGTTCTAAAAATAAAGATTAGTTGGTCCAGTGCTTGAGTCAGTGTTTTTACTGAACTAGACTAGAGGGGTAAGCTTTAGGAGCATATTTACGTATACATGTTATCCACGACGCTTCTGACCTGCTGAGTTACTCCAGCATTTTGTAACTATCTTTTTTTGCTGCTTTTATGCTCTATACCTCTATTTATAAAGCCTGGAAATGTATATGTTTTATGAAGTATTTTCTCTATTACCCCTGCATCTTCAATTATTTATTTATTCTATGCTAGATTCTCTATTCCTGCATCCTTTCAGAATAGTAACATTTAGTCTAAATGGCTTCTCCTCATTCATCAGCTACATTTCTTTGCATTAAACTACTTCTGCAATGTGTCTGTTCATTCCATCAGCCAGTTTATATCTCAATAACCTCTTCACAATTCACAATGCTGCTACCAAGAAATGTAGAAATTGTGGCTTGCACCCCAAAGTCTAGCTCATTAATATAGATCAAATAACATTGATCCTGGAGCTGCATCATTATTTACTTTCCTCTAGTCCATAAAACAACCACTTACCATGACTCTTTGCTGTCTGAAACAAAGCCAAATTGTATTCCCTGCTATCAATGTCCCTTTAAAGTTGGGTGCTTCAATTCTGCTGATATATTTGTAATGTAGCAATTTATCAAAAGCCTCTGGAGGTCCATGAACAACATATCAAGTGTGTTACTACCCTCATCGACTACCTCAACAAAAAAAAAACTATTGCTCTGTGTCCACCGAGTCCATGCTGACCATCGATCACCCATTTACACTAGTTCTATATTACCCACATTTTTGCATCCACTCGCTACACATTAGTGGCAATTTACTGAAGTTAATTAACCTACAAACCCACATGTCCTTGGGTTGTGGGAGGAAATTGGAGCTTTTTGTTAACTTCCTTTCTTTATGAAGCTAGCGACTTCCGTGCTGTACAAGAGCTCGTCAGTGAAATCTGCATCAGCAGAGAACATAACCACATTCCCTTGGTAAGCTGAGGTATTACTATCGCTCAATTCCTCCGGCATCAACATCCTGCAGGTTATCATTGACAGAGCCTCAACTGGTAAACAATGTGGGTGCAAAATTAGGTCACAGCCCAGGCAGCCGAGACAAGTAACTCACATTGAGAAACCACAAAATCATGTTACCATCTACAAGTCACAAGTCAGAAGTATGCTAGAATTCTCTGCATGTTTCAGTATAAGTGCAGCTCCAACTACAATCAAAAACCTGAACACCATCCATTTAGAATATTAACTTGACTATCACCCATCTAGACCTGTTTCTGTGACTTTAAAATATCCAAGACTTTCTAAAATAAGACTAAAGAATGAACACAGTATTCTAGCTTTGAAAGTCGCACTAAACATACCTACTTTTGTATTTAATCTGCCATGCGATGAGGATGAACATCCCATTTACCTTCTTAATTACTCACTGTACCTGCGTGCTAATTTTGTCTTTCTTGTACATCAAGACCTCCCTCAACACCAGTATCCAATATTTTCACACCATTTAAAAAATACTCGGTTATTTCTATTCTTCCAGTTAAATTGGATAATGTCACATTTCTCCAAATTATATTCTCATATATATGCTATTGAAAGTAATTGAGGTAAATTGCTTCTATAATTAGGTAGTCATCTTCGGTGTTTTGAAAGTACACTTCAATTCCCATCACCGACTTAGTTATAATCAAGTATTATTGTGACATCAGAGATAAATATAGGGGGGAAGGGGGCATTAGAGCATAGGCCTCACCCCTAACCTGACCAATATTCATTAAACGCTTTAAAGATGTGCACAAATGTGTACAACATGCATCTGTTTAATGCGCCGCTCCAAAAGTAGTCGCATTTAAAATTCCTCTGCGCAAACCCCCAACATCCTTCTTCAAAATAAATCGAAGGTCAGACATCAGAAACAAGCCAAGAATACTCAGTGTATTGTTGATGAATTGGAGTGTGAATGAACAGAAGAATGTTGAGAAAATAACAAGTAGGACCTTGGTTTTGTAAAAGGTAGCATCAGGGTTTTGCAGTACATTTCGTCGAATCAATAAAGCATTTCTGCTTGCATCCACACCACTCCTGCTGGCTGACAGACAAGGGAGTCTGTTAGTGATATTGTGCCAAAGACTAGTCAGAAATGTTCCACATGTTGCAGAATACCTTCTTCAGTCTGGTTAGGTTTTCAAGTCCCGACGGTGGCAAAGGGTGAACTGATACGTGCTTAAACATAGAACTGAGCAAGTTTTATTTTACAAATGTGTTTTCAGATTGTTAAATTTGACAGAAAACATAAAATGTAGAAAAGACGTGCCTAATAGTAAATGGTAAATGTACTCTACCTCATTTTTCAAATGATGGATAAATTAATACCTCTCTCCATAATCAGACAAAGTCTGGAGATGATTATTCCATATAACTGATGTTTTCCTTAACACTGCAATAAACAGATGTAACCCATTGGCTTGTTTCCCCTCTAGCAATAACTGTAACTTATTATTTTATTGTATTACGTAGTTAAAAATAGCCAACAGTGTGTACCTATAAAGACTCATCCGTTACTTCATGTGAAACTTTAAGACCGACTAACAATTGTTGTTTGAAAAATGCATTTTCATTTGAAACTACACTGCAATTTTACTTTTAAAGAATATAAAAACTTACAGGCAAGCACAAACATTCAAACAGGAATATGTCATTTAGCTACATGAGCCTATTCTACATTTCAATTAGATCATGGTTGATCTTATCCTGGTTTCTTCATCTCTTAACCATATCTGGAAATGTTTCTTTTGGCTGACTCAGAGACACTGCAGATAGCACCGCCACCTCCACCACAACCATTTAAATGATGTTAAATGACTCGCAGTCAAGTGCCTGGGTTGAATTATGAGCAGGCACCAGCAGAGCTTGCAAACACAGAACAATGAAAATATGTTTCATTGAGACTGTACTCATCCGGACAAAAGTTGTCCCTTCATAGTTAATCCTGGTGGTCATTAGAAATTTTACAGCAAGATAAAATTAGGAGAAAGTAGTCTGTATGGGAGTATCAGCCTTGAGGTTTTTGCAAAATTTCAGATCTTGATTTTCAAACATTTTTTCCTCAACTGATCAAAGACAGTGCTGGTGCATTAAAGATTATGGTGAATTTTATTGTCAATTTCTCACTTTGATGAGAGTTGACTCTCAAGGCTTCGCAATGAAACGTTTTTGGTGGAGGGCAGCGTGGCCTAGTGGGGAGAAGGGTTGGCAGGTTGATAAAGGACCTTTAGCTTACAGATGTAGAGTGCAAAGCCATCCTTTCGTATACTGTAGTCATGAGACAACAGTGGCTTATAGATCAGGCATATGCATAAATGCAACTTGAATTCAGACATTTAATGCTGGAGTGTAGTCCTATAGGTTAAATAGTTCCCTTTTAATCTGAAAATTAGCTGTGCTCCAAGAAGAAGTTTGATGGAGAGGTGCGAACGATAATGAAAATAAAAACTGAGAAAGCAGGTCACAACCAACAGGAACAAGAACAGGAGAGATTTCGGGTTGGGGCCCTTCTTCTGTTTGATTGTGCTGAGGGATGGAGAGGAGAGAAAACTGTGAGAGAGGAGGGGCATGAAAAAGTTTGGTAAATAATCGGTGGATACAGTGGAGGGGGTTTTAATAAGCAAATATTTGTACAAAGGTCAAGAGGTAAAAAGACAGACCATCTCTAAAGCCTCCTTGAGAAACTATTGAAAACCTTATCAAACCGTGTACAGATGTCTTGTGTAAAACACAGAAGTGCACCCATCCACAAGATGCCCATCTGCTATCTCTTGCCTCATCTGTGAAATAATCTGCATTTCTTACACTGTCCTCAGTCAGCTTAGAATCCACAAAACTGAAGTAGTACCAAGTCATCCTCAATCCCAAGTGTCAGAACAGTTGTAGAATGACAAGACAAGAAGAATGATGAGATGAGCAGAATATTAATGATTATTATATTGTCCAGCCATCAATGCATTTTCCAGCTTTATTAAGCATCCTTAAAAGTAATAGACATATGCATATGACAGATTTAAGTATAATTATAGTTCAAATTAACAAACCTACAAGCAAAATGTATAAACAATTAACCACATGCTTGTCTTACACTTACCAAATATTTGGATGCAATGTATGTGGGACCTCTCCCATTGCTTTCTCATGCATTGGAAACCTCCAATGAGCAGCAGCTGGTGCATTTGCTGCAGTCACTACTCGCTGCCATTAAGTCTTCTATATCTAGCTACAAAAAGACAAGAAAGATCCCTTAACATAGTTCATCCAGTAGTTCAGTTCAGTTCAATTCAGTTTCAGTTTTAGTTTATTGTCACGTGTACCGAGGTACAGTGAAAAGCTTTTGTTGTGTGGTAACCAGTCAGCGGAAAGACAACACATAATTACAAACGAGACATTCACTGTGTACAGATACATGATAACATTTAGTGCAAGAACAGCTAGTAAAGTCCAATCATAAAAAGTCCGTGGGACACCCATGAGTTGATAGTAGTTCAGGATTGCCCTCTAGTTGCCATGGGATGATTCAGTTACCTGATAAGTGAGGAAGAAATTGTCCCTGAATCTGGAGGTGTGCGTTTTCACACTTCTTTTTCTTTTGCCTGATGGAAGAGGAGAGAAGATGGTGACCTGCCCAAAGGGGCCTAATATGAGAATGTTGCCCTGGATGAGGGAATTGACACCTATCCTTCATGTTGCAATTACTGTATATAAAGGTCACGCAACGTTTGGGGCATTGTGTGCAGTTCTGGTCACCACACAAGAGGAAGAATGTCAAACCTTTGGAGAGGTTGTAGAAGAGGTTCACCAGGATTTTGCCTGGATTGGTGTTTATTAGTCATAAGGAGAGGCTAGGCAAACTTGAATTATTTGAACTAGACCATCAGAAACTGAGAAATTACCTGGTATGGTATTGTAAATTATGAGTCATAGATGGGATAGATAATCAGAGTATGTTTCCCAGGGTGGAAATGTCAAAACATGAGGGTATACAGGATCAGGTTAAAAGAGAAACAAGTTATTTTTCACAGATTGGTGTGGATGGAGTTAATGATGAAGGCACAGACATAATGGGCCAAAGAGCCTGTCCGTGGACTAAACTGTGCTATATTGTATGTTCCAATTTAATTAAAGGGAGATGCAAGGAAATGCAGTTGATGGAAACTTGAGTAAAACACAAAGTGCTGGAGTAACTCAGTACATCAGCCAGCATCTGTGGAAGAGATAGTTAGGCATTGTTTCCCATCCTTACCCAATGCAGAGTTAGCTGGAACAGTGACACATTAAAGGTAAATACTTAGGTCAAAAACATCCCTCTGCTGGATGCCCATATCAGAAAGTTGACATCACATCAACAGATGATCCCTTTTGTCCATGGCCAAGATTTCAAAGTGAAACATATACAATGCAGCACACAGTAAACATTGCTCTCTGGAGGGTCCTATCACACTGCTGTGAGTCCACCAACATGACTTCTTCTGGGTTTAATTTCCAGACATTGAGTCTTAACAGGAACAAAGTTACTGTTGTCTGTGTTCATGGAAAAGATTTTCCAAATAGAGTCTTTTAAAAAAAACGTTGTTTAAATTGTTACCACACAGGTGTCGTAAACTAAATTTTATTTTGTGTATGAATTAAACAGAACTCAACATTTATTCTTTGGCAATAAATTTCCATGGAAGTTTTTGTCATTACTATACTGGTGAACTTTGATCACCACTCATCATTTAAAAATAACATTTGTAAATCATAATGAGTTTAATTACAAAATGCTGACTATTTTTGCTTTTATCTATGTGTGAATGCTTTGGTCAAGTTAGTAACACCAAACAAATATTGGTCTTGTTCAGAAGTTTAAAAAAAAGATAAAACAAGTAAACATTTAGAATAAACAAAATGAAACTATCCAAATATAGTAAATTGGAAAAATATTGCAGTTTAGTTCAAATATTTTGAAAACCACAGGATGGCAATGAATTAGAGCAACATCCTATCTCTAGTTTCCTTCTCACCTGACTCTCAGTCTGAAGAAGGGTCTTGTCCCGAACGTCGCCCATTCCTTCTCTCCAAAGATGCTGCCTGTCTCGCTGACTTACTCCAACATTTTAGCGTCTATTTTCGGTGTAAACCAGCATCTGCAGTTCCTTCCTACATATTTTGTATGCTACACTCAAAATCTCCTCAAGGAATAATTACTTTGAAGAAGTTCTCCTCCTCTCCCCAACGGGAGCTCTGCAACACCCTACCTCTGGTTTCCCTCTTCCCTGACTCTCACTGAAGAAGGGTGTCGACCCGAAACATCATCCATTCCTTCTCTCCAGAGATGCTGCCTGTCCCACTAAGTTACTCCAGCATCTTGTGTCTATCTTCCCTTTAGTTTAACTTAGTTTAATTTGTTTAGTTACGTTTATTATTGTCATGTGTACCAAGGTACAGTGAAAAGCTTTTTGTTGCGTGTTATCCAGTCAATGAAAAGACTGCACATGATTACAATTACGCCGAACAGTGTACAGATGCAGGATAAAGGCTATAATTACCTGGGAATTGTATCCCTAGTTACGTTTATTGGCCTTTACCTCACTGAAGAACTACCTGGATTGATGTAGAAAAAGTGGCTGAGCAGCCTTGAATTTGTACAGAGCACAAAGGTTGTCCATAACTCATAACTGGTGTTGGACTATTTCTGTCACTCTGACAGACGTGAAGAAAAATGCAGAGACATTGTTGGAAATAGCGTAGCGGTAAGTTCATGTATCTAATATGTTGCAGTCTGATCTGGCTCAAGAGTGCTAAGTGCTGATGGCAATCAAAATCGGCTTGAAAATCACCAATACAGCATGGTGTCTGCCTGAGGAAGAATCCAGTGCTTTGCACCATAATTTGTCTCAGTTAGGCCTTTCAACACCTAGAGCTGCACTAACCATTTCCTTTCAAGTTTGTAATTACAATGGAAAAGGGTTCTACAGCAGGAAATAGATGACCAATTTGCTTAACTAAATGTGACTCATGTGAAGTTGATGTACACCCCTTTAAGAACTGAGCAACAGTTTTCTGTATGTTTCTGAGAGAAGAACTGGCAGAAACAACTGCCTTTGTGGAAGTAAAACGCAACAAGAAAGCGCAGTAGGCATTTCTATGGTTAAAAAAACTATTTTTGTTGTTAATTTGAATCACTGAATATGTTACAACATCTTAGACATACAGAAACATTAGACAGCTCCTATCTGATACCAAATGTTGGAGGCTCATGTTGAAAGTTGACTTTAAACCTGTTATGTATGGTTATGCAAATCAAGCTACTGCTTCCCATTTCAGAACCACTGTTGCAACTTGAAAAATAGGCAAAGTTAATTGGCCTTTCAATTCCTGCCAGGCAAAATGTAAATGTGTGCCAAATAATTTAAAAGTCATCTCATAAGTGCATAGTCTTTGGATCTGCAAGTATGGAGATTTTTACATTGGAGAACTTAGAAATTGAGTGGATAGCTTTTCCAGAGAACCTAAACAGAGAAGTTAAATGAGCAAATTACTCCTCTTGTACTGAACATATGATTCTTGTATAAACGTAACCTGGCTATGTCCCAAGTGGATGTCCATTTATTTCTAAAGAAGAGAGTTATTTCCCCAAAGCAAGGATCAAAGACTAACAAAACAGGAACTCAAAGAGGAAGAATCATAAAAACACAAACTGCACCATTTATGTACATTGAGAGTCATTCTCAAAGGCTTAACCTAAACTTAAAATGTTGCAGTCATTAGGAGACACAAACCTCAATCAATCTATGGAATGTAATTCTTGTTTCTTGCTTCTGGCAAACTCAAGTATGTTGCAATGTTACAGATATTTTGATTGCTATTTCCCAGTGTACATACCCGTAACATTTCCTGGATGAAAGACTGAAGTCACCTTTGAGTGGTTAACTTTCTTCTATAATTTACCAATTCAGTTTGTCAACATTGCCTCAGGAAAAACAGAGAGAAGCAGTATTTAGTTATTGCCCTATACCACTAAAAAAAGCCCGAAGCCCTATCACCCGGAAACTTCACCGGAGAATGAATACTGAGGACCCAGCATTTTGATGTAGATTTGCATAACAATCCTACCTAAACTAATTCTACCGAAGGAGCCATTTAAAAACTAGCAGAAAGGAATTGAATGCCGCAAACAATGTTGTACCACACACAGTGTTGTACTGTGTGGATCCCATCAGCCAAACTCGTCCATGTAAACCATTATGTCTATTCACAAGAATTCAACTGTTTTGTTCAGAACCTTTTCATACGAGACAAATATTGTTCAGAAGTAGAAAAAAACATTGGTAAAACAATTAAACATTCAGAATATACAAAATGAATATCCAAATATAGTAAATTGGAAAAATATTGCAGTTTAAATATTTAGTAAAATTTTCTATAAAACCAGACAGGATGGCAATGAATTAGAGCAACCTCCTATCTCTATATTCCCTCTGAAGGTTTTGGCCCGAAACGTTGCCAATTTCCTTCACTCCATTGATGCTGCTGCACCTGCTGAGTTTCTCCAGCACTTTTGTCTACTCTAGATTCCCTCTCCCCTGACTCTCAGTCTGAAGAAGGGTCTTGACCCTGCCTGTACCGCTAAGTTACTCCAGCATCTTGTGTCTATCTTCGGTGTAAACCAGCATCTGCAGTTCCTTCCTACACATTTCGTATGCTCCACTGCAAAATCCCCTCAAGGAATACCTACTTTGAAGAAGTTCTCCTCCTTTCTCCGACGAGAGTTCTGCAACATCCTATCTCTAGTTTCCCTCTCTTTTGACTCTCAGTCTGAAGAAGTCTTGACCCAAAACGTCACCTATTCCTTTTCTCCAGAGATGCTCGCTGACCCAGTGAGTTACTCCAGAATTTTGTGTCTATCTTTGGCCCACCTTAGACCCCTTCCTGTCTACTCTCATAAACAAGTATCTGTTCAAAAATGCTTTAAAAACTGCAATTATAGCTGCCTCTATTGCTTTCTCTGGCAGCTCATTTCATATAACCACAAATCTCTGTGTGAAAAGCTTGCCCCTCAAATCTACTTTAAATTTCTCCCCTTATAGTTTAATTTTTGTCCTCTAGTCTCAGATTCCCACACTCTTGGAAACAAATATGTCCACCAACTCTATTCATTCCCCACATCATTTTATAAGCATCAATAGGGTCCCCCACTCAGCCCTCTGCATTTCAGTAAGAATAATCTCAGCCTATCCAATTTCTCCGGGTACCATTCCAGATAACATTCCAGTTAATCTCTTCTGCATTTTTGTTATCACATCATTCATATATTGTGGAATTAGGACTACACACAATTCTCCAAGTGCAGACTAACCAATGTTTTATACAGCTCCACATGATGTCCTAGCTCTTATACCCAGTGCTTCAGCCTATGAAGGCAAACATGCCAAATGCCTCTTTTACTACATTATCCAACTGTGTTGCCATTTTCAGTGACCTACAAACATGCATCCCTCTGTACATCAATGCTCCTGAAGTTCCTGCCATTTACTCTATTTGTCTTATTGGTATTTGATATTCCAAAATGCATTATCTCACACTCTCCACTCAAATTCTCCACACTACCATCTCTTCCAGCAAGCTACTGAGAGAATTGGAAGGAATACTTTCCTACAGCCTGTGTAGGAAAGAACTGCAAATGCTGATTTCCTACAGCCTCTTCATGCACAATTTTCTTTAACAGATCCAAGCTGCCTACTTTCAGCAGGTCCCACCTAAATTGTTGGTGCGCAACACGTGAAATTAATCTCAGAAATCATTGCTGGTTATTCATTGAAATCATAACAATAAAATGGCAACACAAATTTTGTGCATTGCTGGGTACAAATTCATTAACATTATGATCTTTACACACATTTCCAATGTCATGGATGTAATTCCCTATATGGTATGCATTGCGAATGTTTAGATTTAGTGCAAACTGCCTGGAAATTGGATTAAATTCACTTGGGCACCCTAAAAACTCATTGCAATAAAGGCTTGTGCCAGATCAGCCCACCCGCTGAAAAATTGAAAAAAAATGCAAAAGCAATTGAAATCACACTGCCATTTCTCTTTGCATGAAATGACCTTTAAGTCATGAGATAGACATTTGCCAATGGGAGTTGCAGATAACTGTTTTACTTCGGAGTCACGTGAGTGACTACGTGAAGAAGCCCCGCCTGGCGCTGGAACGGCATTACGTCGACGCTGACGGCAGAGCAAGAGCTGCAGAGGCAGCTCCTCGACAGCGGTAGGTATGGGCCCGCAGGTAAGTGCAGTGGAAAACATTTTCAGGGTCTAAAAAACTCCGTGGCTGGTATTGAATACCAGAATTTAAAACTAATTTAAAAGAGAAAAAATAAATAAATAAACAAATAAATAAATAAGTTGAAAAACAACGGAGTTTTAAAAGAACGTCCTAAGGGGGATAAATCAATAAAAGGCCTTCAGACTAAAAAAGCTTTATGGCTTGAAAAAATAATGGAAAAAAAAAATTCCAAAAAATAAAAATAAAGTAAATAAAGAATTCAAGCCAAAAAGGGTTAAAAGGCCCAAAAACATTCCCTAACCTACCCTAAAGGGGTTTCATATATTAATATATATGATGAAATATGGTGGGAATATCTACCTCAGATATATTTGAAGGTAGTCTCCTTGAGGAAAAACTCAGGAGTAACAAGGGCAGTAAAAATAAAATGGAAAACTGACCCTAAAAATGCACTGATAAGTGGTGGCTGGTCATGAAGTACCCACCACAGCACCAGTAATATATATATACAGGTGTAAGTACAACACCTGAATAAGAAGTGAGGCCATGGAAAATAACCACGGAAACCAAAATTAATTGGTCTCTCACTAAAGCTGTTATGATTAAAACAGCAGGATAATAATAAAACTTTTTAATGTTTTATTAAAGTACACTTCAGCACAAAATATATATAGAAGTGTACTAGGTTTGATACCTGAATGTATGAGGCCATGAAAAGTAAATATGGAAAAAAATAATAATAATAATTGGCCTCACCAAAGCTGTTATGATGAAACAGCAGAATATGATAAAACTTTTAAGTTTATAAAGATATCAATGGTGAATCCGGTTATAATATCCATGTCTCAATAAGATGAGATATAAGGAAATACGATTTTAAAAGTATTTCAAACTGGTGCATGGCATTTCCATTCAATGGAAAACAAATAAAATATTGTGCAAATAACCAATACATTTGAAGTAAAATTAATTGCCATCAGTTTGTGGAGCTCAATGGGAAGAAATATATAATATTTGGGACTAAATCTGCACTCTAGATTTGCAGATCAATACAAATCAGGTTATGTTAAACGCCTGATTATTATGGAATAAAACCTGCCTTATGATTATTCAAAGTATTGATTACAAAAGAACAGACTATTGGTCTTTAAACTTTGGGGGGAAAATTATGATCCAATATAAAGATTTGATAATGGATCAAAATTAAGGCAGAAGTATGATAAATAAACATAATCAAACATAGCCTTATCCGAACCCATATAATTGGGAAAAGAAGGCTTGAAGTACGTTGAAGAGGTGCAAACAACTGTTACAAAATAAATTCATGAAATCTCCGATTGTGGGGGATTACAGGTGTATTATGATCATTAATTTAATATAACTAAGGACTATAAAAAAAAATTGTAGAAAGGATTGGTTCACCTGTATAAGAAAACGTAAAAAAATTGATTTTAGGTTTGCACCCAAAAGTAACTCCAATAAAGAAGGGGTACGTACATATATATATTATAAATTACCTCAGTGTACAGATGTGATGGTATAAACCATACAAAACATCATTTTATATACACTTTTCACAGTGTAAGAACATTTTATTAAAATGGAACATCTTCAATATTGAAATACAGTTGTTATTAACAAAGTGTTAATCAAATATTACAGGTGCTTGAAATTAATTAAAATGGGTCAAGCGGTGCAAGTTAAAACATTGTCTAAAAGATTAAATCCAGTTTAAGGCTGTTAAACAGAATACTGGAAGAACAATTGCACTGATAAAAGATCAGTACTTGCACTAATGAGGACATGGTCATGGTTTATCTTGATCACATTTAAATTAGAGTCAGCTGCAAATTAGTGCTGCAATTACAAGCCTGTTGAAAGGCAAGGACTTGACCCATCACATAAAGCCTATGTTTTAGGCATTCATAAATATTCATAAATTACTATTCTGGATTTAGGAGTAATTCAGCACCATAAGAGGGGGAATATTGTTCCATGATACAAATATGTCTTATTGCTTTGTTGACATACTTTGTCCCTCCATTAGGAAAAGGAGCCTAGGTAAGAGTAAATAAAGCTCCAAAAGAAGGAATACAGAAGCTTATGTATGCCTTTGTGTGAGGCTTATGCAAATACCAAATGATACATTATCATTATTAAAGTAATGGATTAAAAAAAAAAAGAAAAAAAAAGGGGTTCACAAGTTGCTTCAACTATAAGCTTAGCAGCTGTTGCAAGCTGAAGCAAGTATTAACAGATGATGGACAGCTTCTGTGAATATTTGGGTAAGATAAAAATATTATCTATTCTTATAAAGATTATTGATACGTCTCTTTGTTGGGACTACGGACAATAATACCAGGTAAATGCAAATGAATTGTCCTAAGAAATTCTCCAAACATTTGTATTAATTATTGAAGTATAAGGAATTATGGATTAAATATCGATTGTTCTATTATGGAAGTGTCCATGTCATATCAAGGTGAACAATACCACGGCTGTGGCATATATTAAATCACATAAGATAAGTAAAATAATAATCATGTGATTATCTGAATAAACAAATGTGGCATATTCTAAAATGTTTTAGTCCAGCTGTTTATCTCTAAGAAAGAGACACTGTTATCACAGACAACACATTAAGGGGGGGAAAATACATTGTCATTATTATGGATTACTTGCGATTAATCTGGTTGTATACAGATTAAATAACCGATCTTTCAAATGTTTTCGTGGGTAAACCAAGAACAGGAAAGGTGGATGCTTTTCTCTCAATTATATGAGGAAAAATGTTATTTTATGTTCCTAATTTTTGTCTGATAGGGCAGTGTCTGATGAAAATATAGCAAGACACTGCCAGAGGCATTTTGGTGGTCCAAAACGGATCCTTCATGGTTTTCATAAATATTGAGTGATGTTGAAACACTTGTGATGATTCATAGTTGCAGTAATTTATTGTTGTACAAAGGCATCCATAATATGAAAATATGAATTGACTATCTGCAGGTTGATCAGACCATTACAATAGTTTAATGGTCAAAGAAGTCTATGAATGTTTAACTAATATAACAACATAACAATAAAATAATTATGTATAAAGAAGTGTTATACCTGCAATTTGCAGAAATAAGAATATATATATATATATATATATATATATATATATATATATATATATATATATATATATATTATAAGAAATTGGAAGTCTGTGTATACAGTAAAATTATTTGTCATATTAGATATATGTGAGTTCTTGTGGATTGCATTTTTTCTGAGTATCTAATTGATAGAGCCAATAATAGGGCTCAGAGTGTTTATCGTCCTATTTACGGACAATATACTAACCAAGAAGTTATCGGGTTCATTCATAAAATCCCGATATGAAAAGGGATATATATGTAGATATAAATATAGGTATATATATGTGTATGTATATATATATATATATATAATCTGTCCAAAATTGCAATACATAAGTCTGGAGATCAATATAGTCCTGAATTGCCTTAGGCAATGGACTCCAGTTCTATCAATGATTCAAAAAAGTTAACATTGAAAGTAATAATGCTGATGACTTTAGTATCAAGATAAGAGTGCAAACATTGTAAATATTACAATTGTATGTGGATACAGATTGCATTATCATATATGTTTATGAATTTACCAAACAAAGCAGACCAAGAAGAGCTGAAACAAAGGTAAACCTATAAGCATATCCTGTCGGCCTTAAATTGTGTGTGTGTGTGAACATTGATGAAATATGTTAAAGTAAGTAAGAGTCTCTGTGGTAATGAGACAGCACTACATTTTACACACAAAAAAACCACATTAGGTTTCACTAAAACTGATGGTTCTAGAGAAATGTATTCTAGATGGTTAAACATTGAATAACACTCACTGAAATATGGAAAATTACTCTGTTAAGGAGGTAGATACATTCACAGGAATGGCACAGGATGAGCCGCTCGAGCAAAGATGCAAGGCCACAGGAGGGTGTAAAATAAATATTAAATTAAATGAAATCAGTCATTGTGTCACGATTGGACATGGAGTGTTGGGTTCTCTATAATTGTTGCTTTGTTCATACCATCAAATTATATATATCAATTGATATTTTGTGATAAACTTGCCTTTCAATAGAAAGGGCATTACTTTTATTCTTTTATAATGTGAAATAATTTATCACATAACTTGAGGCAATGTTTGGAGGAAAAAATGTGTTATTTTGCTCATTACTATGTTGAGTGAGCCAGAGTGCCGTATGGAATGAGTCTACGACATAAAAAACACAGAAAGCTTCAAAATCTTCACGTAGTCACTCACGTGACTCCGAAGTAAAATAGTAAGATTAAACGAGAACTTACCAGTTCGAAGTTTGATCGTTATTTTATGAGGAGTAACGATGAGGGATTACGTGCCCTCCACTCCCGACCCTCATAAAATAAATGATCATCTGGTAGTTCTAAATCTATGTTGAGCCTTACTATCTTACTCCGGCTATTATGTTCTGTGTTTTTCATGCCGCTGCTTTGAAGTATGCCGTTCCAGCGCCAGGCGGGGCTTCTTCACGTAATCCCTCATCGTTACTCCTCATAAAATAACGATCAAACTTCGAACTGGTAAGTTCTCATTTAATCTTACTATTATCTCTGCCTTCTCCATAGAGATGAAGGAAAATGATGTGACAAAGAGGGAACAATATGATCTTCGGATAATGTGAGGTGTGACAGCATCCTCTCCCTTTGGGTGTCGCTCTGATCACTTTAACTGGCTGATAGGTCAGTAGAGGCAAATTTGCAGCATTATTGCTATTGATTGGCTACTTGAACCTTGTTAGCCTACTCTCTATGAAACCCAGACACCCAAGCCAGAGAGAGTGCCAGGGAGAGAGCACCAGGGAGAAATCATTAGGAAGAGAATGGCAGGAAGAAAATGCCTGGGAAAGAAGGAGGGTGGGTTGCCACCCTCCCTAGTATTTCTATGTTGCAGGTATGAGGTAGGCTGGACAACTGGGACAGACCCGTCCACCAATGCCACTGTGCGGTCAAGATGGACTGCCAAGGAAGAAGCCCTAAACAGCTAGTGCCTCTGCCTGAGGCTACGTCTGAGTGGCTAGGGCAAGCCTGAGATGCCAAATCCGCTTCCTGCTTCAGACAATGAGGGACTGGCCGCCAGGATAATCCAGAGACCCCCAGTGTCGTCTCTCCAAGCCCAAAGCTGAGTTGCCAGGATGAAACCTGCAACGTCAGCCACTCTTGTTGAGGCAGGGACAAACTGCAGGAAGGTACCTGAGATTGCCACGCCTCCTACTTCGAAGACCAGGACTAAGCCGCTTGGACAAGCCTGAGATCGCCAACGCTATCACACATGCACTCTGATGGCAAGGGACAGTGCCCCCATGTGGTCCTGCACTTTCTTAACATTGTAAATAGAATAGACCATATAAGTTAACTCTATTGTGAGTGTTGGTGTAGACGCCGGTGCCACTGTGGATATGACTCACAATATATTTATCTCATGAAGTCTCGTGCCATGAGCGCCACAGCATATCAATGAAAGAGGTATTGTAATATAACATACTGAAGTGCATAAAATAGAAAATATTGCAAAAAATGGTGAAGCAGAAATCATTGCACAATACTTTGCTAGTTGGAGTATGAATCATTTGTTATTGTTTTAATTCATTGTCATCATTGCTGCCATGCCCAATGTTTCTCCTTTAGGAGATGGTATAAAAAGCAAATGTAGAAATTTCTCTATGTTCATGTGTAAGGATTAAGCCCATATAAATATCTCTCTTCAACATGAATGAACAGCTGAGATTAAAGATGGCAAAACATATTTAATTCAGGTGGATTGTACACAAAGTGACTTCGCAGCAGTTCCTAAAAAATAATTGATAAAAAATAACTAGAATCTATGAAATGCAACAATAAATTGTGAAGATTATGAAGAATGGAGGGTCCTCCACCAGACAGTTGTCATACCTCAGTGAAGTTAACAAAATTCTCACTTACATTAACCCGATTGCATCAGGAAATGATCAAGATTAGAGGAAGGAATTGAAAGTATAGCACGAGGAGGAAGTTCGATGAGACTTTTTAACTTTTCTGGAGAAGTACAGAATATGTCAGAGCTTGCTGGAGCACTTATTGACAATATTGCTGATGTTGAAATACTAAATCAGTCGAGAACAGGAAGCAGGTGCAACGATATCAACTGCTCAACAACTGGGTCACAGACATTTGGCACACCTCTTGGCAGAATAGATTATCATAATTTTTCAAAGGTCTGCTTCCACTCCTTGACATCCATGGTCCAAGTAAAATCCTTCCAAAATCAATGTCACAATCTTCTTTTTAATGCGAAAGAGCCCATATGGTACCACATTGGAAAAACAGGCCTCGCTGCAGATGGATCGGCACTGGGACCATGAGGAACTCCAAGCCAAGCTTGAAAAGCTGGAAATCCTCGAACAAATGTTTTTAAAAGTTCATGTATTATTACGCATTTATTTACAAAATTCAAATGTGAATTTGCATAGGGTTTCTGCCCTTAATAATGTAAACAGTTGTGGAAAAGCCCAGGAAAAGAATGTAAACATGCAACATACATATCCAAACCAAGAAGGGTCTCGACCTGAAAACTCACCTATTCCTTTTCTCCAGAGATGCTTTCTGACCTGCTGAGTTATTCCAGCTTTTTGTGTCTATCTTCCCTTATTTTGGGAGTTCCGCTTAGAGATTTTTGATGGGTTTAGCCTTGTCCAATTCTGGTAAATTAATATTTTGTTGTGCTGTGGGGCATGCTACGATATTGGAGACAAGACTACTATTTGCACTTCAACAGCTTCATTTACTGCCACAGTCGTTTTAGTAGCTTGGGTTTCCCAACACTGTCAAGCTCCATATCTAACAAAAACATGAATAATCTCATTATTTTAGAAAGGATAACAGTTAAATAAATGTGATGCATTTATACAGGGAAATGTTGAAGGATGTGGTGACACATGCTAAATTAGATGTCGAAATCTTTAATTTTCCCTCTGTGCACTGCACAAGTTCAAAACTGCATGCAAGTTTAATTTGGAACACCACAGGGCATATCAACCATTTCATAGTCAGCACATGGGATAAATCAATTCCTCACTGTGTACAAATGGTAAACATCCATTTTTCTCAGTCTGTTTGTCAAACTTATTAATACCAAATCATATTCTTCACAGGGACCCCATTGCGAGAATGAGTTTCCCAATGACAATATACACCCAATCATTGCTGGTGGTAAAATGCACTCCATATAAACATCCTACAACACTTAGGTACAAATATTTGGATGAAAATTGAGCCATATGGCAGGATATTCTTGGGTTATTGGCAGTATTAACGTTGTAATGCTGTACAATAGTTCCAAAAGGTTGCCCTTTGTGTAGTATTATGTACTCCGTGCTTTTTACTGATTTTAGAATTATTATACCCATCTGTTTCAATTAATTCAGCCATATATTCTATTTCACCTTGTCAAATCTGAAAATTAATATTCATAATATGAATTGCCCTCTGGTCAAGTTGTTCTGGTGCAGCTACAATGCTGACATCTACCAGACAAATTATGAAAATTTCCCAGGTGTGTCCTGTCCTCGAAATGCCAGACAAATCTGGTCCAGATAAACCACCACCCCGCATCCGTCTATTATCAACTCTTCGACAGGTGAAAATTACTACATCCGTCCTAATGAAGTGTGTCTGGTTCAAACATACCCTGACATATTACATGTCTAATTCCAAAATGGTTCACAAATCCCAAATTTCATATTATGAATGTCCAAGGTACATGGGCCAACTATCCTCCAGTCTAGCAGGAAACACTGAAATCTCATTGATGCAAAGTGTTATCAATTTGCTATCAAGATGCCCTCACCATTAGCAGATCACGGATACTGAGTATGAGTTTCAAAATGCCAAATAATGGCATTGATGGTTCCAAATTTGCATCACGCATGCTTTGATGCCCTGTTGAATCTTCCCAGTCACTCCCACCCCCAGCATGAATGATGTAACACTAATAATTAAATTAGAAATGCAACCAAACATTAAACATATTTAAAGAGGAATTGGTTCTAAAGATACATTCAAAAGCTAACTAATGTTTAACTAAGCTTTTAGTTGTGTGTCCAACTGGGAACAGCTGCAGATGAACTGTCAACATATCTGAGGTGTTAATGACTTTGGGAATTGTTCAGCATCCTTTCTTTCATCTAATCACATACATTTAATGGAATCTCATTAGTCCATTTGGGTGAGCAGTTAGGCTGTTTTTTTTTTTCTTAATGATTTAAGGGTACTCCACCTTTGTAGAGTGAGTCATATAACAAAATGACTTGCAGACAGTTTATAATTTCATGTTCATTAAACTGGCTGGAAAATATCAAGTCTAAATACACAACCTTTTAATCATGAAGATGGAATATCATTTTAAACTCCAGCTCAAATTCTTGAATATATTTATATGTCCTAATTTAGTTAAAATGCAGTTAAAATTGAATTAGAGATATTATTAAACTGTCATGTGAATGTTTTCAAATCAAGGATATCTAAATGTAGAATAGAAAATTAAACAATACTGATTATTCAAAATTCTAATATCTTATGATTTTTTTCCACAGCTTAAGAGGAATGCCATATATGAACCAAGGTTGTATAACGTTAGTACCTCCACCAATGTAAAGCACTTTGGCCAACGAGAGTTGTTTTTTAAATGTGCTATAGAAATAAAAGTGACTTGACTTGACTTGATATAGCTGTTGGCTTTCAGTCCAACAATTGTTCCATTTGTGAGTCTGGGATTGTAAGCTTTACATGCGCCTCTGTACTATCACATTCTTCAGTTGCAGAGCACTCACAGGTAGATACAATGCTAGGGTCTGGTTACTACCAGAGACGAGATTAATGCCCACAGGAAACTGATAAAAGTAATGAGATTTAGTTGAGAGGAATTCCTAGCTGAAATGGCATAATTAAAACTGGAGTGATCTTGAAACTTGCCACAATGGCACTCCTAGGAACATATTAAGTAATTTCCCCCAAAATGCTCCAAAAGAAGATTTTCCTGGTGTGTGGTAACGTAAGCTGCATGTCTGACATGGAAATTACATCATATACACCAGATGAATTTCATTGAAAAGCATGTGATTACATTTCCAGAATGGCTTCAATCACTGTTAGACGGTAACCCAACAAGTCCTAAAAACAAAATAAAAATTTGCCTTGAAACTTAGATTGTGATTGTAGGAAAATTGGTTTAAATCTTCCAAAATCCTTTTCATTCCGGAAATGTTCCAGTGGATTGGCAAACCACAATTCCCTTATTCAAGACTGGATAGCTGCAAACTATAGCCCAGATAGTTGAACATCTGTCATTGGGAAAGTCCAGGAATCCATTATTTCAAAGGACATTCAGAAAATCAGAATACAATTAAGTAGAAATTAATATGATCTGTGAAAATGAAATTATGTTTGGCAAATTTATTAAAGGATGTATCATAACAGAGTGAGAAAAGGGAAAACAGTTGATGTAGGCCTAGAAAATAATCCGGGCTGTTGTCCAATATTAAAACTGTATTAGCAACTTCTCTAAAATTGTTTTGGAAAGCTCTGAAAATATCACAAGATTCCCTGGCACCATTCCCTTGTACTGCTCTTTCAAGAACAGTGGGAATTACTCGTTGAATTTATCACACTATTAGCACATATCAGCATAGCTCTAACATCAGGTAGCAGCTCTTAAAGGGTCACACTAAAATGCAAACTGCACTTTCCCAGCACCGGGGAGCATTGGCAAGAAGTGAATTGACTCTCCAGGAGGGGGTGGGGGGGGGGGGGGGGGTGGTGGGGTGGAAGCTGGGGGAATGTGTGCAGAGACGTTCCATCTTCCAGGGAGACAAGAGGAAATTGTACAGGCTACTGAAGAATAGTACATCCAAGGAGTAGCTTTTTTTGTGCAGAAACATGGCAGAAAGATGTCAGAGAGCTGTCTGTGGAGGGATAAAACCCCTCTCTGAATTGCTCGTTGGAACGTTGCAAAACAGCGAATACCCCTGCAAATTGTGAACGCTATGGCCACATTAAACAAGTGGGTGGGAAGGGTTTAGATGCCATTTTTGTCAAATGTACCTTTCCTGATTGTACTCGCTTTTCTCGGATGAACATGGATTCAATGTTTTATTTTCTACTGGCACTTCTTGACACTAAAGATTACAAATTCCCAACTACAAGTATTTTCTGACAATGAGAACTTGGTTTGCCATTGCATTTCTGACTTACGAACTGTCCAGGTTACAAACAGTACATAGTGAATGGAACCGTGTTATAATTTGCGGAGTAAATGCATCCACTTGGTTTGGAAAAATATTAAAGTGGATAATTGTTAATCAGCGAGATTGCAGAATGCGGAGTAATCTTGGTGTCCTCATACATGAATTAGAGAAAGTCAGCATGCAGTTACTTTTCTCCACTTTCCATTAATTTTGCACCACCTCCACCCAGACTATCACCCATTCTCACAGGGGGACGATTTACAGGGGCCAATAACCTGCCAACCCGTATATCTTTGGGAAACAGTAGAAAACTGTAGCAACCAGACAAAACATTTCCACAGGGGAATGTGCAAAGTCCACGACACGAGAGATCTTTACTGTACCAAGGTTATTTCACCTGGAAGGTAGCAAAATGACTAATCTATGTTGCCCAAATATGCAGTAATTACAAAATGATTCATAACTGTGATGGTGAGTCCTTAATTAATTAATACACATTCAATGTCAATGGTATGCATAAAATAGTACACTGGCTAGTCTAAAAAGTTGAATTATATTTCAAATTATTTTGTATATCACACACAGCTACGGAAATTTCTAAAATCATAGCTCCCAACTGGCTTTTGTACACATTTTATGATGTGAGTGGAGTCGCTAATATTTAATTAAAGTTTATCTTCACAAATATTTATACATGCAGTTTTAACATTTGCTAAGGGAAGGATTTAGTTTTTTCCTTAAAAGGTATTTTCTTGCTTTCAGGCTAATTATATTAGCAACTATGAAATAGAGTAATGCAGCACAGGAATAGGTTGCTTTGTCCAACGTGTCCAATCTGACCAACATGCCTCATCTAAGGTAGACAAAAGTGCTGGAGAAACTCAGCGGGTGCAACAGCATCTACGGAGCGAAGGAAATAGGCAACATTTCGGACCAAAACCCTTCTTCACACTGATGTAGGGTGCGGGGGCGGGGAGAAGAAAGGAGAAAGAAAGGAGTCTGAGGGCTGAGGGAGAGCTGAGAAGGGGAGGAGACTGCAAGGGCTACTGGAAATTGGAGAAGTCAATGTTTATGCCGCTAGGGTGCAAACTGCCCAAGCGGAATATGAGGTGCTGCGCCTCCCATTTCCGGTGGTGCTCACTCTGGCCATGGAGAAGGCCCAGGACAGAAAGGTCGGATTCAGAATGGGAGGGGGAGTTGAAGTGCTGAGCCACAGGGAAGTCAGGTTGGTTAATGCGGACCTAAGCGAGCCCCATTTACTCTCATTTTGGCAACATTCTTCAAAACCTTTCCTATTCATATACCTGTCTAAATGGCCTTTAAATGTTGTTATTGTACTTGCAACCTCCTCTGGCAACTCATCCTATATGAAAATTTACCATACTGAAATGTATTCAACTGCTGATTTAAACATGCCATTGTTCAAAATGTTTCCAGATAGTTGCAAGCAGAGTTGGATGGAGAATTATATTTTTTAAACCCAATGGCACATTTTTTTAAAGGAAGGGCCAGAATGATAATCTAAATCACCTCTGAGTGTCATTCATGTGAAACTTGCTTTAAAGTAACTAAACATAAATCTATACTTTTTAGTAACTTTTTCAAGAGCACATTCCAACACCCTTGTAACTAATATTCTGAATAATTTTGATTTTACCAGCAACTCATAAAGATTTAAAAATAGGTACTATTTTACAATATACATACTTAATCCTTTGCAGAGTATATTACCGTGAAAATGTTCCCTCCATAAGTTTCTCCAATTATCTTTCCTTACTTTTTCTCCAGATTGTTTTCATGCTTTACCAATAAATCTCACTATACATTTGTTAAAGGATTAACTTATTTCCATGGATCGCCATCATGCCTACTAGGAATTAGAAACGATTGGTTTTTTTCCAATATGTGTGAAATGTTAAAATTTCCAATGCAAATTTGACTTTCATCTTATCTTAATTATTGTCAACATTTTTTGTACATTTTGCATATTGGAATTTGTTCACGGGTCCAGTTTCCGTTTTTTTTTTAATGAAACAAGAGGTTTGTTCACTAATATCAGCTCACAATGACTGTGCTGAACATGATGCCAAGTTACACTTATCTTCTTTGCCTGCACAAGATCCATATCCATATCCAGATCATTATCCCTCCATTCCCTGCATATTCATGTGCCAATCTAAAAGCATCTTAAATGCAACTATTGTATCTCCCTCCACCACCACTCCTGGCAGTGCATTCCAGCACCCATCAATCCGTGTAAAAACACTTGTCATACACATCGCCTTTAAAATTACCCCCTTTTCACCTTAAAGCTATGTCCTCTAGTGTTTAACATTTCCGCCCTGGGAAAAGCTTTCTGATTATCTACCCTATCTATGCCTCTCATAATTACTATATACTTCTGTATAACTTTCTATACACTTCTATCAGTTGTCCTCCTCAACTTCTGGTATTCCACAAAAGACAATTCAAATTTGTCCAACCTTTCCTTAAAGCTAATTTTAGTTTAGTTTAGAGATGCAGCGCGGAAGCAGGCCCTTCGGCCCACCGACATCCGCACCGACCAACGATCCCTGCATATTAACACTGTCCTACACACACTAGGGACAAATTACACATAGACCAAGCCAATTTTACTTTGGAGTCACGTGAATGACTACGTGAAGAAGCCCCGCCAGGCGCATGCGCGTCATTACGTCTGCGCATGTTGCACTGAACGGGCTGGAGGGCACAGCTCCACCAGCGGGTAAGTAGGAACTTCTAAGGTAAGTGTTTTAAAAACTTTACTTAGAAGTATTTCCACTCCGTAAAGCTGGCTCGAGCAGTCAGTAGGAGTGGGGAGTTGGAGCTGTCACTTCTGAAGATCCGTCTTAGCGTGGGTCCAATTTGATCAGGTCAGGAGATAAGCGCGGCAATGCCGGTTCCGATGCCGGGTGCCGTTTTACCGGCAGCAGTTAAAATAGCGCGCTAATTTTCCCCACTAGCTCCATTGACAAAAGGAAGGCCAACTGGAATTTGCTTCAGAATGAGCCTGGTCCATCTGTTTATTTCCAAGAGTGCTAGCAGACTGAGGCTGCTCCTAGCCATGAAAAGGCAAATGTAAAGTCACAGACCTGGGTTCTCTGACAACAATGGTGACTCTTCCCCTGATCATACAAACTGTGGGGAGTTGGAACATGCAGCTGATGCTCCAATCTTCATTACATAAGGTGCAAGGGCAGTAATGTTCAAGAGGGCCATACCAAGACCAACATATGGAGGGTCCATATAATTGGGGTTCCTTTCAAGCACTTGTTTAGGACTGGAGGATGCCTCCTAACTATATGATGTTGGGAGAAGCGGGCAGATTGCAGCTGATCCTGATGCTGGTGTCCTGCTTATGTGCAAAAACCAGCGCGCACAAGAGCCACCTCCGGGTGTCTCGGAAATGGCACCGAGTTGCTATTCCGGAGGGGACTGGTGAGTCAATGGAACAATCCCTTGCCAGCAATATCAATTATGTAGTACCTCACGAGCTCCAGCAAGATATGAGCAAGTGACTGCAAACAAATATGAGACACCTGTTTAATGTGCAATTACTGAAAGGCCTATGGTGACCCCAGGTTTCTGGCACCCATGAGTCCTTCTTTGACGGACAGGAGGTTCGGTGTTAACACGTCCTCCAACTGGTGCTGTGCAGCAATTACTGCATTTGGCACTATGGTCCAAGGGACAATCATTCCTCAAACTCACAACAGATATGTTGGATATTTTATGCAATGCATTTTTCAGGAAGTTGCATCAGGGAATATCGCCATCAGGCCAACACTAAACCAAAAATTTGCTGCTCTATGTAGGGCGACTAATGTACAAACGCCTGAAATATTGTTTGGAACGGACCATGTCATGAAAATTCGTAATATTCATGATGAGGCCAAAGCAATTGGCTTAATGTAGTCAAGCATTTTGAGGCCACCTATTCGCAACGAGTGGGTTGATACTGGAGGTCAGATCCAGGTGCTGGGCTCAGCAGGGGCAGGCCTGTGGGGCATCGAGGGTACCCACCGAGACAGACTGGCTACAATCCCAATATGAGCAGACAACAGCTTTACATGTCAACTATAGAGGTACAGGGACTTTTCTTAACGATAAAGTTCTGGTGGCCAATCTCCTATTGGAGATTGATTACACATGTTTTCTAATGAATGGTGCTGTATAATGTATGATATGTTTATACTAAATACTGTCTCACGTCTCCCATTGAGTTTATCTCAGGGATAGATCCACCTCAACAGCACAAGCCTAATAAAATGTGGTGTTTGCTGCTCAAGAGCCTGAACAGAATAGTTAATGTGATTGATAAATCATAATCATCCTCCACAATTGGTGTCTAATATATCCCCAGATCTCAAAAAGATGGGTGTTGTAGAGTAATTCTCGTCCTCAATCACTTAAATTCGTTACTGCTAAACACCTGCTATCCGCAGGGCTGTTATGTGTGCAACTATTGGTTTGCAAAGATGTGTATTATTCACTGCCAATTCATGCTCATCATCGCAGGTACTTGAAACTTTAAATTGAATGGCCACAGCTGTGGCAATACAAAGCATAGACTCCTGGATTAAGTTCAGCACCCAGGCTATTTATTAATTTGTTAAAATCTGTGCTGGTGCTATTCAGCCCATCATCACATTGTAATTTGCTTATTTAGCTGATATCTTAATTATCAGCAACACTAATGAGTCAGCTGAAGAATCGGTGCTTAGTCATTAATGGTTGCTCCATCCAACTAAGTCCAAGTTACAGCCAACCCATATATTGAGTATTTGGGTTTTCTTATTAATTCCGTTGCTATAACAGTACCATTACCAACAGCCAAGGTTGTTGATGATGATGATGTCTGTACTTGCCTCCCACAAACTTTATCCCTCCATCTGAGAAGATGCTACGGTCATTGGTAAAATGGGGAGCAGGTTCCTGCAGTACATTTCGGGCCTTTGCATTATCAACATTTGCAGAGAGCATGAGAAACTAGCACTAAAATCAAATGCAGGGCCATTTTTCATTGGGGTTATCCAGTTACCAACCACAGCTCTCGCAGAATTGCAGTGGTGCATTGTTAATGTTAATCTAGCTACCAATAACATTTTGGGTACTAGACTCTTCCCTAATCTTCCAGACTGATGTCAGCGCTCTCGGGATTAGGGGGGGCTATGGGACACCGAGTCTAGCTGTGGGGGTAGCTGGCTGAACACGAAGGGTTGATTCACCACACACACGGGATAAATTTATTTCGCATTATTGGGGGCATTTTATGGGTAAAGCATTTGCTCCTCAATGAAAGATTTACACATTCAACTCCAGATTGATAACACCACAGCAGTGGCATACATTAATCATATGGGAGGAGCACGATCAGTATCATGTGTTAACTGGGTTACCGTCATGCATTGGTGTATGTCAAGGCATATCTGCGTTTCAGCCATTTATTCACCACCTATAGCTAATGTGGTGGCCGACCACAGGTCGCATACGTTTCATGCCAATATAGAGTGGATGTTGCATTCTAAACTTTGTCACACAATTGTCACTCGATTTGGGTTGCCAGCCATTGATCTGTTCCATCCAGATTACATCACCAGTTGCCTAAATATGTTTCATGGGAGTCAGATCCAGGTGCAGTTGCTGTGGATGCAGTCTCGTTACATTGGGGGCACTAAAAAATTAATGCAATTCCTCCATTTTTTCATCCTGAATTGTCTCACCACAATAGAGCGATACTCCGCCACAGGTGTTTTGGTGGTCCCAGATTGGCCAACACAACCATGGTTCCCCTTTCAATGATGGATCAGTCATTCATGATGATTCCCAGCTGCAGTAATTTCTTGGTGCATCCGGTTACATGAGCAAGTCATCCTGTACATGACCGTATTAATTGTTGGTCTGCAGGTTCCGACTAGACATTTCCAAGGACTTGGATTGTCGAACTGGGCCATGGTGGTTCTCACTGCAGGCTGGCGAAATAGCACTCAAAAAACAATATATGGTTCACATAAAGAAATGCGAACTGTTTCTGTGTACAATCCTTTATGTCTTATCATAATGCAAGCATATGTGATCAACACATCATGATGATTCCCAGCTGCAGTAATTCCTTGCTAAGTTGCATTTTGATGAGCACCTGCGTTATAGTGACATTACCAGCGCTCGGAGTGCGTTGTCCTCTTATTGCGGGCAGTCTTCAGAACAACATCCTATCAGGTCTCATCCGTTAGTATCCCGATTTATGAGGAATTTTTAATAAAAGCCCGCCGAAACCTCGCAAAACAGAATTCTGGGACATCACTCCTGTTCTCACAATGCTTCGGCAATGGGCTCCAATTACTTCATTATTTACGAAGAGATTAACTCTTGCTGTGGTTATGCTAATAGCGCTGGTTTCAGCACAACGTGTGCAAACATTACAATTCTTAGAATACCTTGTATGCATTTGTCTGTCAATGACATTAACTTCTCTGTTTATGATTTAATCAAACAAAGCAGGCCCAGTCTGGCTGGAATCAAGGTGATGTTTCAAGCCTATCTTGTTCACCAAATGTTATATGTAGTTATGCCATATAACTTAAACCAATATATTAAGGTAACAAGGAGTCTCAGTGGTTCTGAGACAGGACTGCCCATTAGTCACAAAAAGACATATAAAAGAGTGTCAGCACAAACTATTTCTACATGGTTGAAACAGGTTCTCAATAATGCTTGAGTCGACATTCCTGTCTTTAACTCTCACTCCACCAGGGCGGCATCGATCTCCACGGCGAAGGCTCAGGACGTGCCGCTAGACCAAATCTTCGAGGCCGCAGGATGGTCTCGAGAAGCAACATTTTCTCAATTTTCTGACAAATCTGTACAGACCGTTTTGGGTCACATTTAATTCATTTGCTTAGTTTTCTATCATTGTTTGTAATTTTCCCTGAGACAGAGGGGTTATTCCTGTGTTTATTATTGTTAACAATAGTTATTGAATACTTCAAAGCAATGTTCAATATATTATTTATTCCTTACTGTGTCAACCGAAGCAGATTGTCATATGGTGTGCATCTACGGCATGAAAATACAGAGCTTTGAAATCTTCATGTAGTCACTCACGTGACTCCGAACTAAAATAATAAGATTAAGCGAGAATTTACCAGTTTGAAGTTTGATCCTTATTTTATGAGGAGTGACATTGAGGGATTACGTGCCCTCCGCTCCCACCCTCATAATCTAAGAGATCATCTGGTAGTTCTAGTCTTTTACGAGCCTTACTATGTTACTTCGGCTATTTGTTTTCTGTGTTTTCACGCCGCTGCTTTGAAGTATGACATGCATGCGCCTGGCGGGGCTTCTTCACGTAATCCCTCAATGTCACTCATCGTAAAATAAGGATCAAACTTTGAACTGGTAAGTTCTCATTTAATCTTACTATGTACCTACAAACCTGTATGTTTTTGGAGTGTGGGAGGAAACCGAAGATCTCAGAGAAAACCCATGCGGTCACGGGAAGAACGTAAAACTCCGTACAGACAGCAGCCGTAGTTGGGATTGAACCCAGACATCCGGCGCTGCAAGCGCTGTAAGGCAGCAACTCTACCGCTGCGCCACCGTGGCCGCCCTCTAATCCAGACAGCATTCTGGAAAACCACACCCTCCAAATCCTCCACATCCTTCTTGTAATGTCATTTAAATTCAATTATTATTTTCTTGGTCAGTTGACTGAAAATATGGAGGATTTCTGAGTTTCCAGTTTCTGTTCATTTGATGTGGTGTAAACTGTCAACTTGCTGAATATGTGAAATAATTATGCAAAACACTAAAATGACAATAAGTTAGGCAGCAAGTATGGAAAGCAAAACAATTAGAATTTCTGTTCAATGACCTTTCAGAGGGCCTTTGATCTGAAACATATTACTATGTTTAATTTTCTCCACATATGCTCCCTGAGTTGCCTGTATTTTCTGATTTATTGCAGTTAAGTTTACTTAAGTCCAGCCATTTTACATGGATTTTATTGATGGAAGAGACAACCAAATATGCAAGTGGTTGGCTCTAGAGGTTAACAACAAAAAAAGCATATCAATGCAGAATAGTAATAGATTTCCCACTAAAAGATCTATAAGACCAGCTACTGTACATTGACGGCTCTTGTGAATTGGTCTGAGAATGGGTATGCTGGAAAATTTAGTGGATACATGTTATGCATCCAATATTCCAACTGCATGTAAAAACCTCATTCCATCTCCTTGCATTTCATCTAACTCCAAAGTATATTATAAATATTTAATTTCAAAGAAATTGAAGTATAAAAGTACAAACAATTACATAGAATTTGAAGTTGCTGGAAACGCTCAACAGGTCAGTTGATTTGTGGAAAGAGAAACAGAGTCAATGATCTTCAATTGTAACTCTCTACATTAAGTAACAGGGTCTGTTTGTAACAAAAGCCTTCAGTATTTTTATGAAACCATAATATCAGAGTAACTGTATGAAATTCCATCCAGTTATTTGCTGGACATGGGAAATCCAAATTATATTAGCAATGCTGGAAAATAATGTTACAATGAGATGCATTATTAAAAGAAAGTCAGACACTGTGAAAACATTAAACATACTCACATGTATCCCATCTGGAAGTGCCTGATCTAATTGCGGTCGACATAACATAACCTGGAAATGGTGTTGCAAACATAAGGTTCTACAGTACGTTACATCAATTTTCTATCACACAAATGAAAAAAGTAATATGCAACCTAACCTCTCAGTTAAAATTCTTAAAGATCTTTTAGAGAGGTGCTGGAAAATGTTCCTCCTGGCTAAAACAAAGGTTCAAAGCTTCAAATCATGAGGTCTTCCTTTTTGGACTGATACAAGAAAGATTTCTTCATCTGAAACATTGGTCAATCAGATTGCTATAGATGTGGACTATGATAGATTTTTGGATTATAAAGTTAAAAATATGAGCAATGAAAGTAAGTGAAGATAGATGATGCCCTAATATCAAATACATAAACAAATCCCTAATTTTCTTGCTGAATAATCTCCTAAAATATTTCCTTTCTATGCTGCATTGATTGTATCAGGATCAAGGCCATAGACTTTACCATAAAGATGACCACTATTACCAAGATGCAAACAGGTGAAAACTTTATTATTATTTTAGTTGATGTATTTCATGTTCAAATAACCTGTTGGGGTCATCAAAAGGAAAAAAAATACTTATAGTCAAGATCCTTCAGAGAGACGAGGAAGCAACTGTGGAAAGAATGATCGTGTTAGGCATAAAAATGACACAAAATGCTGGAGTAACTCAACGGGTCAGGCAGCATCCCTGGAGAACATGGATAGGTGAGTGAAAGGGGTGAACATGGTTTGCCATAGAGATAAGATGTAGGTGAAGTCATTCAATTGATAAGTTGAAGATGGAAGTCAGAGAGAGACAGAATGTACAAGGTTTAGAGTTCTATAAATATGTGTGTTTAGAAAAGTAGAATTTCTTCCGAATAATTAATATTTTTCATCCCAAGTATTTGCTTGCATTACTTGTTTTAGGAGACAAAAGCTATTAAAAGAATATTCTTCTTAAACTCGATGTTATTAGAATTACAAGACATTTTGACAGTTAACACAAAAATCCTACTAAATATCACTTCTCCCAAAAATGATGGGGAAAGATTCAGTGGTAAACATGGTTTGTCTGGTACACAATAAATAATCCATTCAATACCACAAGATGAAAAACAAGAGTTTCAAGATGTTGACTGAGAAAGAACAAAAAATAATTTGCCATTTCAATAATTTCCAAGTTGCATACCTTCTCACCTTTTGCCTTTATTAGCCACTTCTTGTGTGAATTGACTTTGATCACTGCTTCATGGAAAAATAATCCTGATGTATTAATTCTTGAACATGTCAAAAAGCTCGCATCCATCTGAATAATGGAAGAGTTCATACTTTCAAAGAGATACGTTCTTCTATACTAATGTCAAGACCCTCCACATGTTGCATCCAGACAGATATATAAAAAAGGCAGTGTCTGAAAATTACTTTTTAATGCAGGAAGGTGATTAATAGTAATAAAAATGTCTCCATCTGTTTGTGCTTTTCCCAGGTGAGCTGAGCTCCTGGAATTCCTTTCCTTTTCCTTTAATTCATTAATCACTGAAATGTTCAATCCAACTGCCTAATCTAGCAAAAACACGAGCACCATTTGTTTAGTATCAAGCACTGTGGCATTGCTTCATATTTCTTCCTCAGCCTGTTAAAATCTCTTGTTCCGTCAGTCATGGTTCTTAACTTATAACAATAAAACAATGCATGCAGATTTTGGACAGTGCTCAACTCTTCTCTTATTTCAGTTTTTTTATGTATCTGCATTACCACATAGCTTCAACTGCAGCTGTTCTATCCTGTTTTATACACAGCATACCCAGTATATCTTGCAACACATAGTTCTCCCTTGGATTTGTTGACTTCTATGGTGGTTAATTTATTATATAGAGCAATAGGTTTGTGCCGTCGCCTACATTTTATTGTGGTTCTGCTCTCAAATTTACAATGGACACTGGGAAAAGTTTAATGGAAATATACTCTTACTGTTGCTTTCGTTAGGAATATTAGCAAATAAAGGTTTTGCTTAGTACCAGTTGAATAGGTTAGCTATAATAACAGATATCATAGGGTACATGTTTGGAAAGACTGCGCACATTTTCTACCATGCAACCTCTCAATGTTTAAGTCATAAATTCTAAGGTTCCACACCCCCTCTTCACTCAAACATACTAAGAAGAATGAATGCTAAACGGATCTGAACATATTCACAGACTTATGTTTAAGGATAAATCAGGCCCCCAAGTGACTCCATCAAAAGAATAACTTGGATTAATTGTATGCTTCATGACAGATCCAACAGCAGGTCTCTGTTGGATTCCCAAGAGGCTGACACATAAGAAATGCCCATTCCCGTCTGGGTTCTATTGTTGCTCTCTAAACAGGTGGCAAAACACATACACATCCCGATTTTACCTTTGGATGATAGAAGTGCAGACAAGGGAGGAAAAGGCCAGCAAAGGGCAACTTAAAGCACTATGGAAAAATCCCATCAGTATCCTCCCCAAAACTAATGACGATTTTTTTGGGGAAGTAAAATGTGGGACGACTGTGGTTTTCAAGGACGACTGGTCCTTAGCACTTAAGTCGTCACCATGAAATTTACATAATTGGATGAAGGGAGAATAAAATAAATATTTTTAAAATTCTGGAAAGACAAGTTAAAAAAACACTCTAAAATTAGCAGATTCTACAGCCAATCCACCCAGTCTTTGGAATGTTTATATAATTCTGATAAAAGCTACTATTTGCTCCATTTGAACTTTCTTACCCCAACCCCTAGATTCTCACCTTTCTTTGTTTTATACGCCAGTATTCAATTATTTTTGCTCATTGTACCTTTGGATATATTTACATTAAAAGAAGCTGTGTATATTTTACACGTATATTTTGAACCAATATATAGTATCAGCAGAAATATAAAATCACAACAGAAAATTTGGGAGGAGAAACAGGACCAATGTTTCTATGTGTTTGCCAGTTCTGCACATATCCAACATTTTCTATTTTTAGTTAGAGTTCCAGCATCTACACATTTCTCTGAGTAGAAATCTAATGAAAAATTAGCACTGCTCTATCAAATGAAGATAATGCAAATCATATGTCTCCTTTAAAAACTACCTTTAAAACAAACAGCACAAGATTTTAAAGTGCTCTCTGATTAAATAAATGTGTGTATATCAAATTTAAATTCCTGTACATGCCCTTATATTCTTTTGAAATTTGACGTGTTAAATCATAAAAATATATTTTCCCAAAAGCCTCCAGCTTCAAATGGTAACCATTTTAACAGCTCCACAGGGTTATTTGTACATTTTAATGCTTACACTAACAAGGATAAATCATTGAGATCCTTAAGCCCTTGTCACAATTAAGCTGAGTCATAAATGTGCCTCCACTTTTTTTTATTCAGTATCAAGAGTGCTTATTGGTAATGTGCACTGCCTATGAATCGGAACAATTGAATTCTGACTTGCTGTAGTATTACAGTGTACATTAAATACAACAATAATAAATATACAATAAATGATCAGTTATTGTGAGGAAGCTAGACCATGATAGTGCAATAACCAAAAAAGTACATCAAGCAATCTTAGTATGCAAATCCATAGTGGTTCAATTGGATTGAAATGGCTGACATAGGATTGGAGTTTGCATTATTTAGGGTGGTTCAAGAACCTGATGGTTAATGGGAAGTAGCAGTTTATGAACCTGAAAGTAACTTTTCTCAAGCTCTGTGCCTCCTTCCTGATTCTGGTAGCAAGGGGAGAAGCATGGCCAAGGTGATGTTAGTCTTTAATGAGATGAGTAGTCTTCCTGACACAACACTTCCTGCAGATCCCTTCAACAGTGGGGAGGTCAGTAGCTGTGATGAGATGAGCAATGTCCACCACTTTCTGAAGCCTCCTCCGTTCTTGAGCATTTGAACTTCTCAGCAACATGCCAATGTTCTATAGATACTGGATCAGTTCCTGTGGATTGGAGGGTAGCTAATGTTATCCTACTTTTTAAGAAATGAGGGAGAGAGAAAGCAGGGAATTATCGACCAGTTGGACTGACATCGGTGGTGGGGAAGATGCTGGAGTCAATTAGTAAAGATGTAATAGCTACGCATTTGGATAGCAGTAACAGGAGCAGTCCAAGTCAGCATGGATTTATGAAGGGGAAATCTTGCTTGACTAATCTTCTGGGATTTTTTGAGGATGTAACAAGTAAAATGGATCAGTGAGAGCCAGTGGATGTAGTGTATCTGGATTTTCAGAAAGCCTTTGATAAGGCCCCACACAGGAGATTAGCTGGTAAAATTAGAGCACATGGTATGAGGTTAGGGTACTGACATGGAAAGAAAATTGGTTGGCAGACAGGAAACAAAGAGTAGGAATTAACGGGTCCCTTTCAGAATGGCAGGTAGTGACCAGTGGGGTGCTGCAAGGCTTGGTGCTGGGACTGCAGCTATTTACAATATAGATTAATGATTTAGATGAAGGAATTAAAAATAACATTAGCAAATTTGCATATGACACAAAGCTGGGTGGCAGTGTGAATTGTGAATAGGATGCTATGAGGATGCAGAGTGACCTGGATAGGTTGGGTGAGTGGGCAGATGCATGTCAGATGTAGTATAATGTGGATAAATGTGAAGTTATCCACTTTGGTGGCAAGAACATGAAGGCAGATTATTATCTGCAAGGTGTCAGATTAGGAAAAGGGGAAGCACGACGAAAACTGGGTGTCCTTGAATATCAGTCACTGAAAGTAAGCATGTAGGTACAACAGGCAATGAAGAAAGCTAATGGCATGTTGACATTCATAATGAGAGGATTTGAGTAGAGGAGCAAAGAGGTCCTTCTGCAGTTGTACAGGGCTTTGGGGAGACCATACCTGGAGTATTGTGTGCAGTTTTGGTCTCCAAATTTGAGGAAGGACATTTTTGCTATTGAGGGAATGCAGCGTAGGTTCACGACGTTAAATCCCGGGATGGCGGGACAGTCATATGACAACAGTTTCCACTTATCTTACTGCAACAGAAAATTAATAAACGTGAAAAGCATGCATATAATATCAATACCAGTTTCAGTTCAGTTTCAGTTTAGTTTATTGTCACGTGCACCAAGGTGCAGTGAAAAGCTTTTGTTGCTTTCGAACCAGTCAGCAGACTGGTGCGTGCTACCAGTTGAAATCATTACAATTTTAAAAAAGTAGGGATTTCTAGATGATTTACAATGGTCAGTTCTTATGGTGTACATATTTACATAATGTTCCAAAATATGCAGCTTTGCTTCATATTATAGATGTCATTTCATTATGATTTAGATTTTTTCACTGTAATTGTCTTCTATTATTCAAAAAGTAAAACACAGGGGTATGAATATCCCAATGAATTATGAATTTGTATGTCCAGGGAGCTGTTTTGAAATTAGACGGATTGTTTAGCCAGACAGATGTAAATAAAGTATTTTTACATTTCATACATGTATAATCTTTGTCTAATATGTATTTAAATGCATCTGCTTCACCTTTTCTTTCTCCCAATAATATATTTTTCTTCCTATTGTTCTCTTGGTTGTTGCCAAATTTCAAAAATGTCTTATTTATATTAAAACTAAACGCCCAAAAACTTAGCAGAGGATAGTCTCTCTCCAATATATGAATTTGATAAACCTCTTTAATATAATAATCCTAAATTAATCCTTCCTTTGGTAAATTTTAATTCTGCACATCTTTGTCACTCTCTCTAGCTTTAATCATGTTTCCTGATATACCTTTCTTCTCTCAGCTAAGAAAGTAAATCTTACCAATGTTGTTTGTTAACATGTCTAACATAATGCCTTTCTGACACCACTGATAAGAGTTAAAGCAATTCTATTCTCATCACCGAAGATAGACATGAAATGCTGTAGTAACTCAACGTTACAGGCAGCAGCTCTGGAGAGAAGGAATGGGTGACATTTCAGGTCGAGACTCTTCTTCATACTTAAAGTCATGGGAAAAATAAACAAGAGATATTTGTTTGATTCATTTGTTCTATATCTCTCATTTCCCTTTCCCATGACTTTCAGTCTGAAGGGTCTCGACCCAAAACACCACCCATTCCTTCTCTCCAGAGATGCTGCCTGTCCCGCTGAGTTAGTCCATCATTTTGTGTCTATCTGCAGTTTAAACCAGCATCTGCAGTTCCTTCCTACATTCTATTTATTGTCTTCACTCTTTTTATGGAAAAACTGTACCTAACTTGGGTTCCCTGTGAGTGGTGAACACATACTGTTAACTATATGATATAGTATATCTTTGAGAATCAATATGGTAATGCCTCTCATACACACAAACAACTGTCTCCAGAAAGCCACATGTTGAAAATAATGAGGAAATATATGTAGGCAATTTCAATTAAAAAGTTCAAATGAATAAATACAGTACACAATGTATCCAATTCCACTCACTTCACCTTACACCTGGGCTTACCTTTTATCTCTGTCCAAAAGTGATTTTGAAACCATACATATAAAATTGAAGAGCAGAAAGGACGGTCCACTAAACTTATTCATTCATTCCTTGATGCCAGAAAAATAATAAAAGCACAAACTTAGAATCACAGTGATCATCCTCAACAATCCAATTTACCATGTGACTGCATAGATTTCCCAAAGTAACCATTATTTATATTATAATTTACTGAAGTATATAACACAACTATGTTTTTCTGTTGTGTGGGAAGGAACTGCAGATGCTGGTTGTACACCGAAGATAGATAAGAAATGCTGGAGTAACTCAGCGGGACAGGCAGTATTTCTGGGGAATAAGAATTGGGTGACTTTGGGTCGAGCCCCTTCTTCAGACCCCTCTTCCCTTAACCCCTTATCTGACTGCAGCCCTTGTGCCAAGTATCTTTCCCCAAGCTACACATTCTTTTGTTAAAGAAGGAACTGCAGATGCTGGAGAATCGAGGGCACACAAAAGGCTGGAGAAACTCAGCGGGAGCAACAGCATCTAAGGAGCGAAGGAGATAGGCGACGTTTCGGGTCGAGACCCTTCTTCAGACTGGTTAGGGATCAGGGAAACGAGAGATATAGACGGTGATGTGGAGAGATAAAGAACAATGAATGAAAGATATGCAAAAAAGTATCGATGATAAAGGGAACAAGCCATTGTAAGCTGCACATTCTTTTATTTTGTTTTCTGTCCTCTCAGTGCTAGTATCTGAAGCAGAGCTTTGCAATTCAGGAATTTCATACACAATAATGCAGAGTCCCCTTCCTTCCATCTCCTTTTTCTGTTCCTGACGTTTTTCCTCTTCTTTCTGGAATTATGTGTTGGGAGATGGGTATTGGAAGTCTCAAGAAAACCTGCAATGATAACTAGAAAAACACAAATTAACTATTTGCACAGTGTACAAGCAGGTTTGTGTAAATTAATCAGAGACTTCATAATGGAATGGATGGATGTAGTCAACATTTTAGCAAGTGCTCACCACAGAAATCCACATGTTTCTACACTCTGGTATAAACTTAGACTTAGTCAGTTCCCTTGAGAAGGAGCATCCCCTCCTTCCCCAAGAACAAAAGGGTCATCCTTCCCTCCAGTTGCCCTTTCTGTGGGTACTTGTAGCCAAGGGAATGATTTATTGTGGTCATCCAATGTTATCTTAAATTAGTGGATCTTTGTAAGAATTGTATGAATTTATAACTGTGAACTATTGTGGGTGATTGGGAAGTGGTGTGGGGCTGTAAGTGTTTGTGCGTGACGATGTTTTGCATGAAGTTTGGTTGATTTTTATCTGAAGTTAGTGGCATGCAAGAGAGTGTGGGAGGGTGGAAATGTGTTTTGCTGCGTATGGGCAGCTGAGTAGGGAGGCTGTGTCTATTTGGGGGGAGTAAAGGTGGCAGATCGCCAGAGTATGTTTGGGTGCAGCAGCTGCAAACAATGTCCTTGACAGGAAGTACTGGAATTCTTACCAATCTGACATCTTGTGAGTTCAGAGTACTTTTGTTGGCATTGCTCCAAGCTCCTCAGACCATCACGTCCACAATCTTGTACCATCCTGTAGATCTTGAGAGCCCCATGGCCCAATGGTGAAGTGTATCCCTTTCCAGGTAGGGATATCCTCAACCAGTATCTCAGTTTCAAATTGTGTACAGTAGAAAGAATTGCTGCCTCTCTCTCTGCATAAAAGACATGGTATCTGATGCTGCTCAAGGATTGCCATGGACTGTTTCTTTGAGGGCTGAAGCTGCATTGCCAGTAGCTGCTAGAAATACACAGAGGAAACATTGTGAATGACACTTCATTGGCAGAGGAATAAAAACACGTTCTATTATGAAATTACTTATTTAGCTAATTTGCAAAACTAATGCTGAAGGAGAGTGTGATGTGATTAAATGTCTAGGCAATCAATAAAAAATATGATTTTTAGGTAATAGTTGTCTGGCGTCAGAAAAAGTCAAAGACGACAAGGCAAGTATAACCAAATGAAAAAAGTTTAAATATTTGCAGCAATCTGTAAACTGCACATAACAACATTTTTGCTCACAGCCTCATCTTATAAATTCAATTTCGAGATTTCTTAGGTTTCAGCAGGTCAATGACATCTGGCCTTTTTACACCTTTAGATGTAACTAAAGTAAATAGTGTCAGCACTTAACTCTGAGGCACAAATCCCATTTCAAAGAGGGCATAATTTTGACTAATATCAAGTACACTATTGAGTGAATATTGCATTGTCCTTCAAATGATGCATTACACTGAAACCCTATCTGTACTCCCAAGTGAATTTGAAGGTCACATTATATTATTTCAAAGAGCCAGGGACTCTCAACAATACAATGGAGACACAAGAGACTGGAAATGCTGGATCCCTGAGTAAAAAAACAAAGCACTAGAGGAACTCATGTCTAAAGAAGAGTCCTGACCAAAAATGTATCTGTCCATTCCCTTCACAAACGCTGCCTGACCAATTGAGTTCCTCCAGAACTTTGATTTTTACTTTCAATCCTACCTTTGTTTATCTTAGTATTCATCCAGCATCACTAAACAAAAATAACACATGTCTAGTCATTATTTCATTCTTATAAATTATTATGCATAAATCTGTTATCATATTTCCTACAATATAATAATAATTACAGTTACAAATTACTTCATCAGTTCCAAACCTTCTTGAGATCCAGAGATTGTTAGAACCACTATATAAATGCAGGTTTTTTAACATGCATTTGTAATCTTTATCTTCTTCCCTCTTGGTTCTCTTTGAATTCTGATATATCCTGCCAATAAAAGAAACACAAACATTGTAGTGTATGTTTGGAGGACTGAGCTTTGTGGGCTCATTGGTGATTTCCTACAATATGTAAATTTGAACGGGGCAAATCGATTAACAGATTCACTAACAGATATAGATAGCAGGATTTTCATTCAGGTAATGAATGGCTGATTGAATTAGGTCATCTTTGAAGAAATGCCTGGAGCACTACTTATTATGCATTTGCCACAGTAACCATCTTCCATCCTTAATTTGTAAACTGATTGTGAATGAGACAATTATTCACTGTTCTGGTGGTCTTTATTTGCATGCAACCTACTGCAGAAGATACTGGAGATCCAGCCCTTTTTTTTGAATGATTGTGAACTCTTACTGTTGCTTTTGGTTTTAAAAGTGTGACTAATGATGTCGCAACAGATCGGAACAGTGTTTTAACGTTCCTATTAAAAAAGGAGTCTCATTGTCAGTACCCTTACTTTTTGTTAAAATAATCAAACATTTATAACAATTTATGATCAACATTATCATCCTTTTAACACCTGCTTTTCAGTGCCTTTTGTTTGGATTAACATTACCCAGGTTGCTTCTGCAAATATTCCCTTGAAGTTCTCCATTATATTAATTCAGGCTCTTGCATGTTCCAAATGAATTCTCCAGATGTCTTTAGTGGTTCTATTAAGAATTTTTTATATCTGGAGAGCATGAAACTCGATATTAAATAAATGAATGTCTTTGCAGATTATAACAATAAAATTGTATGGCCATGCAATGGTCTGAGATTTTCACTGACCTTGTTACACATGAGCCACTTGGGTTGAACTCTTTCGATGTACAACAGTATGAAATCTATGAAAGAATTTGTTTAGCATTGTCACGTGTTACAAGCAACAGTTCTTGTTGAAAGCTTTTGTTGCGTGCTATCCAGTCAGCAGAAAGACTATACAGCATGGTCACAGTGACGCAGCGGTTGAGTTGCTGCCTAATGCCCCTGTCCCACTTAGGAAACCTGAACGGAAACCTCTGGAGACATTTACGCCCTACCCAAGGTTTCCGTGAGGTTCCCGGAGGTTTTTGTCAGTCTCCCTAATGGTCGAAAGTGGTTTCCGTTTTAAAAATTGGCAATTTTCTAGTCGAAGCCTGTTGCGATGCTAGTTGAAGGTGGTTGCTGGAGGAGAAAAACCTCCGGGAACCGCGCGGAAACCTTGGGTGGGGCGCAAAGTCTCCAGAGGTTTCCGTTCAGGTTTCCTTATGCCCCTGTCCCACTTAGAAAACCTGAACGGAAACCTCTGGAGACTTTGTGCCCCACCCAAGGTTTCTGTGCGGTTTCCGGAGGTTCCCAGAGGTTTTGTCAGTTTCGACCATTAGGGAGACCCGGGTTCGATCCCGACTATGGATGCTGTCTGTATGGAGTTTATACGTTCTCCCCGTGACCTGCATGGGTTTATTCCGAGACCATGGATTTCCTCCCACACTCCAAAGACGTACAGATGTGTAGGTTAATTGGCTTGGTAAATGTAAAAATTGTCCCCAGTGGGTGTAGGATAGTGTTAATGTGCGGGGATCGCTGGTTGGCATGGACCCGGTGGGCCGAAGGGCCTGTTTCCACGCTGTATCTCTGAACTAAACTAAGCTAAAAACGAAACTATACATCATTACAATTGAGTTCTCTATGGTGTACAGATCCATGATAAAGGGAATAATGTTGGCTGCAATATAAAGTCCAGTGAAATCCAAATAAAGATAGTCTGAGGGTCTCCAGTGAGGCAGCTCAGGACCGTTCTCTAGTTGTTGATAGGATGGTTCAATTGCCTGATAAAGAAACTGTCCCTGAATCTAGAGGTGTGCATTTTCACAATTCCGTACCTCTTGCCTGATGGGAGAGGGGAGAAGGGGGTGCGACCGGGATGAGACATCCTTGATTATGCTGGTGGTGTTGCTGAGGCAGCGTGAAGTGTAAATGGAGTCAATGGAAGGGAGATTGGTTTGTGTGATGGTCTGGGCTGTGTCCCCAATTCTCTGCAATTTCTTGCAGTCTTGGATGGAGCTGTTCCCAAACCATGCTGTGATGCATCCCGATAAAGTGCTTTCTACGGTGCATTTGCAGAGGTTGCTGAGAGTTGTCGGGGACATGACTGCTGACTCCAAATTCCATGAGGGTGATGAGCTTGGATGGGATAATGATGTTAAAAGCAGAGCTGTAGTCTATGAATAAAAGTCTGACTTGGGTATCTCTCTTATCCATGTGTTCCAGAGATGAATGTAGGGCCAGGGAGATGGCATTAACTGTGGACCTGTTGTGGCAGTAGGCAAACTGCAGTGGGTCAAGGCTGCTTGGTAGACTAGTTATGGATGCTTTCTTTAACTAGCCTCTCAAAGCACATCATGATGCTGGATGTCAAGGCCACTGGACGGTAGTCCTATGAAGATTTGTTAAACTGTAGTAGATCCTATTACTGCTCCAAATAAGAAATATCAGTAGCATGCATTTTTACTACACTGAAACTGATGACATTTCCTGTTTCTATTTCAGATCCGTAGGAATTGTAGATTTTTATTTTATATCTAATGACATTATTTGTGTGTGGCAATATCTCTCATCCTGTATAAAGGGGCAGAAAGAGACAGTACTGTTGGGAATAACTGGCTGAAATGCCAGTGGTTCATGCCAAGCTACTGGTACTTTTCTGCATAATTTTCAACAGTGTCAGGATTCTTCTATAAACATTCAAGCTTGTTTGCTTTTCTTCACTGGCATTCACTACTTCACTAATAATAGAATCCAATGGTGCAATTGAGCTTGAGCAACCCCTCAGGGTTTAGGCTGAGAAATCAACCTGCTGTACCTTTACCAGGTTAGATCTGGCACGGCATCAATGACTCGTCCCGAAAGCAGTGAACAATCCTCAACCGCTTGAGGACACGCATCGGACGCTATGGAGTAGCGATGAAGAGGTGGGGCCTCGTGGACAGAGCCTCCTGCGAGTGTGGGGACCCAACACATATAGTGGAGCACATAGTCACCAGTTGCCCCAAACACCGTCCACCGAATGGCGAACGAGGTCTGATTGACCTGGACGATGACACGTTGGCCTGGCTGGCCTTAACGGAGCTGCAGGTCTAAAAGACACACGATGGAAGAAGAAGAAGAAGAAGAAGTAATTTTAATGGAAAGGAACAGCTGCAAGTGACTCAGGTAAGTGTTCGATAATTATTATTTTTTAATTAATTAGTTACTTAATTCTTAAGTGTTTGTACTTTTATATTTTAATTTTCATTTATTTTCAATTTCTTACTAATCCTTATTTTTTATTGCTTCATTTACTTATAACGTTTCATTTTGAAATACATTTAAAGTGATAGATAAGTTTGATTGTCAGCATCTGCACAAATTACTGGTTGGGCCAAACTTAGAATATTGTGTGCAGTTCTGGTCGCCGCATTGTAGGAAGAATATTGTTAAGTGAGAGAGGGTATAGAAAAGATTCACAAGGTATTGCTTGGATTGCAGGAGTTGAATTATAAGGAGAGATGAGAAGTGTTTTTTTGGAGTGAAGGAGGCTGAGAAGTGACCTGATAGAGAATTCAAAATTAAGAGGGACATAAATAGGATAGATAGGATAGTACTTTTTCCCAGGGTAGGGGAGTTTAACTGGAGAGCATATTTCATTTGATTAACTAGAGAGTATAAACTAGAGAGATTAACTTGCGAGATTAACTAATGAAAGATCTTGCTCACAGTGTAGGGCTTCACCATTTGCAAAAAAGGCTAATTAACTACTAGCCCTGTAGATCAGCAGCAAAATGCTCAACACAAGCATGTGATCGTCACTGATAAGCATTTTACTCATCCAAAATTAAAGACAAAGATTATAATAAAAGTATCCTCTCTTATCAAGATTGAGTTTCTCTCGGTTCAATAATTTTACAAAGGTCTGTCATCACCAAAATAACATCTAATCCTTCTGCACATTACTGTAAGGATTTTAATGGAGCTTGCTTTGTTGAAATATTTCTGCTTATTTATGTTCTGTTTTGTTAAGTATAAACATTAATCAAAGATACTTACTGTAAGTAATAAAATTGTATTAACTTGTAAATTACTGCATTAAAATGCAGAAATAGCTTTCATCCTATGATACTAATGTTAACACAAATAAATGTCAAAATTACTTCTTGTGATGTATGCATCTGGTGCAGTAGGAATCTTTGTGACTTAATGATCTACCAGACTTTTCACAGATGTACAGATAGGGCACTGGAACTATTTCTGGGGGAGGTGGGACCAGTACAAACAGGACGGTCTGCACCTGGGCTGGAATGGAACCAATGTCCTTGGGGGAGTGTTTGCTAGTGTTGTCGGGGAGGATTTAAACTAATGTGGCAGGGTGATGGGTATAAGAGCAGAGAGGCGGGTGGGTGTAAAATGAGGGTAGAAGCAATAGGGAGCAAGGTGAAAAATAAAAGTGGCAGGCAGACAAAACCAGGGCAAAAATCAAAAAGGACCACTTTTCAACATAATTGTATAAGGGGTAAGAGCGTTGTAAAAACAAGCCTGAAGGCTTTGTGTCTCAATGCACGGAGTATTCGTAATAAGGTGGATGAGTTGAACGTGCAGATAGCTATTAATGATTATGATATAGTTGGGATCACGGAGGCATGGCTCTAGGGTGACCAAGGCTGGGAGCTGAACATCCAAGGATATTCAATATTCAGGATAGAGAGAAAGGAAAAGGAGGTGGGGTAGCGTTGCTGGTTAGAGAGGAGATTAACGCAATGGAAAGGAAGGACATTAGCTTGGAGGATGTGGAATCGGTATGGGTAGAGCTGCGAAATACTAAGGGGCAGAAAACTCTGGTGGGTGTTGTGTACAGGCCACATAACAGTAGTAGTGAAGTTGGGGATGGTATCAAACAGGAAATTAGAAATGCGTGCGACAAAGGCAAAACAGTTATAATGGGTGACTTCAATCTACATATGGATTGGGTGAATCAAATTGGCAGGGGTGCTGAGGAAGATGATTTTTTGGAATGTATGCGGGATAGTTATCTAAATCAACATGTAGAGGAACCAACGAGAGAGCAGGCTATTTTAGACTGGGTATTGAGTAATGAGGAAGGGTTAGTTAGCAGTCTTGTTGTACGTGCCGCCTTGGGCAAGAGTGACCATAATATGGTTGAGTTCTTCATTAGGATGGAGAGTGACATTTGTTAATTCAGAAACAATGGTTCTGAACTTAAAGAAAGGTAACTTTGAGGGTATGTGACGTGAATTGGCCAAGATTGCCTGGCAATTAATTCTAAAAGGGTTGATGGTGGCTATGCAATGGAAGACATTTAAAGACTGCATGGATGAACTACAAAAATTGTTCATCCCAGTTTGGCAAAAGAATAAATCAGGGAAGGTAGTGCATCCGTGGATAACAAGGGAAATCAGGGATAGTATCAAAGCAAAGGATGATGCGTACAAAGTAGCCAGAAAAAGCAGCATACCAGAGGACTGGAAGAAATTCAGAGACCAGCAGAGGAGGACAAAGGGCTTAATTAGGAAAGGAAAAATAGATTATGAAAGAAAACTGGCAGGGAACATAAAAACTGACTTCAAAAGTTTTTATAGATATGTGAGGAGAAAGAGATTAGTTAAAACAAATGTAGGTCCCTTGCAGTCAGAAACAGGTGAGTTGATCATAGGGAACAAAGATATGGCGGACCAATTGAATAATTACTTTGGTTCCGTCTTCACTAAGGAAGATATAAATAATCTGCCGGAAATAGCAGGGGACCGCGGGACAAAGGAGGAATTGAGTGAAATCCAGGTCAGTCGGGAAGTGGTGTTGGGTAAATTAAATGGATTAAAGGCCGATAAATCCCCAGGGCCAGATAGGCTGCATCCCAGAGTACTTAAGGAAGTAGCTCCGGAAATAGTGGATGCATTAGTGATAATCTTTCAAAACTCTTTAGATTCTGGAGTAGTTCCTGAGGATTGGCAGGTAGAAAACGTAACCCCTCTTTTTAAGAAGGGAGAGAGAGAGAAAACGGGGAATTACAGACCAGTTAGTCTAACATCGGTAGTGGGGAAACTGCTAGAGTCAGTTATTAAAGATGGGATAGCAGCACATTTGGAAAGTAGTGAAATTATTGGACAAAGTCAGCATGGATTTACGAAAGGTAAATCATGTCTGACGAATCTTGTGGAATTTTTCGAGGATGTAACTAATAGCGTGGATAGGGGGGAACCAGTGGATGTGGTGTATCTGGATTTCCAGAAGGCTTTCGACAAGGTCCCACATAAGAGATTAGTATACAAACTTAAAACATACGGCATTGGGGGTTCAGTATTGATGTGGATAGAGAACTGGCTGGCAAACAGGAAGCAAAGAGTAGGAGAAACGGGTCCTTTTCACAGTGTCAGGCAGTGACTAGTGGGGTACCGCAAAGCTCAGTGCTGGGACCCCAGCTATTTACAATATATATTAATGATCTGGATGAGGGAATTGAAGGCAATATCTCCAAGTTTGCGGATGACACTAAGCTGGGGGGCAGTGTTAGCTGTGAGGAGGATGCTAGGAGACTGCAAGGTGACTTGGATAGGCTGGGTGAGTGGGCAAATGTTTTGCAGATGCAGTATAATGTGGATAAATGTGAGGTTATCCACTTTGGTGGCAAAAACAGGAAAGCAGACTATTATCTAAATGGTGGCAAATTAGGAAAAGGGGAGATGCAGCGAGACCTGGGTGTCATGGTACACCAGTCATTGAAAGTAGGCATGCAGGTGCAGCAGGCAGTGAAGAAAGCGAATGGTATGTTAGCTTTCATAGCAAAAGGATTTGAGTATAGGAGCAGGGACGTTCTACTTAATTTGTATAGGGTCTTGGTGAGACCACACCTGGAGTATTGCGTACAGTTTTGGTCTCCAAATCTGAGGAAGGACATTATTGCCATAGGGGGAGTGCAGAGAAGGTTCACCAGACTGATTCCTGGTATGTCAGGACTGTCTTATGAAGAAAGACTGGATAGACTCAGTTTATACTCTCTAGATTGAGAGGGGATCTTATAGAAACTAACAAAATTCTTAAGGGGATGGACAGGCTAGATGCAGGAAGATTGTTCCCGATGTTGGGGAAGTCCAGGACAAGGGGTCACGGCTTAAGGATAAGGGGGGAAATCCTTTAAGACCGAGATGAGAAATACTTTTTTCACACACAGAGTGGTGAGTCTCTGGAACTCCCTGCCACAGAGGGCAGTTGAGGCCAGTTCATTGGCTATATTTAAGAGGGAGTTAGATGTGGCCCTTGTGGCTAAGGGGATCAGGGGGTATGGAGAGAAGGCAAGTACGGGATAATGAGTTGGATGATCAGCCATGATCATATTGAATGGCGGTGCACACTCGAAGGGCCGAATGGCCTACTCCTGCACCTAATTTCTATGTTTCTATAATGAACTAGCGTAAGATTTACAATCACTATGAGTAAACTATTCCTGTTAAAAATATAATCACAACCACTTAAGCTGCAAATCAGATAAAACAGATTTAGTGCCTCAAATTACAATATCAACAATACAAAACTAATTGGCCTAAAATAGAAACACACACTGTAGCACTTTTAATTCCAGCACTAAGTGATTAATAACTTACTTTTCGCAGTATGAAGCAGAGTAATGATCATTCCTTGGTTGTATTATGTCCATTCAGAAGTTCAGCCAGGCTACTCTTACCCAGGCTGCATTTGCAGGTCCAGTGTAACTTCCCGATCAGATGTACTTTATATGATGTCATTGTCCCATCCATATTAGATCATCATGGATCACTACTGCAACAAGTATATTTTGAAGTTAGACAAAAGTGCTGGAGAAACTAGGCAACGTTTCGGGCCAAAACCCTTCTTCAGACTAATGTGTGGGGGGGGGGGGTGGTGGAAGAAAGGGAGGAGCCAGAGGGCTGAGGGAGAGCTGAGAAGAGGAGGAGACAGTAAGGGCTATCTGAAATTGGAGAGGTAAATGCTTATGCCGCTGGGGTATAAACTGCCCAAGTGAAATATGAGGTGCTGCTCCTCCAGTTTCCGGTGGTCCTCACTCTGGCCATGGAGGAGGCCCAGGACAGAAAGGTCGGTTTCGGAATGGGAGGGGCAATTGAAGTGCTGAGCCACCAGGAGATCAGGTTGGTAATTGCGGACCGAGCTGAGATGTTCGGCGAAGCGATCGCCAAGCCTACGCTTGGTCTCACCGATCAGCTGACATCTAGAGCAGTGGATGCTATAGATGAGGTTGGAGGAGGTGCAGGTGAACCTCTGTCGCACCTGGAACGACTGCTTAGGCCCTTGAAAGGAGTCAAGGGGGGAGGTTAAGCGACAAGTGTAATATTTCTTGCGGTTGCAAGGGAAACTGCCCGGGGAGGGGGTGGTACGGGTGGGAAGGGACGAGTTGACCAGGGAGTTACGGAGGGAGCGGTCTTTCCGGAAAGCAGACAGGGGAGGAGATGGGAAGATTTGGCGAGTGGTGGGGTCACGTTGGAGGTGGCTAAAATGACGGAGGATTATTTGTTGTATGTGACGGCTAGTAGGGTGGAAAGTGAGGACTATGGGGACTCTGCCCTTGTTACGAGTGGGGGGGATGGGGAGAGAGAGCAGTGTATATTTTGACTGCAGTTTACTGCCCTAGAATACCACCTAGATAGCTTCCATCACATTTTCTATCCTTTGGACCTTTATTTAACCATGGCTGCAATGTTTCTCCTCAAAGATTTTACTGCCATTTTCCACCTCCCATCCCGTTTGGCCATGGCTGATCGCTCAGCCTCATGAACTCTTTGAAATACCAACCTCTGAAATCCCAGACCCACCAACCTTTGAGCAGAGACCCAAAACTTCATCTACACTCACCTTCATCCTATCCCATCCTCCACAAGATGTAATCTGTGGCCAGCCAGAATCTCACCCCCAAGGCCCTCACTAGACCTCTGTTATTAGCAATCCACCACCCCCATCAAACCCATCCTCGTGCCCATGCTCACTGGGCTTCATCCCTTAGTCCCCATGTTCAAATACCTGTGAATCTTCAGACTCTTTCAGTCAACTGAGAATCAACCAATGTTACTCTCACCATCACTCCTCACCCTGTCCTCCTACCCACACCACAATACCTCAGAAGAACCCAGACATTATCGACACATCTCAGTGCTTAGAGAAGTCGTGTACTGTGCCCAAGCATCCACAACCATAACAATCACCAATGCATCATGCAACAACCATATAGCATGCTTCTACAACACGCTGTCATTGTTAGATCTCAATGTATCAACTCAAACAATTGTAAAAAATAGATTGCATTTAACCAGGTCCTTACTGTAACAATGAGCATTAGATCCCAATGTAATACTTTGTGATTTATAAAGCCATCTGTTTTATATTATTGAGTCTGAGCTGACTAATAATCTAGCAGACATGTAATGGAAATGGAAAACATTCAACCTGAATTACATGGCATCTCCATTTGGCCAGAGAGAAGTACTGCATTTATAAACTGCTGATATAACTGGATAAGCAAATTGAAGATCATGTGTACTTGCAGGCAAGAAAACTCTTGCTTTCATCCACAAGACTGCATAAAAATACAGCTCAAAAGATGTCAAAAATCTGTCCAACATTAGAACAGAAGCATTTATACATTAGTACCATCAGTTAATGCGCATTCCTCACCTTCAAATTGAGGTAGGCAACAGGTTCATGTTTAGTTATAGTTTCATAATTGTGCTTTTTAAGGTGTAGGTTTTTTGGTTCTTGATGAAGCATTCTAAGATTTGTCGTCTGAGACAGGCCTCACATTTTTGCTAATCCCCTCTCTAATAAACATACATTTGAAATGTCACCTAAAATGCATCGTTATTTTACATTAACATTGCTTTCTAAAGATTATTTCCTTTCTAAATCCCTGCGCACAGTGGGGACAACATGTGGAGCTGTCAGTTTGTATTGAAATCACATTTACCACCTAGTGAGAAGCTGTTAGGCAGCAGGAAACTGGAAGCAGGCTATGAATAGGTAAGTGAACTGTCCTGGAGTGTTCTACAGATGATTACCTTCACTCTAATCCCACATCGTAAATTTATGATCATATCAATAAGTATGTATGTAGTAATAACATGAACATGAAATGTTATACATTGTATTAGATTTTTTAGGGATTACATTTATAAAATTGAATTTTCATTTATTTAAATCAATTTGTTTTAATGGTTCATAGAGTTACTTACTACCAATGAATAGTAAGATTAAACGAGAACTTACCAGTTCGACGTTTGATCCTTATTTTATGAGGAGTGACGTTGAGGGATTACGTGAAGAAGCCCCGCCAGGCGCATGCGCGTCATACTTCAAAGCAGTGGCGTGAAAACACAGAAAACAAATAGCCGAAGTAACATAGTAAGGCTCGTAGAAGACTAGAACTACCAGATGATCTCTTAGATCATGAGGGTGGGAGCGGAGGGCACGTAACCCCTCAACGTCACTCCTCATAAAATAAGGATCAAACTTCGAACTGGTAAGTTCTCATTTAATCTTACTATTTTACTTCGGAGTCACATCAGTGACTATGTGAAGATTTCAAAGCTCTGTATTTTCATGCCGTAGATACGACAATCTGCTTCGGTTGACACAGTAGGGTATAAATAATATATTGAACAGTTCTTCGAATTATTCAATAACTATTGTTAACAATAATAAACACAGGAATAACCCCTCTGTCTCAGGGAAAATTACAAACAATGATAGAAAACTAAGCAAATGAATTAAATGTGACCCAAAACAGCATGCCCAAACCGTGGCACAGTCTGTACAGGTTTGTCAGAAAATTGAGAAAATGTTGCTTCTCGAGACCATCCTGCGGCCTCGAAGATTTGGTCTAGCGGCACGTCCTGAGCCTTCGCTGTGGAGATCGATGCCGCCCTGGTGGAGTGAGAGTTAAAGACAGGAATGTCGACTCCAGCATAATTGAGAACCTGTTTCAACCATGTAGAAATAGTTTGTGCTGACACTCTTTTATATGTCTTTTTGTGACTAATGATCAGTCCTGTCTCAGAACCTCTGAGACTCCTTGTTACCTTAATATATTGGCTTAAGTTATATGGCGTAACTACATATAACATTTGGTCAACAAGATAGGCTTTAAACGTCACCTTGATTCCAGCCAGACTGGGCCTGCTTTGTTTGATTAAATCATAAACATAGCAGTTAATGTCATTGACAGACAAATGCATACAAGGTATTCGTAAGAATTGTAATGTTTGTACACATTGTGCTGAAACCAGCGCTATTAGCATAACCACAGCAAGAGTTAATCTCTTCGTAAATAATGAAGTAATTGGAGCCCATTGCCGAAGCATTGTGAGAACAGGACTGATGTCCCAGATTTCTGTATAGCGAGGTTTCAGAGGGTTTTTATTAAAAATTCCTCATAAATCGGGATACTAACGGATGAGAACCGATAGGATGTTGTTCTGAAGACTGCCCGCAATAAGAGGACAATGCACTCCGAGTGCTGGTAATGTCACTATAACGCAGGTGCTCATCAAAATCCAACTTAGCAAGGATCTCCAACACATCACATATGCTTGCATTATGATAAGACAATGAAGGATTGTACACATAAATAGATCCCATTTCTTTATGTGAACCATATATTGTTTTTTGCGTGCTATTTCGCCAGCCTGCAGTGAGAACCACCATGGCCCTGTTCGACAATCCAAGTCTTTGGAAATGTCTGGTCAGAACCTGCAGACCAACAATTAATACGGTCATGTAAAGCGTGACTTTCTCATGTAACTGGATGCACCAAGAAATTACTGCAGCTGGGAATCATCATGAATGACTGAACCATCATTGAAAACACTAAGGGGAACCATGGTTGTGTTGGCCAATCTGGGACCACCAAAACACCTGTGGCGGAGTATTGCTCTATTGTGGTGAGACAGTTCAGGATGAAAAAATGGAGTAATTGCATACATTTTTTAGTGCCCCCAATGTAATGAGACTGCATCCACGGCAACTGCACCTGGATCTGGCTCCCATGAAACATATTTAGGCAACTGGTGATGTAATCTGGATGGAACAGATCAATGGCTGGCAACCCAAATCGAGTGACAATTGTGTGACAAAGTTTAGAATTCAACATTCACTCTATATTGGCATGAAACGTACGCGACCTATGGTCAGCCACCACATTAGCTATAGGTGGTGAAAAAATGGCTGAAACGCAGATATGCCTTGACATACACCAATGCCACATGACGGTACACAGTTAACACATGATACTGATCGTGCTCCTCCCATATGATTAATATATGCCACTGCTGTGGTGTTATCAATCTGGAGTTAAATGTGTAAATCCTTCATTGAGGAGCAATATGCCTTTACCCATAAAATGCCCCCAATAATGCGAAAGAGTTTATCCCGTGTGTGTGGCGAATCAACCCTTCATGTTCATGCCAGCTACCCCCACAGCTAGACTCGGTGTCCATAGCCCCCCATCCGAGAGCGCTGACATCAGTCTGGAAGATTAGGGAAGAGTCTAGTACCCAAAATGTTAATGGTAGCTAGATTAACATTAACAATGCACCACTGCAATTCTGCGAGAGCTGTGGTTGGTAACTGGATAACCCAATGAAAATGGCCTGCATTCGATTTTAGTGCTAGTTCTCATGCTCTCTGCAAATGTTGATAATGCAAAGGCCCGAATGTACTGCAGGAACCTGCTCCCCATTTACCAATGACCGTAGCGTCTTCTCGGATGGAGGGATAAAGTTTTGTGGGAGGCAAGTACAGACATCATCATCAACAACCTTGGCTGTTGGTAATGTTTCTGTTATAGCAACGGAATTAATAAGAAACCCCAAATACTCAATATTTTGGGTTGGCTGTAACTTGGATTTAGTTGGACGGAGCAACCATTAATGACTCAAGCACCGATTCTTCAGCTGACTCATTAGTGTTGCTGATAATTAAGATATCAGCTAAATAAGCAATTACAATGTGATGATGGGCTGAATAGCACCAGCACAGGTTTTAACAAATTAATAAATAGCTTGAGTGCTGAACTTAATCCAGGAGTCAATGCTTTGTATTGCCACAGCTGTGCCATCCAATTAAATTTCAAGTACCTGCGATAATGAGCATGAATTGGCAGTGAATAATACACATCTTGCAAACCAATAGTTGCCACATAACAGCCCTGTGATAGCAGGTGTTTAGCAGTAACAAATTTAAGTGATTGAGGACGAGAATTACTCTACAACACCCATCTTTTTGAGATCTGGGGAAATATTAGACACAATTGTGGAGGATGATTAATGGCTTTATCGATCACCATTATCTATCTGTTCAGGCTCTTGAGCAGAAAACACCCACATTTTATTAGGCTTGTGCTGTTGAGGTGGATCTATCCCTGAGATAAACTCAATGGGAGACGTGAGACAGTATTTAGTATAAACATATCATACATTATACAGCACCATTCATTAGAAAACATGTGTAATCAACCTCCAATAGGAGATTGGCCACCAGAACTTTATTGTTAAGAAAAGTCCCTGTACCTCTACAGTTGACCTGTAAAGCTGTTGTCTGCTCATATTGGGATTGTAGCCGATCTGTCTCGGTGGGTACCCTCGTTGCCCCACTGGTTGCGAATAGGTGGCCTCGAAATGCTTGACTACATTAAGCCAATTGTTTTGGCTTCATCATGAATTTCACGAATTTTCATGACAAGGTCCGTTCCAAACAATATTTCAGGCGTTTGTACATTAGTCGCCCTACATAGAGCAGCAAATTTTTGGTTTAGTGTTGGCCTGATGGTGATATTCCCTGATGCAATTTCCTGAAAAATGCATTGCATAAAATACCCAACATATCTGTGTGAGTTTGAGGAATGATTGTCCCTTGGACCATAGTGCCAAATGCAGTAATTGCTGCAGCCACCAGTTGGAGGACGTGTTAACACCGAACCTCCTGTCCCGTCAAAGAAGGACTCATGGGTGCCCAGAACCTGGGTCACCATAGGCACTTTCAGTAATGCACATTAAACAGGTGTCTCATATTTGTTTGCAGTCACTTGCATCATATCTTGCTGGAGCTCGTGAGGTACTACATAATTGATACCGCTGGCAAGGGATTGTTCCATTGACTCACCAGTCCCCTCCGGAATAGCAACAGTGCCATTTCCGAGACACCCGGAGTGTCGCTCTTGTGCACACTGGTGTTTGCACATAAGCAGGGACACCAGCATCAGGGTCAGCTGCAATCTGCCCGCTTCTCCCAAATCATATAGTAGGGAGGCATCCTCCAGTCCTAAACAAGGTGCTGAAAGGAACCCCAATATATGGACCCTCCATATGTTGGTCTTGGTATGGCCCTCTTGGACATTACTGGCCCTTGGACCCTTATGTAATGAAGGTTGGAGCATCAGCTGCATGTTCCCAACCTCCCCCACAGTTTTGTATGATCAGGGGAAGAGTCACCATTGTTGTCAGAGAACCCAGGTCTGTGACTTTATATTTGCCTTTTCATGGCTAGGAGCAGCCTCAGTCTGCTAGCACTCTTGGAAATAAACAGATGGACCAGGCTCATTCTGAAACAAATTCCAGTTGGCCTGCCTTTTGTCAATGGAGCTAGTGGGGAAAATTAGCGCGCTATTTTAACTGCTGCCGGTAAAACGGCACCCGGCATCGGAACCGGCTTTGCCGCGCTTATCTCCCGACCCGATCAAATTGGTGAATCCCTGGACCCACGCTAAGACGGATCTTCAGAAGTGACAGCTCAAACTCCCCACTCCTACTGACTGCTCGAGCCAGCTTTACAGAGTGGAAATACTTCTAAGTAAAGTTTTTAAAACACTTACCTTAGAAGTTCCTACTTACCCGCTGGTAGAGCTGTGCCCTCCAGCCCGTTCAGTGCGACATGCGCGGAAGTAATGACGCTTCTTCACGTAGTCACTCACGTGACTTCGAAGTAAAATAGAGGGAAGTCGTCCCATCGCATTAGAGTTCATAAAGCAATTGAATTGTTGCTTCACAATAAACGGAGACAATTATTTACCATTTACTCTCTTCTGGGCAATGCTATATATTATGCTTGTAATTCAAAACATGGCAGTTTCATAATTAGCAATTACAGAACATAATTTTATAACCAAAGTGAAATGACATGAACAACTGTATTGTTAGATTGCAAAATATGCAATTGAAAACAAAGAGTTGAGACACGAAAGTGTTGCATTTGTTAAAAGTAATCTAATTTAGGAAAAGATCAGCTGGACCCCAATATTGTATTCCTGGGTAGACACAAGATGCTGGAGTAACTCAGCGGGACAGGCAGCATCTCTGGAGAGAAGGAAAGAGAAGAAATATTATATTCCTGCCCGGCATTGTGTACTATTTTGCCATTTGATAGTTTTTTTTATTGTTACATTATTGGTGAAATCTGCTCACTCATGCCATCTATCATCTCTTCAATTTATGAACAACCAATGATTCAGGGAGCAGCTTGCAACACAATTTAGTTATGATGAATTTCAAATGGGAAACTATATTATGAAATTCCAATTACAAATGAGTTATTCTAATTTAAATTAACAGAAATAAAGGCAGATTATTTGCAATACACAATCGAACTTTACTGTTCACTAGGCATAATTTTAATGATTTAATCTGATCACCATGAGGTTGAAGCTCAAATGTTTTATTCTGATCCTGTGAAGGAGTTATTTCATTTCAGGACCTTTTATTGCCAGTAGCAGGTGTCATGACCATGAGCTACAGCCAATGCATTGTCTGCAGTGTGATGGCAAACTTAAAAAAAGATTAAAGATTGTGAATTAACCTCTGCAATTCACTATTATTAATGGATCTAATCAGAAAGTGCCATAGCATATTAGAATTTTTTTTAATTTAAAATTGGTGTGTCTTTAAGTTATCTTAAATTTGTTAGAAGAAACAACCAGTGATATTTTGTGAAACTCCTTCAATGGTAAAAATGTATGTGGTGAAACTTGGAGCAGAGACTTTATTTTAAATAAAGTCAAACCGGGTAGCCTAAAGAGTACAAGTAAATATCATACAAATATGCATTATTAATGTGCTTAAACTCTTATACATGAAAAAATTGAAGGGTTTTTATACCAATGCAAAGCATTCACATTTTAAAATTGTTGAGGTGTTTGTGCGTTCATGTAAAATTTAAACAAGTTTTTGCTTTCCAACCAAAATAACATGTTTCATTAATTTGTTCATTCATACTTTCACCTAACAACAAACATATGTCCTTTTTTCCACAATTACACCTTATAGAAGTGTTTCAAAGGTAAGTTTCCTTTGAATACCAATGTCAAATTATTTATATTATTTATATTTATTTGATTAAAATCAGAAACTTTTCAATAAGCATAAATCTGAAAAATATTTTAAACTTGCAAAATTGAATAACTTTAGGATCAATCGTCACCAATTCCTCTCGCACTTGTAACTGTATATATGGCCAGGATCTTTTGATTAAAAGAACTACCAGTTTTTACCACATGCAGTACATAATAATAATAATAATAATCTTTATTTCAGACTCAGGGTCCAGACAAGGGAAACATTACATAAAAATACATTGCATATAAAAACATCATAAAATACATATAAAATCTTAGTATATCACTTATAAAAGCATCATAAATTATATATTTAAAAAAAAACACAATACATGAATTAAAATCCAGAATATAAAAGAATGATCAATGTCCTACAACGATACCAAGGTCTCCACAACAGGGATTCGTAGCGTGCAGTGCTCAACCCTATGTTTGACAAGGCCACAATAATTAAATTTTTAGAGTCATTTATCCTGTAAATGAATTTATACACATGATTTCTTAGGATAGCTTCTAAAGTGTTGACTCCTGCAGCCACAAACATGTTACTAGCACTACACCATCTAGGTTTCATTAGTAGTGTTCTCAGGGCATCATTGTAGGACACCTTTAGTCTCTGCAAACTTGTCTTTCCATAGTTCGACCACAGGTGCGCAGTATAGGGTGGTGTGCAATATGCTCTAAACAGCTACATCTTCACCACATCTGTACACGCACCGAACTTACGCAAGAGAATATTCGCCTGTACATACAGCAAACGTTGTTTCCTATAAATATCCTCATCATCTGTCATTTGTTCTGTAATAAAATGCCCAAGATATTTTACCTTATTACAGACACTAAGATTATTGTCAGACAATTTAAAATCAGGAAATTTTAGACATTTATCCACTTTGGTTCTACAGATCATAACAGCACTCTTACAAGCATTATATTTAATATTATGTTCCACACCATACACAGAACATTTAGTAAGGAGCTGCTGGAGACCAGCAGCTCCTTACTCTTTGGAAGTTATGAGTTCTGAGTTATGAGTTTGTGTTTTTCCAAAACAAAAACTCAGTGCTGTGTTTTGGACCTTTCTTAGAGTATTGCAGGCCAGCATTAACTTGAGAAGGTATCACAACACAGACTGAGAAATCCCAACTACAGCTTTGACTGCCCGTTCACCTGCCATAAGGCTTAACATTCTCAGAACAACTCTGTGGGCAGAGCTTGTTAATTTCACTCAAAAAACGATTACGTGATTTGCTGAGCAACTGGGATGCAACTTTTGAACGGGAGATTGAAACTGCAGACCCACTTAGAAAAGGACTGGTTTGGACGCAGGTATCTGGCATAGAATGGGATTTTCTGTTTGGCATAAGTTCTGAGCTAATATTGAAAATTTGTTCAGTACTAAAGTGCCAGTGCTGTCCTGCAATATTGTTACAAACTTTACAACTTCCAAAGATAATGATTACATTTTATGTATTTTCCCATTAAACAGGTCATCTAATGTGAAGCCTGCCTTTACCTGTAAGTTCATGCTTGTACAATGGTATATACAAATACTGACATTTGAACAATTGGCTGTATTCACATCAGCATTGGGTTTAGAATTTCTGAACACCCATGTATATAGCAGTAGATTAGAAGTGATATACAAATTAATAGTCAAGAGTCATCCTTTTACAAATGCTTATTCACTAGATCTTTAACAGCCTATTTTAATACTTTGTAGCACGTTGTTAAGCTAACAGGTTTATAACAACAAAATAGATCTAACAGGTGCTGTATTTTGCATAGTCTAGAAATTCCAATAGGCAGTGCAAATGAGAAGTACAGCCTAAGTATATATGTGCAATTTGCCACATAATAAATGTTTTATTGTAGCTTATTCTGCTAGAGAAATACCATCAAATAATTCCCTCTTCAGAGGAACAGAAACATCTAGAGGGAATGTCATCTAGCCTCTGTACTGCTTCTTGTTCCCCCCCCCCCGCTTATATATAATTCATAGCTGCTCATCAGTGATATTGACTAAAAATAGTGTCAGCTTCCACACATACCTTTTTGTCATCTCCCATTTTTCTCAAATGTCTCTAAACTGGGTGAGCAAGAATTCTTCTTCCTAGAAACTATGAGAAACTGACACAAATTGTCAGCAACCTTGATGTAATATTTGAAGCCAAATTTGGATTTGCCACCAAATTTCATCCATTTCTATCTCCATATGGTTAGACTCTGGTCTTACCACAGCTCATCTGCTGTCAAAACAATTATCTCTGTCCTTGAAACCTCCAAAGTGGTTCAATGTCCACTTGACTGATCTTCTCTCGATCTCACTCATTCTATTTTCTGAAAATCTGAGATCATCCAATCTCTTCTGCCTGCATCATGACTCACAGAAGTCCCATTTCAGCATTACCTTGTATTTGCCAGCCTACGTGGGTTCTGATCAAATAATGCCTTTATCTTAAAATGTTCATTTTTCAAACCCCATTCACATTTCCCCTAGCTTAGTTACCCTCTCCAGCACCACTGCCAAGATTTATATTCTCACCTTTAAATCTGTACTTGTGCAGACTTGAATTTCATTCCTTCCCAATACCTTTGCACCTCTCTATCTCTATCTCTTTTCTCTCCTTTAAGATGTTCCTATTTGTTTGACTGGCTTTGGTCATCTGTTTTTGGAAGACTTGAAAAAAACAATTATAAATCCAATTAGTTACATAAGCAGTATGAATGCTCTTGAAGCCAGCAGATATGTCTGTAACATCATAACCGTTATAAGTTCCACAGTCGCACTGCATTGCCATCCTGTGAAACTCAGAAGACACTATCTGGATAAATTATCTTCCCCAGATTATGACAGGGGTCTCTTCCTGAGATGTCTGTCTGTCTGTCTGTCTTACTAAAACTCTCATCTTGTTTGTTTCTATCTAGCCATTCGCGCGTATATATGGTACAGTTCCCTGCCACAAAAAAACTGGAATTCGCAAACACTTGTTCCTAACAAGGGCGATGTGTAGTTCCGCATGACAAATCCTGTCACATTTTGCTTGTTCCTATTATGGGCTGTATGTAAGTGAGCACCTGTACAATGTTCACAGTTGTCGCTCTGTTCAGATCAAATTTAAAGTTTGTCATATTTTTCTCTGTGTCAAGCAGGAGATTTATTATTGGGTCATACATTCTACCTTTATTGTCTAGATGGTTCTTCATGCAAACTGATATATTAGAATGCAGGCATAGATAACCAATTAACGTGTAGCTTATCCTGATGAATATCCTGAGGATCAATATTAGCCAGCTGCATTGATGTAGATTTCAGGTTCTGGCAATAGCACATTTTGAGCATCCACATATTTTGAACGAGTACCAGTCCAGCCTGGTGTTCAGTATTTTGTTGTTTAGGAGACCAAAGACACAGGCACATTGTGATACCATAGCTCTTTTTTTCACACTATCTTCACCTAGCTCTTTAGGTTTTCAGTTTTTTTGAAGATGACCACAAAAGGTCAGACTAACTGAACACCCAATTGCTTCACTTTCCAAATATCTTTTGTGTAGCTAGGTATGACATTTTTGTTTGATATCGTTTCTACTAAGTTCCTAATGATATTTTTGCTTTAGTGGTGCTATGACAATGGAAGCTGTTATTAGTGTAATAGAGTGTCACATGTACACTCTGGTGTCAAAACCAGGGTATTGGATCCAGTGAAACATGAGGCAGAAACGTGAAAAACAAAACACACTTCCACAAAATGTTGTTATAATCACAATACTTTGGTGTCAAAGGAAATGGAGTTGAATTTGTGATTAGCCAGGATCTAATTAAGTGGCTGTGCAGGGTTTTGGGACTCAATAACCTACTTCTGCTCCATATGCTTAGATGCTAGAAACATTTGCTGGTAGTTTGACTACTGTTTCAAATTGACAATAATTGGCCACTATTCAAAGCAAATCTCCAATCCACAAAGGTATATCCAAGATGATAATTTATATATAAATCTTTTGCAAAGGAAACAATTAGTTCTTTAGGAAGATAATTTTAAAATTAATACATTCAACTGACCTATTATTAGAAACAATTTAAACTCTGAGAACAACAGCATGTGATGAATAAGCTTTGAAAATCATGTCCCTTTACCCATCTGTCTTTCTTTTACTCTTTACATTGATTATTTTATTTTATTGGATTTTGGCCAAAGATGAAAACCTCCTTAAGTATTTTCATGTCTGGAGGAAATATATTTCTGACTTGGTGGCAAGAAAAATAAAAATCCACCACCGTGGAAAAAGTTTTGGTTCTGCTTGTTATTTTCTGTTCACAATATGCAGTTTAGTGTTCCATTGTATAAAGTTATGGTGCCACTGTTTTGCATCATTCACAAAAAGTGATTTTGCAAGTAAAGTAAATGTATGTACATGCAGTCAAAACTTCGATAATCTGCTGCCTCCATTGTTTGGAAATTGCCTTGGTGTCCCATGCTTCTTCCAGCATACTTGGGCACAGCCTCCACCCACCCTCTAATACCCCAGGGTAACCAAGCTCCCTCCAACCCACCATGGGACTGGTTCTTGCAGTCTCTTAAAACTCGCTGAGCCTGGGTTACCATGCTTCTCAAGCTCACTGTGGCTTTGGTTCCCATGCTCTTTAAGCAATATTGGGGTCCAGGTTCCCATGCTCCCTTTTAAATCAATTGTGACCTATTCCCTGTTCTCCCTTAACATTCACCTGGTTCTGTTTCCTGTGCACACTTGTACACATATGGTTCATTGGGAAATTATTATACAACTGTACTGTGTAACATTAAACAAAAATAAAGGTATGGTGACGTTTTAAATGAAACAGCATACAATAGTGTGGAAAAATAAAGTTCCTAACATACTGTATTCATAGTTTTACTGTACTCTGAAATATTTTAGTTACTGCTGTATTTTATTTTTGCGAACAACACAATCTGTGGACAAATTAAGAAAATGATTTATTTTCACAATTTGTAATAAGACTATAAACCTGTACAAATGACACATGTATGACTGAAGTAGAAATACAGGAAAATCTTAGCCTTATACCTCTTGAAGATTTTCCAGAACAGAATTCTGCACTGTCACAGACTGTCTGTCCTGTGCCCTGTCTTGCATTAGTCAGGCCTCTCACTAACTATTAATTTCTTATTCTGCTCCAACCTTCTTCGAAATATATCCAGCAAGACACGTGGTTTATTGATATACATGCATTCATAAAACTCCCACACAACCCAACTTTCAATTAACAGCACAAACCTTTCTGACAGTGCCCTCAGTGATTTGCAGGCCCATTCTTAGTCACGTGTGACCAAAAATTGTGGAATACATCTCTTCTAATTCTGAAAGCATTGCAGGTATATTGTTTTGTACTGTATATGTGATTCATATTATTTTCGAAGTTTATAAAGTGAAATATTTATGTTATGCTGACAACGTCTGTTTAGGGTCAGAGGTCAAATATGACTGGTCACGTGTTTGACCTCGCACGGAAGCATTTTTTTCATCTCAGTTTTATCTTACAAACCCTTGTGAATTTTAAAAAGCTAGAATGTTCATGATTTAGCAGACATGCATTATAGTTCTGTAGTAGGAAAATAGCAATGAATAATATTAATCTCTTACAACAATTTTTTAATGTATTACTTTATGTGATGTCATTTGGTAATGTGTGTGACATTTCGCTCACTTTCCAAAGAATGGCTCTTACAAACTCTGTGAATTTTAAAAAGCTAGAATGTTCATATCTTTAGCAGACAAGCATTATAGCTCTGTACGTAGGAAAATAGCAATGAATGAGATTAATCTCTTACAATTTTTTTTAATGTCTTACTTTATGTTATGTTATTTTGTGTGACATTTTGGTTCACTTTCACTTTCAAATAAATTAAAAGTATGTGCGTAGCAATCTGTGGGGTGAATTTGTGGAATGGTCTGGAACAGGAGATAAAACTTAGCACAAACATAATTCAGTTTAAAAAGATGTACAAAAACATTTTTTTTAAACGATATTGGGATGAGGATTGGTGATTGTGAGTGGGGTATTTGTTATACTGATTGTATTGGGAAGGGTGATTATAGGGTGATGGGTTGTATATATGACTAAGAGATACTGTATAGTATATGAGGTTTTTTTCTTTTCTTTTCTTTTCTTTTCTTTTTTAATTTTTTTCTCTTTTTTTGTATGGCTGTAAATATTTGATTATGTGTATAAATGTAAATAATTTGGTGTACATATAGCTGCTGGTGTACATATGCTGTACATATAGCTGCTAAATTTGTATAAGATAATTATAAACAGTTGAATAAGGGGTGGGAATTAATAAGCTTTGGCTTCTTCCTGCTCCTTTTCGGACACATACGATTTCATTTATTTATAGATATTGTTTATGACACTTTATAAATATTCTTGTTTTGTTTTTGTGTATGCTGTTTCACACTTGCTTTTTATTCTTTTATTCTGTTCAAAATAAAGAATTAAATAAAAAATTAAATTAAATTTAAAAAAGAATGGCCCTACAACTGAAGTGCATCAATGATATTGTTGGGGGAAAATATAAATGTGTAAGAACTTTATAATGAAACATATTAAGTACCAAATTGCATCAACCCAATAGTCACTATTCTTTAATTTATTTCTTTAGATCTAAAGTAGAAGCCATGTGTCAAATCCCATTTCCCGTGTCAGTGGGATACAGCTCAGTCAGCATTCCAAGCTTATGTTGAAAAAGAGATAATTTATTTCAATAGGTCTTCTTTCTACTTCAATACCATTTTTCATTAATGAAGTGGGGTCAAGGAAAGAGTTCACATCGAGGCCCTGTTTCCACCAATCTTTCCACCACCACGCACAAGAAGCAACAAGATAGACAGATGCCGAGAAGTGTGTTCAGCTCTGGCTGAACAACTTCTAATCTTGTGTGTGGACTCGATAAGAAGAAGATTAATGAAGTATGTTGGGCATTCTAAATGGTGAGAGTACTATATATCTTCAGCGTGACTTTAATTCAAAGTTAATTATTTTATTCGAACAAGTGGACAATTTCCACTCTCAAAATAATTGAACATCCAAACATTTGATTCTAACTTTTTGACAATATTGAGATTTTCTTTACAGTTACAGTCATATAAATACTAAATAGCATGCTATTTATGACCCTCAGATGAGTTACAATCAGAACATTCACTACACTAGAAGCTCACCTTAAAGGCCCTGTCCCATTTGGCCGTCATTTACGCCTCATTTACGCGTCATATGTAAAACAGGTCGGCGCGTCGTTACTCGCGACATCGCACGCAAATCACACATCATCAAGCCGTCTGGTGCGTATGATGTAATTAGAATACCCTGTGGCGCGCGGCGACGCATGGTTACACACGGTGACGTAACCATGAGTCACCACCCGATACACCTGAGATGTCGGGATGCCAGCGTGCGACACCTATGCGTCAGCGTGCGTACCCAAAGCGTCAGTGTGCGTACGTGATACGTCAAGCAGGTGGCTTGGATTTTGTGCACTACGAAATTCTGGAGCGCCGCGCGATACCGCGCGCAACCTCACACTCATCCACGCCTCTCCATGCACCCGTCCCGTGCTACCCAAATGCTACCGTGCGTCACAACGCGACGACCACATTTTTGGAGGTTTCGTAAATGGCGCGCAATTGACGGCCAAGCGGGACAGGCCCTTAAATATTTTGTCTGCTAACCGTGTGAGATTAATGCTTGGAAATTCAGAATGACAACTCATTTATGAGACTAATCTGTTGAAATAATTACACCACATTTATGAATAAAAACAGTGAAGACAAAGCAAAGCAAGGAAGACATTTATTTCCCAGAGAGAATATAAATTTTAATCACTTAGTATAAAACCGACACAACTGATTTGAGGAATTACGTTACACTCACCGAGGAGTTAAATATGATATTTTATCTAAATCTGTGTCCACTCGACACTTAATGTTAAAATTATGAATGTGGAAAATGAATTACAACAGCTGCATAGTGAAACAGAAACTGGCATTTGTAGAGAGGCAAGAAGGTGGAGATTCTAATAAATTCTGAAGATAATAACAAGAAAAATATAGTCAGCTGTGTAATAATAATAATGTTTGATATTTCTCAGAAGAAAATACTGTATCATAATGGGATGTGCATGAGATGAGAGAATCATGGTTCCTAGAAGTAGGATTGTGGTCAAGGGTAAATTGTATTCCGTTTAGAGATTCTGGCCAAAGAAGAGGGTTATGGCCAGGGTGTTAAATATGAGGGTCAGGGCGAGATAGTGGTTAGAAGGTAAGAGATGATAATAGTTGAGCATGGAGATTGTGGTTGAAGGAATGAGGGCTAGAAATTAGTAAAATTTTGTTTATACTGCACAGATCTGGTCAAGGGTCGAGGTGAAGGTGGTTGGAGTGGACATTAAAGAAACCTACAGTTCTTGAGGGTTTCAGTTATCGTTTGCATTTCAGTAGAAAGGAGTGTAATTTAGGATTGAAAGCTTATTAAGCGAGTTGTAAGGCTGAATTACATAGATACTTTCTGCATATATGTGTCATCATTGTTTATAATAATTCTCAAGTACCGACTCCAGAAATTGGATTTCCCCCTCTTGCGATATGCTAAGATGTTTAATGTTTAGCACTTATGTCCAATCAAGTTGATCAAATATATGTTTAAAACAGTATTTGTAAGGTTTATACACAGAAATGTACACTAAAACAGTCTTCAGGAAAGGTGTCAGGGGGGAGCGCCGGGCAGGATACCTTTCAGGACTGCCATTCGTAGAGTCTCACAGGAAGTGGCAAGTGGCTGGAGTGGTGCCAGCAAAGAATGAGAATCCATGAAATAAGAAGGAAAATTACAAGAAATTTCAGATGTGAGTGTCCGCAGGTACTTTGCTCAGTCCCCTAATGATCTTCTAACACACACGTTCACGACACGAGTTCATATCACACCATGATATGACAGCATAACACTCTGACAGCATGCTCACCTGCATTCCACACCAAACAATCATATCCTGTTTTTTCTGATTTGACCCTGAGCAGCAATCGGAAGAGAACTCTTCAAGGGCTATGTAGACTTAATAGGAAAAGCAGTAATCCTTCAACATTTAGCTGCAAGGGATCAGTGATAAGGCATGAGGACCTGAAACTCACATATAATGTAGTGAAATGGGAAAAACTTTGGTACGTTAACAATTAGACCAAATGTTTATTATTATTTAGTATTACATGATGTTTTTTGTAGGTTTATATTATTCTGTATATTAGACCAGCATTATTCAAATGCTTTCTAATATATGTTTAAAACAAATGCTTTTCGCCCAACTCAGCCATACTTACCAAGAGGCCCCATATCCCTCTGAACCATTATTATCCATGTATATGTTCAAGAGTCTTTTAAATGCCGCTATAATGCCTGCCTCAATTACCTCCTCTGGCAGCTCATTCCATGTACCCACCATCCTCTCTGTGACAAACATGGCCCTCAGGTTCCTATTAAATCTTACTCCTTTCACCTTTATTCTATGTCCTCTGGTTTTAATTCCCCTACCGTGGGTAAAAGTGTGCATTCACACTGTGTTCCCCTCATCTTATAGGGAGAAGGCAGGCACGGGTTACTGATTGTAGATGTTCTGCCATGATTACAATGAATGGCAGTGCTGGCTCGAAGGGCCAAATGGCCTCCTCCTGCACCTATTTTCTATGATTTTACACAGCTCTATCAGATAACCCTTAGCGTCCAAGGAATAAAGTCCTCGGCTGCCCAACCTTTCCCTATAGCCAAGGTGCTTGAGTCCTGGCAACATCCTCGTAAATCTTCTCTGCACTCTTTCCAGCTAACGACATCCTTCCTATAGCAGGGTGACCAAAACTGAACACATTCCAAATATGTCCACACCAACGTACCTTACCTTGAATGATTGTTAATGAAGCAGTTTCCTCGGTGAATGGGTATATCAGCAGCTAAATGTTCAAAAACACAATATAATTAATAATAGAGTGCTCCGTTGACTTTGACAGTGTTTATAGCAAAACCTGAAGCTGCCCAGTTAGTCTCCCATTTTTGCTTCATATAATAAATGTAACACGAGAGCATTCCTCAATAGTTGTAGGTTGCTTCTTTGTGCACCAATGTATTTTGATAAGGGGGGGAAGCATGTGTTTCAGAAATAGAGACTTCATTCGGCACACCTCAGATACATTGGATGTATTAATCTAAAGTTTACTTTTTTATTTTATTTATTAAGGTTTATTTAAATAGGGACAGATACAAAAACATAGATACACTTGAAACAGTCATCTAATGTATGCATCATAGTGTTTTTAGCCAAAGCTAATTCGCAACACTTGTCCCTAGTAGGGCTTTTGGGTAAAAATGATAATACAGATTAATATTATTAAAAATAGGAAAATGGAAATGAGATAAAAAATGGAAAAGAGAACAAGACATACAGAGAGAGCACAGTGTAAAAACTAAATATGAGAACAAGATTGTTGTTGAATTAGCCACAATTTTGTGTTTCTTTTGAATGTGACATATGTAGGGATACATTTCAAGTGGTGTGGCAGTGAGTTCCATAATTATGTCCCTTTTACTGAAAAGGCAGTTTGAGCAAAAGATGTTCTGCAGAAGGGGATACTACAATTGCCTTTTGACGCTGCTCGGGTGGTGGATCTGGTACCACTTTGCAGCCTTGTTATTGTTTTGCACAGCAGCTGGAGAGCAGCGCCATTTAGGCACCTGAAGACCAATTTAACTAAACTTCAGTTTGCAACATGCAAGATTTCATCAAGAAATGATTGATAGCACAATCTAACTTAGGTTTGCACACTTCGTACTGAAGTCATGCAGAAATCAAACTCATTTCAGGGCTCTGAATTGTACTATCGGGTCTCCGCTCTTGCAAACAAGCCTTCAGCCTTCATTGTTAAAAATTGAATTGTTAAATCAGACATGTATAAGAAAGTATATATGTATATATCAATAGGAATACATGTTTATCATGAAAAACAGTTTCAGAAAGCAGCCATGTTTTCACAAGTGATGTGAAAAAAACAAGAGTGTTGTATCAATATCAATCAATAAGTGAAAAAATATATGAGCTGAATCATTTCTGGAGTTGCAACAGGCAGACACCGATTCTAACCAGTACTGCACTTAAATTGAAAGATTTTTGGTTACTTGTGACAAACTGTTATTAATTAATCAATCTTACTGTTTTACGCTTTCGAAATGTTTCAATCACTGATCAAGACACACTGGCACTTTGCTTCACTGTGTACCTACATTTCTCTCATGGCCCTCGGCACATAGTGTAATTGAGCAAACCAGTGAAGCAGAGAAGTCAGTAGGAAAGGAAATTGGACAGAATATCCAAAAGGCACCTGATCATCTATCAAAACATTTGCATCAATTTGTTAAATTCCAATTTAATCCTATTGCAACATGCTCAGAGCGGTCTGTGGTTACTTTAATGCAGAATAATTAAGTCTGACTGTTTTCTTACATTCAGGTTTGTTATAGGTTATTAGTTACTATTGTTAACCTTTATTTTGTCTTATTTCTACTGCATCTTGGAAGATAACAAATTAAGTGTAAAGATTTATAACATTATTGTACATTGTAGATGGCACCAAAGGATAATAATTGAAAGTTTCAGAATACAATCACTCAATACTTAAAGTTTATAATGCCATCTGGCCAACACCAATATCCTATAACCTGAAAAAGGGACTCATAGAAACATAGAAAATAGGTGCAGGAGTAGGCCATTCGGCCCTTCGAGCCTGCACCGCCATTCAATATGATCATGGCTGATCATCCAACTCAGTATCCTGTACCTGCCTTCTCTCCATACCCCCTGATCCCTTTAGCCCCTTGTTCTGGAGTTCCCCAACATCGGGAACAATCTTCCTGCATCTAGCCTGTCCAACCCCTTAAGAATTTTGTAAGTCTATAAGATCCCCCCTCAATCTTCTAAATTCCAACGATTACAAGCCGAGTCTAACCAGTCTTTCTTCATATGGAAGTCCTGCCATCCCAGGAATCAGAATGGTGAACCTTCTCTGTACTCCTCTATGGCAAGAATGTATTTCCTCAGATTAGGAGACCAAAACTGTATGCAATACTCCAGGTGTGGCCTCACCAAGACCCTGTACAACTGCAGTAGAACCTCCCTGCTCTTGTACTATGCTATGAAAGCTCTCGACCTGAAATATCACCCATTCCTGCCTGTCCCGCTGAGTTACTCCAGCAATTTGTGTCTATCCTATAACCTACAAACGCCATGTAATGTATTTTGTTTCAAATTGATAACCTTTAGATGCAGATTCAGATTAGGTACAGATTAGTTTATTGTCAGAGACACCAAAGTGCAATCAAATTCCTTACTCACAAGAAGCTCATAGAATACACATGACAATGATAGACACAAAAATAAATACAATGATGAATGTCAAAGAGCAGAATGACGCGAAGATTGTAGTACAATCGGAAGCAATGCAAAAGCAACTAAAATGCAATAACAAAATAACAAAATGATCTGGAGTTAAGAGTATGTGGCAGTACCTCTTGGAAGGCAGTGTCAAAGTGGTGATTGGGTCAAGAATTGAATAGCAGTGGTGAAGAAGCTTTTATGTCTGAAAATCCAGACTTTCAAGCTCCTGTATCTTCTCCCAGAAGATAGAAGTGAGAAAAGAAAATGATTTATAAAATAAGGCATTCGTGACAATTATTTCAGCCTTCCTGATGCAATACACCGAAGATGGACTGGATGGAAGGAAGTGATGAGCCTGTGATGGACTGAGTTGAGTTCACCATGTTCCGCAGCTGAAGATGATCAAGAGCAGAGCACCAGAAGGATTGGTGGTAATGCAAGAGCATAAATCAAAGAATGATTAATGCACATAATACATTCAGTAGGAATAATAGTGTAATTTTCGCATAGGAATCAGTGACTATTGAGGTACTGAAGTGATTTCTTTAGGGGTCACAATCTACATCAATAATTTCAATCAATAATTCAAATATAACATATCCAAGTCTATTGACAATTCTAAGCTTGGTGGAGGTGTCAGAGGCTTCTAGGGAGTCTAAGAAGCTATCCTTGCCAGAGGATATTGCATCTTTGGAAGGCTGTAGAAACTTAGTTGTGTGTATATTCAAGGACAGATTGCTAAGTTTTTTTGGATATGAAGAGTGTCAAGAAATATGGGTTAATGCAAGAAGTTGATACTGAGGAAAAAGACCATTGTGATCTGATTAAATGCCAAATTGGGTGAAAGGGGCTGTATAGCATACACCTGGTTTTATTTGTTAAATTCTGATAATTGCCATATTTAAAACTTATGTCCTTCATGCCTCCTAGAACTAAAATGTCCATGTAGCAGGAAATGAAAATAGTACTTTTATACAATGACCTACTAAAAAGGAAATTGCAACTGTATGTAATTTCTGAGAATAACTTTCTTAACCAAATCCCTTGTTAGAAGGAATAAGACATTTTGAAAGAGAACTTTCATATAATAATTGAAAAGAATGACAAATCAATAACAAACTGAGCCAAATAAACCAGACTGGTGTGTTGGCTTAATACTTTTACCCTAGTCTGAGAAAAAGAAAATAACATTCTAGACTACTAATTTTACAACCCTTACATTGCAGTAATCAGAGTGCAATAGGTGATAACCACTTAAATATCAAAAATTACGGATTGCAAGCCAATAAAAATAACATGAAGTTAGCCATAAAGTAAATCCATGTTCAATTACAGTTTCATTTCCTCCACATGACACTTCCATTTTCCGAAATTTGCCAGTCTCATGAGAAAAATGTTTATCACATGAATGAACATGGCACAGTACTGCACAAGAACAGGCTCTTTGGCACACATGACAATCACTTATCTATCTGAACATATCCTTCCATTCCTTGCATATGCATATGCTTATCGAAAGGCCATTTAAATGCCAGTAACATATTTGCTTCAACCATGGGCAAGACGTTCCTGGCACTCACAACCTACTGTGTGAAAAAACTTGCCCTGCCAATCTACTTTAAACTTTGTCGCTCTCATCTTAAAGCTATGCCCTCCAGAATTTGATTTTTCCATCCTGTATGTTTTTGGAGTGTGGGAGGAAACCGGAGCACCCAGAGAATACCCACGCAGGTCATGGGGAGAACATACAACGGCAGTAAACAGGTTCAAACCCGGGTCTCTGGCGCTATAAATCAGCAACTTTACCTCTGCGCCACTGTGCCACCCCTGAAACAATCTTAAAACCTATAGACAAAAGGATACAAAGTGCTGGAATAACTCGGTAGGTCAGGCAGCATCTCTGCATAACATGGACAGGCGATGTTTTGTATCGACACACTTCTATATAGTCACTATCCCCAAAATGGTCTTCCACTTAAACATTGGTCATTTGGCCAGGCTCATTTTCAAATATAAGTATTTTCCAATATATGGTCCCTTCTGTGTTTGGACTATCCACATACTGTTTCAAGAAACTTTCTTGGATACACCTCACAATTCTGCCCCGTCTAAGCCTTTGGCACTGAGCAATACTGGGAGAGTTAAAATCATCCACGAAGGCAACCCTGTAATCTGTATCCATATCAGTTCCTCTATCTCCATCTTTCTATTGGGGGGGAGGGGGGGGGCTACTGTACAATCCTACTGGAGTGCTTGTACCATTCTTATTTCTAAGCTACATCCATACTGTCCAGTATCTCCCCTCTGAGTGTTAAAGAAGGAACTGCAGATGCTGGAGAATCGAGGGTACACAAAAGGCTGGAGAAACTCAGCGGGTGCAGCAGCATCTAAGGAGCGAAGGAGATAGGCGACGTTTCGGGTCAAGACCCTTCTTCAGATTGGTCAGGGATCAGGGAAACAAGAGATATAGATGGTGATGTGGAGAGATAAAGAACAATGAATGAAAGATATACAAAAAAGTATCGATGATAAAGGGAACAAGCCATTGTAAGCGGTTTGTGGTGTGAAAATGAGAAGCTAGTGCGACTAGGGTGGGGGAGGGAGATAGAGATAGAGGGAATGCCAGGGCCCGAGGGCTGAGGGAGAGGTGGGAAGGGGAGGAGACAGCAAGGGTTAACAGAATTGAGAAAATTCAATGTTCAAGCCCAGAGGATGCAGACTCCCCAAGCGGAATATGAGGTGCTGTTCCTCCAACTTGCGGTGTTGCTCACTCTGGCCGTGGAGGAGACCCAGGAACATGCTCCCCGAACATGGCCGCCGCACCGTACCCCACTCATCTCGCCGCCTCACCGGTCGGACCGACCACCTGCCCACCGGGACCTCCAACGCATCGCCCGCCGACCCTGACTCCACTGCCCGCGGACTCCTACCTTCGGGTCCGCCGACCCACGACACTCCACCACCCTCCAGCAGCCCGCAGCCGTCGCCTCACCTGCAGACTGGACTCTACAGTGGGCCTGAAGCCTCCACGTTGCTAACTCCTCCCTCCACTCTGTTTCTTTAACGCACTGGGTCCTAGTGCCCGTCTCCCCAGCCCCAGTAACCTAGTGGCTATTCCACTAGGGTCTTCCCCATCCCCCCCCTACCATGTACCCCTGCTCTTTCCCCACCCACACCACAGCCCCCATTACCCCCCCACCCCCTGACCACCCTCCCACCCCCCACCACACAACGCTCCGTTCTCAGTGCACCACCTGCCTTCCTCCAGCCACAACCCCCATCCTTGCCGCGTGTTCACCATCCCCCCGGACCTCCCCCTCTCCGACCACCGAACGTCTGTCCTCAGCAGAGGTCTTACCTTTTGTCCCCCTCCGTCCCCACCTCAATGCGTTCCGCGCCCACCATGACTTGGAGCTCTTCTACCGTCGCTTCCGCCTCACAGCGTTCTTCCACGGGAAGAAGTCTCGCCCCCCCCCCCCACTGATGATCCCTTTCCTGTCTCCAACGTACCCCCTCCACTTGGACCCCACCTCGTAGCCTTCCGGCTCTAGAAACAATTTATCCAGAACTGCCGTCGGGACATCAACCTCCTCGACTTCTCCACTCCCCTGTCTCACTCCAATCTCTCCAGCCCTGAACGTAGTGCCATCGACTCACTCCGTAACAACCCAGACTGGGTTATCAAACCCACCGACAAGGGAGGTGCCATGGTAGTCTGGCGCATCGATCTCTACAAAGCGGAGGCCCGCGCGCCAACTCTCGGACACCTCCTCCTACTTACCCCTGGACCATGACCCCACTGACGAACACCAGGCCACCATCTCGAGCACCATAATGCTCCGGCACCCTACCCCCCCGAGCCTCCAACCTCATCGTTTCCCAGCCCCGCACGGCCCGATTTTACCTTCTCCCCAAAATCCACAAACCCGACTGCCCTGGCAGACCCATTGTCTCTGCCTGTTCGTGCCCCACCGAACACATTTCTACATATCTTGACGCCATCCTATCCCCCTTTGTTAAATCCCTCCCCACCTATGTTCAAGACACCTCAGACACTCTCCATCGGCTCCGTGCATATCCATTCTCCAGGCCCCCATCCTCTCAGCTTTACCATGGACGGTCCAGTCGCTCTACACTCCATCCCCCACCAGGACGGTCTCTAAGCCCTCCGGTTCTTCCTCGACCAGAGGAGCAACCCATACCCGTCCACTGACATCCTTCTCCGCCTAGCGGAGTTGGTCCTGACCCTCAATAACTTCTCTTTTGATTCCTCCCATTTCCTCCAAACACAAGGCGTAGCTATGGGCACACGCATGGGCCCCAGCTACGCTTGCCTCTTTGTTGGGTACGTCGAACAATCCTTGTTCTCGGCGTACCAGGGCCCCATCCCCGACCTCTACCTCCGTTACATCGACGACTGCTTTGGTGTCACCTCCTGCAACCACACACAACTGACTGACTTCATCCATTTCACCACCAACTTCCATCCGGCACTCAAATACACTTGGACCATTTCCAACATTTCCTACCATTCCTTGACCTCACCATCTCTATTTGCAGGTGATACACTCCTGACGATATCCACTATAAACCACTGACTCCCACTGCTACCTGGACTACTCTTCCTCCCACCCTGCTTCCTGTAAGGACTCCATCCCATATTCCCAATTCCTCCGTCTACGCCGCATCTGCTCCCAGAATGAGGTGTTCCACACCAGGTCATCACAAATGGCCTCATTCTTCAGAGAACGGGGATTCCTCTCCCCCACTATTGATGAGGCTCGCACCAGGGTCTCCTCCATACCCCGCAACACTGCCCTCTCTCCCCATTCCCCCACTCACAACAAGGGCAGAGTCCCCCTGGTCCTCACCGTTCACCCCACCAGCCGGCAACTACAACACATAGTCCTCCGCCAGTTTCGCCACCTCCAACGTGACCCTCCACTCGCACACATCTTCCCATCTCCCCCTGTCTGCCTTCCGCAAGACCGCTCCCTCCACAACTCCCTTGTCAATTCTTCCTTTCCCCCCGCCTACCCTCCCCGGCACTTTCACTTGCAACCGCAAGAAATGCTACACTTGTCCCTTCACCTCCCCCTCTCGTTTCAGGGACCCCAAGCAGTCCCTTCCAGGTCGACAGAGAGTTCACCTGCACCTCCTCCAACCTCATCTACTGCATCCGCTGCTCCAGATGCCAGATGATCTATATTGGTGAGGACCAAGCGGAGGCTTGGGCGTCATTTTGCCGAACACCTCCGCTCGGTCCGCAATAACCAAGCCGACCTCCGGTGGCTCGGCACTTCAATCCCCTCCCATTCCGTATCCGACTTCTCGGTCCTGGGCCTTCCTCACGGCCAGAGTGAAGCAACACCGCAAGTTGGAGGAACAGCACCTCATATTCCACTTGGGGGAGTCTGCATCCTCTGGGCTTGAACATTGAATTTCTCAATTCTGTTAACCCTTGCTGGTCTCCTCCCCTTCCCCACCTTTCCCTCACACCCTCTGGCCCTGCATTCCTCTATCTCTATCTCCATCCCCCACCCTAGTCACACTAGCTTCTCATTTTCACACCACAAACAGCTTACAATGGCTTGTTCCCTTTATCATCGATACTTTTTTGCATATCTTTCATTCATTGTTCTTTATCTCTCCACATCACCGTCTATATCTCTCGTTTCCCTGATCCCTGACCAGTCTGAAGAAGGGTCTCGACCCGAAACGTTGCCTATCTCCTTCGCTCCTTAGATGCTGCTGCACCCGCTGAGTTTCTCCAGCCTTTTGTGTACCCTCTCCCCTCTGAGTGCTGCCCTGACAGTCTCCCTGATCAGTTGTGCAACTCCTCCACCTCTTTTGCCTCCCTCGTCTGATCATGTATGAAACTTCTACACCCTGGAACATTGAGCTACCACCAGTCATGTCCCTCACGCAGCAATGTTTTCACAATGGGCGCATCATCACAGTCCCAAGCATTGCAAGGGATCTAGATTCGTCAACTTTCTTCACAATACACCTTGCTCCAACTTGAACCACTTATACCATTTTGACAGAAAATGTTTTAATGCCACAGACTCACTTGGAAGAATCCTATAGTCAGCTATGTGGATACTCATTTAAACCTGTCAGTGTGTCATGTTGAAATAAGACATCACAGTCATTCTCGTTGCAGAGCTTTCCAATCAGATTAAATCCCCTCGGCATTGATGGACATCACTGTCATCGTCCGTCCTTAAAAGGACGCAGGCATCTGGCGACAATCAGTGGGAGCCATCACTTGTTAAGACTTGGTAGGCTGGTGGTTTAGCCTTGCAGGAATTGGTACAATAGATACAGTAGATGATGGTGGTGGCAGAATTAGCTCAGGAATCAATTCCGGTTTCAGGACCCGCGACGTGGACGCTTCTGCGAGTGATGTGCATCCACACTGCGGTCAACTGCTCTTGCGCTGTGCTACTCTGCTGCAGAGTATGGTTGTCCTTTTTGGGAGAGATCATCACATGCTAAGAAAGTTGATGCCACCCTCATAGATAGCTGCAGAAGCATCACTGGCTGCCTAAAACCAACGGATGTGGATAGCTTGCATGTCTTCGCCGGTATTGCTCCACTAGGAATCTCCAGATTAGTTGCCGGTAGAACTGAACGTAGTAGGCAAGTTGGGGATACCTGCCATTCCTGTCACTCCCATCACCCAGCCCCAATTCGGCTGATGCCGAGGAAGAGCCTCCTTCACACAGTCCAGCCACTGTCACAGTCTCCTCAAGCAACCAGACTAGCCTTGTGGGGAAAGAAATGCAGTGAAAACCACCACTACATAAAGATGCCAAATCCAACCAAGGAACAGCTACCACCTGGACACAGGTGTGACTGGAAGAACCTTAATAGGCTTCATACAGGGATGGGCTGATGCACGATCAACATGAGCAAATGAGGCAATGCAGATGCGGCAGACACAGAATGTGAACGTGGAACATTTGAACAATCCATGCCACACCTACTAAGATGCCCACTTCTTGGTGAACAATGCTGCCTGGAATATCTAGCGGTGGCAAACGAGAAGGCTGTCCACTGTGCAACGGCCTGGCCGAACATTTGAAACATAGATGATGGACACAAAAGAAGAAATGTGTCATGTTGATTCCAAGATCTATTTTTCAAAGACGTACAGGTTTTGTAACTGGTGAGACCACATCTGGAGTATTGTGTACAGTTTTGGTCTCCTAATTTGAGGAAGGATATCCTTGTGATTGAGGCAGTGCAGCGTAGGTTCACGAGATTGATCCCTGGGATGGCGGGACTGTCATATGAGGAAAGATTGAAATGACTAGGCCTGTATTCACTGGAGTTTAGAAGGATGAGGGGGGGGGAATCTTATAGAAACATATAAAAGTATAAAAGGACTGGACAAGCTAGATGCAGGAAAAATGTTCCCAATGTTGGGTGAGTCCAGAACCAGGGGCCACAGTCTTAGAATAAAGGGGAGGTCATTTAAGACTGAGGTGAGAAAAAACTTTTTTACCCAGAGAGTTGTGAATTTATGGAAATCCCTGCCACGATGAATGGCGGTGCTGGCTCGAGAGGCCGAATTTAGAAGACTGAGGGGGGATCTTATAGAAACTTACAAAATTCTTAAGGGGTTGGATAGGCTAGATGCAGGAAGATTGTTCCCGATGTTGGGGAGGTCCAGAACAAGGGGTCACAGTCTAAGGATAAGGGGGAATCCCTTTAGGACCGTGATGAGGAAAACATTTTTCACACAGAGTGGTGAGTCTCTGGAATTCTCTGCCACAGAAGGCAGTTGAGGCCAGTTCATTGGCTATATTTAAGAGGGAGCTAGATGTGGCCCTTGTGGCTAAAGGGATCAGGGGGTATGGAGAGAAGGCAGGTACAGGATACTGAGTTGGATGATCAGCCATGATCATATTGAATGGCGGTGCAGGCTCAAAGGGCCTACTCCTGCACCTATTTTCTATGTTTCTATGTTTCTATGAATGGCCTCCTCATGCACCTATTTTCTGTGTTTCTATGTAAATGTAAAAATTGTCCCTAGTGGATATAGGATGGTGTTAATGTGCGGGGATCGCTGGTCGGCACAGACCCGGTGGGCCGAAGGGCCTGTTTCCGCGCTGTATCTTTAAACTAAAAAAATGTATCCATATGCGCATTCGTTCATCTTAATATTTTGGTTTACACCTCTCTGTTTCAACAATACTATTTCATTTGTTGAAAATAATCTGTTCAGTATTTCAAAATCTTCCTGAAGTGCAACTTCATAGCATAACTTGCAATGTCATATTTATTTCCTAGTGTTTTGCTTCCACATAGTGTTCCATTTAGAGTGTTGCACTGAGAAAGTGATTCATCTAAATGAGAAAGAGCGATTGAGTGGCAGGCAGTGCTGGGATTCAAAATTAAAGTCAACTGCTGAAGTATTTGGATCATTCATCAATTGCTATTTTAATTTTTGAAAAACACATCCATCATTGTTATATTACGTTATGTTCCCTTCATGATATTCAATGGTTTTATTTTCTGTGCTAATTTAGAAATAACTCTCAACATGGGTTTACACAATGCCCACAAATTATTCACCTGCCCTACATTTCTTGTTTCTGAATGAAAGCAAAAATCATAAAATGCATTGGAAATATTTATCTATTAACATCTTAAATATCATGAATATCTTAATTTTTGAATGTACTTTTGTCTCAGATGTTTGCTTGGAATTTTAGAAATCAGGTTATTATTTTTCCTTATTCATAGAATACTGGTAATTTATGAAAATAAAATGTAACAACATTATTTAATAACCATCACAAGAATGATAACTGAAAAGATATTTGGGGTTATCTATATGTTATTATAAGCAAAACAAAAATGATATTAATTTCCTTTGGTAGAAAATAGATGGACTCTTTCAAGTCTATCTACTTTAATTGGAACAATACTGAAAACAATGCATGGATCTGAAGCAATGTTTTATCCAAAGAAAGATTGCAAAAATCAATAATTACACGCTGTGTGATGTTTCAATGTAACTAGCAATCTAGAAAACATGGTTCCATTATTTTTGGTATGTTTTTAATGCTAATGTTTATTTGTGTCTCCTGTGAAAAAAATCATAAAAGTGGCTAAAGAGATGTTTGAAATAATTTGGTCTAGGCTGCACCCGTAAACATATACAAAACCAGGACTAGACTCAATTGTTTTCATTGCTGTTACAGCTAAATCTGCCAAATGAAAACGTGAAAAGGACAGCAACCCTTAAAGATATACAGTATTCCCCCCTCTTAAGATGGGCTGCAAAGTGCTCCTTGCGACCGAGCTCAATCTTGATGAAATTATCTAAAATCTTTGTTATTGCTCCTTCTGTGCCATCAGAGAGTTGACATGTGAACCAATAGGTGGTGTGCAAGAGGATCATTTGTTGCTGAACGAAACAATGTGTAGTTGGCAGTTGGAGCTGGTAATTCATCTGCTGTGCCCCAATGTTCATCTTGATCAATTGGTTCAAGATTCTAAAAGGCCTCTCATTTTTGTCTCATAAAGGCTGTTTGATTATGAACTTTATTAGTTGAAATGATGGTCTAGAAAAGCCATTGAGGCTGATAAATGTCATGTTCTGTACATTGCCCCAATGGCTGTGACAACATTAATGTCCAACCACCATTGATGTTAAGCTCCAAAACCAAAATACTACAATCTTTTTTATTCATTCATGGGATGTGGGCTTCGCAGGCTGCATGAAGCAACATTTAACAGCAATTTATCTAAATGCAGCAGGTCCACACGCTTAATAGTAAGATTAAATGAGAACTTACCAGTTTGAAGTTTGATCTTGATTTTATGAGGAGTTACGTTGGTGATTACGTGAAGAAGGCCCGCCAGGACGCCTGCGCAGCAAACTTCAAAGCAGCGGTATGAAATCACAACACCGAAGTAAACAGTAAGATCAGTGACTCGAGAACTATCAGATGATCTTTTATGAGAGAGGGTTGGGCGTGACGGGCATGTAATCACCAATGTAACTCCTCATAAAATAGTAAGATTAAATGAGAACTTACCAGTTCGAAGTTTGATCTGTATTTTATGAGGAGTTACGATGAGGGATTACGTGAAGACCCCGTCCAGCACGCATGCGCGACATTTCTTCAAAGCAGCGGTGTGGATTCACAGAAAAACACAACAATTGAAATAAAATATAGTAAAGAAAAAATAAGAACTTAATTACCAGTTGATCTGTATAATAGAGGGTGGGAGCGGAGGGCACGTAATCCTCATCGTAACTCCTCATAAAATACAGATCAAACTTCGAACTGGTAAGTTCTCATTTAATCTTACTATTTTACTTCGGAGTCACGTGAGTGACTACGTGAAGACTTCAAAGCTCTGTGAATCCGAACGTGTACCACTCATGCTTCACTCACTGCCTGAAGACCTTAGAGGGAGGAGCATGTTAACAATCAACAATAACCTGTTTGTGAACAAAAAAGGTTTATTAATAACAACAAAAAAACAGAGAGCTCCCCCGGGCTTAAATTAAATATTATCTGCAGACTCTAAAATTCTGTCTGCAAATGTAGCAGGCTCCGCCAGCGGCTTATTATAAAACCTTTGGAAAGTTCTTTCCGAGGACCATCCTGCTCTGGCCAGAATATGGTCCATAGGCACATCCATTTGCCTAGCCGCCGACGTAGATGCAGCCTGGTGGAATTGAGAGATTTGTACACATGTAGTATCGATTCCCGCGACTTAAAGCACCTGCTTGAGCCACCTTGAAAATGGTTTGGCTCGTCACCTGAACCATGAGGCTTCCTGTGTGGCTTATCATAAGGCTTTTTTCCTCTACCTCTTAAGTTATATGTTGTGTCTATGTAGTTGGCGAGATGGGTCTTGGCACACAACCGTGGGTCAGGTGAATATGCCCGGAACTCCATAACTGGGAGGCGTGGTACCTGGAATAGATTTGTGGTTGACCAGCCCCTGAATGTGAAATGTGATACAGTCCAATGACTCTGTCATGCTGTCCAGCCTCAGAAGGTGGAGGGACTGTACCCTTTGAGCTGACACTAGAGCCATGAGCATGACTGATTTCAGTGTAAGTTGTTCCAGAGTAAGTGACCTGGGTGGTGGCCATCCCTAAGGTACGTCAGTTACTATGCTGACATCCCAGATCTGAGTGTACTAGGCCTAGGGGATTGGTGTTAAAAATGCCCCTCATGATTTTGACCACTAGTGGATGGGACCCCCAAAGTCAGTTGTCCTGCTGGCTGGAACCAAATAAGCTGACAACGCACTCCTGGCTGTATTAATGGCGCTGTAGCTGAGTCCTTCCCGATGTAAATCCAAGCAGAAACTCACAACATGGTGGCTGTAGCTGTCGGTGTAGGTAGTTCCTGAATTTTTTTTGGGGGAGCAAATACCGTTCCCATTTTCTTATAATTGGTCAGGTATTGTCTCCTGGTGGACTCCCGGTGAGATGCGGGGTCATCATGTTGATGGCGTCCTCAGACAGTCCAGGCCCAGTAGAGGTCTTTTTAGAATCTGCAAGCCAGGAGATTGACTCTGTCATGGCACGGGTGACTAATGCCTGACACTGGGTGGATTAAATAACTGTCGACTGCTGGGGGGAATTTCACGGTGTTTCAACAGCCATGTCGAAAGCCACTGGGAAAACCATGGCTGTGTAGGCCCAGTCAGGTATTATCAAGATTCTGAAGCGGAATCCAATTGAATCTTGCGTAATACCCGACTGATGAGGCAGAAGGGAGGAAAAGCATAAAAAGATACATTTTCCCCCAATGCAGCGAGAATGCATCAACTGCTGCTTGCCTCAGGGTCTGGTTCCCAAGCGACATACGTTTGGTACCTGTGATTCAGCCTGGATGCAAATAGAATCGATACCTGGTGTGCCATATTGCTTTGTAATTTCAGCAAACACTTTGGGATTTAACATCCATTCGATGTTATCATTAAATCTACGTGACCTGGTGTCTGCCACTGTATTTTGGCTTACCTGGAAGGTAAGTTGCTGATAACCAAATATATGCCTTTCAACACACCATTGCCAGAATTAGGTTGGCCAAATTGTCACACGATATCGACTTTACACCACCCATGTGATTGATATAAGCCACCACCGTGGTATTATCTTAGTTGCAACCGGACAATGTGCATGATGCTATTACATGAATATGCTTTTAACCCATAAAACGCACCCAACAATTTTCTAAATAGTTGATACCCCGTGTCTGTAGGCAAGATGATTCAAATTTACTCCATCTGCCCCCTGTGCTGGATTGCATGTTAGTTGCTCCCCAGCCCAAAGCACTGGCATCCGTTTTGAATGGTTAATACTGGGTTGGTGATCATAATGGGACTGGAGCTGAGTCTTACATTCCTCGCCCACCATTGTAACTCTGGAATGGATTCAGCAGTTAAACTCATAGCTCGGTCAAAGTGACCTGAGTTTGCTTTAGTGCATGCACTTTAGCTCTTTGCAAATTTTGATAGTGCAAAGGCCCAAATTGTACAGCTGGGAAAGCTGCTACCATTTTGCCAATAACTCTAGCTACTTCCCGTATGGTTGGCTGATGTTTATTCATGAGTTTGTTGCATGATAGCGCCAATTCTGATGCTTTCCCCTTCGGCAGAGTTACAATCAGCGAACAGTATCTATCGTAAATCCAAGATAGTCCATGGCAGTGGACGGTGTAAGATTGGATTTTTCTGGATGGTATGACAAACCCCAAAGTTTTCAACAAACGTTTGTGGCTGCGACTGCCAAAAATAGCTGTCTCAAGGTTTCCCTACTATTAAAATGTCGTCTAAATACGCCAGACTATATGCTTTTGTTTCCTCAATAATGCCAAGGCAGGTTTTTAAGATTTAGTGAACAACCTTGGAGCAGAGGTTAGCCCATTTGGTAAGGCTTTATATTGCCATAGCTTGTTTCATCCAATAAATTTTAAAATATTTTCGATGGTCCTTGTGTATGGGTTACTGAGTAGTAGGCATCTTTTAAATCAATGCTTGCTTAGAAATTACCCCCTGAAACCAATAGTCTGGCTGTTTCAAAGTATCCATCTTGAAATGTTATATACCTGACAGACTTTGTTCAACTCTTTCAAAGTAGTTAAGTCAATGATGATGCGTCGTCCACCATCTTTTTTGATTTTATGAAAATATTAGACACAATTCCAAAGGTTCATGTTTTGTTCTTTCAATGACACCTTTAGCTCTGTAATTCATCAGTTTCAGCTTGACCTCTTGTTTTTCCTTGACTGAGAGGGTGAATACCCTTTTGGGTATATTGCTGAACTGGTGGAAAATCTTTATGGACAAGTCAATTTTGTAGCCATGAACGCTGCTGAGTATATACTCTGTCATTAGTGATGGATTCCCATGCATCCAAAAACAAGTGCAATCTCCCCCCTGTTAGCACAGAGCCCCTACTGCACATATGCTGAGAGGAACCAGACCCACCTACCTCCATGGTTATTGGTGCTTCTTCTGCCTCTTCGCTGGGTGATGAGTGGGCGTCTGCTGGGCTGTAAGGTTGATGTTGAATCTCGTGTTGTTGGGGGTGGCGCATTTTCCATGGGGTCCGCTCTGGGCCCTGGCCTAAAAAAAGGCTTACGGGGAATGGTTGCGGACCCCGAGCTTTCACCAGTCCCCAATAGTGTGGTCGACAACTGGTGGACGTCCATGGGGTACTGCCGCCTGGGTTTGTTGGGTCTGCTCGGTCCCCAAACCTGCCCTCACGAGACCAAAGGTCTTGGATTCTTCTTCCAGGTCTTTCACCTTTTTTGGAAGGTCTTTCCCAAAGAGCAGAATAGGAGGTTCTGACCCCGGTGTTTTGCAGAGTCCCGCAAATTTAGGGGTTGAGGGCAGGCTTGATAATCTCCTTTCGCAAATTATTTTATCTCATATTGAGTGGTGCACAGCAGAGTTAATGTGTCTTGCTGATTTGTGGAGATGTCCGCACCATCAAATGGACCGAGCATAAGATGTTATTCCTGCAGTCAGGAATTTAAGGATCTTCTGGAGCTTCAACTCCAGGTTTCTGATGTTCTGCCCAAATGGTCCCCAAATTTGGCTATTGACAAGCAGGTACATTCAAAGATGTACAAATTTCCTGGGGGCTGTATATAGTTGAAGAGCCTCATTGACCACTTGTTTCTTGTAGGGGTTTAGAGGACAGGTGGTTAATGCTGGCTGCAAGTTTTGGCTCTAATGGCCGACCCGCTTGGTGGAATGGCCACGTAGCGGTTGGACCACACCCAGCAGCTCTTCCTGTTCCTGTACAACCCTGCGTACTCCCGAAAATCTTCAGCCAGTGACCCCTCTTCTTGACCCAGCCCAGACCTGGTCGCCAATGCTGGCCTTCAAAAGAAGGTGAAGCAATGGCCAGTGCCGTAAAAGGCACTGCGGGAGTGCCTGAAACTCCCTTGGCGAGGCTGCTGCTGCTCTCTCAGCAGATCTCGCTGGAGCAATTGCTCCATAAGCCGTTTACCATAGCGGCTTTAGGCGGCTGCCTGTGCTCTCGAGCGGTTAAGGCATCTTCATCCGAAACGTCGGACACACTACCGCCGGTTCCGGCTGTAGGTACCTCCAGCCCGCTGCTTCAGCGCAGCACTAGCGGTGCTGGGCTCGGCTCGGTAGTTTATAACCGCCGCCTCTTGCCCCCCCTCCAAAGAGCATTCCTCAACGGAGGACGAACGGGGGCGAGCTGCAGACTTCTTTCCTCAGGCCTTGCTCATTCTCCTGGAACACAAGACCACAGAGAGAAAGACACACGGCCACGGTAAACTTACCTGTCGGCCCGACTTTCAATTTGTAGCGGGAGCGCCTTGAACTCCCGTTCGTCGCGGTGCACTGCATGAACGCTAATGTCGCGCATGCGTGCTGGACGGGGTCTTCACGTAGTCACTCACGTGACTCCGAAGTAAAATCAAGATCAAACTGCAAACTGGTAAGTTCTCGTTTAATCTTACTATTTTACTTCGGAGTCACGTGAGTGATTCCATGAAGAGTTCAAAGTTTTGTGATTTCATGCCGCAGATTACAATCTCGGCATCCCACTGCATTTGATTGACTCGAAAAGAGAAATAAATGCATTAGTAATAACATTGTATTCAATGTAATGATAGGGTTTATTTAACAATGTAAACAAACAACAGTACCCCTAAAATTTTAGGTACTTAAAATGACCATTGGCAAACACCCTGGATTGGCAATTGGCCGATGATTACGTTTTTCTGAAATATCAGCTCATTTGCCCATCCGACGGCCACTAAAATTTGGTCGAAGGACACCAAAAAACACACGACCTCCATTTGACCGCAAAAACATAGCTGCTGCCCTAGTATAATGAGATGTAAACACACTCTCTAAATGATATACTGACGTTGATGCTGACCTGGTGGAATGAGACATACAATGGTCAATCTTAATACCTGTTGCAGCCACCTTGAAATCGTCTGAACCGACCTTTCCTTGTGTAATTGTTTATTAACGAATACACAGTGCTGAATCCATACTTCTAAGGATTCTGGTGGCCTTGATAACATAAAATTGAGACGGTGGGGTATTCAAATGATCTAAAAACCATGCCAGCCCTGGTCAGCTCTACTAGTGTAGACCAGAATGAATATGTAATGGCATGAACAGCCAATTCCATCCTGTCCAGCCACAGTGTTTGCAATGTTTTGCCGTCGTTGTGCTGATATTAGAGTCATAACTAAGGATATAGCTGGAACCCCTTGGTGAAATAATGTTTACACATTTACAATCACCAACTGCATAATCTTGTGATGCAAATACTTGTATCAAGATCTTTTTAACAGCTTGATATCCGGGTTGGACCCGACAATGTAGTTCCCTTATGTTACAGCTGTAATTTCTCTCTAACTGAACTATTGTCAATATCACTTAAAATGAACTGGAAATGTCAGTAATTTGTATCATATCAAATGTATCATAATATTTAACAACATTTCTGATCCCCTCAATAGGGATGTACTGCTTTTTTGAATGCTACCCATGCATACTGCAGTGAACACCCTCATGGCTAAATGTGACAACCTGAGGCATAAGTCAATCCATTGAAAATGTGTAAGTCAATAATCGTTTTATTGTGCAAAGACCAGTCTCCTGAACCACAGTTTAAAACAGCAAGTTCTTGCTTTTTGGCATAACTGAATACCGTTGTGCCATAATGCCTGATGAAGCAGGCAACATGGACGCTTGGCCAGTCCGATAGTACAAATCCAAACGAGGTCTTGCTGACTGTTTTAAGACCCAGCTAATGAGGAAGACATAAAGTCCATTCCTCCTATTGAAACGAGAATATATTTCTCCACACTGTTGTGTCACATATTTTTGCAAACAGTGAACATGCATAAACATGACAAACATTTGATAAAGTATTGAATCATACTTTCATCATACTTTGAGACCCAACATTTATTCTGTGTTATCATCAATCTAAACTGGACAATACACCAGTGGCAAGGAGATTAATTACAGGATATTCTTCCTAATTACCATGAGACTAACATATGTCACCATTGTAGAGAAGCAACTTAACTTTGTGCATGAAGAATATGTATATTCACTCAAAACCTTACTCAACGGTGCATTAAGTGTATATATTTAGTTGATACCAACAACTGAAGAATTGGTAGTCATGCAATCTCCACTACCTTTGAGTAGGTGATGGTATTTGGAACTTCTCATCTTAGAGTTCGAACATCAGTTTATAATAACTGAATTCAACCGACCACACTACTGTAGCGAGTTTCAAGTTCAAGTTCAATGCGTTATTGTCATATTCAGCAATGCTGAATACTGTTACTTCAACATTGTGGCTGAAGTAGCCTCAGCTGAAAATAGCACAAGGTTGTTAGCAACAATCTAATTGCTACTTACACAATATCAGTTCCTTGATTAGCTCAGCTGCAACCCAGCTGCCATATTGCCAATTACTTTAATCGGTTTTGTAACAGATTGCTATAACCCCAATCTCTTGCCACAAGGTGGAGACAAGGATAATAATAATTACAGGTAAATCCCAATGACCAACAACAGTCTATCCCATACTGCAAAGCCCACTGTTATAGTAGTTATATTGTCTTTGATAACCTTTGTAATGGGATTTGTATAACATGAATCTCTTACCTTATGAACCTGTTGAAGTCAGGAGTAAATGTTTTACATACAGAAGTTCATATGCCAGATACTCATCATTCCTCATAATAACATGCCAATCCTGCCTTTTGCATGGGTGGTTTGCATGAGAACTTCTGCCCGATTTCCAAACCCTGGCCATAATCCAACTTACTTGGAATGCTCCGGCTGTGCCTCAACCAAATATTTTACCTCTTGTGTGTTGTACAAACAAATGTAAATATTACAACTTGTGAACGGTGCACTACCCAAATTTTGGAAGTGCTAGACCCATTTAGTTGAGCACGATCGGAAGGTGCATGGAATTTCTGAGCTATCATGCTGCCCCCAGCTCCAGTGAACCGCTACTGCCGATGAGCACCTGGGGTGTGTTTCTGAACAATAACTTTTGCCCGTTGATGGTCGAATTAATTCATCTGCCAGGCTTCTTCTCCTGTAGAATAGACCTATCTGAATAACCGATTCAGCGGCTAGTTCTCACATCCCCCTGTTGGCGTTGTTCACTGCCGGCACATATGTACTTGAGTCTGCTCTATTGACATCTTAAGAACCTGGAGTCATCTTAATCTTTTGCTCTTTCCTTCTAAGAAGGGTGATTTGTAGGCAACTCTAACAGGTGCTGCCGCAGGCCGTAGGATACAATACTGATATGAACCCATTGGCCTTACCCCAATAGAATATTTTACTGGGATGGCAACTTAATTGTCAGGAAAAGTACATCTGACACGTGCCCTTCATCCCTTTGGGTATGCCCCATGGCCATACCCTGAGACTCAGTGTCAGCCGGATACTGACCTATCTTGGTCTCTGCCTCCGAGAGGGAGACCTTTGCAGCACTGTATACACAGTTGCTGTATAAGGATCATCGTTTCAATGCACTATCCAGCCATGGTGAGGAATTCATCCCCCGACTCCGTGGGCCTTGCTCTTTAACCCCAGTGGAGAATCATCTCCCGACTCCGTGGGCGAGCAGATATGTGTGAATTTGAGCAACCCTCTGCCAGGCGTTGCTGGCGCCGCCGTTCATAAAGGCCGGCGCTTTTGTCATGAACAGCCCTGCATCAGGTGCTGTTGGCACGGCTCTCCCGTAGGCCGGCACTTCACACATGAAGCAGCCCTGTCAGGCGCTGCTGATACGGCACTCCCATAGGCCGGTAAAGTCACAAATGAAGCAGCCCTGAATCAGGCGCTGCTGGCACGGCTCTCCCGTAGGCCGACACTTTCATATATGAAGCAGCCCTGTCCGGCGCTGCTGGCGCGGCCTGTCCCATAGGCCCGCACATTTTGCACATGAAGCAGCCCTGTCAGGCGCTGCTGGCGCGGCCAGTCCCATAGGGCCGCGCTATTGCTGTGTAAGCTCACTAAATCAACATTTAGTGTACAGCTTTACCTGTGCATAGGCCCGTGCTATGTGCTAAACAATAATAACATTATCAGAACAATATCATATAACAATAACTTTTTTCTTTGCCTTAAGTTTTTTACTTAAAGAAAAAACACTATAAAATACATACTTTTAATTATAAGGAGAACCCTTATATCCCACCTCACCTGAGGGCTGAATGAGTCCCAGGCTTGGAACCGCTGACCCCCCTGTCAGCGACTCAGTTTAATATTCCTTGCCGTTCCCACGGCATCCCCGCAGGTTGCGAAGCCGCTGACCCCCCTGTCAGCGACTCTGCTTAAATTTCATGCCGTTTTTACGGCATTCCTGCAGGCTGGGGAGCCGCTGACCCTGTCAGCGACTCTGCTTTATTTCTTGCCGTTTTTACAGCATTCCAGCAGCCGGGGCTCCTTATCTCGCAACCCGATCAATTTTGCCGGTTTTTCCGCATTTGCGGTCGGACTGAAATTTCACCACAGTCCATAACCGGCAAGTTGTCTGGCTGCAAAACTGGCAGGAAACCTCTGTAAAAAGAGGTTCCTGCCTAAACCACTGGTAAGTAAAAATAAACTTACCTTAAAGTTAACTTACCACAGCCAGGAGTTCAGTCCTGCCTGAGTGGTGCTTGTGCCAATGCGGCTGACGTAAAGCTGCATCCTGGCGGGCCACTCACGTGACTCCGAAGTAAAATGCCCCAGTATGAGCTTTCAAGAAAAAGGCAAAACACATCAGAGAGGATTGAGCTGCAGCATCCATTGAGGTTTGAAGTAGGTTCTCGATCCAAAACATCACTCATTCCTTCTCTCCAGAGATGATGCTAGTTGCGCTAAGTTATTCCTGTATTTTGTGTATATCCATTGAAGTTATTGGGTGACCTTAGAATCTATACATAACTAAAACTCTAATCTTGTGCTCTTCTGGTTTGCACAATTTATCCATTTGCGCAAAAACAGTATGCGATAGCACTACCTTTTCATCAGCTCACTCGCCGTTCTCCTGTGCTGCGAGTGCAACGAGTTTCGTTCCAATCATTAGTATATTGTAAAAGTTAGTGAAGTTTAAAAATCGTAAAAACCGCGCATGCGCAGATCGATCTCCTCTCCTGCCAGTCAGCGCCGCGTGGATTGGTCTCTTCTCCTGTCACTCCCCGGGCCGGTCCGCTCCTTCCTGCACCATCACATCTTTACTGGAGCTGAAGATGGCCACTGGAGGTCTCCAACCGGACACAATTTTCGGCAGGACCAAAAGCGGCCCGGCCAGGCACGGCAAGGCCCGGCACGGCGCGGAGTCGGAGATGTCTCCAAACGGAAAGCGGAAAGTCTGATCCCGGCGGAGGAGAGCATCCAGCGCCCGCTGTGAGTCCCAAACGCACAACCATCGCAACGCCCACAGCTCCAGCCCCTTCCCCTCTGGTCCACCTCGCTAGCTCATGCCCCCCTCCCCCGTGATAACACCCTCTCCCCCATGGCTTTTCCCCCGTCTTTTCTCCGAGCTCTCCCCCCCCAACCCCCGCCCACACGCTGACGCAGGCATTTCTGGGCCGAGTCGAGGACCTGGGGCCTGGCTCTAAGGGCGCCGACGGCTGATCCTGCTCTGGGGCACGCAAGAAGGGAGAGGAGCGGCAACCTCGAGATCCTGGGGAGAGGAGGAGGGTGTGTGGGGGAGGTGAGGGGATACAGGGAGAGGAAGGGAGTAGGGAAGGGAGAGGAGTTATGCAGGGAGGGAGTGACTGGGGGTAGGGTAAAGGAGAGAGAGAGAGAGCGATGAGGGAGGGATTGGGGGAAGGGTAGGAGGAGAGGAAAAGAGGGAGGAGGTGAGGAGGGGACAATGGGGAGGGAGGAGGGGAATAGGAGGGAGAGGAGGGGGAGTAGAGGTGGGGGAGGTGGGGAGAGGCAGGGAGTGGGCAATAGGGGGAGAGCAGGGCAGTGGGGGAGGTGAGGAGGGAAGTAGGGTAGGGAGAGGAGTTATGGAGGGAGCGAGGGGGTGACTGAGGGTAGGAAAAGGAGTGAGGGGATTGGGGGGGAGGGTAGGAGAGGTGAGGAGGGATGTGGGGGAGGGGAGGAGGAGAGGGGAAAGAAGAGGGAGGGTGAAGTGGAGGGGGAGAGAGTGCTAGGGGTGAGTCGAAATGAGCTGTGCCTGCGCAGTTGGGGGCTATGGGTGAGTGGTTGGGGGACCAAGCCTCCTGTGTGTAGCAATGTTACAAAATTTTGAGATTTTAAAAATCAAGTCTGCAATTTATCCCATCAGATAAAGCATACAAAGAAGTTTAATTTGACAACTAATTCACTTTCATATCTTCAGTATTAAAAAGGTTATGGCCATTTTCATACTCGGAAATTAGCATCTTGTTCCCCATTGCCTTTCAATTGACTTAACACAAAGGTTGTGATCAAGGACAGTCAAAAGCCTATAACTTTCTTAAAAATTAAGAGAACTGAAAGACATTTTCAGTTATTATAGATTGAAGCATTCTGAAACTAATATGAAACAATCTTACTTGGATGACCTGAAATTAAAGCATATAATTAGTTAGTTACCCAATTGTAGCTAATTACAAAATTCAATTACTAGATCTAAACATCTATCCATTTCTTAAGAAAATATTAACATTTTTTTTAAAGCCTAAATGTCCAAATAACATTAACACAAGAATTCACAATATAACATGATTTTTAAAACTCATTGTTATGAATTTATAGGCCAAATTGAAGGAATTTAGTGTTTAATGCCCATAAATTAATGGGCATTTTAAACAGCTTGCGAGTGGGATTTTCTGGAACGCGATGTATTGGAACGTTGCGGTTGCGGTTAGTTTAAACCCAATATCGGAAGGAAAAACACTGCCGGTTCATATGGGGAATAAATCACCGTTTCGCAACATGAAATATTGATTAAAGTCACCTAAACAAGCAGGTTTATATGAAAAAATAAACAGCTTTCATTTACCTGTCCCCTGCGTAAAATCGGTCCCCGTTGTCGGCGTTCACGGCATTAGGAGCTATTTTTTATTTTACTGCAGCGCTGAAATAGTCCGGCGATTTTAAAAAGAAATTAACTTACCGGCAGTCGGAACGAATCTCCAGAAATAGCTCGCACTCCGAAAAAATATAATTCCGGTGGCAAGGGAAAAAACGCATTTTAACCCCGCCCCCCGCCCCCCCCCCCCCCCAAAGGCGCCAAAGACGCGCACAGGGCCAGTGACAGAACTGCAGTGCCGCTAAAGGTAAGTTTTGTAACATACCTACTGTGTGACAGGAACCCAACGGGTCCCACTTCGTCGAGTACTAAACTATACGGCAACATTTTTTCTTGTGGCTCTTCAACATTCTCTGTGGAAGTTCCCTGGAAAAGGGATCAAATCCTCAAAAATGTTTGGTGCACAAAAACTTTTTTTATTGGTCGTTTTTGGCAAAGCTCATGATTTAAGCTGCTCTTTGCCCCCAACCCAATAAGCTGTTCGCTAGGCCAATCATATTACCTCAATCTGTTGCTATTCACATACTCATATACTTTTCAAATCATATGATTCCTGTAGAGGATAGTTGCCTTGGAAGAAGTTCCAATCTTGGGCAGTGAACCACAAATCTAACAACCACCTCTGTTTGTTGAGGTGCTAGCGTAAGATTTGTTGGAGTAAATCAAGATGCATTTTCAGAAGAACAAAGAAAAGTCTGATTGGCATATTCAAAGAGCCTAATAGACAATAGACAAGAAGTGCAGGAGTAGGCCATTCGGCCCTTCGAACCAGCACCTCCATTCAACGTGATCATGGCATATCATCCACAATCAGTACCCAGTTTCTGCCTTCTCCCCATATCCCCTGACTCCGCTTTCTTTAAGAATTCTTAAAGAAAGCGGAGTCAGGGGATATGGGGAGAAGGCAGAAACTGGGTACTGATTGTGGATGTTATGCCATCTAACTTTCTCTTGAAAGCACCCAGAGAACCAGCCTCCACCTCCTTCTGAGGCAGAGAATTCCAGACTCACACCTCTCTGTGTGAAAATGTATTTCCTTATCTCTGTTCTAAATGGCAGACCCCTTATTATTAAACTTTGGCCCCTGGTTCTGCACTGTCCCAACATCAGAAACATGTTTCCTACCTCTTGCATGTCCAAATCCTGAATAATAATGTTTCAATAAGATCCCCTCTCATCCTTCTAAATTCCAGAGTATACAAGCCGAACCACTCCATTCTATAAACATATGACAGTCCCGCCATCCCGGGAATTAACCTGGTGAACCTATACTCCCTCAATAGCAAATGTCCTTCCTCAGATTTGGAGACCAAAACTGCACACAATACTCCAGGTGTGATGTCACTAGGACCCTGTACAACTGCAGAACGACCTCTTTGCGTATATACTCAACTCCTCTTGTTATGAAGGCCAACATACCATTCGCTTTCTTCACTGCCTGTTGTACCTGCATGCTTACTTTCAATGACTGATGAACAAGGATCCCCCAGATCCCGTTGTACTTCCCCTTTTCCCAACTTGAAACCATTTAGATAATAATCTGCCTTCCTGTTTTTGCCACCAAAGTGGATAACCTCACATTTATCCACATGAAACTGCATCTGCCATGCATCTGCCCACTCACCAAATCTGTCCAAGTCACCCTGCATCCTCAGCATCCTCTTCACAGTTCACACAGCCACCCAGCTTTGTGTCATCTCCAAATTTGCTAATTTTACTTTTAATCCCTTCATCTAGATCATTAATGTATATTATAAATAGCTGCGGTCCCAGCACCGAGCCTTGCGGTACCGCACTAGTCACTACTTGCCACTCTGAAAGGGACCTGTTAGTCCCTACTCTTTGTTTCCTGTCTGCAAACCAATTTTCTACCCATGTCAGCACCCTACCCCCTCCCCCAATGCCATGTGCTCTAATTTTTCCCACTAATCTCCTAGGTGGGACCTTATCAAATGCTTTCTGAAAGTCCAGGTACACTACATCCACTGGCTCCCCCTTGTTCATTTTCCTAGTTACATTCTCAAAGAATTCCAGAAGAATAGTCAAGCATGATTTACCCTTTGTAAATCCATGCTGACTCAGACCAACTGCTATCCAAATGTGCCGCTATTTCATCTTTTATAATTGACTCTAGCATCTTCTATCTCAGGTGAAGATTGCTAAGCCTGAGTTTAGATGTCAGGCTAACTGGTCTATAATTCACTGTTTTCTCTCTCCCGCCTTTCTTAAAAAGTGGGATAACATTAGCCACAGGAACTTATTCTGAATCTAAAGAACATTGGAAAATGATCACCAATGCATCCACGATTTCCAGAGCTACCTCCTTAAGTACCCTGGGGATGCAGACCATCAGGCCCTGGGGATTAATCCAGTCTTCAGTCCCTATCAGTCCACCCATCACCATTTCCTAGCTAATGTGCATTTCTTTCAGTTCCTCCATCACCCTAGATCCTCTGGCCACTCAGGGAGATTGTTTGTGTCCTCCTTAGTGAAGACCGGGGTCCATAGTACCTGTTCAACTCATCTGCCATTTCCTTGTCCCCATAATATAAATTCAACCTTTTTCAATCTTTCTAATGGTCCAACTTTGGGTCTCTTAAATCTATTTTTTTTCCTCTTCAACATACCTAAAGAAGCTTTTACTATCCTCATTTATATTCTTGGATATATTAACCTTTATCTAACTTTATAATGGGTGCCTATGTGCTCCCGAAGCCTAACCATTCATACAAATCTTTAATCAAAAATAACATACATGGCTAAAGATTATAGAACCAAATTGCCAAACCAACTGATGATATGCCTAAAAATCGATTAAGATTTTGAAAATTAACTCAAAAATATATTTTTTATGTATGGAATTTTACTTTCAGATGTGCACTATGTAACATTAATACTTAAAATAAAAATTAGCATCAATTGCCTTGAATTTGGTCAACTAAAATGGAGATACCTGTATCATACAAACATACTGTAGAGATTAGTCTTCAATGTTAATTAACCAGTTCAACAATCCACTTATCATATTTTTCTTTAGATTTTATTTATTCACTTCAAGAAAACCAACATAGTTTTTATCAGCGGACAGTGTGAGATTACTGAGTACATTCTGTGACTGCTTATTTGGAATTTAGTACAATGAAACACCGGGATTACTGACGAACATCTTAAATATATCGCACTGATAGAAAACACACACACTGAAAATAAATGCTAGAAGGTATTGGTTGTAATATACATTAAACAATACTTCAAAATTAATCAACATACACTTTTGGAAATACAAATATTTGTATCTGTTATGCTTTAGAACAAAATGCAGTTTTTAAAGATAATTTTGCTTTGTAATCCTATACATCTAACAATCCAACACGTGTGTATGTTGGAAATCCTTTTTACAAATATTGTATTGTTGAATAATTCATGATTCATTAATGTTACCTTTTTGTAAATACCTGAGATTTCACTGATGCTCTGATTGAGATTAAGCTAGATTGTTAAAAGAATGTAATAACTTTGTACTGGAAACAAGGACACTGCTAGCTAACCTTACGGTAACTATCGCTAATACATTGTAAGTAATTTTTCATACCAATACAAAGTGAAAAATATATATAGATTCCTTCTGCCTTATCTTCAGGAATAACCTGACCTATAAAGAGTTAATGATATATTTTAATAGTTAGTCAAACCAGGAGCAAAATACTGGTGCCGTTCATTTGATAGGAAGAGGAAATGCTACAAATTTCCTGGGGCTGGTATCTGAGCCAAGTTTAAATGCCAAACGCTAAAAATAACAACTAGAATTAATGTGATAGCGGCTCAGTTTATTTTTACCGTGGAAACTGCGTGATTGAAACCTGAATAGGCTCAGGAAACTTCGCTTCTCTTTAATGCCTTTTTTGTTCAGTGATCGCATAAATTTAGTTGGATTATCATTATGTACCACATGGAAGTATGATTCCACTGTCACATCTATTTTAGCTCCAGCAGTAATGCCAAAATATTGAGACTCCAGTTGATAATCCTATTTTAGTCCATTTCATAACAACGTTGCTGTTGAGTATTGCCAACCAGTATTAGTTCTTTGAAAAAGTATTTTAATTCATCCTCGTGATTGGTCTGTGGGTGGCACAAATAGTATTAACATGAGAAGATATTAACAATCCTTTATTTTGATCCCCGCAGTCCACCTGATGAAGGTTCTCTTCACAATTCTGTTAGGTGGGGAATAACATGATGATTAATGATGATGCAGAGACAATTTAACCTGCTTTCAAGTTGAAATGGTCAAGAACTGGGAGAAGAACTTAGATGTAGTGATGCTCCGATGCAGTTTTTTCAAACATGTTCTTCTAGATGATCCTACTGCAGATAATAGTTAATTATGAAATAGACATGAAAAATGGGGGATGAAGTTCTGACCAAGCAGACTGCTTTGTCCTGAATAACACAAAGTATGTCATTGCATTCTGAACTTGATCTTTGCCAATAGTGGTGGTCAGTGACAGTCAAGAAGTGAGTTACTTGCCAATTCTCAAGACCACATGAGGTAGAGAATAGCAGCGGTTGCAAATGCTCATTATTTCTATACTTGTTCTTTGCTGTTGTTCAGATATTGACTATGTGGGCATGGAATACTAGATATGTAAGGTGATACTGGATCAGATATTTTAAAAGATATAACGAAGAAATGTAAAAATTAGTTCATAGAAACGCAAGTGATGATAAATCTACATTCTTGCAAATAAGTATGTCTTATCAGAAATGGAATGGTGCACAGGGAGGACCTAACGTAACCTATATTACAGTAACCCCTTGTGTCTTTCTGGACAGCAGTAAACAGTTATTAGAACTCTTATGAGTTCAGGCAACAGAAGCAACAAGTATTCCTTTTTTGCTGTATGAGATCATAAAATAGCTGAATCCTAAGGAGACAAGTACTATTGTCAATAAAAACTGTATCATTATTTTGAAATATGTCGGTAAGCTGCTCCATAATCCACTTGTGATTCTGAAAGAGGAAGTGAAATACTGCATGGCAGGCTTTCTTGTAATGGAGGCCACATTGGGCATCTCAGCAATCTGCCCAACAAGAATTATCATGATGTGCCAAACATTACAGCATTAGCAACATACCATAACGAATGAAAAAAATAACCTATGCAGGAAAAGTTTCTTGGGTGTTCACATACTAACACTGAGTGAGGATAAAATCTTGCAACTTCTATTGGAGGAAATAAAATTGAGTTTTGACCTGCTCAAAACTTTGTGCAAATTGTTTTTCCTGCCTTTTCTTTCTTATTCACTCCCTTGGGCAAACAGTAGACTTTAGTATGTCACTCTTCTCATTTGTAGTTACGTGTTAAGAGGTCTAATAAAAACATTTTAAAATCTATCTCCTCTTTTTTCTCTAATTGTGACAGAAAAAAAATCAAGATTGTGATGCAAACCTGCCAGTATTATTTCCCAAGCAACATTCACTTTTCTCAACCTACTAAATAGCTCTTAAATTCAATATCACAAATATGACGCTATCTTTATTGTATAGGAAGGAACTGCAAATGCTGGTGTACACTGAAGATAGACACAGAATCCTGGAGTAACTCAGTGCGTCAGGCAGCATCTCTGGAGAAAACTAATTAGGTGACGTTTCTGGTTGAAACACTTCTTCAGACAATCTGTTATTCCTCTGTTTAGATTTCCTTTTCTGATCTTGCTGCTCCATTCATTTACAACCCCGACCATCTCTTTTGAATTCTGTCATTCAGTTAAGATGCACAGCTATGTTTTATTATGTAGCTAGTGTCAGTGGGAAGAGAAAAATGTATTGTATTACATCTAGTTTTACAGTAAAATGCTATATTACTAATATGAGTGGTTTCCATCCAGTGAATCTTTGAATAACCACCAGAGTTAAGACTTTTGTGAATTTCAATTGAAATAAGCAATGTTTTTAGTTTAACTTTAGTTTTGTTTAGAGATACAGCATGGAAAAGGCCCTTGGGCCCATTGAGTCCGCATTGACCAGCAATCCCCTTGGAGAGTTAGAGGCAACGGAGTTCTCAGAGAAAACCCATGCAAGTGATGGGGAGAATGTAGAAATTCGGTTACAGACAGCACTTGTAATCAGGATCGAGCCCGGGTCTCTGATGCTGTAAGGCAGCAACTCTACCGCCGCACCATCATGCCACCCAATGTTCCCCTACCAATAGAGTACATTGATCTTGAATGACAGCCACCAATCAGCTGCAAACCTTCTTGTAAATAACAGATTGCAAGAGTGCTGTTATCTCAATTGCTGTTTGCCCCGTAGTTCCGTGTCACAGGTATTATGACACTTCCATGGAAAAAGTCAATGTTATTTGATTTTCCAAACTAGCTCTGTTTCCACAGCTTCTATTCACTTTATAGCACAAGTAATAATTCAAGAGGATCAAAATGGTTTACCATTGTTGACCTTGAAAGTCAGGAAAGAAACAATTTCCTGAGACAAGTAACAGGATGCAAAAGGAATGGGCAAGTTGACAGCAGGTAGGCCAAGGACTGTGTGTAACAGTGGTGCTAAACTGAAACCAGCAAATGTCTATCCTCACTTCACTTGTAACAAGGGGTCACCATAAATTGGAAAGGCAAAACTAGTGAAATAAGCGTTTCAAAACTGTAGAAGTGTCCAAGAGGCCAAAGAAAAAATACAAAAAGACCAGGAGAGGCTACTTTACTCACCCTGGTCATGATTCTTTTCTGCTGTTGGTGCAATATCTTTAATATGAGGGAGTTTAGTATTGGGTGTGTCAGGCCCAATTTGGCTCTATGTTGAGGATGTTTCTGCATGAGATGTCCAAGCCTCTTATCATCCAATTCGTCCATTGTTTTTTATGTGAAAAACTGAACATTGTATTGATTTGTTGCATTATTACTACTGCTTGGGCATAAATGGAACATCACTAATCATTATTCCAGTAATAGGCACTGCAGATGAAGATGGGGAATTGCCAACGTGAATCAAAGACAAAGGGAATAGGTAAATAATAATAATGTCTTTATATCCCTTGCTGTTCCCAAGTATTCTGTGTTGCTTCTGTACTAAATGGTCCTGAAACCTTTGGTGCTTATGACCTGTTTAACTCTTAGTGCCTCTCCTGACTGAAACTCAATAACTGAATTAATGTTGGGAGAATTCCTGTGCTCTTCCCTCTGCTGGTTGTTTTCTGTAATTATATTTTACACCAAAGTTGCCAACAAAAAGAGGAAATTTGGGCTCCAGATGTTACCAATAGTTGACAGTGCCCTCAGCCTGCAATTAATTAAGATGAACAGTATTAAGCTGTTTAATGTTACTAGTTTCCAATGTAAGCACCAACATACTGATTGTAACTAAAGAGATAATGATTGTGCTCACCACAAATAAGATAAACACTTAGGTAAATACTAACAGAAACATCCTAAAGTCACTTGAATAATCAGAAATGTTATTAAAAGACAAAGATAATGTTCTAAGTATTCTTTAATTAGCCTACTAGAATCATTTCACCCTGTTCACATAGTAAATGCATTTGGCCAATAATCATCATGAATTGGCAGTTACAAAACAGAACTTTTGTCATCATAGTCCTTGAAGATGCTTCTTACACTTGGGGAATACATTATCAACAACTAAACCACAAGTTTAGATGTGATCACAGACTAGACACACACAAAAAGGGGTAAAAACACAGTTACACAGCATTGTGAGGCTAGATCATTGAGAGTATTTATATATAAATATAAATAATTGTTTGAGATCAGCAAATTTGGGAAAAAGCACAAAAGAGATGAACACTGGATGGATCAACCAAGGCTGAGGGGTCTACTGTTTTTGTCCATGGGACCTACCAGTTAACATAAAAAGTAACAAAATATTATCTCTTTTGCTTTATTGCAAATACGAATTGTAATCATGTATTGTTTTTTCTGCTGACTGGTTAGCACGCAACAAGCTTTTCACTGTACCTTGGTACAAGTGACAATAATATAAATAAAATAAACAAAAACTCGAAAGACCTATCCAGGAAATCAGGTATGATGTGTTTATTTCAACATTACACATCTCCTACTAGCAAAAGTAGACCAATCCTTAAAGACTTGGTCTCCTTTTATCGACTTTTTACAAGCATATGGTGCAACATAACATAACCTTAGAAATTAAATGGTTCGGAACCGGGTGACGGATGGGTAAAAATACGAATTAGAAATTACATATATCTCTCCTAATTTATTTTCTCTCTACTTTCTCTTTTTCTCTCATCTCTTAGCTGTTTATCTTTGCTCTCTATCTCTTTCGCTATCTGTTTCAATTCGCTTGTCTATCTATTTCGACACTCTTTATTTCCCTTTTCTTTCACTGTTTCTTTTTATTATAAAAATTAAAAACACGAAGTGTACAAGAAAGGTAATGTGTATATATGTATTAGGTACTTTATGTTAACCACACTACTGTACTTACTTCTAACAAAATAAATTTAAACAACATTACACATTGAACGTTGCTAGGTAAATTACATTCAACATCATGAGGACGCCAATAACACTTTTTTCTCTCAAATGAAATTTTCGGTGCTTCTCAATGTGCCATACTCAATCTCAAAGTCAAGTCATCTGTCGCGTACATTATTAGGATGCTATGAAACAATGAAAATGAGAAACCATTCAATGAAGTACTTTCAATATTCTGCCAAGTCATAATAAGAGTTGATGATCAGCACAAGATACTCAATATCATTGGACTTTACACAGCTGTAACACTCTTTGATGTTGTGAACCAGATATTTATGGTCTTTAGATATCAGGAGAATATAATCAATCTAGACATGAACATAATTTCCTGAAGTGGCAATATGAAGCATTAATGTGTCCTCTGAAAAAAATATAAAAGTATTGCAGAGCTCAGAACATAACCAAAATAGGTCAACGGAAATCACATTGTTGGATAAAGATGCATGAGCTATTCTCCCTGAAACTTAGGAAGGTCTAATGCACCTTCCAATAATATTGTCCTAGCTCTTTATACTAATGCTATGTTTGAACTGTAATGCCTAAGTGGCACAAGAGAGGCTTCCTTTTTTTCAAGTAGGAGAAAGAGTGCAGTAAAACACATGATTTTTAATTTGTGCTGGATACTCAATTTGCACCAATGGGAGAGACGAGTTCTAAAAGGGTAATATGGGACAGAAATTGGTCTTGCCAGCAATGCCGACATTTCTAAAAATAATATTTGATCAGTTTGGTATAAATTCATTCCATGTCACTGCCATAATCCATCATGATTTCCCATCTGTGGCATCTGTGGTTCCCTGAATTCATGCACTGACCCACAGCACCATACTCTTTCAAGGCCTCAATTTCCTCCATCATTTGTCAAGTGCCTATCATGATTACAATGCATTGAACAGTATTCCCAGTACATCCACTATATGCGCAAAACTGAACGTTTGAATCCTGAATCCAACCAACGATTAATACTCAGAGATCATCTCCCCCCTTGACCATGCACTATCCTGACCCTGACCATTCAACACAATTATCTCGCAAATCCCGCACCAGCTTCACTCTCTATTTCTTTGATTCCATGCCTTAAACCCAATCATGACCTAAGTGCCGGCTTCAATCCACACCCCATCATCCCCGACAACAGAAGGGGGTCCAATCATGCTTGTGGCTATCATCCACCTGAATACCATGCTTCAGTACCGAGAAACAGGCAACAGAGATTCAATCTTCAACTTATGCAACGCCTGCCTTGTGTTTCCTCAGTACACAACTTTAATTATCAGCTCAACAAGTCTACCAGTGAGAAAGATGGGGTAATGAGTGGTGATATCAAAATGGTAATTGGACATTAGTTGTAATCTTGCTAGCATCCCCAATTGGTGCACCTGAACTCAAGACAAGCTTTACTGTTTATATTTATAAATTTTACTGAGCGGACAGAATAATGTTTCATCACTCATTTCATGGATAAATATTCACTAGACAAAATACAATTCTCATTCCCTCTAAGATATCGGAAATTTCCTGAAAAGTTTCCTTTTTTTATCATCTACACAAGCCTCGAACACGCTGAATAAGTATCCACCTTTAACTAAGCGCAAATATTAGTGAGGAAGCTGATGATTGAAATTTTAACCAAAAAAGCAATGAGGGGGAGAAAAAGATTGAAATATGAAGGTAAGGCAAGCCAATAATAAAAAAGAGGATCCAAAGGTTTTTGGTGATATGAAAATAAGTAGGAGGCCGGTACTGTTTGAAAAGCAGGAAGGCTGCAAGAAGGACCTTGGAAAGGTCGGGAGAAATGTGCAAAAATGAGGCAATGCAATACAGCATCGCAATGTGTAATAGGACATACAACTTTGGTAGAAGGAAATAAAGTGTAAAACTTTAATAATTAAGTATTTTGGTCATGGTCTATAATAATTGGAACTGTATATAATTTTAGTAATTTATTTTATATAGTACATTTTTAGTTTAAAAATCATAGTCTGTAAATTCCTAAAATGTGCAATTTTCGGCAGTATTAATAAACTTCAACTACATTATCGCCCATCTATTGCGTACACAAGCAGAGACATGCAAAGTTTTCACTTTGATATTCTTCTATGTAGTAAACAAAATTGTTTTAAAATGTTGATTTTAAACATTTTTTATCAGAAATATAATGCTTTTGTCCTTTCTAGCTGTATGGAGTACAAAAATATTATTGTTGTGCTAAGCACTTGCTGTAAAAAAGCTTCAAAATAAGGAACTGCATTTTGTAAATCCGTTTTTAAATCACTTTATACACACATTAAGTCCATGTTCATTTTGATTTTTTACTGGCTATTCAAATCTCCACTAAAAAAGAGACTAATTTTAAATGTCCTGTCTTCCACAGATATATCTCTACCTGCAGCCACTATTACCTTCTTAATTTGATAGCTTCATAATCAATCAAAGATTGTTTCAGTAATCTTTACTGTTTCCTCTGCATAAGTTATGCCAATACACTGTTTTATTTTAATAAGCACTCAAAAGTGAGGGTACATTAAGGACAGAGCATAGGCTTCATATCCGGGCCACTGCTTATGCCAACAAATGGTGGAATGTTGTGATATATATTTAATATTTGAATTTAAAACCTATTCTACTGACTCGCAAGATAATTTCAAACATTTGCAGATGGGTACTCCCCTAATGGAAGTTTTATGTTCAACAAGACCAGGTGCAGACCCGTTGGGCCCGTCCCAAGGCAATATCCACACTGACCCATAGCCCCCCAACAGCGCAGGCACGGCTTGAGGTTCCCGTTTTGATGCAGAAGCCCTCGTGTGATGCGAGTCACATCAACACTCCCCCAACCTGCGCCTCGCCATCCCTCTTTCCTACCCCTATCCTCCTCCATTCCCGCTCATCCCCAGCACCCTCTTCTCCTCCTCTTCACCCTCCCTCTTCCTTCCACTCTCCTCCTCCTCCCCTCCCCCTCTCCCTACCCCTCTCAGTCACTCCCTCCCTACACCCTCTCCCCCTTCATCTCCCTGCTGCACCACTCACCTCCTCCCTGTCCCACACCCCCAACTCTCTTCTTCTCACCTCCTTACTCCATACCTCCCCCTCCCCCCTCCACTTCCTCTCTCCCCTCTCCCACTCTCCCTCAACACCTTCCCCCACTTACCCCTTCCGCTCCCCCTCCCTACCACCTCCACACCCACACTCCCCCTCTACACGCACACCCACACCAAAAACGCACCGGCCCAGCGCTCCCCAATCGTCACCCCACGCACCACCGGACGCACCCAGGTGTCACCAAACACACCACACCCCACCCCACCCCACCCCACCCCACCCC